>LR738714.1:566702421-566834227 GCA_902687465.1 Secale cereale | reverse complement strand
GGGGGGGGGGGGCGCCAGGTGGGCGCCTGGACTCCCTGGAGGTCGTCTCCGGCTCCACTTAGGTTCGGAATTTTACTAATTTTGCAGAAACTCGTAATACGGAACTTTTATGGCGGTTCGCGATGTTTCCTTACCGTACTACATACCTTTTCTTTATTCTGCTTCTGCTGGCGTCTGAAACATGGCTACAACATGTTCTTCGTGGGTTGTTGTGTATATTGTATTCGCATCAACATTGACAGGATCTCCTGCTATGTAATGTTTAAGTCTTTGCCCATTCACAACTTGAGGTTTGGTACCTTCAAAATTATTGATCTTAATTGCACCAGACCGATAAACTTCTTCAATATGAAATGGTCCTTCCCACCTGGAAAGTAGTTTACCTGGAGAAAACCTGAAACGGGATCTGAACAACAAAACTTTATCACCAACATTAAATTCACGTTTCAGAATCTTCCTATCATGCCACTTTTTTACCTTTTCCTTGAACATTTTAGCGCTCTCGTAAGCTTCACTTCTCCATTCATCTAGAGAAGTCAAGTTCATGAGACGTTTCTCACCAGCTAGTTTTGGGTCAGCGTTAAGCTCTCTAACAGCCCAGAAAGCTTTGTGCTCTAACTCTAATGGCAAATGGCAAGCCTTGCCATACACCATCTTATAGGGGGACATGCCCATGGGGTTTTTGTAAGCAGTTCTATATGCCCACAAAGCATCTCCTAACTTATTTGACCAGTCCTTTCTATTTCTGTTTACTGTTTTCTGCAAGATCAACTTAATCTCTCTATTGGTGACCTCAACTTGCCCACTAGTTTGAGGATGATATGGTGAAGAAATTCTATGATTAACATCGTATTTAGCCAAAGCTTTTCTAAAAGCTCCGTGCATGAAGTGTGATCCCCTATCAGTCATGAGATACCTTGGTACACCAAACCTAGGAAAAATTACATCTTTAAGCATTTTCAAAGATGTTTTGTGATCAGCACTTTCAGTGGGGATTGCTTCAACCCACTTGGTCACATAATCAACAGCTACTAAAATGTGAGTGTACTTGTGTGAAGAAGGAAAAGGACCCATAAAATCAAAACCCCAACAATCAAAAGGTTCAATCACTAGTGAGTAATTCATAGGCATCTCATTCCTTCTACTAATGTTACCAACTCTCTGACATTTATCACAGGCTAAAACATAATTTCTAGCATCTTTAAAGAGAGTAGGCCAATAAAAACCTAATTGAAGAACCTTATGTGCAGTCCTCTCACCATCATGATGTCCTCCATAGGGACTATCATGACACCGTCTGAGAATGTCCTTCTGCTCATGTTCCGGAATGCATCTTCTCACGATCCCGTCGGGACCTTCTTTGAAAAGATGTGGGTCATCCCAAAAGTAGTGCCTCAAATCATGAAAGAACTTCTTCCTTTGCTGAAATGTTAGACCTGGAGGCAAATACTTTGCAACAATAAAATTAGCATAATCTGCATACCAAGTATCGGAAAGAGATTGTACTTTTACAACGGCAAGTTGCTCGTCTGAAAAACTATCGTTAACTGGGATGGGGTCGTGCGGTATATCTTCCATCCTAGAAAGATTGTCCGCCACCGGATTGTCTTCCCCTTTCCTATCAACAATCTGCAAATCAAATTCTTGAAGAAGGAGTACCCATCTGAAAAGCCTTGGCTTGGCATCCTTCTTTGTCATAAGATACTTAATGGCAGCATGATCAGTATGAATAATAACTTTGGAATCAACAATATACTGCCTAAACTTATCACAAGCAAAAACTACAGCTAAGAATTCCTTCTCAGTAGTAGCATAATTTCTTTGAGCACTATCAAGGGTTTTACTAGCATAATGTATAACATTCAATTTCTTATCAACTCTTTGTCCTAAAACAGCTCCAACAGCAAAATCACTTGCATCACACATAATCTCAAAAGGTAAATTCCAGTCAGGTGGTTGTACTATAGGAGCAGTTATTAAAGCTTTCTTAAGGACTTCAAAAGCTTCCTTACAATTTTCATCAAATACAAAAGGAACATCCTTCTGGAGAAGATTAGTGAGGGGTCTCGAGGTTTTAGAAAAGTCTTTAATAAATCTTCTATAAAAACCTGCATGACCGAGAAAACTGCGAATACCTTTGATGTCCCTTGGATAGGGCATCCTCTCAATAGCTTCGATCTTGGCCTTGTCCAATTCAATTCCCCTTTAGGAAATCTTGTGACCAAGAACAATTCCTTCATTAACCATAAAGTGGCACTTTTCCCAATTGAGTACCAAATTTGTCTCCTCGCATCTCTGCAAAACTTTATTAAGGTTGTGAAGACAATGGTCAAAAGAAGTTCCATAGACGGAGAAATCGTCCATGAAGACTTCCATAATATCCCCGCAGAAACCATGAAAGATAGCAGACATACACCTTTGAAAAGTAGCAGGGGCATTACATAAACCAAAAGGCATACGTCTGTAAGCATAAGTACCAAAGGGACAAGTAAAAGTGGTCTTCTCTTGATCGGCAGTGTTAACATGAATTTGAGAGAAGCCAGAATAACCATCGAGATAACAAAAGTGGGTATTTTTGGATAACCTTTCAAGCATTTGGTCGATGAACGGCAACGGGTAGTGATCCTTCCTGGTTGCCTTGTTCAACTTCCTGTAGTCAATACACATTCTATATCCAATAATAATTCTCTGAGGTATTAATTCATTTTTATCATTAGGAACCACAGTTGTACCTCCTTTCTTAGGAACACAATGTACCGGACTTACCCACTTACTATCAGCTATAGGGTAGATAATACCTGCGGCTAGAAGCTTGAGAATCTCAGTTCTCACGACATCCATCATCTTCGGGTTCAACCGTCGTTGATGATCAACAACTGGTTTAGCATCAGGCTCAAGGTTGATAGTATGTTGGCAGATAGATGGACTAATCCCCTTAAGGTCATCAAGGGTGTAGCCAATTGCGCCTCGGTGCTTACGAAGTACTTCCAATATCGCTCTTCTTCATATCCTGAAAGGTTAGAATTGATAATAACAGGATATACTTTCTTTTCATCTAAATAAGCATACTTGAGCATATCGGGAAGAGGTTTAAGATCGAACACCGGGTCTTCTTTCGGTTTTGATAAAATTCCCAAAGGTTCAACCGGAAGGTTGTGCTTCAGGATAGCAGGCTGCCTCAAGAATATTTCATCTAGTTCATTTCTTTCCTGCATATGCAAATCATTCTCGTGGTCCTCCATGTATTGCTGCAAAGGATCATTAGGGGGAATAGCAATAGAGGCAATACTTTCAATAATTTTATCATCACTAGGTAAATCAGTACCACGAGGCTGCTTAGAGAACTTAGAAAAAATAAATTCATATGGCTCACCATCGAATTCAACAGAAACTTTAACTTTCTTGCAATCTATTATAGCTCCACAAGTTCTAAGAAAAGTCCTGCCAAAAATAATTGAACAAAAATCGTCCCTCTCTGAACCAAGTACTAGAAAGTCGGTAGGGTATTTTACCTTTCCACATAGGACTTCTACGTCCCTCACAATTCCGATAGGAGAGATAGTTGTTCTGTTTGCAAGATGAATAGTAACATCAACTTCTTCAAGTTCACAAGGGGAAATCTCACCGATGATCTCTTCATAAAGTGAATAGGGGATAACACTTGCACTCGATCCCAAATCGCATAGCCCATAATAATTGTGATCTCCTATTTTAACAGATACCACTGGAGTACCTGAAATTGGGCCTTTATTCTTGGCTGTGACAAGGTTAGTGGAAACAGCAAAAAAATTTATATTAGAATCCAAAACATCATTAGTAGCAAGGTCTTTAATCAATGCAACTTGAGGATCGACCCTGATCTGGTCCTCAGGCTCATCAACTCTTCTCTCACTTTTATTTATTATGCCTGTCACAAGAGAGTGCTCCCTTATCCTCGTGGGAAAAGGAGGCTTTTCATATATGACTGCAGGCAAAATAGGGTCAGCAACATAAATATCAATAGGTGGTTCTTTAAAAGGTTCATGGTGCTGGTCTCTCTTCTTTTTAAAAGAATCAACGTGAGAGGCAAAATTCTTACACAAATCAATCACTAGATGGGAATCAAGACCAATCTTAGAGCAAAAAGTATTGAAGTAATCAGTTTTCACATAGCTCTCAATATAATCATATTCATAATTTATAGCGGGTTCAATACCTTTATCAATTTCCCAATCTTCGGTATTCCTCTGGATTCTTTCAATGAGATCCCACCTTTCTTCAACAATCTTCTTCTGAAATACCCCACTAGAGGAGGCATCCTGCATCTCCTTATCCTGACGAGAAAGCCTGGCATAAAAATTTGTAAGTATAATTTCCTTGGGAAGCTTATGAATAGGGCATTTGAGCATTAGAGACTTCAATCTCCCCCAAGCTTGAGCAATGCTTTCTCCGTCACGAGACCTAAAGTTATAGATATAATTCCCGTCTCGATGAATTTCATGAAGAGGATAAAACTTAGTATAAAAGAGAAACATAAGCTCCTGCCAGTCCAGCAAGTGTGAGTTATCGAGAAGCCCATACCAATCTGAAGCTTTATCTATAAGTGATACGACAAACAATTTCCTCATGACAAACTCCCTCGATACACCTGCAAGCTTAAATAATGAACATAGTTGTGACAGATATAGCAAGTGTTCACCGGGATGTCTGTCTCCTGCGTAACGATTAGCCAAAACATAATCGATAATACCAGCTGGTATTTTATAAGGCACAATTTCAGTAGGGGGAGGATCAACCACCACAGGTGTGGGGCGTCTTCCCGCAAGCAACGATCCAATAATAGGGTTGTCCATAAGGACAAGGAGCAGCAAATAGCAAAAATAAAAACAGAATTATAAAAAACTTTCTTACCAGTTTCACTTTACCAATAGCGCTACGCTCCCCGGCAACGGCGCCAGAAAACGGTACTTGATGACACACAACCGTAAGGGATCTATTGCAGCGTTTTCGATAAGTAAGAGTGTCGAACCCAACGAGGAGCAGAAGGTATTGATAAGCGATTCTGAGCAAGAAATTACTGCAAGCACTGAAAGATAACTTTTAGGGGTTTTCTCGGTATAAGCAACAGGAAAGTAAAAGCAAGTAATGTAAAAGGTACTGAGAGTAACAAGTGGCCCAATCCTTTCTTAGCAAAGGAGAGGCCTAGCAACTGAACTTATAAAGACTAAAGCGTTCCTGAGGACACACGGGAGAGGTAGTCATGTGCTTTCGCCATATTCCGTATCGATACTATGTTATGTGTTGATAAGTGTTGAGTGGGTGGATCTATGCTAGTGCACTCTCTAGACTAAGATGAATGCACTCTTATGATTAAACACCTTGCAAGCATCCGCAAATACAAGGTAGAATTTAAGGCAAAAGCCTAACCATAGCAATACGATCGAGGATCCATTATTCCCTTATGCAAAAGCGTGCGAACTGGGGTTCAGGTTTCTGTCACTCCGGCAACCCACCATAAGCATTCTTTATACACAATGTATTCTCCTAGGTCCTTAATAAGGCGAAGTGTTGAGTGTTCGACTCACACAACACCACTAGTAGAATGACAACACAACTTAAGTATCAAACAACACATATTACTTCAACAACATATGACTACTAACAACAAGACTTTCCCCATGTCCTCAAGAACTAAGGTAACTACTCACAAGACATAAAAGAGATCATGATTAGTGGGGATAAATATGTGATAAACAATCTGGACATAATAATATTTCTCCAACAAAACTCAATAGCATTCACCACAAAGTAGTAATAAACACCGATGGAGTAAAGAGGATAGGTAGTACGAGTTAGAACACGAGTTGCGATTGTAAGATGATATTTGGATGAAGATGGAGATGGTGCTGGTGTTGGGGATGATGTTGATGATGATCTCGATGATGCCCGTGACGATGGTGATGACGATGGCGACGATCTCCCCTTCCGGGAGGTGATCTCCCCGGCGGAATCTGCCCGCCGGAGATGCCCTTTTCTTCTCTGTAGGTTTCCGCCATGGAGCGGCGGCGGAACTCCGTAAAAAGTCTCGTCCCTAGGGTTTTTGGATAACGGAGAGCATATATGCAAAAGGGGGCGGCCAGAGGTGGGCCAGGGGCTCCAGGCGACCCCCCGGCATGGCCAGGGGGGGGGGGGGGCGCCCCCAGGCCGCCTGGGCACCCTGTGGCCCCCCTCTGGTTGCCCTTTCGCGTGCCTTCGTGATCCGTCTGAAAAATATCTCCCGTCAATTTTCAGGTAATTTGGAGGTATTCTTCTTCAGCAACTCAGCGTCCACTTTTTACTGCTGAATCCTGCGTCTGCTGCTTCGGCATCGGAAAGTTTGCAAACTGTGTAAAATAGACCAAAACAACATAAGAACATCACCGTAACGTGAAATATATCAATGAATAAGGATAAATTATGATACAAAATAGTGATGCATTTTGGACGTATCATGAAGCCATTGACTAGCTCTACTGAGAATCCAATTGATGCCATTCCAATTTCATCTATGCCATCAAAGGACCTTGTTCCTTTTGATGAAGAATATGTGATTCCAAGTGAATCAGATGAATACATTCCCTCTGCTGCTTCCTCAGAGCAGACGGATGAAGAAATTGAAGCGGATCCAATCCCTTCAACCCCAATCATCTCCTCGCCTATGCCTCAGTTTACTGCTGAAGAGGCCGGCATTGAAGAAATGGAAGAATAAGATTGTGACGTGGACATTGGGAATACCACTCCTCTAATGACTGATGACTTCTGGGATAGTCAGCATCCCAACTCCCCTTTGTTCATGCCACTCCAACAAATTCCTCATTCACCAGCACCAACCGTTCCATTGGGCTCTAAGGAAACTCATCCCACACAGTCTGTTCATGAAGACATTCCAGCCACTAGTGCTGAAGAAACTGCTACTGCTGCTGAATCAATGAAGACTACTGCTGAAGAGGAACAAGAAATTCCTCAGACTGAAGAACCTGTGATTGCAAATCCAGAGGTAGTGATGCAATTGACAGATACTCCTCAACCGAAGCCAAAGGATCCTTTCTCAAGGAAGCAATCTTTCAAGAAGGCTGATTTCTTCGGCGAGCATGTGTTCTTCACTGATTTCAATCCCTATGACTCTGCTCCCATAAGGAAGAGGCGTTTCTGGACTGCCAGTCAGACAAATTTCTATTCCTCAGTGCTATATAATAACGACAAACTCTTCGCGCATCAGCATATTCCTCACGTGGATATGGAGTCTCTTCCGTGTTTTGTGCCAGTCCTAAGTGTTCTTCACGATGCTGGACTTCTGGGTTTTTGCACAGACATATGCGATTAGAATGAAGAATTGATTTTTCAATTTTATGCAACCTTGCACATCACTGGCAACTCTGAAGACATCAACTCATGGGTGCTGGACTGGATATCTAAAAATACTCATTACAAAGCTCCAGCCTATGAATTGCTTCAGGCTCTGCCCCTCAGCCCTCCAAATGAAGCCGCACGTTGCATGTATGAGGAAACTGAACTCACTGATCACTACATGCAAGTTCTCATGAAGCCTTTGAAGCCAGGTCAAGCCCCACGGACCAAATTCCTTGTGAAGGAATTGCTGTTTCTGCCTCGGACTGTCTATCGTATTCTGACAAAGACTTTGAGTCCAATCAAGGGCCATGACTCGAATGATGAAGAAGTCGTCGACATCATGAAGAATCTGCTATTCAACATCATCCATGGCGTTCCCGTCAACTACCATGATTTCTTCATGAGGACAATGGAAAATGTTGCACTGTCCCCTTTCAACCTGAAGCCTTATGCTCCATGGATTATGAGATTCATCAGGACAAGGTCTTCAGTGAATTACAAAGCTGACACTCTCAATCATTGCAGTTACTTGCCCCCAATTGAAGTCCTCAAACGGACATTTTCCTCAACTGATGACAAGGGCAAGGCCGCTGCTGTGTTTGATGAAGGCACTCGTCCATTGGATGGTCAGTTTCGCAAAGCTGCATCTTATTCCACCAATGATGATTCTGCCACTCATGACTCTGTCGGCAACACTCCAAAGCAGAATCCTCAAGGCACAACTCCCAGGGTGATGACTGATCGTGGGCTTCTCCTCAGTCTTCATCAAAAGGTTGATCGCAACCACAAATGGGTCAAGCGACAGTTTGGTTCAATTCTTCACAAAATGACCTCTACACATAATGCAGTGAAGAAAAACCATTACTACCTTCATGAAACCCTCAACCGCACCTGGGCTGTTCTGTCTCATCTCTATGGCGAAGAAGATCTAAAGAAAATGGATCTCAAGGATGACTTTGACTGGTCTGGTCCTCCTCCGAAGAAATACAAGAAGGTCAAGGTTCCTCCCTTGGTGGGCAGCTCTTATTCTTCATCGCGCGAGACCGATGAGTATGAAGACCTGGATGACACTGCGACAGGCCCTACTTCAACCATCGACCCCAACAACGCTGGCGCTCCTTCATCGTCTTGAGATTCTTCAGGGGCGTTAGTCCTCAGTTTCGATCCTTTTGGTCATTTGATGACAAAGGGGGAGAAATTTGAGTTAGTCTTCAAGCGGGTCTATATATATGGGCGTTTTTTATTAAGTTACAACTCTCGTTCTTCTGATGAATTTGTGGATCGAGTTGTAAACTTAAACTCTATGGTGACCTGATACTTTTGCTGTGATGTTTCCGCATGCTTATTCCTCATTAATGTTATACACGCATGCTGAATTACATCAGTCACCATATTTCATCACACATTTCAAATTCTTCATATTATATGTCAAATGCGTGTATGAATTACAAGATATAGGGGGAGATCTCCATGATTCTACTCTTCAAGTGTGCATTGCTTTAAAAGCAAATTCCTCACTATGCACAACTACAGGGGGAGTTCTTCTATATCTTGCAATCAAATTCCTCAACATCAGTATTTAAACTTCATATGTTTATCCCCGTTGAAACTTAACCTATATTGTCATCAATCACCAAAAGGGGGAGATTGTAAGTGCATCTAGTGCCCCTTAGTGATTTTGGTGTATTGAAGACTTATAGGTTAAGGGACTAATGTGTTTATGAGTGTACACAGGTCTATAAGTCTATGAGGAGTTCGATTATTACAGGGAAAGTCGACCCCTAAAAATGAAGTTCTTCGACTGAAGACTTAGGATTTCCGAAGACTTTCTGAAGACTTTGAAAGTGAAGAAATTGGTGTGACCCTGAAGACTTGGTATTCATTTGAGGAACATGAAGCTTGAAGACTTTTGTTTTTTATAGTTTCATTTTCTCTTTCTTGGGTCATAGGAAACACCGTACCGTTAAAGGGGTCAAGGAAATACTAAGGTAAAATTTCTATGTGATGCGCAACTCAAAATCCTACACCTACCAATCCCTTTGAGTGAAGCCATTGGAAATCTCATACAGTTCAGTCATATTCTTCAGTGACAGAGACGAAGTTCTTCTGGTCTCTGAGGAATTTGTTCTGACTGAGGAGTTAGGAATTCGCTAGTGCGGATTGCCTACACAGTGAGGAACATGATAGCCCTAAGGAATTTGATACTCAAATTTCCGACCGTTGTTGTGCTAAGCGCCAGCTGTCCCAAAATATCTACCTACCTAACGGTCATATCATTAAAGGGCATTTATGCCTTATCATGTCGGGTTGCTCCCAAGGCTATAAATAACTGCCCCCTGCAACCACTAGTTGGTTGGCTGCTCCGCAAGAAACTGACACTTGTCATAAGAGCAACCCATCCTCCGAGGACTTTGAGCGAAAATCATCAAGTGAGGAAAAACCCGAAATCAAACCCAAAACCTTCAAACCCAAAAGTGATTGAGCATCACTGAAGAGATTGATCCCGCGTGGATCCGACGCTTGTTACCTTTGAATATTGTGCTTCTTCCAAACGGTTAGGCGTCAAGGTCTAGAGCATCCAAGAGGAATTGTGGATCACCGAGTGACCAAGTCTGTGAAGGTTCGGAAGTCACCTGAAGACTTACCACGAGTGATTGGGCGAGCTCTGTGTGACCTTAGCTCAAGGAGAATACGGTGAGGACTTGGTGTCTTGGACTGTGCATCCTTGACTGGGTGTCCGGGATTGTGTGTCCTCAGGTTTAAATACCTAGCCGCTCCAACCAGATGTACAACCGAGACAGCAGTTGGAACTGGTCTACCAAATCATTGTCATCACCAAGCTTACTGGTTCTATTTCCTCAACTCTTTCACTTCCTCGTATCTGTGTTGTGTGCTTGTTCATATCTATTTGAAGGCTTTGACTGAAGACTTTCTCAATTTCCTTAGTTCATTTTCTTCAGTCTGTTTGTCTTCATCCTGTGTTATCCTGTGATTACGCTTTCTGTACTCTGTGTTTGTTTTCATTTCTTCATGATGACCATGCTTGTATTCTGTCATGTTTACTTCTGAGTACTTATTCTGCTGCAAGTAGTTCTTCGCTAAGGAATTTCCTCAACAGCAAATTCCTCAATGAAGAATTCATAAAAATCGCCTATTCTGCCCCCTCTAGTCGATATAACGCACTTTCATGGTATCAGAGCCTGACTGCCTGTAGGATTAGTAAGCCAAACTGGTCGAAGTCGAGTCTAGAAATTCTTTAGTTATATAAGGGAATTGATTGTGGAAGGGAACATAAGGCTCTTTTTACTCCTTTACCTTGTGACCTTCTGAGCTGAGTCACCTTCTTCCTTTTCTACGGGGATTAAGAACTAGGCTTCTCATTCAATCTATTAGGATCACGTTAATGGTGGATTCAACCCTCAGTTCAGTTCCTACTACTTGTGTGTGTTCAACTTTTGGTCTCAGAACCTTGACATTATGATGTTAAGTGGTTATGCTACCTTTTTGCTTGGATCTCAAAATATTTTTGAGCATTTACAGCCGTTATGCTGTCCGAGTTATCCCAGGTTTCTAAATAGTCTGATGCATTTGCAAATCTTTCCTCCCTGTTTCCGATATCCTTTTGGGCCAGGCTAGTCACACTAATCGGTGTGTTGAAGTACTCCCTTGCCTCGACATATTTGTTGAAGCCATCAGGAAACTAGGACATCATAGATAGCCACCCAGTAAAACAACCTTGTGTTGTCTTCTCAGTGTGATGATTCTGGCCATTATTCTCGAAAGCATCCCATGATGCCATTTAATTAGTAGGCATTCTACTCCTGGGTTCTTAAGCCCAAGATCCACTCCACTTATCTCCTGTTGATAGTGTTTCCTCGTTCCTTTAGGATATTAGTAGCCTTGTGATAGTCCTCGAGGTTCGTGGTTATCGTTCTTCCAATACCATGAACCATCATGGCAGAAGTTCTTCTAAACCAAAAGATCACAACAAGAGTGCTCTTGAGGAGTTCTCGATTCTATATTGTGACTCTGCCAATTGTACTTTTCTGCATGGGTTATCGGGGAGAAATATGTTGACAGATCGACATGCTAATCTATGCATCTACCACTCAGAAAGTTATATGTTCCTTTGAGTTGTCCCTTTTAGTTGTATTATGATCCCCGCCTATCAGTTGATAGTCAGGAGTAGTTGTGCATTCGTGTTCATCGATGCCTCTTACTCTTGTGGTCCGTGAAGCCATCTTATTCTGGAATGACTAGGAGAAACAAACTCCAGTACCTTATCCATATCTAGGATTGGGTTAAAGCAGTTGTATTCCGCAGATCAAAATGCCAATCCGGCTTTTGTTCTGTTCTACCTTGGAGTGTTACCCTCTTTTATGTCAAGAATGTCATGGGAATTGCACCACCTCCCATGCACTCTTGATACAGTAATATCTCTCGCCATCATCGTTCATTCCTCGGTCTCCGTGTTATTGTAATCGGAATACTGACAAGTGAATCGTGATGTGTGAAATCAATACTCCTAGCAACTCTGTTGCTTGGTAGTTAATGGACAATAATCTCATTCTTAGTGTGCTAGTTATTGAATCACCATTCTAAGATTGATCATGCTACCTAGTCCATTTTCTGGTGCACTCTTTGATCAACGAGTTAGGATTTTGTCAATCCTTCGCTCTTTTGATCATATCTTCTTGCCCAGAAAAGCAAGATTGTTTCCGAGCTTAATAACATATCGGTGGTTCGTGATTTTCTGAATATCTTCTCGGAAGTATTACCAGGTTGTCCCCTGACCGTTATGTTGAGCCTGTGATCAAGTTGGTTTACCTATAAGCCACCCCTTCTCCAAGAATCGGTGTTGGATATCCTGAGATAGTTGATTAAGCTAAACAACAACTTGGAGAGTTGGAAGATAAAAGCTTGATCTAATGTAGTTCATTTTGAAGGGATGTCTTTTGTGTGTGTGTTGAAGAAAGATGGTATTTTCATCAATTGATCTTTGTGTTCAGTTGCTGGACCTATCACCTTATTCTAACTTTGATTTGAGTATGGGCTATTATCAAGTCAAATCAGAACCAATGATATTCGTAATGCTGTCTTACTCGTGGTTGATCCCTCGAGCATACACCGTTACATCTACTGGTCTGACCAATGCTATCACTTTCTTCACATAGTTATGGAATCTCATTTTATGGAAGCCTCGATGAATTGTTGTCGAGCCCATCAGCAACATTTTTATCTTCTCCATGATTTTGTTGAAAATTAAGCTAGTGTTGGAAACTTTCTAAGCATTGCCTTCGTGTACCATTCACGAGGTATATGTTGGATGAGAGAAGAGATTTTCCCTAATTCTTGTGTAATTGATGTAAGTTTCCATCGTGAGTTTGAGAAAGTTTATTTTGCTTCCTCTGGAATCGTCCCAAGTTAGTCATGCACATGTGCGAAGTATTCCGTGGTTTGGAGATTTGCAACCTTCACTCCATATGCCTCCCTAGCACACCAACCCACTGACTGATTTGTTCAAGGAGAAGAAGTGCCTTCTTAAGAATCATGACTTATGCTAGGACTTCGATATCCTCGATGATGGTTCCCCACATGAACTCGGTAGTGCTTTGTTATAAGACTACTATGTGATCATGCTTGTCTTGGACATCGTGTTCACATGTAGGTGGCAGAACCAACTCATGTTTTGGAGCTTGCTGCCGTAGTTCATTTCCCGAGAATCTCGCAACGTCATCTCGTCGATTTGTGTTGCAAACTTTCTTTTCCAGACATGACATCTGAAATATCCTGTTGTCAACCAGATCTGAATCTCAGGCAGACATGATGGTTGGAACATTCCCAACATTTGCATTTTGTTCCCAGCTTGCACCTCAATAATTGTTGTCCAGGATCATCTTCAAAAGTGGACTTGCCATGGGTCCTATCCATTTCCGGTGATAAGCAAAAACCACTCATTGTGTTGTCTTCAACAAGGTAGTCCACATCGTCCATTCTAGTCTGAGTATGCCATTCTTCCATACTCCTTCGAACGATCGTTTGTGATTGCCTTAGGCCGGTATAGAGAATTTCAACGATTTCTATATCAAAAGTAATTCTTTTTGCCACTTAAGGGAATAATTCTACGAGTCACCTTCTCTAAGGTGCCCCGTCTAGTGACATCGATCACCATCTTCCTAGGTGTGGAATTGGTTGCCTACCAAGTGAACCTTCATCATTTGTTTCACTCTATCCCTCTGGATGAGTGTTCCGTGTCTCAGCTCAAGATATGTTTCAACGTCTCACTCCATGAGTTGATCTTGAGTTGCTCGATCTTTCACAAGATCAATTACCGCAGAGTTTCTTTCGTCGTCACCGTGTTGGACAAAGACCTCGAAAGCAAGGATGTCAAGATCAACATGATGCAAGCAATCAACATTCTTATGAAGTGCAATTGGATCGAGAATATTGTGTTAGCTTGTGTCCCCTCTGATTTCTTACCTCACGCCTTGAATCTCGGGACGAGATTCTTGTTTAGTGGGGGTGAGTTGTCACATCCCTAGCTTCACCCTGCACTAGGCTAGCACTTGTCTGTTGCATCATGTTTAATTTTCAATTTAAGTTGAAATGGGGATGGCAGAAACCCCAGCACCCCCCTCTAATCCAACTAGGGTTTACAAAAAATATACTTTTCACTGTACCCAAAATGCCCTTCACAAAATTTTCATCATTTTTGGTCTTGGCTAAAACCTGTGCCAAAAATGGTTTCATAATTTTGGGAGCCATTTTGGATCTTTGAATTAAGTCATAACTATTTGCATTTGGACATTTAAAATGCTATAAATAATTTTAAATGTCCAAATAATCTTGGAAGTAAATGAGGGATGTTGGAATTAATCAAGACAGTGCCCACAAATATTTTCATGATTTATGAAAATGCTCTAGCATTTTTAATAAAGCAAAACAACTGCAGAAAATAGAAAACATAAAAGAACTAGAAAGAGAGAGAGAGAGAGAGAGAGAGAGAGAGAGAGAGAGAGAGAGAGAGTCACCTGGGCCACTTACCTGGCCTGACACTGTGCCGGCCCAGCCCACTGGCGCCTGCCAGTCGTCGTCTCCACCGCGCCAGGAGGATATAGGGCGTGTGCTCGCCGCGCGCTGGCACGCGCCCCGCCAGCTCCTGCTGCCCGCCGCTGCCCGACGTGTCTGGACAATGCCACGCTACCCTCGGACCCCTCTCTCCTCTGCCTCGCCCGCTGCACTCTCTCCCCTCCTCTGCTCCCTCTCTCTCGCCCGAGCCGAGCGCGCCCGTCGCCGCCACTCATCGTAGCCATGGCCACCGTCCACCTCTCGCCTCGCAGACGCGCCTAGAAGCTCTGCCTCGTCCCTCTCTTCCTCCTCACCGAGTTGCCCGACGTCGGAAGCTCCTGGACGCCGTCTGCACTGTCTTTCCCCATGTCGGCCACCGAAGATTGTCGCCGCCGATTCGCCGACTCTGATGCCTCGCCGAGCCCACTGAGCTGCTCATCGACCCCTAGTAAGCTCCGTTGTCGTTTCCCCTACTCCCCGAGCTCGTTTATGCCTCTAGCCGCGCTAGCCGCCGCACCCATGAGCTCACTGCCGCCGGCCATGTCGCCGTCGTCATTGCGGCCACTACAGCTCGTTGATGAGCTCGTCACCGTGCTCAGCACGCCGTCAGGAGCCTAGAACACCCACCTGCTGTTCCTGTCGTGTGCTAGAACACTGTTCGCGTGGGCGCCCGAACTCTGGCGCCGCCACGAGCTCCATTTCAACGAGCTCCGCCGCCCCTGTGTCCTCCCGTCGCCTCCAGTAGATGCGCGAGAGCCCCAGCTGCGCGTAGCACCAAGCCGCCGTCCAAATGGTCGTCGGAGCGGCGTTTCCGATGTCCTCCACCGCCTCGGGTCGTCGCCGACGGCCTAACTCCGGTGGGTACGCGTTTAGTTAGTGCTAATGACCCCCCTGGGTCAATGACAAGTGGACCCAGGGCCCTACTAAATTAGTTTAGTTACTAAACTAATTTTAGTTAACCACCGAGACACTGACATGTGAGCCCTGGCCCCACTAACAGTTTAGTTAGTATTAACTTATGGCTAACTAACCATGTTAGTTAGTTGTGTCACTGACACGTGGGGCCCAGACTCTGTTAACCTTTACTTTAGTTTTAAATTTAATTAATTAGCCGTGAGAGACTGACCAGTGAACCCAATGAAAATCTATAACTCCAATGAAAATAATTTATATATGAAAAATGATCACAAAAATCCAAAGAATCTGTTTATGGAATTTTCATGCATGTTTGAACAACTTACAACCACTGTTTTGGACAATTGAATAAATGGCATTTGAATAATCACATATGGAGTTTGAATTTGAACCTTTGGTTCAAACCAACTTTATTTAATATGGTTGCTAGTTGCATTAGCTCAATCAACAGCATATTGCCATGTCATGACCATGCATCATATTGTTGCATTGCATTGATTGTGTCCTCTCTTGTTTGTCGGTGCTCGGTCCCCCCTCAGTAGACGTATGTTCCAGCTATGAGTTCGATGACACCGATGAAGAGCTATATCATCTTCAGAAGTGCCAGGCAAGCAAAACTCCTTTGAGCATTCTGTTACAATCCCACTCTCTCACTCTTGCTCTCCTTTACTGCATTAGGACAACAACGATTCAACTGCTATTTGTTGCGGTAGCTGAACCCCTTTTCCTCTGGATGACCTGTCATTGCCACAGTAAATAGTTGAAACCCACTAGCATGAGTAGGAGTTGTTTGAGCCATGATGTGCCTACTCATTTATGCTTTCTAGTTATGCCTGCTATTGCTTAGAGTTGTGTCAGGTCTGATTCATCGGGGATGAATTGGAATGTGGTCATCATGTCCTACTGTTGAGAGCTAAGTGTGTGAACACGATTTGGTAAAGGTAGCAATGAGAGGCCATGTAGGAGTACATGGTGGGTTGTATCATTGAAACCGTCCTCATGAACTGAGTTCTGTGTTTGTTGATCCATGAACAACTAGTACCACATGTTGGGCCATGAAATATGACCCCGCTCGACTTATTAACCGCCCTTGTCCTCTGTCCAGGAGTTGCAATTAGTTTCTGGTGTTTGTAGTATGCTGGAGGCCGTGCACAGCGCTGACCGGAGGGGTGGGCTGTGATGCGGTAGGCACATGGCACGGTGTACCGGGACACCCGTTTGGTGCCTCGGGAACCCAGTACACATCGTTCGGGGCCGTAAGTGGAAACCTCCGCCGGACTCCCTTCGGATGGAACCTGAATAGGCGATAAACCTGGACTAGGGACTTGTGTGGTTAGTCAGGTCGTGGTCTACACCCACGTCGGCTTTTGCTTGAAGTCTGCCGAGCACATGTCGTGTGCAGACGCTAAGTGGTGGAAACACGTGTGAAGAAGTACACCCCTGCAGGGTTACAAATGATTCATTCGAATATCCGTGTCCGCAGTGAAGAACTTCTGGGTTGTTTATACAGTTCATAGACAAGTGAAAGTGGATACTCTAAAATGTGCAAGATAAGCGTGAGTGCTATGGATGGCCTTGTCGTAGGGAGATGGGAGCGGATCCATAGTGGTGTATTGATTGGTGAATATGTGGACTCGTGTGCGCCACCTTAAAAGAGTTACTTGCAGTTGTAGTTCAGGATAGCCACTGAGTCAAAGCTGGCTTGCTACAATCAAACTCCACCACCCCTTTGTTGGTACTGATGCATATGCAGCTAGTTCTGATGTAAGTCTTGCTGAGTACCTTTGTACTCACGTTTGCTTAATTTATGTTTTGTAGAGAGACTTCAGTCTCACTAGTGGTTCTGCGTGGACTTCGACATTTAGCTTGTTACCTCAGCTACGATCTTGTACCCTTGGGAGGGTCTTGTAGATAGTTAGGCTTCTCAGCCCTTTTCATTTGTAGTTGTCTGTACTCAGACATGTTATGCTTCCGTTGCCTGTATGCTCTGTATGTTTGGTCATGAGACCCACTGCTTGTAATAAATGCCATGATGGCTCTTCCGGGCCTTATCTATATGAGTTGTTGAGTTATATTGTGATGCCATGTTGTACAACACATACTTGCATGTTATGAGTACGTGTAATGTGTATTGCTATGTGTGAGATCCGACACCTAGTTGTTTACCCTTGGTAGCCTATCTTACAGGGAAATGCCTCCTAGTGCTTCCACTGAGCCTTGGTAGCTTGCTACTGCTCCGGAACACTTAGGCTGGCCGGCATGTGTCCTTCTTCGTTCCTGTGTCTGTCCCTTAGGGGAAATGTCACGCATTGTTCCTATAAGTCCTTGTAGCTTGCTACGACTTGGGTTCATACGTTGATGACCGACACGTTCATTGTTGGGCCATGTATGCCTTTCTCTGTAATTTAGCGCCACTTTTGGTTCACAACTAGTCATGTCGGCCCGGGTTCTCTGTCATATGGATGCTAGCGACACTATCATATACGTGAGCCAAAATGCGCAAATGGTCCCGGGCTAGGTAAGGTGGCACCCGTGGGGATACCGTGCGTGAGGCCGCAAAGTGATATGATGTGTTACATGCAAGATCGGTGTGACTTAGGATCGGGGTCCTGATAATCAAAATTTAAACCTTCTCACAAAGCTATCAGTTCAGCCGCGGTATTGAGGGCACTTATCTTGTATGAGGCCCTCGAGGTCAGCATTGTGCACATATGCGCAAAATTCATCCTTGATGCCAACCTGATCCATAAAGTCATCTAACGGCCATTCATAAGGCCGCACGTCAGCGTCCCTCGGTAGTTCATCGTCCGGTTCACGAAACGCGAGCCTCGGTTCTTGCTTCCTTGAAGAACCACCTTGGAAGTTTTTCCTATGCATTTTTCTGAAACTTTCAGAATTTTTTATTAACTCAAAATAAAAGTTAACCAAACTCAACAAGATCGATAGCAACAACTCCTACTAGTACCTAGAGACTATATCATGCATTAGAACTACTTGGGACCAAGAAAATTTGGCATGCAAGCTCAAGAACAAGGTCACCACAGCAGCATAAATTTGCAATACATAGAGCACTAGAACAAAAACTAATTGGACCAATGGAGGAGTCACATACCAAGGAACAATCTCTCCAAACAGTTTGATGAATGGTGCTTTGAGCAAGGAGATCGAAAATGGCAGCAAGATGAGCTAGAACTCGGGTTTGAGCTGGTTGGTGATTTTTTTGGGAGGAAGAAGAAGAGTGTGGGTGCAAGAATAAGTGGAGGGGGCCACGTGGGGCCCACAAGGTAGGGGGCGCGCCCTGGCCGGGGGTGGGGGGCGCCCTGGACCCTCGTGGTCAGGTCCTGGCTCCCCTCGCTGTGTGTTCTGTGCCAAATTTTCTCAAATATTCTAGAAAAAATCATATTTCATTTTCAGGGCATTTGGAGAACTTTTATTTTCGGGGTATATTTTTTTATTGCACGGATAAGTCTGGAAATAGACAGAAAATACTATTTTTGTTTTATTTATCCTAATTAACAGAAAGTAAAATGGGTGTACAAAATGTTGTGCTATCTAGATTCACCTATCCCATGCTCATCAAAAGGAATCCATTAACAAGGTTGATCAGGTCTTGTTAATAAACTCTTCCCGAGTAACATGAAACCAGAGAATTTTCGAATAACACTAGGTTACCTCAATGGGGATATGTATGTCCCCAACAATAAGAATGTCATACGTCTTCTTGATAGTAGGAAGAGGAAATTCAAAACCTCCAATAGTTATAGTTGAGATTTTTCCAATATAATTGATACTGTGGACATGAGGTTGTTTCCTCGGAAAGTGTACCGTATGCTCATTACCATTGACATGAAAAGTGACATAGCCTTTGTTGCAATCAATAACAGCCCCTGCAGTATTCAAAAAGGGTCTTCCAAGGATAATAGACATACTATCGTCCTCGAGAATATCAAGTATAACAAAGTTCGTTAGAATAGTAACATTTTCAACTACAACAGGCACATCCTCACAAATACCAACAGGTATAGCAGTTGATTTATCAGCCATTTTCAAAGATATTTCAGTAGGTGTCAACTTACTCAAGTCAAGTCTACGATATAAAGAGAGAGGCATAACACTAACACCGGGTCCAAGATCACATAAAGCAGTTTTAGCATAGTTTCTTTTAATGGAGCAAGGTATAGTAGGTACTCCTGGATCTCCTAGTTTCTTAGGTATTCCACCTTTAAAAGTGTAATTGGCAAGCATGGTGAAAATTTCTACTTCAGGTATCTTTCTTTTGTTGGTAATAATATCCTTCATATATTTAGCATAAGGATTTGTTTTAAGCACATCAGTCAAACGCATACGCAAAAAGATAGGTCTAATCATTTCAACAAAGCGCTCAAAATTCTCATCATCCTTTTTCTTGGATGGTTTCGGAGGAAAAGGCATGGGTTTTTGAACCCATGGTTCTCTTTCCCTACCGTGCTTCCTAGCAACAAAGTCTCTCTTATCATAACGTTGATTCTTTGATTGTGGGTTATCAAGATCAACAGCAGGTTCAATCTCTACATCATTATCATTACTAGGTTGAGCATCATCATGAACATCATCATTAACATTATCACTAGGTTCATGTTCATTACCAAATTGTGTCTCAGCATCAGAAACAGATATATTATTGGGATTCTCAGGTGTGTTAGCTACAGGTTCACTAGAAACATGCAAAGTCCTATCATTTTTCTTTTTCTTTTTCTTAGAAGAACTAGGTGCATCTAAATTGGCTCTCTGAGAATCTTGCTCATTTCTCTTAGGATGGCCTTCAGGATACAGAGGTTCCTGAGTCATTTTACCACCACTAGTCACAACTCTAATGGTATTATCATTATTCTTACTATTTAATTCATTGAGCAAATCATTGTGAGCTTTAAGTACTTGTTCTACTTGAGTAGTAACCATGGAAGCATGTATACTAATGAGTGTTAGTTCACCTTTAGCTCTAGACAGATAATCACTCAAGCGTTCAATCATATAAGCATTGTGTTGTAATTGTCTACCAACATAAGCATTGAAGTTTTCTTGTTTCACAATGAAATTCTGAAACTCATCTAAGCATTGGCTAGCAGACTTATAACGAGGAATATCACCTTCATCAAGCCTATAAAGAGAATTTACCTTTACTACCTGTGTCGGGTTATCAAGACCATGTATTTCTTCAATAGGCGGTAAATTCTTAACAACTTTAGCTTTAATAACTTTTTCTTTCATAGATTTCTTTGCCTCTTGCATATCTCCAGGACTGAGGAATAGAACACCTCTTTTCTTCGGAGTTGGCTTAGGGGCTGTGATACGTCTCCAACGTATCTACCTTTCCAAACCCTTTTGCCCTTGTTTTGGACTCTAACTTGCATGATTTGAATGGAACTAACCCGGACTGACACTATTTTCAGCAGAACTGCCATGGTGTTGTTTTTGTGCAGAATAAAAAGTTCTTGGAATCGCCTGAAAATCAATGGAGAATTATTTTGGAAAATATAAAAAATATCTGCAAGAAGATCCACACCAGGGGGCCCAGGGTCTGTCCACGAGGGTGGGGGCGCGCCCCCTGCCTCGTGGGCCCCCTGGTGACTTACCGACGTACCCCCAGACCCTATATCTTCACTTTCGGGGAGAAAAAAAATCAAGGAGAATGAATTATCGCGTTTCACGAGATGGAGCCACCGCTAAGCCCTAATCTCTCTCGGGAGGGCTGATCTGGAGTCCGTTCGGGGCTCCGGAGAGTGGAGATCATCGCCATCATCATCATCAACCTTCCTCCATCACCAATTCCATGATGCTCACCGTCGTGCGTGAGTAATTCCATAGTAGGCTTGCTCGACGGTGATGGGTTGGATGGGATCTATCATGTAATCGAGTTAGTTTTGTTAGGGTTTGATCCCTAGTATCCACTATGTTCTGAGATTGATGTTGCTATGACTTTGCTATGCTTAATTCTTGTCACTAGGGCTCGAGTGCCATGATTTCAGATCTGAACCTATTATGTTTCCATGAATATATGTGTGTTCTTGATCCTATCTTGCAAGTCTATAGTCACCTACTATGTGTTATGATCCGGCAACCCCGAAGTGACAATAATCGGGACCACTCCCGGTGATGACCATAGTTTGAGGAGATCATGTATTCACTATGTGTTAATGCTTTGGTCCGGTACTCTATTAAAAGGAGGCCTTAATATCCCTTAGTTTCCAATAGGACCCCGCTGCCATGGGAGGGTAGGACAAAAGATGTGATGCAAGTTCTTTTCCATAAGCACATATGACTATATTCGGAATACATGCCTACATTGCATTGATGAACTGGAGCTAGTTCTGTGTCACCCTAGGTTATAACTTCTACATGATGAATTGCATCCAACATAATTTCCCATCACCGATCCAATGCCTACGAGCTTTTCCTATACTGCTTGTTGCTTATTTACTTTTCCGTTGCTACTATTACAAAAACTACAAAAACACTATCGTTACTTTTATTGCCGCTACCGCCACTATCATATTACTTTGCTACTAAACTATCTTGCTGCAGATACTAAGTTTCCAGGTGTGGTTGAATTGACAACTCAACTGCTAATACTTAAGAGTATTCTTTGGCTCCCCTTGTGTCGAATCAACAAATTTGGGTTGAATACTTTACCCTCGAAAACTGTTGCGATCCCCCACACTTGTGGGTTATCAAGACTATTTTCTGGCGCCGTTGCCGGGGAGCATAACTCTATTCTTTAAGTCACTTGGGATTTATATCTGTTGATCATTATGAAGAATTTGAAGGACTCAAAAACCAAGATCTTACCCTCAACTACGAGGGGAGGTAAGGAACTGCAATCTAGCTCTGCACTTGATTCTCCTTCTGTTATGTGTAAACTTGCGACACCTACTCCTGCTATTGAATCTGATATGTCGTATGTTCTTGATGATGCTACTTCTGCTATGTATGATGAAACCACTTCTATGCCTGATACTGTGCCACTAGGTGAATTTCTAGATGAACACATTGCTAAGGTTAGGGAGAGTGCAAATATTGAAACTGATGATATTTATGAAAGTGATGATGAAACTACTCCCAATAGATATGAATTGCCTGTTGTTCCTGAGGGTTATGTTATGGATGAAGAAACTGCTAGAGACTTTCTTGCTTGCAATGATAAATGATCTTAAGAAGTTATTAGCTAAGGTGAAAGAAAAGTCCTTGAATGCTAGAATGAAACATGACCCTGCTTTTGCCACTTCACCTATCTGTGTTACTGATAAGGATTATGAATTCTCTGTTTATCCTGAGTTAATTACTTTGGTTGAATCTGATCCTTTCCATGGCTATGAGTCTGAAACTGTTGTGGCACATCTTACTAAGTTGAATGATATAGCCACCCTGTTTACCAACGATGAAAATATTCATTACTACTATATCCTTAAGCTATTTCCATTCTCGTTAAAGGGTGATGCTAAGACTTGGTTTAATTCTCTTGATCCTGGTTGTGTGCGTAGTCCCTAGGATATGATGTATTACTTCTCTGCTAAATATTTTCCTGCTCATAAGAAACAAGCTGCCTTACGGGAAATATATAACTTTGCTCAAACTGAAGAAGAGAGTCTCCCACACGCTTTGGCGAGGCTTCTCCAGTTACTTAATGCTTTGCCTGATCATCCTCTTGAGATGAATGATATACTTGATGTCTTTTAAAATGGACTAACTGATGCTTCCAGAGACCACGTGGATAGTTGTGCTGGTTGGGTTTTCACGGAAAGAACAGTTGAACAAGCTGAATTACTATTGAATAATATGCTGGCCAATGAAAATAATTGGACACTTCCTGAACCAGCCCCTAGGCCAACTCCAAAGAAAAGAGGCGTTCTATTTCTCAGTCCTGAAGCTATGCAAGAGGCAGAGAAATCTATGAAAGAAAAAGGTATTAAAGATGAAGATGTTAAGAATTTACCGCCTATTGAAGAAATACATGGTCTTGATAACCCGACACAGGGGCTGTTATTGATTACAACAAAGGCAATGCCACTTTTCATGTCAATGGTAATGATCATACTGTACACTTTCCGAGGAAACAACCTAAGGTCCACAATATCAATTATATTGGAAAAATTTCAACTATTACTATTGGAGGTTTTGAGTTTCCTCTTCCTACTATCAAGAAGACTTATGCCATTCTTATTGTTGGGGATATACATATCCCGATTGAGGTAACCTAGTGTTATTCAAAAATTCTCCGATTTCATGTTACTCGGAAAGAGTTTATTAACAAGACCCGATCAACCTTATTAATGGATTCCTTTTGATGAACATGGGATAGGTGAATCTAGATAGCACAACCTTCTGTACCCTCCTTTTACTTTCTGTTAATTAGGATAAATAAAA
This sequence comes from Secale cereale, assembly GCA_902687465.1. NCBI lineage: Eukaryota > Viridiplantae > Streptophyta > Magnoliopsida > Poales > Poaceae > Secale > Secale cereale. Next base: position 566,810,476 of record LR738714.1, on the reverse strand, counting down.
GAAAATTAGCATTTTCTGTCTGTTTCCAGACTTATCCATGAAATAAAAAAATATCCCGAAAATAAAAGTTCTCCAAATGCCATGAAAATGAATTATGATTTTTCTAGAATATTTGAGGAAATATGGCACTGAACACACAGCGAGGGGAGCCAACACGTGGCCACGAGGGTCCAGGGTGCGCCCCCCTGCCTCGTGGGCCCCACGTGGCCCCCCTCCACTTATTCCTGCACCCATGCTCTTCTTTTCCTCCCAAAAAAATCCCCAACCAGCTCAAACCCGAGTTCTAGCTCATCTTGCTGCCATTTTCGATCTCCTTGCTCAAAGCACCATTCACCAAACTGTTTGGGGAGATTGTTCCTTGGTATGTGACTCCTCTATTGGTCCAATTATTTTTTGTTCTAGTGCTTTATTTGTTGCAAATTCATGGTACTTGTGACGCCCGAGACTGACGTCCCAGAAGATTCCAGAAGTTTCCCGAAGATTCCAGATGTTCCGGGTTGCCCGTGTGTTCTTTGTGCTTGTTTTATTTATTTTTGCATTGCATCATGTCATCATGCCATCATGTCATTTTAATTTTGCATCTCAACCTAAATAAATCGTGTGGACCTTCGGTCCATTTAAATCGAGGGAAGAATGACTTCTCTTTATAACATATAAAAGCCTCCTAATATTTATGGAGCTATATTAATAAATATTCCATGGCTTCGGAATCACCGTAACACACTTGCATATTTTCCCCATGCCCTTTTCTTCTCAATCCCTTGCCTAGACCTCCTCCTCCTTTTTTTTTCCATGTCTTTTGGAAGTGTTTGGTTGGCCTAAGGATTTATGCAAGTTCGAGTTATTTCCGACTCGCATAAATTTGTAGTCTCTAAAAATTGCCAAAGCACTTTATTAAAATAGCCCACAATTCCAGGGTTGTAGGGATATTTTTATCTCAGTCTAAATCATCTCCAAACTCTCTGGGCTTTTCTATTTCTTTGTTCTTTTTCTTTAACTGAGAAAAGAGCTGCAGAAAAAAAAGGAGCACCAGCCAACTCCAGGCCGCATCCTCCAGTGGGCCAGCATCTCCTCCTTTTCCTCCCAGCCTCCCTCCTCTCTTCGGCCCACTTTGGCCCAGCTGGCCCGTTCCTCTCCTACCGAACCCTAGCTCCCCTCGACCGCACTCCCTCACCGATCGCTCTCCCCTCGCTCTCCCTCTGCGCCGCCATCTCTCGCTCCCGATCCCCTCTCTCCCTCTCTTTGCTCGTCCCTACCTCTCTCTCCCCAAGTCCCGCATCGCCGTCCCCTTGCGTCCTCGCGCTGGAGCGCCCTTCCCCGTCCAGGACCTCGCCTCCCGTCCTCCAGCAGCACCAGGCCGGAGGCCTCGTCCCCCCGACCTCCTCCCGGCTCCCTCCGTCGCGCAGGCGCCCGCGCCAGAGGCCTCCTGCCGAGCGCCTCGCCGGCCACCCTCTCCATCCCGTCGCCTCCTCGCGCCCAGGCAGGCCAGCCAGGCCGCAGCTCCGTCGCCTCCCGCCTCTTCTCGCCAGGAGCAGCCGCCTCAGGCGAGCCCGGCGCCCCTGCAGCCCCCAGCGGCTCCGTCTCCAGGTGGGAGCCCGGGCAACCGCACCCTTCGGCCCGGAACGCCCCGAGCCCGACGACCTCCTTCTTCATCTCTCCAAGGAGCTCCCTGCCTCGCCCGGATCCGTCTCCCTCCGTCCGCGCGCGAGATCTTGCTGCAGCCGTGGCCTCGTCTCCGTGCAGCCTTTGTTTTGCTCTTGGTTGTGGTTGTTGTTGTGTTGCCTTGTTCTGTGAGCTTGTCAGGGAACCGTCGCCGAGACCGCGAGTACACCTACAGACGCACCTGAACATCTACGATCGGGTACGACTACATGTGTGATGCGCCAAGTACAACTACGACGCGAGATCGAGAACCCCCAAGTACCACTACGAACGCCGACGCGACAAGTACCCCGACATCGATGACGTGAACGACTACGAACGAACGACTACTCGGATCAAGTACGACTACACGATGACCCGACAAGTACCACGATGACCGAACCTCTACGGGAAAACGAGCTCCAAGTTCGACTACTTCACGGGACCCGTCAAGTCCGACTACTACATGAACGAGTACCTCTCCGACTCACGAGAACGTCTACTTCCCTCTACGGCATGTACCACTACCGTCGCCCCGTGTACCACGACTCGTGTACCATCTACTTCATCTACGACTCGAACCCCTCCGATAACGCACGCTTCAAAGGTATAACGAGACGACCCCGTGGATGACCCGTGAATGCTTGTTGTGGTTGTATGAAATGTCTCTCGTGTGTGCTTCGTGCCCGTTCCACCTTTTGTCATGTTCCTCGGTTGCCTCGTCACCGACTCGTGGGGACCCGGTAACGGGATCGCCCCACCTTTCATCTCGTTTGACTCACCCATGCCATCTTACCTTTTGCACCGGTCTCGCAACGAGTTACCGGAACCGAGTTGTTGCCTTTGCATCATTTCGGATCGTTGCCGTGGCACTCTTTCATTCCACCACGGTGACAATACTTCATATCTCTTAATGTCAACCCTTTTAATAAAATTGCATAATCTTAATCATGTCATCCGCATCATGTTAACAACATTGATATGTTAAATTGTTGTTTGCTTATAATTATTAAACATGCTCATGGGGATTTTCCGGATATGTTGTTGTTATTTCCGGCCCCATTTAAATTGCCTAGTTAGTGTAGTTTTATTATGCTTCACCTCTTGCCATGTTAAAAACATTTAATCTTGTCTTGTAAATAATGAGAGTCATCTAAATAATTAAATGTGGTGTTTCGTCAATATGCAACTCGTTGCATATTGATCTCCACTTAACTTGTAGTATTTGTTTGTGCACTTTGCCATGCCATGCATATTTAAACCGGACATGCATCATGCTTGCTTGTGCATCATGCCATGTTTATGATGTGTGTGTTTACCGTGTTGTTTCTTTTCTTTCCGGTTGCTTCTCTTGTTAGCTTCGGTTTCGTTCCGGAGTTGTGAGGTTTCTCTCGACTGTGTTGCACCGTCTACTTCATGGATCCGTTCTTCTTCCTTGTGGAATTCCAGGCAAGATGACCGAACCCGGATACCATTACTATCTTTGCCTATTGCTAGAGTATCGTTCTTTAGTTTTGCCTCGATGCCCATGATCTTCTTGTCAGCCTCCTACTTGTAACCAATTGCCATGTTTAACCACCCTACCTATGCAAACCGTTGCTTGGCTATACGTAGGCTCACTCAGCCCCTCTTATAGCTTTGCTAGTTGCAGGTGAAGATTGAAGATGCTTGCTTCATGATGAAGTTTGGTTGGGTTATATCACACTATATAAATGCTTAAAAATGAAATCATCTATATACTGGCAAGGGTGGAAGGCTAAGCCTTTTGCTTGGTGATTTGTTCCACTCATGCCGTTAGGAACCGTATAAACCGGTGTTATGTTCCTTGATTATGCGTTCCTAACACGGTTGGGGTGTATGGGACCCCCTTGATAAACCGCTAAGTGCTAAGTCTTTTCCAGCAAGTCCCAACATTGGTACTATTTGCCTAAGAACAAACTAATTAAACTTGAATGGGACTAGCTACCCCTTTCATCTTAATTCAACCCCCCTGGGCCAGTGCTCGATTTGAGTGTTGGTCCAAACTAGAGTCGTGTGCGGGGCCCCCCTTGGCAACTTGGGTATTTCGGCCACTGTACGCTGTGCTCATCCGGTCGTGGCCTGAGACGAGATACGCGCGGCTACTATCAGGGTGTCGGCACGCCGGGAGGATTTGCTGGATTAGCCTTACCTTAGTTCGGTTTAACTTGAGCACGGGATTCCGAGAATACTCGGGTCTTCCCACCTATGGAGTTGCGACTCCGCGGATCGTGGGCTTGTGATGGGCCAAGTTAGAACACCCCTGCAGGGTTTGAACTTTCGAAAGCCGTGCCCGCGGTTATGTGGCAGATGGGAGCTTGTTAATTCCGGTTGTAGATAACTTGACACAATGTTACTAATACACTACCAGCGTGTGTACCGTGACTGTCAATTTCCAAATAGGGATTCGGGAGTTGAACACGGTGGGGTTATGTTTGACTGGCTTTAGTTAGGATCACGTAGTGATCATCTTTCGACCAAGGCACTTCTCTTCTCGCTCTCTTTTACGTAAGTTAGTGCTAGTTGCTGCTGCAGACTCTTGTTTGTTCCTTCACCTCTTATTCTTTCTCCAGCCTTGTTCCTCACCCAAGGCTTAAATAGTCTTGTTACCCGGGAACGGGATTGCTGAGTCCTCTGTGGCTCATAGTTACTTCACCACACCAGATGCAGGTTCAGCCGAGTTCGATGCAGAAGTTGGATCAGTACTTCCCCAGGAGTTCGATGAAGAGTTTGGCTGTTTGTTTGTGACGTTTCGATGTTCAGTAGTGGCTTCTACTAGGATTCGATCCTGACCTGTGGCTTATGTTGTTTTTGGTATCTTTCTTTTGGTTCTTCACCCGTAGTCGGGTTGTGATGTTTTGAATGATGTCTTGCTTATGTAATGTATTGTGTGATGTGGCGAGTGTAAGCCAACTATCTCCTTTTTGCAATTTAATCCCTCTTTTACATGAGTCGTGCAAAGATACCAAACTTGAGATCATTCTAGGATGGGCTTATATCTTTAAGTCGTGCCTCGACACGTAGGAGATATAGTCCCATCCTGGGCATTACAAGTTGGTATTCAGAGCCTTCTCCGACCTAGAAGCCCCCACTGATTGATCGAATCGTTGACGGTTGAGTCTAGGCACACACTGAAAAACTTTTTGAGTCCTATATTATTTCGGAGAGTAGGATTTCTTTGCTTCTCATCCCCTTTCTCTCTGGTGAGGACTCCTGACGATTACTCTTACCTCTTCTACTTTCAAAAATTGCACCAAATTTTTTTTAGGATCCCGCGAGTATTCTGGGATTGTTTCGATGTTCTTGTGACAAGGATATTGTTCTCGATGCCTCCTGTTACCGAGGAGTTGAGCTTCGGGGTATCATTGACACAAGCATATCGCGGCAGTACTAAATACTTAAGACGGCCGACATCGAAAATCTCTCCTATACGGCCAGTGGCAAGATAACCCCGACATCACCCAGTACTGGGGAGGTAGTTCGAGAGTATTGCCATAGCTTGTTATAGTGGATGCTTTTCGAAGGTCCGAGGTAAACAATTTCCGAGAAAGACTGGTTATGTGTTGAAGGATGGATACACCTGGATGTAGGTTTAGAGTTGATTGCGCGGTGCTTCCCGTGTATCCCCAACACCTGATTGCATAACTGGAAACTTTCGGAAATCTATAGGTGGGTTCATCTAGTAGTTCTAGGCATTCTTCCAACGGATGCTCGATATGAAGTTTGGGGTTCTACATTGAGTGAAGTGGTTTTATGGACTTGTTCTGATCGGGAGTTGCATCTTAAAGGGTCCTTGGCTATGCTGATCCGGGGATTGCAAAACCCTTTTGTAAGATGTTCCATGAGCTTTCAGCACAAAGATGTCGAACGAAACTTCTATCTTGTATTTGTTCTTCTGCACCTTGTTCTTTTATTTATCTTTTGTTCTTCAAGTGGCTTCTCGACCAGCTGATGTACCTGCAGAATTCATTCGTTCAATTCTCTGTTCGGATGATATTGTGAAGATCATGTTGCATATCTATCCTTTGTTTTGTTTTGATTCTGGTATTCGAGTTGCTTCGATGTCAAATGTTGATTCCATACCTTTTCCTAATCGGTGTTCTCATATTTCTATGAGAGTGCTAGTCCTTCTTGATCATCGAGATGGTCATGTTAATTCTTTTCCAACCGGTGCCCATTTTGTTCATCCCAAGTTATCTTTGCTTTTCCCCACCCTCCCTCCCTTTTCTTTATGGAGCTGGAATTCTCAGATGAAATATCCATTTTATTCATGTGATGTTTCCTCATTCTTTTCCTTCAATGTTCTTATCCGGTGATTTATCGTGAAGATGCTCAAGAGCTTCAAGTTCATCATTCTTTTGTTCTCGAATTCTTCCGGTGGATGTAATTCAAGATTTTGGTGTTGATCTTATCCTTTTCCTCTTTTCACAATGCTTTCTTATTCCGGTGCACCAATTAATCATTCTCCTCTTGTTATTCATATCCGGAGTGCTCAAGATTAATAATTCCATTCTTATTCATTTCAAGCTATTTTGAGCTTTGTCATCTTATTCAAGCCATTTAATTCAACCGGTGCAATATCTCTTAAGCAATCTCTTCAACGGTGATTTCTTTTGAGTGGGCCCTAACCCACAGGTCTTTTCCAGGATCTTACCTGACTCTTCCAATTTTTCTGGAGTTATACTCAAATTCTTTTCATCATTGGTTCAACCTTCTAATTCTTCATTCCGGAGTGCTCAACAATTCTCATGGCATTTCTCGTCTTCGTTCTCAACATTTGAAGATCGGAGAAGTGTTTCTCTTAAATTTTGACCCGTTCTCTTGAAGATTCGTGGTTCTAGCTTCATGCCATCCTCATAGTTGTTTCGATTGTGAGGAATTCTTTTTATACCCATCTGGAGCATTTCATGAATTCTTTTCCTTGTGTTCCTCCGAAGGCCATCATTTCAGAATATTTCTTCATTCTCAGTTTTCAACTTCGTCCTCCAATTATTCTTCATTGATGTCTCTTCGTTCGTCTCCATATTCTTACGGTGGTTCTTTCTAGTTTACCCTTCCGTTGTTATCGTTTTAATTCACTCGTTCTTTTCATAATCCTACCGGTGGTTCGTTGAATAATTATCCGAGCTTGTGCGAGATCTCTCTTTAATTCTTTCCAACGAGAATAAGTAGTTTGCCAAATCCTTGGTTGTCATCAATTTAATTGGTGAAGGAGATGCATAACATAACTCTTATTCTTGTTCCTTCAGGGGATTTAATTCTTTTGTCTGGAGCTTGTTCATCATATCATATTCTCGCTTCTAAGTTGTTCATCTTGTTTTCCGGAGCTTCAAGTTATTTCAATTATATCATTTCAAAGCTTCATCTAATTCATCGCATGCCTTGAATCTTATTCTTTTCATCTTTCACTTCTCATGCTTTCATTACCGGAGTTTTCATGGTGGTTCATCATGTTTTAATTCATCCTCGAAGTCTTCATCAAGATTCTTGTTGGAGCTCAAGCATTCTTCATCATGCTTCCAATTGCAATTCTTTCCACCTTATCTTTTCAGATGGTGTTATGACATTCTCGACAATTCCATCATGTTTCATGATTCACGAATTATCAAGAATGAGATATTTAAACCCATCATTTTTTCTTTGTTCAGGAGATCCTTTTCAACCCCTTCAATTATTTGTTGGAGTAATCTTGGGTTATATTTCACCTAAAGCTTTCCCTAAGGAATGTTGCTAATTATGGTGCTTATAAATGACCCAAGTTCTTCATTTTTCATTCCGGTGAATAAGTTTTTCGTCTCCTTGTTGATATCAATCCAATCAAATTGTTTTCTATTAGTGGCTGGTTGTCACCTCTTAATTTTGATGTTTTCCATAAGCCCACATCAAGTTTATTCTTTTCGTTGTTGAATTCCAACAGCTTCGTTCAACCCTTCTTTGTAAGGATGCTCTTTCAAATTCAATTTTAAGAGAAGTTGTCATTTTCTTCTCCGTTCTTTCTTCCCAACGATCTTGCATCTATTCTTTCATTCCGGAGGCATTGTGATGATCTCTCTTTGACCATCATCTCGTTCTTATCAAGATCATATTCTCCCTTGCTTGTCTATTTATCCGGAGTGTTGTGTCCTCCATTCTAATTCTCTCACCTTTTCATGTTTTGCCTCTCTTTTAACCGGAGTGCTGTCTGAATCTTTCTTACCTCTTGTGCCATTCTTTCAATTGTTTCGGAGGCAATATGTTGTTCTTTTCATCAAGTATCACTTCATCTTCTCTAATTCTTGTTAATTCCTTCCATTTTCAGACGGAGTGCTGCCCAAATTTTGTCATTCTTATTCCTTGGCTATACCATTGCAGTTTCATATTCTTTTGGTTCGTGAGCTCTTGTTTCACGTCTTTCAACCTACAAGGTTCTTGTTATGTTCCTTGTTCCTCCTTTTACCGGAGTGCTCTTAACTTCGTTCATCTCCGTTCTATTCTTCTTTTCAACTTGTCTAACCTCTCAAGGTTCCTTGGTTTCACTCGTCTGTCAAAGAAGCAACTTTGTTTTACCTCTTCCTCTTCCGTTTTTACCCGGTGATATCTCTAGGATCTCGGGTCGAGATCCTCTGTTAGTGTGGGAGAGTTGTGACGCCCGAGACTGACGTCCCAGAAGATTCCAGAAGTTTCCCGAAGATTCCAGATGTTCCGGGTTGCCCGTGTGTTCTTTGTGCTTGTTTTATTTATTTTTGCATTGCATCATGTCATCATGCCATCATGTCATTTTAATTTTGCATCTCAACCTAAATAAATCGTGTGGACCTTCGGTCCATTTAAATCGAGGGAAGAATGACTTCTCTTTATAACATATAAAAGCCTCCTAATATTTATGGAGCTATATTAATAAATATTCCATGGCTTCGGAATCACCGTAACACACTTGCATATTTTCCCCATGCCCTTTTCTTCTCAATCCCTTGCCTAGACCTCCTCCTCCTTTTTTTTCCATGTCTTTTGGAAGTGTTTGGTTGGCCTAAGGATTTATGCAAGTTCGAGTTATTTCCGACTCGCATAAATTTGTAGTCTCTAAAAATTGCCAAAGCACTTTATTAAAATAGCCCACAATTCCAGGGTTGTAGGGATATTTTTATCTCAGTCTAAATCATCTCCAAACTCTCTGGGCTTTTCTATTTCTTTGTTCTTTTTCTTTAACTGAGAAAAGAGCTGCAGAAATAAAAAAAAGGAGCACCAGCCAACTCCAGGCCGCATCCTCCAGTGGGCCAGCATCTCCTCCTTTTCCTCCCAGCCTCCCTCCTCTCTTCGGCCCACTTTGGCCCAGCTGGCCCGTTTCTCTCCTACCGAACCCTAGCTTACCTCGACCGCACTCCCTCACCGATCGCTCTCCCCTCGCTCTCCCTCTGCGCCGCCATCTCTCGCTCCCGATCCCCTCTCTCCCTCTCTTCGCTCGTCCCTACCTCTCTCTCCCCAAGTCCCGCATCGCCGTCCCCTTGCGTCCTCGTGCTGGAGCGCCCTTCCCCGTCCAGGACCTCGCCTCCCGTCCTCCAGCAGCACCAGGCCGGAGGCCTCGTCCCCCCCGACCTCCTCCCGGCTCCCTCCGTCGCGCAGGCGCCCGCGCCAGAGGCCTCCTGCCGAGCGCCTCGCCGGCCACCCTCTCCATCCCGTCGCCTCCTCGCGCCCAGGCAGGCCAGCCAGGCCGCAGCTCCGTCGCCTCCCGCCTCTTCTCGCCAGGAGCAGCCGCCTCAGGCGAGCCCGGCGCCCCTGCAGCCCCCAGCGGCTCCGTCTCCAGGTGGGAGCCCGGGCAACCGCACCCTTCGGCCCGGAACGCCCCGAGCCCGACGACCTCCTTCTTCATCTCTCCAAGGAGCTCCCTGCCTCGCCCGGATCCGTCTCCCTCCGTCCGCGCGCGAGATCTTGCTGCAGCCGTGGCCTCGTCTCCGTGCAGCCTTTGTTTTGCTCTTGGTTGTGGTTGTTGTTGTGTTGCCTTGTTCTGTGAGCTTGTCAGGGAACCGTCGCCGAGACCGCGAGTACACTTACAGACGCACCTGAACATCTACGAACGGGTACGACTACATGTGTGATGCGCCAAGTACAACTACGGCGCGAGATCGAGAACCCCCAAGTACCACTACGAACGCCGACGCGACAAGTACCCCGACATCGATGACGTGAACGACTACGAACGAACGACTACTCGGATCAAGTACGACTACACGATGACCCGACAAGTACCACGACGACCGAACCTCTACGGGGAAACGAGCTCCAAGTTCGACTACTTCACGGGACCCGTCAAGTCCGACTACTACATGAACGAGTACCTCTCCGACTCACGAGAACATCTACTTCCCTCTACGGCATGTACCACTACCGTCGCCCCGTGTACCACGACTCGTGTACCATCTACTTCATCTACGACTCGAACCCCTCCGATAACGCACGCTTCAAAGGTATAATGAGACGACCCCGTGGATGACCCGTGAATGCTTGTTGTGGTTGTATGAAATGTCTCTCGTGTGTGCTTCGTGCCCGTTCCACCTTTTGTCATGTTCCTCGGTTGCCTCGTCACCGACTCGTGGGGACCCGGTAACGGGATCGCCCCACCTTTCATCTCGTTTGACTCACCCATGCCATCTTACCTTTTGCACCGGTCTCGCAACGAGTTACCGGAACCGAGTTGTTGCCTTTGCATCATTTCGGATCGTTGCCGTGGCACTCTTTCATTCCACCACGGTGACAATACTTCATATCTCTTAATGTCAACCCTTTTAATAAAATAGCATAATCTTAATCATGTCATCCGCATCATGTTAACAACATTGATATGTTAAATTGTTGTTTGCTTATAATTATTAAACATGCTCATGGGGATTTTCCGGATATGTTGTTGTTATTTCCGGCCCCATTTAAATTGCCTAGTTAGTGTAGTTTTATTATGCTTCACCTCTTGCCATGTTAAAAACATTTAATCTTGTCTTGTAAATAATGAGAGTCATCTAAATAATTAAATGTGGTGTTTCGTCAATATGCAACTCGTTGCATATTGATCTCCACTTAACTTGTAGTATTTGTTTGTGCACTTTGCCATGCCATGCATATTTAAACCGGACATGCATCATGCTTGCTTGTGCATCATGCCATGTTTATGATGTGTGTGTTTACCGTGTTGTTTCTTTTCTTTCCGGTTGCTTCTCTTGTTAGCTTCGGTTTTGTTCCGGAGTTGTGAGGTTTCTCTCGACTGTGTTGCACCGTCTACTTCATGGATCCGTTCTTCTTCCTTGTGGAATTCCAGGCAAGATGACCGAACCCGGATACCATTACTATCTTTGCCTATTGCTAGAGTATCGTTCTTTAGTTTTGCCTCGATGCCCATGATATTCTTGTCAGCCTCCTACTTGTAACCAATTGCCATGTTTAACCACCCTACCTATGCAAACCGTTGCTTGGCTATACGTAGGCTCGCTCAGCCCCTCTTATAGCTTTGCTAGTTGCAGGTGAAGATTGAAGATGCTTGCTTCATGATGAAGTTTGGTTGGGTTATATCACACTATATAAATGCTTAAAAATGAAATCATCTATATACTGGCAAGGGTGGAAGGCTAAGCCTTTTGCTTGGTGATTTGTTCCACTAATGCCGTTAGGAACCGTATAAACCGGTGTTATGTTCCTTGATTATGCGTTCCTAACACGGTTGGGGTGTATGGGACCCCCTTGATAAACCGCTAAGTGCTAAGTCTTTTCCAGCAAGTCCCAACATTGGTACTATTTGCCTAAGAACAAACTAATTAAACTTGAATGGGACTAGCTACCCCTTTCATCTTAATTCAACCCCCTTGGGCCAGTGCTCGATTTGAGTGTTGGTCCAAACTAGAGTCGTGTGCGGGGCCCCCCTTGGCAACTTGGGTATTTCGGCCACTGTACGCTGTGCTCATCCGGTCGTGGCCTGAGACGAGATACGCGCGGCTACTATCAGGGTGTCGGCACGCCGGGAGGATTTGCTGGATTAGCCTTACCTTAGTTCGGTTTAACTTGAGCACGGGATTCCGAGAATACTCGGGTCTTCCCACCTATGGAGTTGCGACTCCGCGGATCGTGGGCTTGTGATGGGCCAAGTTGGAACACCCCTGCAGGGTTTGAACTTTCGAAAGCCGTGCCCGCGGTTATGTGGCAGATGGGAGCTTGTTAATTCCGGTTGTAGATAACTTGACACAATGTTACTAATACACTACCAGCGTGTGTACCGTGACTGTCAATTTCCGAATAGGGATTCGGGAGTTGAACACGGTGGGGTTATGTTTGACTGGCTTTAGTTAGGATCACGTAGTGATCATCTTTCGACCGAGGCACTTCTCTTCTCGCTCTCTTTTACGTAAGTTAGTGCTAGTTGCTGCTGCAGACTCTTGTTTGTTCCTTCACCTCTTATTCTTTCTCCAGCCTTGTTCCTCACCCAAGGCTTAAATAGTCTTGTTACCCGGGAACGGGATTGCTGAGTCCTCTGTGGCTCACAGTTACTTCACCACACCAGATGCAGGTTCAGCCGAGTTCGATGCAGAAGTTGGATCAGTACTTCCCCAGGAGTTCGATGAAGAGTTTGGCTGTTTGTTTGTGACGTTTCGATGTTCAGTAGTGGCTTCTACTAGGATTCGATCCTGACCTGTGGCTTATGTTGTTTTTGGTATCTTTCTTTTGGTTCTTCACCCGTAGTCGGGTTGTGATGTTTTGAATGATGTCTTGCTTATGTAATGTATTGTGTGAAGTGGCGAGTGTAAGCCAACTATCTCCTTTTTGCAATTTAATCCCTCTTTTACATGAGTCGTGCAAAGATACCAAACTTGAGATCATTCTAGGATGGGCTTATATCTTTAAGTCGTGCCTCGACACGTAGGAGATATAGTCCCATCCTGGGCATTACAGTACTGTGGTGACCTTGTTCTTGAGCTTGCATGTCAAAGTTTCTTGGTCCCAAGTAGTTCTAATGCATGATATAGTCTCTAGGCACTTATAGGAGTTGTTGCTATCAATCTATTGAGTTTGGTTAACTTTTATTTTGAAGTTACTAAAAATTTCAGAAATTTTCAGGAAAGGAAAATGTTAAAGAGATTGTTGAGGGGCTCCTCCAGCAAGAGCTCAGAAGAGAAGAAGAAAGAAGAAAATAAGAAGCCCAAATATAATCTTCTTTGTATCGCGGAAGTTCGACCATGTGAATGGCCTTGTAATGATTTCATGATGTCCGCCGGGATTTACGAAGACTTTTATTGGTTGGCAAACAATGCAGGCCTCACCGACTTCCTCAATGACCAGAAAGAACAATATCTCTTACTCACCAATATTTTCACGCAAAGCTTTCATTTTCATTCTAGGAAAACACCACCTATGGTGGAGTTCCGTTCATATGATGTGATTAAGGAGATATCACTCTTAGATTTTTGTGAAATATGCAAAGTACCCTTTGGAGGTAGACTTGATGAACCACGTCGTAAAGACGTAGAAGGGTTCATTGACATGATAGCCGTAGGAGAAACGAGACAAGTTTCACGGGCAAGAATCACTAGTATACACTTCCCTGTTCTGCGCTACTTTGCTTTATTTGCTAGTAGATGTTTAATTTGTTCGCGGGAACAGTGGGAATCTCAGTGCCCCTGATATTATCATTTTACGCCATGCTTTGTTTCAAGACACAACTTTTAGGTTGGGCGCCATCATTCCCAAATGATTGAGTCTAAACCGCTCAAAGGGGCCCGTCTTTGGAGGTATCTTTGCTTCTTGCCTTGCTGAATATTTTAATATACTTATTAGGCATCATGAGAAGGAAGAAAAATTTCTTGCCCCTGTTTATCTAGACTACAAGAGCATGGTAGGTCATGATTTTATTGTTAAAGACAAGAATATGCAGCTTAATTATAAATTAAGATTTGATGAAATATACTGTGAAATTGTTACCTTGCCTACACCCTCTTTGTTTGATCTGTCCACATGCAAGTATCTCATTACATCAGATGCCTTCTACAAGTACCAACGCCAGGCACAAGCTTTGGAGCCTGAGCCGGAGCCACCACTTGATCCCTCTCGTCAATCTGTTTATGGGTGGGAGCTGGATGAGCTCGCCAACCAGTGGCACCCAGAGGATGCATCTTAGTACATTGGAGGGAGTGGCTTCGATCCGTGGCCATAGACCAACTTAGGCCAAAAGCCTAAGCTTGGGGGAGTACGTGTTTCTCACCGACTTACATCCATGTTCACACACTTATTCTAGTTGTCGGTGCTCACACTCTTTCACTGTACCATCCATGCTTAGTTTCAATTTCTTTTTCTTAGACTTTTTCTTGTGTGCTAGAAAAACCCAGAAAAACAAAAAAAATATTAGTTGCAGCTTCTAGCTAGTTTGCTTTCTTTGCTTGTAGTAGTAGTTAAAAATGAAAAACCCAAAAAGATTTCCCATTCTTCTTTTGCTTGTTGGGAGCTTTCTCGTGTAAATAGTTTCTTTTCTTTTCTTTAGGGGTTAAGAGTAGAAGACCATGATAGAAATGCTTAGTGGCTCCCATATTCTTTGTTGTTGATTTAACCTTGAGCCATATTGCCTTGTCTTCTCTCTGGTATTAAATGTCTGCAAACTCAAGCTTAGTCCAATGCACGTGCACTATTATTATTATCCACACCATTCGGTCGTGCGAGTGAAAGGCAATAAGGATGATATATGGTGAACTAATTGAGATGAGAAAAGTTGGTATGAACACGACCTCTCTTGTTTTTGTAAATATGATGGCTCATCGTTCCTGATTCAGCTTGTTATGAATGAAACATGCTTGCCATGACAATTGGAGATCATATCTGCTTATGCCATGCTTAATTAGATGAGAGTTTATAATGGTCTATCTTGCGTGCCAACATGATATTAAAATGGTTGTGATGTGGTATGATGGGTGGTATCCTCCTTTGAACGATTTAAGTGATCTGACTTGGCACATGTTCACGCATGTAGTTGAAAGAAATCAACATAGCCTCCACGATATTTATGTTCATGGTGATTTATATCCTACTCATGCTTGCATTCATTGTTGATTAATTTTAATGCATGTTCATGACCGTTGTTGCTCTCTAGCTGGTCGTTTCCCAGTCTCTTTCTAGCCTTCACCTGTACTAAGCGGGAATACTGCTTGTGCATCCACTTCCATAAACACCAAAGTTGTTCCATATGAGTCCACCATACCTTCCTATATGCGGTATTTACCTGCCGTTCCAACTAAATTTGTATGTGCCAAACTCTAAACCTTCAAATGAAATTCTGTTTTGTATTGTCGAACAACTCATGTATCAACTAGGGCTGTTTATATCTTCCATGCTAGGTGGGTTATTCTCACGATGAGTGGACTCCGCTCATCATTCATGAGAAAATGGCTGGTAATTGTCACACCCTGATTTTCATGTCACATTGCTTAAGCTAATTATCATGTTAAAAATGTGGATTTAGAAAAAACTTTTGAGTGTTTTTGACTTTGCTTGATTTGACTTTTGTTTGCTGTTTGCTAGTGCTCTAAAAATCAAATAAATCCTCCAACTCTTATACTTCACCTCCTTGATCCAAAACTTTTTCCCAATGATCATGCCATGTGTATAGACCAGTATAGAATTTTCTTATAAAAATATTTTGGCCAAATAGTATTTTCTAAAATTAGTTTTCCAAAAACCCCTGAATTGAGGTTTGCACTGCAAGTACCTTATTTAGGGTGTGAAAAATCTTTCAAAAAGTATATTTGAATCCTATTAGGTATAGGACTCCCAGAAACCACAAAATTATAATTTTAAAAGTTATTTTTATATTTTATTTAAAAGCTTTTTCTTAAGGCCAGAAATGGTCTTTAATAGGGAAAAATTATTTAATTACTTCAAAAATATTTGCCAAAATTCAGGGAGACTCATAGGACATAAATTGTCCATGTATAAGAGTTTCAACACATGGTCATGTTCAAAATATTGGACAAATCCTTCCAAAACCCTTTCTGGATATTTCAAGCTTTTGAAATATTTACAAAGGAAATATTCTCCAAAAATTCCAGGGAAATTCTATCATGTCATATATGACATATTTGATGATCTTGCAAAGCCTCATGCCTTGAAGATCAAGGAAACATCATCTAATCCCCTCAAAACCATTTCTGTCCATTTTGAAGTTTGAGCAACTTTACATTGCCAAACTTGTCCAAATGCTCTCAAACTTGGTGCACATGCTAAAATGATGTAATTATGCATCTATGCCAAATGGCACAAGTTTTGGAGAAGCATAACTTGGTCTAAGTGCCCCAAAACCATTACTGTTCAATTTCAAATTTGAACAACTTTACATTGTCAACTCTTTACCTGGGGCCTCAAACTTTGTGGGCATGATCAGTACCCCAAATGATGAAACTACACCAAGTGGTGCATCAAGGGGAGATGAATAGCTCAACTCAAACATGGTGAAACCATTTCTGTTGATTTCTAGGGTTCACCAAAGTTACATTGGCAACTTTGCCCAAATGAGCTCAAATTTGGTGGAGGGTCCTAATTGTGTGTGACATTCCATCCTGTTAAGTCTCATGTCAAGTGGAGCTATTTTACTTGCCCAAAACTAGATCCTTTACCTCAAATTCTTACCACAGTCTCTCCTAGACCTATTCTACCTCCAGTAACTCTCCTCTGCCTCAGCTCAATTATTGGAGGGGGGTAAAACCCCAATTCACTCTCCTGGACAACAATTTTCACCTCCTCCTTCACCTCCCTCCTCATTCCAGTGGCTCCCCAGAGCATCCAAGGCCACCTCCCTATAGTTTACTACTCCCTCTACCCTCTGGACACCATTGGACACGCCCTGGACGCCAGGCAATGCAAATGGCAGCCAAAAGCATGCTCTGGAGCACGCTACAGTGCTCTGGAGCACTGTAGCCGCCCCCCATCCCAATGCCCCGACAGCCTCGGGCCTCTCCAGCATGTCCCCGAGGTTGCCTCGACGTCTGGGACACGGCACGTCGCCGGTCCCCGCCTGGCCCTCTCTCCTCTCCCCTCTGTGGAGCTTGCCCGTGCGCGCCCTGGACCGCGCTCACGATGCACCGCGGCCGTATGTATTTAAGCCTCCCCCGAGCCCTCCCTTGCCTCTTCTAGACCCTCCTCTCTACCATGCATCTCCTAGACATGTCCCCTCTCCCTCTCATGCGCTCCTGCTCCCTCCATGGCCGGAGTGCTGCCGCTGACCGCCGCTCGGGATCGGGCACCTCGGCCGCTCTCTCCTCCCCCTTCTCTGTTGGCCGCCAGGAGGAGGACCCCAGGACCACGGAGCCACCCCCACTCCTCTCTTCTTTCCCCTAGCGTCCCTGGCATCGCACCACCACCACCCGACGAGGCCACCCGCCATGGCCGGTGCAGGAGGCGCTCCGGCCCCTCCCCTGCCGCCCCAAGGGCCCTCCTCAACGCGCCGTTCCTTGGGGGGCCCTCCGGTGGCCGCGCCTTGGCCAAAGGTGGCCTGTGCCGCCGGGAGGGCGAGTGCCGGCCGACGCCAGACGGGCTTCGATCTCCTCCGCCGCGGGCGCGGGAGGAAGGGGATGACCCTGCGGGCGGGCCCCGCAGGTCAGCGACCCTGGGAGGCAGGCCCACCTGTTTAAGTGGAGGCGGCTACGGCGCAGCCCGCCTCCCCCGCGCGAAAGCGCATCCTCAGAAAGCCGCCTCCGGCGTGGCCCCCCCTGCGCATGTGCAGCCGAGCCGCTGGGCCGGCCCACGGCCTATCCACCGCCCTGAGCACAGCGAAGGGTATACCCCTTTTTCCCTGTTCTTTTCTTTTCCAGACAACTTCATAAATTCATTTATAATTCATTTGAACTCCAAATTGCATGATTCAAATTTCTGGTAGTCTCTAAAATCATGCTCTACCACATGGTGCAACATGCACATTATTCCAGAGACTTTTCCTTCACAAATAATTATCAAATGCCCATATTCCATTTTCTGTGATGAACTTTAGAAAATCACAGAGGGCTCAAAATTGATCCAAATGCAGTGATTCAAATTCCTAGATGCTTGTCATATCCAAACTTAGTTTTGGAACATTTTTATTAATACTCTCTGTACCCCACCAAATATTGAGCCATTTCTCCATATTTATCAACTTTGCAAAATCCTAGGAAATTCATTTGAATTCCAAATCCATTGAAACCAACTCCTAGATGCTTCTAAAATCATGACTTGTTGATGGGTGCCTTTGCTCATCATTCAAGAAAATATTTCTGTATACTTCTTTCAAAATCCATAAACCCCTTGGTTCCATCATATTGAAATGATCCAAACTATTCATTGATCCAATACCTATGAAACCACCTTGGTTATTTTTCATATGACCAGAGGTATCCTAGAAAAGTCCAACTCCTATTTTTAGAGCACTTTTATTTTTGCTTTGATTGTGTTGCTTATTATGATTGTTTCCATCGTTAGTTGACGAAATAAACGGAGTACTCGGAGATGGACCAGAAGGTTTGAAGACTCGGAAGGACAAGGCAAGCAGCCCTTTGACCATGTTCGAGAAACCTTTTTATGCATGTCTCATAGCACCTTATTATCAATGCATCGAAATCATGTTGAGGTGGAGACCACTTTGGTTGCTACCTTTGTGACTTACTATTGATACTTGCATCAAACATGACCCTACCTTCCTATGAGGGTTATGTGGGTGGGAGTAGATAGATGTATGCTATAGTAGTTGGCTACGCAAAATGGGTCGGGGTTATGCATTGAGTGAAACAAGTGTGGTTTGACATACTTGCAAAAGACCCAGTGGGTGCCACTAATGCCCCTGGGAGTTGATGAGGAGCTAGGGCACTACTTGGTGAAGAAGTAGTGTGCCGAGGCTTGACGAAAGTGTTGTTTACAGAGATGGATTAGATTTATGTGTGACTACCGTCCCAACCAAACATGCGCAACCACTCTACCCTTATATGGGAAAGGGCATTATTGATTACCTAGGTCGATATTAGCATGGTGCCCGCATTACTAGTGACGGGGGTGACATGAGGTCACTCTCGGGACGGGGTCGTGCTTGGATAGGCGGCCATGACTGTTTTCACAGGGCACCAGACACACCGTTGGTACCCCGTGTCAGTGGTATCTGATGAATATGGGAGCAAGGCTCCACAATCTTTAAGATGTGAAATGTTGGCACAGGGCTGTTACCAATCGAGTGGACTCCATATTAGTGTCGTCTAGGGAAAAATAGTGATCGGGTGCTTACCCGGGGTACTTGAGGTACCGCGGGTCGTGGATGTCACGGAAGTTCCCCGGATCTAGTGGGTAAAGTGTGCAACCTCTGCAGAGTGTCAAACTATTCGAATAGCCGTGTCCGCGGTCAAGGACAGTTGGGTGGTGCTACTTAGACTATGTCCATAAGTTTCTGGAAAACAACACGGTATGGTGGATCCGTGGATGTGATTGTGAGAAAGTGACAATGAGCTTGAGCATGAGTTGATTACAACTCTTTCTCGATATTGATGTCTGTGACCTCCTGATACTTGTTGCAGACACATGCATGCCCATGTTTTATGTTGATCATACTTGCATATGAAAAACTAGCTTTCCGCAAAAGTGCCAATTTAGCAGTAGAGCTTTGCATAATTATTCTGTCATCACACTTGGGTTGCTTGCGAGTACATTCGAAGTACTCATTGGCTTGCCACTGGTAATTTTATTGGCCGGGCATGAGAGAACAGGTTAAGATGAAGATTTCTTGGTGACGAGCATGCGAGCTAGGACGCTTCCCAGTCAGAATGCCTGTAGGGTTAAGGCAGATGGCATGGGTCCAAGTTGTTATTGAAGATTTCCGCTGCGACGATATACTCAAGACTTGACCTTAATGGTCCTATTTGTGTAATACAGTATGTATGGATGTAAGACTCTTGTTATTCAGCTTCTGTGTGTTCAGTGAGCATTGATATCTGGGATCACTGTACACGTGCATTCGGTGATCTCGACTTATGAGTCGGGGTCCCCACAGAGCTGGTATCAGAGCCATCCTGACTGTAGGAAGCCTTAGTTAGCATGGTCGTTAGTTAGGGTAAAACTATTTTCAAAACTATTAATAGTTTTCAAAACTATCTATACTTCTCTTCCCTTCTCAGTTTTTCGAGAACTAGGCTATACTTGATCTCTTCCCCTTCAAAACTTTTGGTCGCCAGAACCCTTATGCCCAGACCACTGGATTTTCTGTAATCCTCGTGGAGTGCACCTTGCCAAACACTCACCCGCCACTTCTGCACACAAGATTGGTGACACCACGACAAGACGGTACCAACAGAAACTACATCCTCAATGAATGAGGACATGAAGACCCAGAAGATGGTGACACCTTTGAAAGTGTCCCAAGAAGATGCAACATTGGCCTATGATGACCAAGGTATAGGTTATGCAAAATCATGATATGCATCGCTAATAGAGTAATCCTGTCAATACCGTTGTTGTATCGGCAACCACCGGTAGATGAGAACCTCGCCATTTGGTCCGCCTCACTATAGTGAGCAGGAAAACGGTTCTCTTCGTCCCCCGCTCTTGGTGTCGATGTTTACATCAACGAAACCGACATGTTGGACCTCTATTATGCCTTGTTGTTGTCATTGCATACGGATTGCCCACCTGGTACCCTCGACGTCCCAGAAGGCACAAGGGGTCGTCATGATTAAAGAGACAAGAGAAGACCAAGCCAACGCCAGCTACAAGGAGGCACCTTCACCACGTCACCTCATCAGGCGAGAAGTTGTTGAAGATTCTTCAGGCTCGACCCGAATCATTCATCAAACAACTACGAGGGACATAGCAACACCTGAGGAAGCTCAGAAGACTGCATGAGGCACAAGTCACGACACTGAGTCCGAGAACCCCTAGGGTAGGATGAGTCGTGTACCCCCTATGCGCAGTCGAGTCCATATGATGGTTCGAATAGAACCATGATTGTGTGTTGCTTGCTTTTATTTGTTTCTGTTTGATATAAGTCGCACTTTTGCCCCAGGCAACAAGTGCATGGCTATATCACCTTCCTTGCCTTGTTTCTTTTGTTTCGACCTTTTTGCACCTGTTTGTTGCACCTGCACTATAGAACCCCCTTTAGGCATTTCCCCTCCTTTGCGCTACCTTTTCCCTCTCTTCTCTCTCTCCCCAACTGAAGACCCGCAAGACAAGATGCACCAAGGATTCTACCTCGGCAACCAACTGGCACTGAAGACTTCTGCGACAACCTCCGTGACCAAGTGTAACCCCGTAGAATTATGTTTAACCCTCCAGACCAGAAACCCATTCCGAGACCCTTTGAGACTTCACGAGACACTCCAACTCGAGTCCTTAACCATGTGCCTATCCCATAGTATTGCGAGAGAACCAGTTAAGCCTTTATAACCTTGCACAACCCTGGGTTCGTAAAGGAACTAGTGGGTAAGCACATTTTCATCCTAATATAGCACAAGAACTGACGATGCCATAGATAGACCAATTTGAGGATATAAGACAGATGACTTGGTGGCTTATATCTGTGACTACGAGGAATTATCTGAGACCTTGATGGATTGTGAGATTTCATATTGGTGGGATCATGACTTTGGGGAAGCATGTAGGAGTACCCGTTGGGCATGAGATTCTGATTTATGTAGGTGATTCTGGTTGGTATAAGTGCTAGATATGTCTGCATGGTTCGGAGTAAATTGGATTTAGACCGATGATCCTGATCATGATACCCTGCTTCTCGGTGGACAATAACCTAGGAGATTGGATTATTTGTCGGAGTTGATTTAGGGATCTATATAATCGTGATCTTGGAGTCTACTTGACCCGGATGATGAGAATTTGGTGGACTTACTATCGTAATGCATAGTCCTTCCAAGTATTTGGGTATTATAGGGACTTGAGATCTTGTGGAACACCGTAGACATAGGATTTGTAGAATTGTTGGATCATGTGGTGATTGATGGAATTACCGGGCTATTGGAGTTGACCTATAGGAAGGAAACAAAATCTTGGAGTGGCATATGACGTGTTTCCTTAGAATAGAGATGCATTATCGTGAGCCTTGCAAGAATAGATTGAGCGCTTGGATTGTGGTGTTTAATTCAAGCTTAGCAGCATGTGTGACCTACCCAAGGATTTTAGGGGTAGACATACATATGGATTTGGGGATCGTAGACAAGTATAATTTTGTTAGACCACCTCTTGGGAGTCACGAGGATATGTATGGCAAGAATGGTGATTGAAGCTGGTCTATGCTTTTTCGTTCGGAGTACTAGATAGAGCTATTGGCATCTCAGAAACCGTGCTTAAGGATAAGATGATAAAAGTTCACTCACTCACTAGAATCCTTGAAACCCTTAAGCCCCACCAAGCCACAACCTGGTCAGATTTTGACCACGGGCCTTCGCTCTAAGTCAGGAAGGCCTCTGCAAATACTCAACGGAGACCACCACCAATACCCCAGTTTACCTTGCGTACCCCCGTAGACCTCATGGAGTAATTGGACAAGTTGGGTAACATCATTATTTGATGGCCTACTTGTCTGCCCGAAGACAAAAGAAGAGGCGGACAGCTAGATAAAAGACATTTGAAGACTGCCCTGTCAAGAAGGAAGAACTACACCGACCACCGTCATCAAGAAGTAAACTCCTGCGTCCAAGACCGGGCGTATCTGCAAACCACTCCTCTCGAAGGGACCGAGCATTTCCGTGTCGAAGGAACGCTCACACCAAGATTTATCGACCCTTCTTCAAGACCACTACAAGGCAAATAGTAGACGGCTCCTAGCTAGACTTACCACCTGAGTTACCCTCCATGCACCAAACCTTCCACGAGTCATCACTCTGGGAGTACTTCTTACCTCCTAACTAGCCCGGTGCCCGCAAGGACATCGATCACCGAGCCTTTGACGTCCAACCCAACCTAACCTACTCAAGAGACCCCTCAGCAACCTGCATCAAGGAAGGCAGCAAGCGAGAAGCCACACCACCAAGTACTTCAAGATTCCATGGAGCACCACTCGGAAGGAGAACCACCAAGAAGAAGTGAAGACTACCCCGTATCCAAGACTCCGTATTCCTTTCCACGCCTAGTCTGGGAATCTCGGGGACGAGATTCTTGTAAGGGGGGTAGGTCTGTCACACCCTGATTTTCATGTCACATTGCTTAAGCTAATTATCATGTTAAAAATGTGGATTTACAAAAAACTTTTGAGTGTTTTTGACTTTGATTGATTTGACTTTTGTCTGCTGTTTGCTAGTGCTCTAAAAATCAAATAAATCCTCCAACTCTTATACTTCACCTCCTTGATCCAAAACTTTTTCCCAATGATCATGCCATGTGTATAGACCAGTATAGAATTTTCTTATAAAAATATTTTGGCCAAATAGTATTTTCTAAAATTAGTTTTCCAAAAACCCCTGAATTGAGGTTTGCAATGCAAGTACCTTATTTAGGGTGTGAAAAATCTTTCAAAAAGTATATTTGAATCCTATTAGGTATAGGACTCCCAGAAACCACAAAATTATAATTTTAAAAGTTATTTTTATATTTTATTTAAAAGCTTTTTCTTAAGGCCAGAAATGGTCTTTAATAGGGAAAAATTATTTAATTACTTCAAAAATATTTGCCAAAATTCAGGGAGACTCATAGGACATATATTGTCCATGTATAAGAGTTTCAACACATGGTCATGTTCAAAATATTGGACAAATCCTTCCAAAACCCTTTCTGGATATTTCAAGCTTTTGAAATATTTACAAAGGAAATATTCTCCAAAAATTCCAGGGAAATTCTATCATGTCATATATGACATATTTGATGATCTTGCAAAGCCTCATGCCTTGAAGATCAAGGAAACATCATCTAATCCCCTCAAAACCATTTCCGTCCATTTTGAAGTTTGAGCAACTTTACATTGCCAAACTTGTCCAAATGCTCTCAAACTTGGTGCACATGCTAAAATGATGTAATTATGCATCTATGCCAAATGGAACAAGTTTTGGAGAAGCATAACTTGGTCTAAGTGCCCCAAAACCATTTCTGTTCAAATTCAAATTTGAACAACTTTACATTGTCAACTTTTTACCTGGGGCCTCAAACTTTGTGGGCATGATCAGTACCCCAAATGATGAAACTACACCAAGTGGTGAATCAAGGGGAGATGAATAGATCAACTCAAACATGGTGAAACCATTTCTGTTGATTTCTAGGGTGCACCAAAGTTACATTGGCAACTTTTCCCAAATGAGCTCAAATTTGGTGGAGGGTCCTAATTGTGTGTGACATTCCATCCTGTTAAGTCTCATGTCAAGTGGAGCTATTTTACTTGCCCAAAACATGATCAAACACCTTCTGTCAAATTACCAAAACCAGTGTTTGGACCCCTTTTACTATTTCTCTTTACCTCAAATTCTTACCACAGTCTCTCCTAGACCTATTCTACCTCCAGTAACTCTCCTCTGCCTCAGCTCAATTATTAGAGGGGGGTAAAACCCCAATTCACTCTCCTGGACAGCAGTTTTCACCTCCTCCTTCACCTCCCTCCTCATTCCAGTGGCTCCCCAGAGCATCCAAGGCCACCTTACTATAGTTTACTACTCCCTCTACCCTCTGGACACCATTGGACACGCCCTGGACGCCAGGCAATGCCAATGGCAGCCAAAAGCATGCTCTGGAGTGCGCTACAGTGCTCTGGAGCACTGTAGCCTCCCCCCATCCCAATGCCCCGACAGCCTCGGGCCTCTCCAGCATGTCCCCGAGGTTGCCTCGACGTCTGGGACACGGCACGTCGCCGGTCCCTGCCTGGCCCTCTCTCCTCTCCCCTCTGTGGAGCTTGCCCGTGCGCGCCCTGGACCGCGCTCACGGTGCACCGCGGCCGTATCTATTTAAGCCTCCCCCGAGCACTCCCTTGCCTCTTCTGGACCCTCCTCTCTCCCGTGCATCTCCTAGACATGTCCCCTCTCCCTCTCATGCGCTCCTGCTCCCTCCATGGCCGGAGTGCCGCCGCCGACCGCCGCTCGGGATCGGGCACCTCAGCCGCTCTCTCCTCCCCCATCTCTGTTGGCCGCCAGGAGGAGGACCCCAGGACCACGGAGCCACCCCCCACTCCTATCTTCCTTTCCCCTAGCGTCCCCGGCATCGTACCACCACCACCCGACGAGGCCGCCCGCCATGGCCGGTGCAGGAGGCGCTCCGGCCCCTCCCCTGCCGCCCCAAGGGCCCTCCTCGACGCGCCGTTCCTTGGGGGCCCCTCCGGTGGCCGCGCCTTGACCAAAGGTGGCCTGTGCCGCCGGGAGGGCGAGTGCCGGCCGACGCCAGACGGGCTTCGATCTCCTCCGCCGCGGGCGCGGGAGGAAGGGGATGACCCTGCGGGCGGGCCCCGCATGTCAGCGACCCCGGGAGGCAGGCCCACCTGTTTAAGTGGAGGCGGCTACGGCGCAGCCCGCCTTCCCCGCGCGAAAGCGCATCCCCGGAAAGCCGCCTCCGGCGTGGCCCCCCTGCGCATGTGCGGCCGAGCCGCTGGGCTAGCCCACGGCCTATCCACCGCCCTGAGCACAGTGAAGGGTATACCCCTTTTTCCCTGTTCTTTTCTTTTCCAGACAACTTCATAAATTCATTTATAATTCATTTGAACTCCAAATTGCATGATTCAAATTTCTGGTAGTCTCTAAAATCATGCTCTACCACATGGTGCAACATGCACATTATTCCAGAGACTTTTCCTTCACAAATAATTATCAAATGCCCATATTCCATTTTCTGTGATGAACTTTAGAAAATCACAGAGGGCTCAAAATTGATCCAAATGCAGTGATTCAAATTCCTAGATGCTTGTCATATCCAAACTTAGTTTTGGAACATTTTTATTAATACTCTCTGTACCCCACCAAATATTGAGCCATTTCTCCATATTTATCAACTTTGCAAAATCCTAGGAAATTCATTTGAATTCCAAATCCATTGAAACCAACTCCTAGATGCTTCTAAAATCATGACTTGTTGATGGGTGCCTTTGCTCATCATTCAAGAAAATATTTCTGTATACTTCTTTCAAAATCCATAAACCCCTTGGTTCCATCATATTGAAATGATCCAAACTATTCATTGATCCAATACCTATGAAACCACCTTGGTTATTTTTCATATGACCAGAGGTATCCTAGAAAAGTCCAACTCCTATTTTTAGAGCACTTTTATTTTTGCTTTGATTGTGTTGCTTATTATGATTGCTCGTAACAGTGAAACCAGTCTCGCATAAGCGTACGCGTAATGTCGATCCGGGCCGCTTCATCTCACAATACCGCCGAAGCAAAGTATGACATGCTGGTAAGCAGTATGACTAGTATCGCCCACAACTCATTGTGGTCTACTCGTGCATATCATCTACGCATAGACCTGGCTCATGATGCCACTGTTGGGGAACGTAGTATTTTAAAATTTTCCTACGATCACGCAAGATCTATCTACCAGATGCATAGCAACGAGAGGGAAGAGTGTGTCTATGTACCCTCGTAGACCGGAAGCGGAAGCGTCAAGTGACGCGGTTGATGTAGTCGAACTTCTTCGCGATTCAACCGATCAAGCACCGAACATACGGCACCTCCGCGTTCAGCACACGTTCAGCTTGATGACGTCCCACGAGCTCTTGATCCAGTTGAGCTTCACGGGAGAGTTTCGTCAGCACGACGGCGTGGTGACGGATATGATGTATTCACCGGCGCAGGGCTTCGCCTAAGCACCGCGACGGTATGACCGAGGTGTGTTTCTGTGGAGGGGGGCACCGCACACGGCTGGAACAATTCAACTTGTGTGTCTTTGGGTGCCCCCCTGCCCCCGTATATAAAGGAGCAAGGGGGGAGGCTGGCCGGCCCTTCTATGGTGCGGCTAGGGGTGCAATCCTACTAGGAATAGGATTGCAATCCTATTCCTAGTAGGAACTACCAAAGAAGGAAGAGAGGGAAAGGAAAAGAAGGAGAGGTGGCGCCCCCCCAATCCTAGTCCAACTAGGAACCCTAGGTGGGGCGCCGGCCAGCCCCTATGGGCTGCCTCTCTCTTTTCCATAAGGCCCACTATGGACCATCCCCCCTCGTAGGGGGTTCCGGTAACCCCCTCCGGCAATCCCGTTAAATCCGAAACTTTTCCGGAACACTTCCGGTGTCCGAATATAGTCGTCCAATATATCAATATTTATGTCTCGGACATTCCGAGACTCCTCGTCATGTCCGTGATCTCATCCGGGACTCCGAACTACCTTCGGTACATCAAAACTCATAAACTCATAATACCGATCGTCATCAAACGTTAAGCATGCGGACCCTACGGGTTCGAGAACTATGTAGACATGACCGAGACTCATCTCCGGTCAATAACCAATAGCGGAACCTGGATGTTCATATTGGCTCCTACATATTCTTCGAAGATCTTTTATCGGTCAAAACCGCATAACAACATACGTTGTTCCTTTTGTCATCGGTATGTTACTTGCCCGAGATTCGATCGTCGGTATCTCTATACCTAGTTCAATCTCGTTACCGGCAAGTCTCTTTACTCGTTCCGTAACACATCATCTCGTGACTAACTCATTAGTCTTTTGCTTGCAAGGCTTATTGTGATGTGTTTACCGAGAGGGCCCAGAGATACCTCTCCGACACCCGGAGTGACAAATCCTAATCTTGATCTATGCCAACACCACGAATACTTTCGGAGACACCTGTAGAGCATCTTTATGATCACCCAGTTACGTTGTGACATTTGATAGCACACAAGGTGTTCCTACGGTATTCGGGAGTTGCATAATCTCATAGTCATAGGAACATGTATAAGTCATGAAGAAAGCAATAGCAGTAAAACTAAACGATCATAGTGCTATGCTAACGGATGGGTCTTGTCCATCACATCATTCTCCTAATGATGTGATCCCGTTGATCAAATGACAACTCATGTCTATGGCTAGGAAACATAACCATCTTTGATCAATGAGCTAGTCTAGTAGAGGCATACTAGGGACATACTGTTTTGTCTATGTATCCACACATGTACTAAGTTTCCGGTTAATACAATTCTAGCATGAATAAAAGACATTTATCATGATATAAGGAAATACAAATAACATCTTTATTATTGCCTCTAGGGCATATTTCCTTCAGTCTCCCACTTGAACTAGAGTCAATAATCTAGATTACAAAGTGATGATCCTCACACCCATGGAGTCCTGGTGCTGATCATGTTTTGCCCGTGGAAGAGGCTTAGTCAACGGGTCTGCAACATTCAGATCCGTATGTATTTTGCTAATCTCTATGTCTCCCTCCTTGACTAGATCGCGGATGGAATTGAAGCGTCTTTTGATGTGCTTTGTTCTCTTGTGAAACCTGGATTCCTTCGCCAAGGCTATTGCTCCAGTGTTGTCACAAAAGATTTTCATGGACCCGATGCACTAGGTATTACACCTAGATCGGATATGAACTCCTTCATCCAGACTCCTTCATTTGCTGCTTCTGAAGCAGCTATGTATTCCGCTTCACACGTAGATCCCGCCACGACGCTCTGCTTGGAACTGCACCAACTGACAGCTCCACCGTTCAATAAAAATACATATCCGGTTTGTGACTTAGAGTCATCCGGATTAGTGTCAAAGCTAGAATCGACGTAACCGTTTACGACGAGCTCTTTGTCACCTCCATACACGAGAAACATATCCTTTGTCCTTTTCAGATACTTTAGGATGTTCTTGACCGCTGTCCAGTGATCCACTCCTGGATTACTTTGGTACCTCCCTGCTAAACTTATAGCAAGGCACACATCAGGTCTGGTACACAGCATCGCATACATGATAGATCCTATGGCTGAGGCATAGGGAATGACTTTCATTTTCTCTCTATCTTCTGCAGTGGTCGGGCATTGAGTCTTACTCAACTTCATACCTTGTAATACAGGCAAGAACCCTTTCTTTGACTGATCCATTTTGAACTTATTCAAAATCTTATCAAGGTATGTGCTTTGTGAAAGTCCAATTAAGCGTCTTGATCCATCTCTATAGATCTTGATGCCTAATATATAAGCAGCTTCACCGAGGTCTTTCATTGAAAAACTCTTATTCAAGTATCCTTTTATGCTGTCCAGAAATTCTATATCATTTCCAATCAACAATATGTCATCCACATATAATATTAGAAATGCTACAGAGCTCCCACTCACTTTCTTGTAAATACAGGCTTCTCCAAAAGTCTGTATAAAACCATATGCTTTGATCACCTCATCAAAGCGTATATTCCAACTCCGAGATGCTTGCACCAGTCCATAGATGGATCGCTGGAGCTTGCATACTTTGTTAGCACCTTTTGGATCGACAAAACCTTCTGGTTGCATCATATACAACTCTTCTTTGAGATATCCATTCAGGAATGCAGTTTTGACATCCATTTGCCAGATTTCATAATCATAAAATGCGGCAATTGCTAACATGATTCGGACAGACTTAAGCATCGCTACAGGTGAGAAAGTCTCATCGTAGTCAACTCCTTGAACTTGTCGAAAACCTTTCGCAACAAGTCGAGCTTTGTGAACAGTAATATTACCGTCTGCGTCGGTCTTCCTCTTGAAGATCCATTTATTTTCGATGGCCTGCCGATCATCGGGCAAGTCAACCAAAGTCCACACTTTGTTCTCATACATGGATCCCATCTCAGATTTCATGGCTTCAAGCCATTTTGCGGAATCTGGGCTCATCATCGCTTCCTCATAGTTCGTAGGTTCATCATGGTCTAGTAACATGATTTCCAGAACTGGGTTGCCGTACCACTCTGGTGCGGAACGTACTCTGGTTGATCTACGACGTTCAACAGAAACTTGATCCGAAGTTTCATGATCATCATCATTAACTTCCTCACTGATTGGTGTAGGAATCACTGGAACAATTTTCTGTGATGTACTACTATCCATTCCGGGAGAAGGTACAATTACCTCATCATGTTCTACTTTCCTCCCACTCACTTCTTTCGAGAGAAACTCCTTCTCTAGAAAGGATCCATTCTTAGCAACGAATATCTTGCCTTCGGATCTGTGATAGAAGGTGTACCCAACAGTCTCTTTTGGGTATCCTATGAAGACACATTTCTCCGACTTGGGTTCGAGCTTATCAGGTTGAAGTTTTTTCACATAAGCATCGCAGCCCCAAACTTTAAGAAACGACAACTTTGGTTTCTTGCCAAACCATAGTTCATAAGGTGTCGTATCAACGGATTTAGATGGTGCCCTATTTAACGTGAATGTAGCTGTCTCTAAAGCATAACCCCAAAACAATAGTGGTAAATCGGTAAGAGACATCATAGATCGTACCATATCCAATAAAGTACGGTTACGACGTTCGGACACACCATTACGCTGTGGTGTTCCGGGTGGCGTGAGTTGTGAAACTATTCCACATTGTTTCAAATGAAGACCAAACTCGTAACTCAAATATTCTCCTCCACGATCAGATCGTAGAAACTTTATTTTCTTGTTACGATGATTCTCTACTTCACTCTGAAATTCTTTGAACTTTTCAAATGTTTCAGACTTGTGCTTCATTAAGTAGATATACCCATATCTGCTCAAATCATCAGTGAAGGTCAGAAAATAACGATACCCGCCGCAAGCTTCAACACTCATTGGCCCACATACATCAGTATGTATGATTTCCAACCAATCTGTTGCTCGCTCCATAGTTCCGGAGAACGGAGTTTTAGTCATCTTGCCCATGAGGCATGGTTCACAAGCACCAAGTGATTCATAATCAAGTGATTCCAAAAGTCCATCACTATGGAGTTTCTTCATGCGTTTTACACCAATATGACCTAAACGGCAGTGCCACAAATAAGTTGCACTATCATTATTAACCTTGCATCTTTTGGTTTCAATATTATGAATATGTGTATCACTACAATCGAGATCCAATAAGAATAGACCACTCTTTGAGGGTGCATGACCATAAAAGATATTATTCATAAAAATAGAACAACCATTATTCTTTGATTTAAATGAATAACCATCTCGCAACAAACAAGATCCAGATATAATGTTCATGCTCAATGCTGGCACCAAATAACAATTATTTAGGTCTAAAACTAATCCCGAAGGTAGATGTAGAGGTAGCGTGCCAACGGCGATCACATCGACTTTGGAACCGTTTCCCACGCGCATCGTCACCTCGTCCTTAGCCAATCTTCATTTAATCCGTAGTCCCTGTTTCGAGTTACAAATATTAGCAACCGAACCGGTAACCAATACCCAGGTACTACTACGAGCATTAGTAAGGTACACATCAATAACATGTATATCACATATACCTTTGTTCACCTTGCCATCCTTCTTATCCGCCAAATACTTGGGGCAGTTCCGCTTCCAGTGTCCAGTCCCCTTGCAGTAGAAGCACTCAGTTTCAGGCTTGGCTCCAGACTTGGGTTTCTTCGTGGAAGTAGCAACTGTCTTGCTATTCTTCTTGAAGTTCCCCTTCTTTCCCTTGCCCTTTTTCTTGAAACTAGTGGTCTTGTTAACCATCAACACTTAATGCTCCTTCTTGATTTCTACCTCCGCAGCCTTGAGCATGGCGAAGAGCTCGGGAATTGTTTTTTTGCATCCCTTGCATATTATAGTTCATCACAAAGCCTTTATAGCTTGGTGGCAGTGATTGAAGAACTCTATCAATAACACTATCCTCGTCAACTTTGCAACCAAGTTGAGTCATATGATTGTAGTACCCAGACATTCTGAGCAAGTGTTCTCTGATAGAACTATTCTCCTCCATCTTGCAGCTGTAGAACTTATTGGAAATCTCATATTTCTCAATCCGGGCATTTGCTTGAAATATTTGTTGGGGAACGTTGCATGGGAAACAAAAATTTTCCTACGCTCACCAAGATCATTCTAGGAGATGCATCTACGAGGGAAGAGTCGGATCCACATACCCTTGTAGATCGCGATGCGGAAGCGTTGCAAGAACGCGGATGAAGGAGTCGTACTCGCTGCGATTCAGATCGCGGTTGATTCCGATCTAAGCGCCGAACAACGGCGCCTCCGCGTTCAACACACGTGCATCCCGGTGACGTCTCCCACGCCTTGATCCAGCAAGGAGAGAGGGAGAGGTTGGGGAAGACTCCATCCAACAGCAGCACGACGGCGTGGTGGTGGTGGAGGAGCGCGGGACTCCAGCAGGGCTTCGCCAAGCGCTGCAAGAGACGAGGAGGGAGAGGGGTAGGGCTGCGCCAAGAAGGAGACGTTCTCATGTCTCTAGCAGCCCCAAAACCTCACATATATATAGGGGGAAGGGAGGGCTGCGCCCCCTTTAGGGTTTCCCACCCCTAGGGGTGCGGCCAGCCCTAGAAACCCATCTAGGGTGCGGCCAAAGGGGGGGAGGGAGAGGGGGCGCCCTAGGGTGGGCCTTAAGGCCCATCTGGACCTAGGGTTTGCCCCCCTCCACTCTCCATGCGCCTAGGGACTTGGTGGGGGGGCGCACCAGCCCCCTTGGGGCTGGTCCCCTCCCACACTTAGCCCACGCAGCCTTCTGGGGCTGGTGGCCCCACCTGGTGGACCCCCGGGACCCTCCCGGTGGTCCCGGTACATTACCAATATCGCCCGAAACTTTTCCGGTGACCAAAACGGGACTTCCCATATATGAATCTTTACCTCCGGACTATTCCGGAACTCCTCGTGACGTCCGGGATCTCATCCGGGACTCCGAACAACATTCGGTAACCGCGTACATACTTTCCCTATAACCCTAGCGTCATCGAACCTTAAGTGTGTAGACCCTACGGGCTCGGGAACCATGTAGACATGACCGAGACAACTCTCCGACCAATAACCAACAGCGGGATCTGGATACCCATGTTGGCTCCCACATGTTCCACGATGATCTCATCGGATGAACCACGATGTCAAGGATTCAATCAATCCCGTATACGATTCCCTTTGTCTATCGGTATAGCACTTGCCCGAGATTCGATCGTCGGTATACCGATACCTTGCTCAATCTCGTTACCGGCAAGTCTCTTTACTCGTTCCGTAACACATCATCCCGTGATCAACTCCTTGATCACATATTGTGCACATTATGATGATGTCCTACCGAGTGGGCCCAGAGATACCTCTCCGTCATACGGAGTGACAAATCCCAGTCTCGATTCGTGCCAACCCAAAAGACACTTTCGGAGATACCTGTAGTGCACCTTTATAGCCACCCAGTTATGTTGTGACGTTTGGTACACCCAAAGCATTCCTACGGTATCCGGGAGTTGCACAATCTCATGGTCTAAGGAAAAGATACTTGACATATAGAAAAGCTTTAGCATACGAACTACACGATCTGTGCTAGGCTTAGGATTGGGTCTTGTCCATCACATCATTCTCCTAATGATGTGATCCCGTTATCAACGACATCCAATGTCCATGGTTAGGAAACCGTAACCATCTATTGATCAACGAGCTAGTCGTCTAGAGGCTCACTAGGGACATGGTGTTTGTCTATGTATCCACACATGTATCTGAGTTTCCTTTCAATACAATTCTAGCATGGATAATAAACAATTATCATGAACAAGGAAATATAATAATAACCAATTTATTATTGCCTCTAGGGCATATTTCCAACAGTCTCCCACTTGCACTAGAGTCAATAATCTAGTTCACATCGCCATGTGATTCACACTCACAGGTCACATCATCATGTGACCAGCATCCAAAGAGTTTACTAGAGTCAGTAATCTAGTTCACATCAATATGTGATTAACACTCAATGAGTTATGGGTTTGATCATGTTATGCTCGTGAGAGAGGTTGTAGTCAACGGGTCTGCAACATTCAGATCCCTATGTACTTCGCAAAACTTTATGTCATATCGTAGATGCTGCTACCACGTTCCACTTGGAGCTATTCCTAACTGTTGCTCCATTATACGTATCCGGTATCTCCTACTTAGAGTTACCCGGATAGGTGCTAAGCTTGCATCGACGTAACTGTTTACGTCGAACTCTTTATCACCTCCATAACCGAGAAACATTTCCTTATTCTTCTAAGGATAATTTTGACCACTATCTAGTGATCCACTCCTGGATCACCTTTGTACCCTCTTGCCAGACATGTGGCAAGGCACACATCAGGTGCGGTACTTAGCATGGCATACCGTATAGAGCCTATGACAAAAGCATAGGGGACGACCTTGGTCATTCCTCTTCCTTCTGCCGTGGTCAAGCTTTGAGTCTTACTCAACTTCACACCTTACAACTCAGGTAAGAACTCCTTCTTTAACTGACCTATTTTGAACTCCTTCAAAATCATGTCAAAAGTGTGTGTTCCTTTGAAAGTATCATCAGGCGTCTTGATCTATCTGTATAGATCTTGATGCCCAATATGTAAGTAGCTTTATCTAGGTCTTCCTTTGAAAAACTCATTTCAAACAACCCTGTATGCTTTCCAGAAATTCTACATCATTTCGGATCAATCATATGTCATTCACATACACTTATCAGAAATGTTGTAGTGCTCCCACTCACTTTATTGTAAATACAAGTTTCTAACAAACTTAGTATAAACCCAAAAACTTTGATCACTCCATCAAAGCGTATATTCCGACACCGAGATGCTTGCTCTAGTCTATGGAAGGATCGCTGGAGCTAGCATACCTTTTAGCATCCTTAGGATCGACAAAACCTTTCTGATTGTATCACATACAACCTTTCCTTACGAAAACTCGTAATGAAACTTGTTTTGTCATCCATCTGCCAGATTTCATAAATGCAGCTAATGCTAACATGATTCCGACGGACTTAAGCATCGCTACGGGTGAGAAAATCTCATTGCAGTCAACTCCTTGAACTTGTGGAAAACTCTTCGCCACAAGTCGAGCTTCATAGACGGTGACATTACCGTCCACGTCCGTCTTAGTCTTAAAGATCCATTTGTCTCAATGGCTTGCCGATCATAGGGCAAGTCCACCAAAGTCCATACTTTGTTTTGATACATGGATCCTATCTCGGATTTATCGGCTTCTAACCATTTGTCGGAATATGGGCCCACCATCGCTTCTCCATAGTTCGTAGGTTCATCGTTGTCCAACAACATGACCTCTAAGACAGGATCACCGTACCACTCAGGAGTAGTACACATCCTTGTCGACCCACGAGGTTCGATAGCAACTTGATCTGGAGCTTCATGATCACTATCATTAGTATCCTCTTCAACTGTCGTAGGTTCCACAGAAACATCTTTCTGTGTTGCACTACTCTCCGGTTGAAGTGAGGGTTCGACAACCTCATCAAGTTCTATCTTCCTCCCACTCAATTCTTTCGAGAGAAACTCCTTCTCGAGAAAGGACCCATTCTTAGCGACAAACATTTTTGTCCTTGGATCTGAGATAGAAGGTATACCCAACCGTTACCAGTGGGTATTCCATGAAGATGTATTTGTCCGCTTTGGGTTTGAGCTTTTCCTGGCTGAAGCCATAAGCATCGCAGCCCCAAACATGTAAGAAAACGACAACTTTGGTTTCTTGCCAAACCATACGACGTCGTCTCTACGGACTTAGATGGTGCCCTATATAAAGTGAATGCAGCTGTCTCTAATGCATAACCTTAAAATAATAGCGGTAGATCGGTAAGACACACCATAGATCGCACCATATCTCATAAGGTTCGATTACGATGTCCGGACACACCATTACGCTGTGGTGTTCCAGGGGACTTCAACTGCGAAACAATTCCACAATGTCTTAAGTGATTGCCAAACCCATAAT
The DNA here is from genome assembly GCA_902687465.1 of Secale cereale. NCBI lineage: Eukaryota > Viridiplantae > Streptophyta > Magnoliopsida > Poales > Poaceae > Secale > Secale cereale. The sequence continues at coordinate 566,775,061 of LR738714.1, read as the reverse complement.
TCAGATAATATCCCCTTTGATCAGATCGTAGGAACATGATCTTCTTGTTATGATGATTCTTAATCTTCACTCTGAAATTTTTGAACCTTTCAAACGTTTCAGACTTTTGCTTCATTAAGTAAATATACCATATCTACTCAAATCGTCAGTGAAGATGAGAAAATAACGATATCCACCACACGCCTTAATTCTCATTGGATCACATACATCAGCATGTATGATTTCCAATAAGTCACTTACCCGTTTCATTGTACCTGAAAACGAGATCTCAGTCATCCTGCCCATGAGGCATGGCTCGCATGTGTCAAGCGATTCAAAATCAAGTGACTCCAAACGTCCATCAGCATGGAGTTTCTTCATGCATTTTATGCCAAAATGACCTAAGCGGCAGTGCCACAAGAAAGTGGTACTATCATTATTAACTCTACATCTTTTGGCATTAATATTATCATTATGTGTATTACCATGATCGAGATTCAACGAACCATTGGGTGCATGACCATAAAGGTATTATTCATGTAAACAGAATAACCACTATTCTCTAACTTAAATGAATAACCGTATTGCGATGAACATGATCTAATCATTTTCATGCTCAACGTAGACACCTGATAACATTTATCTAGGTTCAACACTAATCTCGAAAATAGAGGAAGTGTGCGATGGTGATCTCATCAACCTTGGAAACACTTCCAACACACATCGTCACCTCGCCCTTAGCTAGTCTCCGTTCAGTCTGTAGCTTTTGCTTCAAGTCACTAATAATAGCAACTGAACCGGTATCCAATACCCAGGTGCTACAAGGAGTACTACTAAGGTACACATCAATAACACGTATATCAAATATACTTTGTTGAAGTTGCTAGCTATCATATCTACCATGTATTTGGGGTGGTTCCGCTACCATGTGACCGTTCCCCTCATAATAGAAGCACTTAGTCTCGAGGTTTGGGTTCAACCATGGGTTCCTTCATCAGAGCGACAACAGGTTTGCCATTCATGAAGTTTCCCTTCTAGCCCTTACCCTTTTGAAACCAGTGGTCTTGTTAAACCATCAACACTTGATGCTCCTTCTTGATCTCTACTTTTGCGGTACTAGGAACCGCTGACAGCACCGGGATTATCACCATCCTTTGCATGTCATAGTTCATCACGAAGTTCTAGTAGCTTGGTGATAGTGTCTAGAGAATTCCGTCAACCACTATCTCACCTGGAAGATTAACTCCCACTTGGTTCAAGTGATTTCAGCACCCAGACATTCTGAGCACATGCTCATTAGTTGAGCCATTCTCCTCCACCTTTTTGGCAAAAGAACTTGTCAGAGGTCTCATACCTCTCAACACGGGCATGAGCCTGAAATCCCAATTTCAGCTCTTAGAACATCTCATATGTTCTATGGCGTTCAAAACGTCATTGGAATCCCGATTCTAAGCCGTAAAGTATGGTGCACTAAACTATCAAGTAGTCATCAGGACGTCTCTGTCAGGTGTTCACAACATCCACAGACAACGTTGTAGGGGTTTGCACATCGAGCGGTGCATCAGAGACGTAAGCTTTATGTGCAGCAGTGAGGACACTCCTCGGACTACGGACCCAGTCCGCATCATTGCTTACAATATCTTTCAACTTAGTCTTTCTCTAGGATCGTATTAAACAGGGAGCTACAACGCAGTTATTGGTCTACTACATAATTTGCAAAGACAACTTAGACTATTGTTCATGACAAGTGAGTTTTAACTAATCAAATTACTTATAACTCCCACTCAAATTGACATCCCTCTGGTCATCCGAGCGTGACATGATCCAAATCCACCAACCCAAGTCCGATCATCACGTGAGATGAGGTGGTGTCGATGGTGAACATCTTCATGTTGATCATATCTACTATATGACTCATGCTCGACCTTTCGGTCTTCCGTGTTCCGAGGCCATGTCTGTACATGCTAGGCTCGTCAAGTCTAACCCGAGTGTTCTGCATGTGCAAAACTGGCTTGCACCCGTTGTATGCGAACGTAGAGTCTATCACACCCGATCATCACGTGGTGCTTCGAAACGACGAACCTTCGCAACGGCGCACACTCGGGGGGAACACAATTTCATCTTGAAATTTTAGTGAGGGATCATCTTATAATGCTACCGTCGTCCTAAGCAAAATAAGATGCATAAAAGGATTAACATCACATGCAAATCATAAGTGACATGATATGGCCATCAACTCGTGCTTTTGATCTCCATCTCCAAAGCACCGGCATGATCTCCACCGTCACCGGCGTAACACCATGATCCCCATCATCATGATCTCCATCATCGTGTCGCCATCGGGGTTGTCGCGCGCTCACCATGCTCTTACTACTATTGCTACCGTTTAGCGATAAAGTAAAGCATTACATAGCGCTTAATGATTGACACGCAGGTCATACAAAAATTAAAGACAACCCTATGGCTCCTGCCGGTTGCCGTATACATCGACATGCAAGTCGATATTAACTATTACAACATGATCATCTCATACATCAAATATATCTCATCATGTCATTGGCCATATCATATCACAAACATACCCTGCAAAAACAAGTTAGACGTCCTCTAATTTGTTGTTGCATGTTTTACGTGGCTGCTATGGGTATCTAGCAAGAACGCTTCTTACCTACGCAAAGCCACAACGGTGATATTTAAGTTGCTATTTAACCTTCTACAAGGACCGCCTTTGTCGAATCCGATTCAACTAAGGTGGGAGAGACAGACACCCGCTAGCCATCTTATGCAACAAAAGTCACATGTCTGTCGATGGAACCGGTCTCATGTACGAGGACATGTAAGGTTGGTCCGAGCCGCTTCATCCCACAATACCGCTGAATCAAGAAAAGACCAAGGAGGGAAGCAATCTAAACATCAACGCCCACAAACTCCTTTGTGTTCTACTCGTGATTGCATCTACGCAAAAACCTGGCTCTGATACCACTGTTGGGGAACGTTGCATGGGAAACAAAAATTTTCCTACGCTCACCAAGATCAATCTAGGAGATGCATCTACGAGGGAAGAGTCGGATCCACATACCCTTGTAGATCGCGATGCGGAAGCGTTGCAAGAATGCAGATGAAGGAGTCGTACTCGCTGCGATTCAGATCGCGGTTGATTCCGATCTAAGCGCCGAACAACGGCGCCTCCGCGTTCAACACACGTGCAGCCCGGTGACGTCTCCCATGCCTTGATCCAGCAAGGAGAGAGGGAGAGGTTGGGGAAGACTCCATCCAACAGCAGCACGACGGCGTGGTGGTGGTGGAGGAGCGCGGGACTCCAGCAGGGCTTCGCCAAGCGCTGCAAGAGACGAGGAGGGAGAGGGGTAGGGCTGCGCCAAGAAGGAGACGTTCTCATGTCTCTAGCAGCCCCAAAACCTCACATATATATAGGGGGAAGGGAGGGCTGCGCCCCCTTTAGGGTTTCCCACCCCTAGGGGTGCGGCCAGCCCTAGAAACCCATCTAGGGTGCGGCCAAAGGGGGGGAGGGAGAGGGGGCGCCCTAGGGTGGGCCTTAAGGCCCATCTGGACCTAGGGTTTGCCCCCCTCCACTCTCCATGCGCCTAGGGACTTGGTGGGGGGGCGCACCAGCCCCCTTGGGGCTGGTCCCCTCCCACACTTAGCCCACGCAGCCTTCTGGGGCTGGTGGCCCCACCTGGTGGACCCCCGGGACCCTCCCGGTGGTCCCGGTACATTACCGATATTGCCCGAAACTTTTCCGGTGACCAAAACAGGACTTCCCATATATGAATCTTTACCTCCGGACCATTCCGGAACTCCTCGTGACGTCCGGGATCTCATCCGGGACTCCGAACAACATTCGGTAACCGCGTACATACTTTCCCTATAACCCTAGCGTCATCGAACCTTAAGTGTGTAGACCCTACGGGCTCGGGAACCATGTAGACATGACCGAGACAACTCTCCGGTCAATAACCAACAGCGGGATCTGGATACCCATGTTGGCTCCCACATGTTCCACGATGATCTCATCGGATGAACCACGATGTCAAGGATTCAATCAATCCCGTATACGATTCCCTTTGTTTATCGGTATAGCACTTGCCCGAGATTCGATCGTCGGTATACCGATACCTTGCTCAATCTCGTTACCGGCATGTCTCTTTACTCGTTCCGTAACACATCATCCCGTGATCAACTCCTTGATCACATATTGTGCACATTATGATGATGTCCTACCGAGTGGGCCCAGAGATACCTCTCCGTCATACGGAGTGACAAATCCCAGTCTCGATTCGTGCCAACCCAAAAGACACTTTCGGAGATACCTGTAGTGCACCTTTATAGCCACCCAGTTACGTTGTGACGTTTGGTACACCCAAAGCATTCCTACGGTATCCGGGAGTTGCACAATCTCATGGTCTAAGGAAAAGATACTTGACATATAGAAAAGCTTTAGCATACGAACTACACGATCTGTGCTAGGCTTAGGATTGGGTCTTGTCCATCACATCATTCTCCTAATGATGTGATCCCGTTATCAACGACATCCAATGTCCATGGTTAGGAAACCGTAACCATCTATTGATCAACGAGCTAGTCGTCTAGAGGCTCACTAGGGACATGGTGTTTGTCTATGTATCCACACATGTATCTGAGTTTCCTTTCAATACAATTCTAGCATGGATAATAAACAATTATCATGAACAAGGAAATATAATAATAACCAATTTATTATTGCCTCTAGGGCATATTTCCAACAATATTAACTTCAACTCCTGGAACATCTCATATGGTCCATGACGTTCAAAACGTCGTTGAAGTCCCGGTTCTAAGCCGTAAAGCATGGCACACTGAACTATCGTGTAGTCATCAGACCGCGATTGCCAGACGTTCAAAGCGTCCACATTAGCGGGAGGGGGCTTGTCACCTAGCGGTGCTTCAAGGACATAATTCTTCTGTGCATCAATGAGGATAATCCTCAAGTTACGGACCCAGTCCGTGTAATTGCTACCATCATCTTTCAAATTAGCTTTCTCTAGGAATGCATTAAAATTCAAAGGAACGGTAGCACGGGCCATTGATCTACAACAACATAGATATGCAAAAACTATCAGGACTAAGTTCATGATAAATTAAAGTTCAATTTAATCATATTAATTTAAAGAACTCCCACTTAGATAGACATCCCTCCGGTCATCTAAATGATCACGTGATCCAAATCAACTAAACCATGTCCGATCATCACGTGAGATGGAGTAGTTTCAATGGTGAACATCTTATGTTGATCATATATACTATATGATTCACGCTCGACCTTTCGGTCTCCAGTGTTCCGAGGCCATATCTGCATATGCTAGGCTCGTCAAGTTTAACCCGAGTATTCTGCGTGTGCAAAACTGGCTTACACCCGTTGTATTTGAACGTAGAGCTTATCACACCCGATCATCACGTGGTGTCTCGGCACGACGAACTTTCGCAACGGTGCATACTCTGGGAGAACACTTATACCTTGAAATTTAGTAAGGGATCATCTTATAATGCTACCGTCGTTCTAAGCAAAATAAGAAGCATAATAAGATAAACATCACATGCAATAAAAAATATGTGACATGATATGGCCATCATAATCTTGTGCTTTTGATTTCCATCTCCAAAGCACCTTTCATGATCACCTTCGTCACCGGTGCGACACCTTGATCTCCATCGTAGCATCGTTGTCATCTCGCCAACTATTGCTTCTACGACTATCGCTACCGCTTAGTGATAAAGTATAGCAATTACATGGCGATTGCATTTCATACAATAAAGCGACAACCATATGGCTCCTGCCAGTTGCCGATAACATTACAAAACATGATCATCTCATACAAAACCGTATAACTCATCATGTCTTGACCATATCACATGACAACATGCCCTGCAAAAACAAGTTAGACGTCCTCTACTTTGTTGTTGCAAGTTTTACGTGGCTGCTACGGGCTTAGCAAGAACCGTTCTTACCTACGCATACAAAACCACAACGATGTTTCGTCAAGTATGTGCTGTTTTAACCTTCACAAGGACCGGGCATAGCCACACTTGATTCAGCTAAAGTGAGAGAGACAGACACCCGCCAGTCACCTTTAAGCAACGAGTGCTCGTAACGGTGAAACCAGTCTCGCGTAAGCGTACGCGTAATGTCGGTCCGGGCCGCTTCATCTCACAATACCGCCGAAGCAAAGTATGACATGCTGGTAAGCAGTATGACTAGTATCGCCCACAACTCATTGTGTTCTACTCGTGCATATCATCTACGCATAGACCTGGCTCATGATGCCACTGTTGGGGAATGTAGTATTTTAAAATTTTCCTACGATCACGCAAGATCTATCTACCAGATGCATAGCAACGAGAGGGAAGAGTGTGTCTGCGTACCCTCGTAGACTGGAAGCGGAAGCGTCAAGTGACGCGGTTGATGTAGTCGAACTTCTTCGCGATTCAACCGATCAAGCACCGAACGTACGACACCTCCGCGTTCAGCACACGTTCATCTTGATGACGTCCCACGAGCTCTTGATCCATTTGAGCTTCACGGGAGAGTTTCGTCAGCACGACGGCATGGTTACGGATATGATGTATTCACCGGCGCAGGGCTTCGCCTAAGCACCGCGACGGTATGACCGAGGTGTGTTTCTGTGGAGGGGGGCACCGCACACGGCTGGAACAATTCAACTTGTGTGTCTTTGGGTGCCCCCCTGCCCCCGTATATAAAGGAGCAAGGGGGGAGGCCGGCCGGCCCTTCTATGGTGCGGCTAGGGGTGCAATCCTACTAGGAATAGGATTGCAATCCTATTCCTAGTAGGAACTACCAAAGAAGGAAGAGAGGGAAAGGAAAAGAAGGAGAGGTGGCGCCCCCCCAATCCTAGTCCAACTAGGAACCCTAGGTGGGGCGCCGGCCAGCCCCTATGGGCTGCCTCTCTCTTTTCCATAAGGCCCACTATGGACCATCCTCCCTCGTAGGGGGTTCCGGTAACCCCCTCCGGCAATCCCGTTAAATCTGAAACTTTTCCGGAACACTTCCGGTGTCCGAATATAGTCGTCCAATATATCAATCTTTATGTCTCGGACATTCCGAGACTCCTCGTCATGTCCGTGATCTCATCCGGGACTCCGAACTACCTTCGGTACATCAAAACTCATAAACTCATAATACCAATTGTCATCAAACGTTAAGCGTGCGGACCCTACGGGTTCGAGAACTATGTAGACATGACCGAGACTCATCTCCGGTCAATAACCAATAGCGAAACCTAGATGTTCATATTGGCTCCTACATATTCTACGAAGATCTTTTATCGGTCAAAACCGCATAACAACATACGTTGTTCCTTTTGTCATCGGTATGTTACTTGCCCGAGATTCGATCGTCGGTATCTCTATACCTAGTTCAATCTCGTTACCGGCAAGTCTCTTTACTCGTTCCGTAACACATCATCTCGTGACTAACTCATTAGTCTTTTGCTTGCAAGGCTTATTGTGATGTGTGTTACCGAGAGGGCCCAAAGATACCTCTCCGACACCCGGAGTGACAAATCCTAATCTTGATCTATGCAAACACCACGAATACTTTCGGAGACACCTGTAGAGCATCTTTATGATCACCCAGTTACGTTGTGACGTTTGATAGCACACAAGGTGTTCCTACGGTATTCGGGAGTTGCATAATCTCATAGTCATAGGAACATGTATAAGTCATGAAGAAAGCAATAGTAGTAAAACTAAACGATCATAGTGCTATGCTAACGGATGGGTCTTGTCCATCACATCATTCTCCTAATGATGTGATCCCGTTGATCAAATGACAACTCATGTCTATGGCTAGGAAACATAACCATCTTTGATCAATGAGCTAGTCTAGTAGAGGCATACTAGGGACATACTGTTTTGTCTATGTATCCACACATGTACTAAGTTTCCGGTTAATACAATTCTAGCATGAATAAAAGACATTTATCATGATATAAGGAAATACAAATAACATCTTTATTATTGCCTCTAGGGCATATTTCCTTCAGGTGCTACTTAGACTATGTCCATAAGTTTCTGGAAAACAACACGGTATGGTGGATCCGTGGATGTGATTGTGAGAAAGTCACAATGAGCTTGAGCATGAGTGGATTACAACTCTTTCTCGATATTGATGTCTGTGACCTCCTGATACTTGTTGCAGACACATGCATGCCCATGTTTTATGTTGATCATACTTGCATATGAAAAACTAGCTTTCCGCAAAACTGCCAATTTAGCAGTAGAGCTTTGCATAATTATTCTGTCATCACACTTGGGTTGCTTGCGAGTACATTCAAAGTACTCATTGGCTTGCCACTGGTTATTTTATTGGCCAGGCATGAGAGAACATGTTAAGATGAAGATTTCTTGGTGACGAGCATGCGAGCTAGGACGCTTCCCAGTCAGAATGCCTGTAGGGTTAAGGCAGATGGCATGGGTCCAAGTTGTTATTGAAGATTTCCGCTGCGACGATATACTCAAGACTTGACCTTAATGGTCCTATTTGTGTAATACGGTATGTATGGATGTAAGACTCTTGTTATTCAGCTTCTGTGTGTTCAGTGAGCATTGATCTCTGGGATCACTGTACACGTGCATTCGGTGATCTCGACTTATGAGTCAGGGTCCCCACTGTAATCGGGATGGCCAGTCCCATGCTCAAAATCATAATAATTAAACAAAACTCCCCCAGGGTTGTTGCTGGTTTGGACGGTACCCATTGTTTCGGGCTAGCCGTGGAGTGTGCTTGTTGGTGGTTGCGGGAGTATTAACTTTACCATTCTGTTTGGGAATCGCCTATAGTGCGTAGCATGGGAGATATCGAGATTCTTGGTTGTTATGTTGACAATGAAAGTATACCGCACAAAATGTTATTCATCTCTATTTAAAAATTGAGCTCTGGCACCTCTACAAATCCCTGCTTCCCTCTACGAAGGGCCTATCTATTTACTTTTATGCGGAGTCATCATCCTCTTATCAAAGAGCACCAGTAGGAGAGCACCTCTGTCGTTGCATGTATTACTATTAATTTGCATTGAGTATGGTCATGACTGGATCTCTTTTACCAGGAATTACAATGTCTAGTCAGTCCTTGATCTTTAAAGGTGCTCTGCATTTATGTTTTGCGGTCTCAGAAAGGGCTAGCGAGATACCATCTTGTTATATCATATCATGATTATTTTGAGAAAGTGTTGTCATCCGAGGTTTATTATTATTGCTTGCTAGTTGATTATGCCATTGATGTGAGTAGTCTTGAGACCTGAAAGTTATTGTGAATGTGGTTAGTTCATGATCTTATTGAAAACCTGAATGCTAGCTTACATATTTACGACAACAAGAGCAAACAGAGTTTGTCAAAGTTTTTCTTTATCACTTTCAGTTTATCAACTCAATTTCTTGAGGACAAGCAAAGGTTTAAGCTTGGGGGAGTTGATATGTCTCCAACGTATCTACTTAAACTAACCCGACTGACGCTGTTTTCAGCAGAATTGCCATGGTGTTGTTTTTGTGCAGAATAAAAAGTTCTCGGAATCGCCTGCAAATCAACGGAGAATTATTCCGGAAAATATAAAAAATATATGCAAGAAGATCCACACCAGGGGGCCCAGGGCCTGTCCACGAGGGTGGGGGGGCGTGCCCCCTGCCTCGTGGGCCCCCTTGTGACTTACCGACGTACCCTCAGACCCTATACCTTCACTTCCGGGGACAAAAAAAAATCAAGGAGAAAGAATTATCGCGTTTCACGAGACGGAGCCGCCGCCAAGCCCTAATCACTCTCAGGAGGGCTGATCTGGAGTCCGTTCGGGGCTCCGGAGAGTGGAGATCGTCGCCATCGTCATCATCAACCTTCCTCCATCACCAATTCCATGATGCTCACCGCCGTGCGTGAGTAATTACATTGTAGGCTTGCTGGACGGTGATGGGTTGGATGGGATCTATTATGTAATCGAGTTAGTTTTGTTAGGGTATGATCCCTAGTATCCACTATGTTCTGAGATTGATGTTGCTATGACTTTGCTATGCTTAATGCTTGTACTAGGGCCCGAGTGCCATGATTCCAGATCTGAACCTATTAGGTTTCCATGAATATATGTGTGTTCTTGATCCTATCTTGCAAGTCTATAGTCACCTACTATGTGTTATGATCCGGCAACCCCGAAGTGACAATAATCGGGACCACTCCCGGTGATGACCATAGTTTGAGGAGATCATGTATTCACTATGTGTTAATGCTTTGGTCCGGTACTCTATTAAAAGGAGGCCTTAATATCCCTTAGTTTCCAATAGGACCCCGCGGCCACGGGAGGGTAGGACAAAAGATGTCATGCAAGTTCTTTTCCATAAGCACGTATGACTATATTCGGAATACATGCCTACATTGCATTGATGAACTGGAGCTAGTTCTGTGTCACCTTAGGTTATAACTTCTACATGATGAATTGCATCCGACATAATTTCCCATCACCGATCCAATGCCTACGAGCTTTTCCTATACTACTTGTTGCTTATTTACTTTTCCGTTGCTACTATTACAAAAACTACAAAAACACTATCATTACTTTTATTGCCACTACCGCCACTATCATATTACTTTGCTACTAAACTATCTTGCTACAGATACTAAGTTTCCAGGTGTGGTTGAATTGAAAACTCTGCTGCTAATACTTAAGAGTATTCTTTGGCTGCCCTTGTGTCGAATCAACAAATTTGGGTTGAATACTTTACCCTCAAAAACTGTTGCGATCCCCTACACTTGTGGGTTATCAGGCTAGTTCAGGAAGTGTCCAATTATTATCATTGGCCTGCATATTATTCAATAGTAATTCATCTTGATCAACTGCTCTTTCCCTGAAAACACAACCAACACAACTATCCAGGTGGTCTCTGGAAGCATCAGTTAGACCATTATAAAAGACATCAAGTATATCATGCACCTCAAGAGGATGATCAGGAAAAACATTAAGTAATTGTAGAAGCCTCCCCCAAGCTTGTGGGAGACTCTCTTCTTCAATTTGCACAAAGTTATATATTTCCCGTAAGGCAGCTTGTTTCTTATGAGCGGGAAAATATTTACCAGAGAAGTAATACATCATATCCCGGGGACTACGCACACAACCATGATCAAGAGAATTAAACCAAGTCTTAGCATCACCCTTTAACGAGAAAGGAAATAACTTAAGGATATACTAATAACGAATCTTTTCATTGTTAGTAAACAGGGTGGCTATATCATTCAACTTAGTAAGATGTGCCACAACAGTTTCAGATTCATAGCCATGGAAAGGATCAGATTCAACCAAAGTAATTAACTCAGGATCAACAGAGAATTCATAATCCTTATCAGTAACACATATAGGTGAAGTAGCGAAAGCAGGGTCATGTTTCATTCTAGCATTCAAGGACTTTTCTTTCAGCTTAGCTAATAATTTCTTAAGATCATATCTATCATTGCAAGCAAGAAAGTCTCTAGTAGTTTCTTTATCCATAACATAACCCTCAGGAACAACAGACAATTCATATATATTGGGAGAAGCTTCATCATCACTTTCATAAATATCATCAGTTTCAATATTAGCATTCTCCCTAACTTTAGCAAATTGTTCATCTAGAAATTCACCTAGTGGCACAATATCAGGCATAGAAGTAGTTTCATCATAAATAGCAGAAGTGGCATCATCAAGAACATATGACATATCAGATTCAATAGCATGAGTAGGTGTCGCAAATTTACCAATAACACAAGGAGAATCAAGTGCAGAGCTAGATGGCAGTTCCTTACCTCCCCTCGTAGTTGAGGGTAAGATCTTGGTTTTTGAGTCCTTCAAATTCTTCATAGTGATCAATAGATATAAATCCCAAGTGACTTAAAGAATAGAGCTATGCTCCCCGGCAATGGCGCCAGAAAATAGTCTTGATAACCCACAAGTGTAGGGGATCGCAATAGTTTTTGAGGGCAAAGTATTCAACCCAAATTTATTGATTCGACACAAGGGGAGCCAAAGAATACTCTTAGTATCTGCAGCTGAGTTGTCAATTCAACCACACCTGGAAACTTAGTATCTGCAGCAAGATAGTTTAGTAGCAAAGTAATATGATAGTGGCGGTAGTGGCAATAAAAGTAACAATATTGTTTTTGTAGTTTTTGTAATAATAGCAGCGGAAAAGTAAATAAGCAACAAGCAATATGGGAAAAGATCGTAGGCATTGGACCGGTGATGGGAAATTATGTCAGATGCAATTCATCATGTAGAAGTTATAGCCTAGGGTGACACAAAACTAGCTCCCGTTCATCAATGTAATGTAGGCATGTATTCCGAATATAGTCATACATGCTTATGGAAAAGAACTTACCACTTTAGAGATAACATGATTATGCTCCTAAAACATGTTGACATGTGGCTCAAAAGAAAATCACACAAAATGCTTTGAAAAAGACAAAACATCATCTCATAACAATTTCAGCAACTTAACAACAACATGCATTTTTGCAATAGGGTTAAACATGGCATAATGCAACCTAAAATGTATGCAAATGCATCCATCATGAAGAGCATCACAAGACGGACATTTTTACATATCATACACTCCATTTGGACCAACATGCACGAAGTTACGACCTCATGAACATGCCAACATATTGTTAACAGACAACTAGTGCTGAAACAGTAACATCTTGAAGCAGTCTTGCAATGAAGATTAAGACATCTAGATGAACTCTAACATGCATAAAGCTGATGCTAACATGTAGAGCACCTCGAGGCGAACATTTTGATATATTATACATGTAAAACGGAGCACCGAGCAGCAAGTTATGACATGATGAAGGAGGCAACAAATTATCACAGATCCGAGACTTAGTAGAATTTTGCCCTCCAAAAAGTCAACATGACGGGACAGAGCGGGATGGAGGGATCCGAGCGAGGGGGTGACGTTTGGTTGGCGGGGCTGGTGGATCTGGTCCCGCCTGGACCAGATCGAGACGAAGGCGACGGCGGCTCGCCGGAGAAGGGGAAGACGAGGCGGCGATGGTGCTCCCGGCCGGCGGCGGCGGAGCTGGTGGCCGTAGGTGGGGCACCGGCGGCGCGTGTCGGCGGCGGTCGGTGGTCATGGCGGGACGGGCGGAGGAGCGTCGGCGACGGCGGGGATGGCATGCGCCGGCGGCAGCGGTTGAAGGCACGCGCGGTGGCGGTTGGAGACGCGCGCGGCGGCGGGGTGGAGGGTGCGGCGGCCGGCGGACGCGGAGAGGCGCGGGGAGGCGCGGCCTGGGCGGCGGCGGCTCCGGGCCGGGAGGGCCCTGCCTGGCCTCGGCGGGCCGGTGGCGTGGGGAGAGAGAGGAAGGCGACGGTGGACACGTGTCACGCCGCGGTTGGACTTGGTGCGTGGCCGACGAGTCCGGCGGCGTCCGGACGTGTCCGGCGCGGAGAGGGAGATGGATCTAGGGTTTTTTGATCCAAAATGGACGGGGGAGGTGCATTTTTATAGGTAGAGGGAGCTAGGAGAGTCCAAATGAGGTGCAGTTTTCGCCCACACGATCATGATCCAACGACCGAGAGCATGCAGGTGGTTAGGATGGGCTTGTGGGCTGTTGTGGAGGGGTGCTGGGCCAAAAGAGATAGGGCTTCCGGTGTTAACGCGGTTAACCCTTGGAGTATCAAACGACCTCCAAACGAGATGAAACTTGACAGCGGTCTACCGGTGATATACCAAGACCACTCGACAACTCTCGGCCCATTCCGAGGATGTATTTGGCCAGTTACAAAAGGAGGACTCGGAGGTGCCACGGGCACGTGTGTGAGTGTCGGAACTCGAAATGGACAACGGGGAGAAACGAACATGACCGGGTGCAAGTGAGACTATGCCAATGCAATGCACATAATGAAAAAGACATGGTGACATGTAACACACGACAAGGCAAACACGAAGAAACCAGAAATGAAGGAAGAGCCCAGAATGGAATTGATTAAGTCAACGATGCATATATTGCCATATAAGGAAGTTTTACATCTGTGGTGTTACAAACTCTCCTCCACTACGAAAAGATCTCTTCCCGAGATCTAGGACTGAAAGAAAGTGGGATACTCGGAATAGAGATAATCTTCTCGTTCCCATGTAGCTTCTCGGTCGGTATAGTGTGACCACTTCACTTTCAAGAATTTGATGGACTTGTTGCGGGTCTTGCGCTCAGTTTCTTCAAGGATAGCAACGGGTGCTCATGATAAGACAAGTCTTGCTGAAGATCAATCTCTTCGAAAGGAATGGTGCGTTCAGGTGTCTTGAAGCACCTGCGAAGTTGTGACATGTGAAACACATCATGCACATTTGCAAAGTCGGAGGGAAGCTCGAGTTGGTAGGCTAGATCGCCTCTCTTGACAATTATCTTGAAAGGACCCACGTATCTTGGAGCAAGCTTGCCCTTGATACCGAACCTCTGAGTACCCTTCATGGGAGAAACAGGAGATAGAAATTATCTCCAATGTCGAAAGCCAAATCTCGGTGTTTGCCATCATAGTAGCTCTTCTGGCGCGATTGCGCGGCTTTGAGATTCTCACGTATGACTTTGCACATCTCTTCGTCTTCTGAGATCAAATTATTGCCAAGGAGTTGACGTTCACCAGTCTCGGACCAGTTGAGAGGGGTACGACACTTTCTACCATAGAGAATTTCAAACGGTGCTTTGCCTGCACTTGCTTGGAAGCTGTTGTTGTAGGAGAACTCGGCAAATGGAAGGCAGTCTTCCCACTTCATGCCGAAGGAGATTACACATGCCCTGAGCATATCTTCAAGAATTTGGTTCACTCTTTCAACTTGGCCACTAGTCTGAGGGTGAAAAGTTGTGCTGAAGTGAATCTTGGTACCCATAGCTGACTGGAAGGAATCCCAGAATTTGGAAGTGAACAAGCTTCCATGATCTAAGGAGATTACTTGAGGGATACCATGCAAAGAGACAATTCTCGAGGTATACAACTCTGCCAGTTGTGCTGCGTTGATGGATTCCTTGACTGGAAGGAAATGAGCCACTTTAGTGAGCTTATCAATCACCACAAGGATGGCGTCGTTTCCTCGCTTGGACTTGGCAAAACCGGTGACGAAATCCATCTCAATGTGATCGAATTTCCACTCGGGAATAGGTAGAGGTTGAAGGAGTCCGGCTGGACGTTGATGCTCTGCCTTCACTCTTCTGCAGACATCACACTCGTTCACGAATTGAGCAATTTCTCTTTTCATGCGAGTCCACCAATAGGATTGATTGAGGTCATGGTACATCTTGGAGCTTCCTGGATGTATCAAGAGGAGTGAGTCATGTGCTTCGTTCATTATGAGCTTCTTGAGATCACCTTTGGGAACCACAATTCTGTCCTCAAAGAACAAAGTGTCTCTGTCATCAATGCGATATCACTTGTATTTGGGAGTACCCTTGGCAATACCATGTTTCACCTTCTGCACCATAGCATCACTGAGTTGGGCCTTGCAGATTTGATCTTCCAAGGTAGGAGTTACTTGAAGGTTGGCAAGAATTCCTTGCGGAACGACTTGGAGGTTGAGGTTCCTGAATGATTCACACATTTCAGGTTGGAACGGTTTGAGGATGAGACTGTTGCAATAAGCCTTTCTGCTCAAGGCATGTGCAATGACATTGGCCTTTCCATGAGTATACTCAATGCTCGGGTTGTATTCTTGAATCATCTCAACCCAACGAGTTTGGCGGATGTTAAGGTTTGGCTGGGTGAAGATGTACTTCAGACTCTTGTGATCGGTGCGGATGTCCACTTTTCTGCCCAACAAAAGGTGTCTCCACGTGATCAAGGCATGAACAACTGCTGCTAGCTCAAGATCATGTGTGGGGTAATTCTTCTCATTTGGTTTAAGCTGACACGAAGTGTATGCAACGATCTTCTTGTCTTGCATAAGAACACCACCGAGACCTTGCAATGAAGCATCACATAACACTTCATAAGGCTTGGACTCATCCGGAGGAGTATGTACCGGAGCAGAAATGAGCTTCTCTTTGAGTGTATTGAATGCCACATCACAATCAGGAGTCCACGAGTACTTGACATTCTTTTGCAATAGGTTGGACAGAGGCTTGGCAATCTTGGAGAAGTTCTCAACGAACCTTCTGCAATAGCTTGCGAGGCTGAGGAAACTTCGGAGTTGTTTGACATTCTGAGGAGGTTCCCACTTCACAATAGCTTCAACCTTCTCGGGGTTAACAGAAATGCCCTTGGCAGAGATAATATGACCAAGATAGAGGACTTCATCGAGCCAAAATTCTCATTTGGAGAACTTCGCATAAAATCGGTGCTCACGGAGCCTATCAAGAACCAAACGGAGGTGGTTGGCGTGGTCTTCTTCATTCTTGGAGAATACCAAAATATCATCGAGATAGAAGAGGACAAACTCATTGGAGTAGGGGTTGAATATGAAGTGCATCATCTGAGAGAAAGTGGGTGAGCATTTGCAAGCCCGAAAGACATGACCGTGTACTCGTAGGATCCATAACTCGTTCTGTATGCGGTCTTGGGAATATCCTCTTCACAGATATGAATATGATGGTAGTGTCGGCGTCCTGGGAACCAGGGTACCCAGACTTGCCTGTCTGTGGGCCACGATGCGCTCCTACAAGCGGCCTGGTACGGCCCAGCTGATCGACCAGCCGTACAAGACCCTCGCGAGGGGGCTAAGCCTCGCGAGGAGAACGACATCAAGACCCCCTCAGGATTGGCCTCGGCAAGGTGCTCCGGAGGGGCGGAGAATCCAAGGCCAAGCTTGCCTCAAGAGGAGGCAGTGATGTCAGTAGTGACGCACCGCGCCAGCGGGTGCCAGCGTCCGCCAGCGTCCGCCAGCGGTGCAGTTGCCATTTCGGTGCAAAGGGGACAGCGCAGCTGCGGGTTCCCGAGGAGCGGGACAAAGGTTTCCCCTTTGGTGCAACAAGACCGAAGACCGCAAGGACGACAAGGAGGATGTCACCGTCGAGCCCACCACCGCGTCACCGCCTGATCCTTTTTCAGGCGAAGACCTCTTTTGTCAGGATAGGAACGTCCTTGTTATCCCGCTCAAAAATGGCCGTTGTGGGATCCCTTCCCGCCTAAACATTTCGGGGGAAGAGGACCCTGGCCGTCTATATAAGTAGCTAGGACCCCCACTATGGAGGGATAAGTCGAACCAAGCCTAGCCAAGTAGAGCAGATCCATACACTCTGCCACCACGCAGGGAGCAAGAACACTTGCCTCCTGACCCTCCTGAGCTCACCTCCTGAGCTCAGGAACACTGTACTAGTTCGTATTCCAGCCCTCCCGAGGCTTATCCACCAAAGCAGGAAGTAGGGTCTTACACCACACGGTGGCCCGAACCTGTGTAAACTCTTGCGTACACTGTCTGTTGTTTGCTTGAATCTCTTCACCAAGACGAGAGCGAGACGCTAGGTAGATGTGAGTGGGAGAGATCTTCGTTCATGCCCCTCTGTTCGAACTTCTTGGGTTTTGCGGAGCCCTAAATCCGACATTTGGCGCGCCAGGTAGGGGGCGTGTCGAAATCTCGCCTCTCCGACAACCTCGTCGCGTTCTTGTCATCAACCCCGCTCCACAGCCATGGTGGACACACACCTAGCTCGCGCCACCTGCCGCACCACGAACGTCGCTCAGACGGCGCCCACGGGCAACGGTGCACCGCTCCGCCCCAACTCGCTGGTCGCCAACACCGCCACCGATCCGGCCGTCCACGAGCAGCAGGACTCGTCGCTGCCCCCGTCTGTGCGGCGAGATGGCCGCACGACAATGCCTTCACCCTCACCGGCCGCGACATCGTCCTCGCTGGCCCTCCGCGGGCCGGTCTACCAGCAGCCTGCGCTGCTGATGGCGCGGGCGCTCTTGCGCTACCGCCCGGCAGATGACCTCTACGACGAGTGGCTCCACCGCATCACCAAGCTCGTCAATGCCACTGGAGAATCACCTGCACCAACGCACTCCTCACGTCCTCCGTCGCCCCCGGTGGGGAACGAAGGCCATGGAGTCACGGCTCCGCCTCCACTCCACGAGGCCGGCCAGGAGGTCCGGCGCAAGGCTCCTCGACGCGAGCAACCCCGCAGAGCCCATGCGCACGACGAGGAGAGCTACCAGGTGATTCCGCATCCCCATGCAGGGGCTCGCGGGCCCCCTGGCCCGCAGCGCCAAGACCGCGCGCCACAGGAGGTGGTGGCGCCAGCACCGCAAGAACCAGCGCCGCAGGCGCAGGGGGCGCCTGCGATCATGACCGTGGCCGGGTGTCACGCCCTAGCTCCTGAGCTATGGAGCCTCGTCTGGCCCGGCAAGTTAAAGTCGGACCTGCCTAACGGCACCACCGACCCCACGGAGTTCCTCCAACTCTACGAGGTGAGCATCGAGGCGTCCAACGGCACCGAGCAGGTCATGGCGAACTGGTTCCCCATGGCTCTCAAAGATGGCGCACGCTCCTAGCTCCTGAACCTCCCTGTGGGATCCATCTCCTCCTGGGAAGAGCTTTGCAAGCATTTCATCGCCAACTTCCAAGGCACCCGCGACCGAGCCCCGATAGTTGCTGATCTGTGCCGCGTGAGGCAGCAGCCGGGAGAGACCCTGCAAAAGTACATCCAATGCTTCAACACCATGCACCTCCGGACCCCTAGGGTCTCGGACGAGGCCATCATCTCGGCGTTCTCCGACGACGTCCGCGACATCAGGATGAGGGAAGAGCTCGCCATTCACAAGGACTTGTGCACATCCCTCGAGATGTTCAAGCTCGCGGCAAAGTGCGCCAAGGCAAAAGAAGGACGCCTCTCCCTCTAGGAGCTGCCTGAGGCGGAGGCGGACAACAAGAAGACCAAGGCCAAAGAATCAAAGCGCAAGGGACCTGCCGTGCTGGCCACGGAGCCAGAAGTAAAGCGTGGTTGCGGCTACGGCGACCTCCCCAGAGACAACCGACCGTATTGCGTCTTCCACAGCGTCAACAACCACAACACTAACGACTGCCAGGAGCTCAGGGCGATGTGCGGCGGGCAGCGCCCTGAGCGCGACAACCGTGGCTACGGCCATGGAGGAGGCCGAGGAGGAGGACGTTGGGATGGCAGGAACTCACGCCAGGGGTGGCACGAACAGCCTCGTGAAGACCACTGGCAGGAGCAGCCTCGTGACGCCCCCTAGCGCGACTAGCCTCGTGAAGGTCTCCCTCGGGGCAATGGAGGCCTACCTCCGCTGCCGCCACCGCCAAGAAGGAACGACGACGACCGCCAGGGAGACGGAGCAGGGGGCTTCCACGAGCCGCGTGCAGTTGCATGCATCTTGGGGGGAGCCCATGCTCCGGCTTCCCATCGCATCTTCAAGCAGTTTGCCCATGAGGTGAACGCGGCGCTTCCCAGGCCTGACGCCGCACGCAACCTCAGGTGGACCAAGCAAGTCATTGCCTTCAACCCCAAGGACCAGCTCAAGTGCACTGCGGCCCCAGGCGCCCTCCAGATGCTCTGTACCCTGACCATCAGCAACGTCCTCGTGACCAAGACCCTCATTGACGGCGGAGCAGGACTCAACGTCCTCTCCG
This sequence comes from Secale cereale, assembly GCA_902687465.1. Classification (NCBI taxonomy): domain Eukaryota; kingdom Viridiplantae; phylum Streptophyta; class Magnoliopsida; order Poales; family Poaceae; genus Secale; species Secale cereale. Next base: position 566,755,483 of record LR738714.1, on the reverse strand, counting down.
TCCAGACCTTCGAGACGCTCCAGGTTCCCTACGACCAGCTCCACCAGACCAAGCCATTCTACGGAGTCACAGATGGCTCCACACTCCCGATGGGGCAGGTCCGCCTCCCCGTCACTTTTGGTGACCGCAACAACTACCACACCAAGCTCATCGAATTCGACGTCGCCAACATCCACCTCCCGTACAACACCATCCTTGGGTATCCTGCCCTCGCCAAGTTCATGGCGGCGACCCATCATGGCTACAACATCCTCAAGATGCCTGGGAGTGGCGGAGTCATCACAATCGCCTCCGACGAGAAGGAAGCGGTGCGTTCCCTGGAGCGCGCCTACCAGACCGCGGCGGTCGAATGCTCCGATGAAGATGGAGCCGTCCTCGCCCTGCAGACCACCCCCAAGAAGAAGAACCTGCCCATCAACGGACCTCAGGACGCAGGGGCTCCTGACGGCCTGGCCTCAGGACTCGTGCCTGCTGACGAGGCGCCCTCCACCCTCGCATAGGGTGGCGCGCTCGACGCCCCCCTCGTGACGGGCTCGGGGGCTCTCCTCTGGAGTGTCTCTGGACTGACCGGCGTCTCGAGGGAGGTGTTCGGGCACCACCTGCAAGCGTGTCTTGACGTGCGTTTTTGTGAGCCCAGTGTGAACCGCTCAACGCTGGGGGCTCAGGACTTCATCAACCAAGTTACCGAGGGACTTCAGTACGCAAGACTCATCCGCGGTGGGCGTAACCGCAGAACCCCAAGTTCACCTACTCGCAGCCCGAGCGACCACTTCCGCATCTATGTTGACATCACGGGTCTCAACTGAGCCGCTTCTCAGGAGCCCTTCTGGCCGACGGCGGTTGGCTGGAGGAGGGACCTCCCCTGCAGCTACGTCCACACACTCTTCGGCTTCTGCAACGTAGTTGCCATGTTCCAGCATCTCGCGCAGCAGGCCTTGGGGGCTCGGGAGGCTCAGTGGCAGGCGATCCGGGTGGAGCAAGAGCCGGACCCGCGCGACCACTAAGAGCCTTCGGAGCCCCTGGGCCTCAGGAGACCGACGATCCTCAGGAGCAACCCGCATGGCTCGCGTCTTCAGCTACCCCAACTCTTCTTAGACAAGTATCAGGGGACGCTTCAGGTATCCAATCGAGGGCGCCCCTTAGGTTGCATCATCCTTGGACTACTGGGGGCTGGTCCCCCGCAGTTGTCTCCCTTTTTGCATGATCAAGGCTAGTTGTTCCTTTCCATTCGCATTATCTGCATGCTTGGCGTCCTCACTGCCACTAAGGTCATGAGCCCTTGTGAGCCCACTCACGACCGCCCCATGATTAAGGACTGGCACGTCGTCTGTGCTCGGGTCCGTCCCTGCAGTGTCGCTAAACCCAAGGGCTGAGCTCTGTCTCGCGAGCCATTCCCGTGATGTCACCTCCCGTGGTCCTTGGTGCCTTGTTCTCGCATGGGCTAATCATGGATGGGTAAGTAGGGGCCCGTGGCGGGTGCCTCGCTCACGCGGGAACCGCACGCCGGTTGTTTTTCTTCTGGATATTGCATGAGAAGACTGGGCACGACGTCTGTGCTCGGGCCCGTCCCTGCAGTGTCGACAAATCCAGCGGCTGAGCTCTGTCTCGCGAGCCATTCCCGTGACGTCACCTCTTGGGGTCGCTGGTGCTGCGACCTTCACATGCGATACCCTCTAGAGATGTACTCGGCACAGGTCGACACAACACCTCTCTTTTCACATTTTGCAGAAGAAGACTCAGGCGCAACCCGCTTCAGGGTAGGGTCTCGTGAGTGATGCGTAAGCTCAGGAGAACTTCCTCAGAGTCGTTCAGCTTGTCCTGAGGAGGGCCCATATACACCTTGGTTGTCCTACCGTGCAAGCCACGTGTCAGCACATGGCTGTACACGCCTCAGAGTCTCTCCCGGTGGGAGGCTCCCTCCCACGGTCCAGTGGAAGTACCAAGCTCCGCGCTGGCAGATCCAACCGAGGAGCGGTTATGCCCACAAACCAGTGGAAGCACCAAGCTCCGCGCTGGCCGCTACGACCGAGGCGCGGTTATGCCCACACTCCACGCAAGTGTGGTAGCTCTAAGCTTCGCGCTAGTTATAAACAACTGAGGGCGGTCCCCAGTGGCTGCACCAACCTCAGGGAGCTTTTCAGCTCATGACGCTCATAGCTGCTCCTTGGATGGGTGTCGCGAGGAGGGCCAGGCATGGGGGCTATGCTTAGGTCACGCCTGGCAGACGCCACCCTACCAGGTGCCCAGACACCTGGCCTTCTCGCGCCCCCATCCTAGGCGAAGGCTCGTGGGCAAGGTATTGTGCTCGTTCTCCTTCATGAGAGCCATTGTACATCAAAGGGGACCCCTGGGCATCGCGACCCAGGGGCCTAACTAGCCACGTAGCCCCTCATCCCTTGAGTCTAATTATGACGATAACCCCGGTCACCTAGAGGGCTCAATGGCGATCGAGGTATGCGCGGGGTTGGGCCCTGCCGACGCAGAACGCAAACGAGATCGCTTGAACGTCAAGGGGGACCCCTGGGCATCGCGACCAAGGGGCCTCACTAGCCACGTAGCCCCTCATCCCTTGAGTCTAGTTATTACGATAACCCCGGTCATCCAGAGGGCTCAATGGCGATCGAGGTATGCGCGGGGTTAGGCCCTGCCGACGCAGAGCACCTAAGCAAACATAAAAGGAAGCAAGCATGGAAATCATCTAGCTATTACAATAATACCAACTTTTTCAAATTCAAACAAAGTTCTTACGCCTCCCCGAGGCACTCGTACTTCTCTCTCTGGACAGGAACAGATCAGGCATTACCAAGCGCATCATCACCGGTCTTCTCCTCTTCGGCTGCGATAGTAGCGGCCTGGAGGAACGCCTCCACCAGCTCCGTGACCCTTGCCCCCAGGGCCTCGGAGCGACCACCGTCATCTCCTCGTGAAGACAGCTGGAAACAGAACCTCGCCTCGAAGGAAGGGTAATAGAAAATCAAGTGCCGCCACCACCTGACCACAGGAGATCGCTAAGATAAGTTTTCAATGCCGCATTTACTCGCGTACCTACACCTCCATCCACTATAATTGCGAATCTGCTGAGGCATGAAAACCCTTCCCGACGGATCGGTGGACGGTTCCCTGCACGCCAGGAGGGACCTCCTGAGAATCACGCCTCGGGGGCTCTTACCTGACCCTGGATCACTCACCTCCTGGCCTTGACCACGGCATCGCGACCTAGCATAATAGCGCAGACTAAGGCTTGTCTGGGGAGTGGGTCTCGCAGGCGTAGGGCCCTAAACTACCGCGGGGACAAAAGGAAGGGAACGTCATCACTACTAGGAAAAGGCCTACTAATGGCACACCTAATTTGGCCATTAATGGCGCATTAGTGGTGCGCCATTACTAGCACGCCATTAGTATATGATACTAATGGCGCACCTCTGGCATTAGTGGTGCGCCATTACTAGCACGCCATTAGTATCTGGTATACTAATGGCGCACCGCAGATGCGCCATTAGTGTGCACAGTAGTGCGTCATTAGTATGCCTCCCAGGGCATACTAATGGCGCACTCCGGCATGATGCGCCATTAGTAATGTCCGCAAAGTAATGGCGCACTGTCTGGTGATGCGCCATTAGTATCCTTTGGCATACTAATGGCGCACTGTGTTGTGATGCGCCATTAGTATGAATATTAGGGTTTTTTAATATTATTTTTCTGTTTTTTTGCACAGATTACAAAATGTATAATTGCACAGAATATAGACAGCACACATCAACAACAAATTCATCGAATACAATAGAAGATTAGTCTCTGAATACAATTCATCATATTAGTCTCCGAATACAATTCATCATATTAGTCTCCGAATTGAAAAGACCGAACAAAGATAGAACAATATATTACAAGTCTCGAGACCGCGAGTAGCGAGTTTGTCTTCACATTACAAGTCGATATCGATCATCTAAACTACCATGACATAGAAGAGAGCTGCGGTCATCACGATGAGCATCATCACGATGAAACTCGTCTTCATCCGGTTCCTCCAACGCTCCCTCCCCTCTCCCGCTAGATAGCGGGCGTATCTAGATTCGGCCTCGGCCCTAGTGGTGTACCCTTTGTAACTGTTACCGCTGAATCGGTGAACCTGTCTCCGACACTCCTCCCAGTCGTCGTAGACTCCGGGAACCTTACCCTTGTACACGACATACGACGGCATCGCTATGCACTAGCCAAACGAAACGTTAGTACCAATTCACAGACAATTCATAAGCAATATATAAGTATGCAACAGAACGATCGAAAGAGAAAAGCAAGACATTAATAGCATCGATTACATCTAAGTTGAACGACTCTCGAAACCAAAGAGACATACTACAAGTTCATTAAAGTTTAATTACAACATGAGCCAATCATTGTTTCAGAACTAGACACAGCATCACTGCTTTCGACTCGACTCAATGCACCGGAGCGTGGATGAAGCCGCCGTCTATCGTGGGAGTCATGAAATCACGGGCGTTGTCAGCCTGCATTTGTAGCATTGTGTCGATGTCACTGTTCGACGGTTGATTTCTGAGGTAGAACTGCCCCGAGGTATGAAGGACATCTTGATGGATGATTTCCGCAAACTCCGACTGGATGCGAAAGAAATCTTGTCTGATGTCCGCGTCCTGGATTGCCGACACGCACGCGGCCCAATCTTTGAGTTTACTCGGTAGCAGAAGTTGATGATGGTCCCGTACGATCGCCCGCATGTGATGGATGGCGAAGTAGGCACCCTTCTGACCGCCAGGCGGCTGCTTGACGCAGCAGAACGTCGTATTGTGGGAGAACACGTGCTTGCCGTACTTACGAGCTGTCCTGGTGAAGGTGCCTCCAGATTTGGCATAGCCGGGGAGAACATCATCAACAACCTTCTTGACATTTGTGTAGTCTACAGCCGACTGACGGTCCGGGTCAAAATACGTGGCCATGGAATATTTGGGGCTTAGTAGGATGAGCGTGCACTGTGTGTCACTGCAGAAAACACGGAATGTTAGAAGAAGAACGATCGAAATCTAAGAATTCATATGTTACGGGGCGGTTGAGGCGGAGGACTTACTCGGGAAAGTAAGGCACGAGGAAGTTATCCTTATCTCGGTTTGCCAGAATGACGCCTTCGAGGTAAGAACTCGCGACTTGCCGGTCCCCAGCGCCGCCCAAGAACTTGGCACGCATGTAGAAGGGGTCGACTATCACGATGTCCGGGGTCTTGTCGCGAATGATCCGCATCTCCATACTCAGTGAAAATAGACGAACGAAGGTGTAGTGCAGCGGAAGAAGGTTCAACATAGCGTGGATGTCATCAAACCGCAGGACGATCGTACCCCCGATGGAGTTATCCACAAAGCCCTTGCCCTCCGGCACCTTGGCCGCGAAAACCGGGTATGCCACATCCTTCTCTCTGAGACGCCGCTTCTCCAAAGAAAGAACTCTGTCATGCAGACTCCGCATAGCACCGGTTGCAGCATCGAGCATATTTGTCGGTAGCATCGGCCTACCCGCCACATGCACCCTCCTCATTACATCCTCAGGTGAAGGTGGCCCGTCCTGAGCACGGATCTTACTCGGTGCCGGCTGGCTCACACCCTTGTTAGTTTTTCTTTTGCGTGCCTTCTTCTTGATCTCCTGAATTGGGACCGAGTTCTGCTCAGAGACCGCCTTCTTTAGTGTGTTGGGGCTGATAATATTTCGCACCTCGCCTATCTGAGGCTCGGTGAAGTCGGCAGCTGGAGGCGTCTCCTGAGAGCTGAACGGCAGACGACGCCTGTTGCAACTTGGCTTCTCCGCGATACCGGCTTGATTGCGCACATCTTTTGTTGGGTTGGGTTCTTGAGAAGGAGGCCCCATGAAGTCGTCACCGTACCCATGATCGGCAAAGTACTGATCGACGTTGGCAAATGTATGATCGTCGTCATCGTTCTGATCCTGTGCCATATGCATGTTTGGATCCAGTGGCATAGGGATTTCCGGCACCGTTGCGGCGGTCTTGCCATGGGGACGACTTGGCGCCGGCACTACTGGCGGTGTTGTCTTTGGGGTGGTTTCCCCCGCCCCCAAAAGAATCTGGCTCTTCGGCCAAAGCAGGGGCCAGCTCAGGCAGGCGCTGAGGCTCATGATGTCATCATCGTCGGCCCCGACGGGTCGAATCGGAGGTAACACCTCGTCGCAGCCTGGCAGCACCCGAACCAGTTGAACCCTAAACAAGTTGGGTGGCATCTGGGTACCGTGGAACAAGGGGTTGCCCGGTTGAACGATTTTGCCCTTGGCGACATCGACCAACTCGTTGTTCACGAAGTGCAGGAGAGTGCACGGAACGTCGGCAGCGCCTTGCGAAAACATGTAGGGCGTCAGGGATGCCCAGTCGAAGGCAAGGAGATGAAGTCCTCGGCCGAGAGAGGCTTAATTAGTTACCGTGATGATGGCGTCGAGCTCGGCTAATGTCGAGGCACCGCCAACGGCGGGCGTGCAGTTGATGGAGGGGCCGCTTGCTGCAGAGGTGCCGGCCGGCGTACACCCGGGTGCATTAAGCTCCCGTGCCGGCGTCGGAGACACCAATGCCGCCTCCGCCGGAGACACCAATGGCCCCGCCATCGCGTTCTGCGAGTTGCTAGCCGTGAAGCTGGGAATCGGGGGCGGCCCCTGTTGGCCGCCCGCAATCCACGCCTGCAACTCCTCGATCAAGCTAGGCACAATGGCGGTGATCGTCGCTCCGAGCTGTTGTTGCACTTGCTCTTGGACAATCTCCGGAATCCGCGCCACCTGTGCCTTGAGTTCTTGAACCTCGCGCGCCTGGCTTTCCGAGCTGGTCTTTTTCTCCTTTCGCCCACCAGCGTTATAGTATGACGACCATTTTGTCAACAAGCCTTTGCTGGCCACACGACCAGCTGACGTCGGCTTCTCGAGCTTATCCTTGTTCTTCATTACATTCATCGCCCTATTTAGATTCGTGTCCCAAGGGCCGCTCTTAGTCGACCCCGCGCTACTACTTTCAGTCGCCTACTTCCGAGATATGACGTCGAAAAAGTTGCATAGGCCAAATAGGGTTTCACGGACGTGTGCGTCCATGATACCACGGATTGCAACTGGAAGTATCTGCGTCATCAGCACGTGACAGTCGTGAGACTTCATCCCGCTGAACTTCAGCTTCGCCCGGTCTAGGTATCTGCTTATCTTCCCCGCGTAACCATAAGGAAGTTGTACTCCTACGAGGCAGGTGAAAAACTGCTCGATCTCCTCCTGACTTAGAGTGAAGCACGCGGGAGGGTAGTCATTTCCGGTCTTCTTGGCCTTTTTGCCTTTGCGACGACTTTCCGTGTCCTGCTTCGCCTCAACATCATCATCATCATCATGATCATCATATATAGCGTGAAGCTCCTGCCTGATGCCCATTGATTTCAAGTCTGCCCTTGCTTTCGGCCCATCTTTGTTCCTCTCTGGCATGTTGAGCAGGGTACCAAGCAGACTCTCGCACACGTTCTTCGTGATATGCATTACATCAAGGCTGTGAGGCACACGGTGGATCTTCCAGTACGACAAGTCCCAGAAAACAGACCTCGTTTTCCATACCTTCAGCAGCGGCTCTGGCGCCTTTTGCTTCTTTCCCGGCAGTGGGCAATCTTTCCAATTTTTCAACAGCTCGTCTATTTCCTCGCCGCTCCTCGTACGCGGGCGTCCTCGGGGTTCGGTTTCACCATCGAACAGATCCTTGCATTTTCTCCACAGGTCATCGTCGCGAAGCCACCTTCGATGTCCCATGAACACGGTTTTCGAAGACCCGGGATCTCTATCTAGCTGGCGATACGTTGTGTCATCCATGCACCTGACGCATCCAGAAAATCCATGGACCACCTGCCCCGTGACATATCCGTAACCGAGATAGTCGTGCACCGTCGTGAGCAGCGCGGCTCTCATAGGGAAATATTCTTTCTTTGCGGCGTCCCACGTATTGGCTGGCATTTTTCACAACGTGTCTAGCTCCTCTTTCAGCAGCCCCAGATACAGATTGATGTTGTTCCCTGGTTGTTTCGGTCCTTCAATTAGCATACTCATGTGAATGTACTTCCTCTTCATGCACAACCAGGGGGGAAGGTTGTACATCCACACAAACACAGGCCAGGTGCTATGTGTGCTTCTCTGGCTGCCAAACAGATTGACTCCATCGGTGCTCGCGCCCAGCACTATGTTCCTTGGATCGTTCCCAAATTCTAGGTCTTCGAAGTTCAACGCTTGCCACTGGCTCGCATCCTTAGGGTGACTCAGCATCTTGTCTTTTTTATCTATCTCCGAATCATTTGCGTCATCTTCTCGCTTCTTCTCCTCCCTATCCGCGTGCCAACGCAGGAGCTTTGCTACCTTAGGGTCCGCGAAATACCGCTGCAGACGAGGAGTGATCGGAAAGTACCACACCACTTTTCGAGGAGCTTTCTTCCTCTTCTTGTATCGAGTGACGCCGCACACCGGACATATGGTAGACTCCGCGTGCTCGTCCCGATAAATGATGCAATTGTTCATGCACACATGGTATTTCACGTGCGGTAAATCCAGAGGACACACGATTTTCTTCGCCTCCTCCAAACTGGTGGGGCACTTGTTCCCCTTGGGAAGACGTTCGTGCCAGAATGACATGTTCTCGTCGAAGCATGCGTCAGTCATTTTGTGTTTTACCTTCATCTCCAGAGCCATGAGCGTTACTTTCAGGCGGGTATCCTCGGGCCTGCATCCTTCATACAATGGAGTAACCGCGTCTAACTCAAGTTGATCCATCTTGGCTTTCTCTCGGGCGGCAGCTCTTGCGTTATCGGTCTGCTTGAGAAGCAGCTCTTAAATATGAGGGTCCTGCACCCAGCCCATCGATGGTCCAGCGTCGTCTGCTCCGCCGGCATCATCATCTTCATGATCATGCCCGTCGTCTGCTCCGGCATCTTCCTCATCATCATGTCCTGCATCTTCTACATGATGACTGTGTACAGCATCACCGTCGCGATCATCTCCTGGGGATTCTTCGTCTTCTCGCCCGCCCGAGCCGCGGTGGTTGTCTTGCTGCCCTTCCTCATTTCTTGCCCGGCCCCCATGGACGACTTCGTAGTCATCTTCATCACCTTGCCACCGATAGCCATCCATGAAACCACACAAGAGCAGGTGGTCCCGCACCTGCCCGGAATCCGGGTACGCAATAAGGCTCTTCAGCTTGCATCTTCGACACGGACATCTTATCTCCGTCTCGTTCTTTTGAAGCATCTCGGCCTTCGCGGACCTCAAAAACCTATTCACGATGCCTTCGGTCATCGTGCGTACCATGGTCGCCTGCGGGGTAGAGCAAAACGATATTTTAGAACCAAGAAAAAATTTGCCATGACTTTCCCTAAAAATAGGACAAAAATGAATGCTTAATGCCAAAATTCTCACCGAAACGGAAATGAATCAACATTCCGGGAAAATATTGGCAACTATCGCATTTCAAATACCGGTACACCTCCAAACACAAACACATATGCAACACAACAAACATATGCAACACCACAAACATACATAGATCTAGCTAGGCCATAAAAAGTGCATGTGCACATTGTTGTATGGAGAACAACATAAATATAGCTTTCCCCCTTACTTACCTATCAAAACAAGGTAATTTAACCACTTAATTTGAATGAATATATGGTGGAAATGAGGTGAAAAAGAGGAGGGACCCGAGAGGAGAGGAGGTGGAGAGAATGAAGAAGTGGGGGGGGGGGAGTGAGTGTGGGTAGGAGAGGCTGTCCAAAACATCTTGTTGCTGCCCGCTTACTAATGGCGCACCAACTATAAATGCGCCATTAGTAATCAAGGTTACTAATGGCGCATTTATAGTAGGTGCGCCATTACTAATCAAGGTTACTAATGGCGCATTTATAGTAGGTGCGCCATTACTAGTTTTGCAAAAAAAATAACATTAATGTAAAAAAAGAACAAAAAATATCATAAAAAAAGAGCATTAATGGCGCACTTTACTGCTGGTGCGCCATTACTAGTTACAACTAGTAATGGCGTACTTCGTACAGATGCGCCATTAGTATGTTTGGACAGGCGCGCTAGTTCAAAAAAAAACTTCTTGATACTAATGGCGCACTCTGGGCCTGGTGCGCCATTAGTAGTTCGAACTCTAATGGCGTATCTGTTGCTGGTGCACCATTACTATATACTAATGGCGCACTGCTTGTCTGGTGCGCCATTAGTATCAATTCCATCTATAGCCCTTTTCCTAGTAGTGCATGCTTTAACAAAGGGTCCCATGAAGGACATAAGTTTATAACGCCAGGCAATAACAAAAGTATTACAAGAATCTACACGCCTTTTCGGAGCCCTCCATGATATCTCGCAGGAACTAAGCTAAGAAGGTCACTCTCAAGGAATGCGGCTTGAACTCCTTCAACAACGACGGCACCGGGAGGACACCGTTTCCCTCCGGCGATAGGAGCGGCGACTTGGCGGCTCATAGCTCTCGTCGGAGCTCGAGGTCGTCTCAGGGGTAGCGTAACTACTACCAGAAGAGTCAGAGGCGCAACCAATGGCGAGCGCCTCGCTGCCCTGACAGCATGAGGAATGGTCGCCGGCGAGCCCGTTCCCCACGCCACATGACAGCCAGCGGCCGTCCGGCCCGAAGGCTTTGAAGGTCATCGTGCCCGTCCTATCCAGCGCGAAATGAAGAATGTGCCTCCCGGCGGGGGCACAGGCGCGGCGCACCACACCCCAACCCCAGGTCATGAAGACCTGGCCAGAAGAGATCACCTCCACGTCGGCATACGAAGGAGGAAGGCGACACCCGTCGTGCCTCAGCTGCATCGTCAACCGGCCGCGAGCCGGGAGCACCTCCCTTAGGAACGGACGAAGAAGGATCCATGAATGCGGAGATGCCCCCGCCCACACGATGAACTTGCGGGCATCATCCTCAGAATGGGACGACAGCAGGGTGCGAGGAGTCGCCCGTCTCTTCGGGGGACTGATGGCGCCACCCCTGTCGCCGTCCCCGCTCCGTTCGCCTGCCGCTGGAGCATACAAGGGAAGCGGGAACCCTGGCGACGCCTGCGTTCACCATGTGCGGGCGTCCGACGGCCTCAGAGACGCACTCGGAGAACTATGGCGCCTCTTCTTCGGGGGAGCCGCTCAGGCTCTACCATCGGGCTCTTCCCCTTCTCCGCGGCCGAGAACCTGTGAATCGGTGCCATGGAAGCCCTTGGAATAGTGGAAGCAGCAGGGATCGGTCTGCAACAGTCAAGTGAGTGGCGTGGTGCCTCACCCCTTGTTTATAGACCAAGAAGATTAACCGGCGGCCACTCACGCGCAGCCATAATGGCTCCGCCGCCCGCGCCAAGGAGTTGTCAAGTCGCACGATTGCCAAGACTGCGTGGGAAGCGGAGTCGCCCGCGTCCCATCCAACCGTCACGCGCCAGCCTGGCCCGCAACCTTTTTGGGTCCCGCGGCGCTTCGTCCTCGACTAAGGCTTCTTCCCGAAGCCAACTCCGCGCGCCCTTGGGCCCGGAGGCTACTGTCGGCATCCTGGGAACCACGGTACCCAGACTTGCCTGTCTACGGGCCGCGACGCGTTCCTACAAGTGGCCTGGTACGGCCCGGCTAATCGACCAGCCATCCAAGACCCTCGCGAGGGGGCTAAGCCTCGCGAGGAGAACGACGTCAAGACCTCCTCAGGAGCGGCCTCGGCAAGGTGTTGCGGAGGGGCGGAGAATCCAAGGCCAAGCTTGCCTCAGGAGGAGGCAGTGATGTCAGTAGTGACGCACCGCGCCAGCGGGTGCCATCGTCCGCCAGCGGCGCAGTTGCCATTTCGGTGCAAAGGGGACAAGGCAGCCGCGGGTTCCCGAGGAGCGGGACAAAGGTTTCCCCTTTGGTGCAACAAGACCGAAGACCGCAAGGACGACAAGGAGGATATCACCGTCGAGCCCACCACCGCGTCACCGCCTGATCCTTTTGCAGGCAAAGACCGCTTTTGTCAGAATAGTAACGTCCTTGTGTTCCCGCTCAAAAATGGCCATTGTGGGATCCCTTCCCGCCTAAACATTTCGGGCGAAGAGGACCCTGGCCACCTATATAAGTAGCTAGGACCCCCACTATGGAGGGACAAATCGAACCAAGCCTAGCCAAGTAGAGCAGATCCATACACTCTGCCACCACGCAAGGAGCAAGAACACTTGCCTCCTAACCCTCCTGAGATCACCTGCTGAGCTCAGGAACATTGTACTAGTTCGTATTCCAGCCCTCCCGAGGCTAATCCACCAAAGTAGGAAGTAGGGTCTTAGACCACACGGTGGCCCGAACCTGGGTAAACTCTTGCGTACAGTGTCTGTTGTTTGCTTGAATCTCTTCACCAAGACGAGAGCGAGACGCTAGGTAGACGTGAGTGGGAGAGATCTTCGTTCACGCCCCTGTGTTCGAACTTCTTGGGTTTTGCGGAGCCCTAAATCCGACAGGTAGCCCATCCGGAGATCAAGCTTCGATAAAACCTTGGCTCCTTTGAGCTGCTTGAACAGTTCATTGATGTTGGGGAGCGGGTACTTATTCTTAATTGTCTTCTTGTTCAATGGCCGGTAATCAACGCAAAGTCATTCCGTACCATCCTTCTTCTTGACAAATGGAACACCACAGCCCCAAGGAGAAGTACTTGGTCTGATCAGACCCAAGTGTTCTTGCTCATCGAGTTGCTTCTTCAATTCCTTCAACTCTTTAGGAGAAAGCTTGTACGAACACCGTCAGACTGGCTCCGTACCAGGTTCAAGTTCAATGACGAATTCAACTGGACGGTTGGGAGGCATGCATGGAAGCTCTTTAGGAAATACATCCTCATATTCACAAACCACCGGAATCTGGGATATGGCATTAATCTCGCCCTTGTCATTGAGAGAGAATAGCCTGATTGTGTTATCTCGAGCTGCGAAGATAATGACATCTTCAGAAGGATGATTTAGATTCACCTCTTTGTTTGCACAATCAATAAGTGCATCATGCTTAGAGAGCCAATCCATCCCAAGTATTAGATCAATGTCCGAGTTTCCGAGAACGACTAGGGAAACCAGAAAACTATAATTGCCCATGTGAATAGAGATATCCGGAGCCACTGAGTTGGAAGTCATTTGTAATCCCAGAGAAATAATCTTTAAAGGCCTAGGTATGCTCTCCGTAACCAAGTCATGCATAGCAATGAATGGTCTTGAAATGAAAGAAAGCGATGCACCAGAATCAAACAAGACTTTTGCAGGAATTGAGTTAACCAAAAGATTACCAATAATCACATCATAAGAATCCTCTGCTTGAGCAACGCTCGTCGGGTTTACTCTTGCATGCTTCGGATTGTGCTTGACAATAGCATTGCTGATAGGTGGAGGAGGCGGAAGGCGCCTCTGGTTGGTGCACTTGTTGGAATAATGACCCTTGAGACCACATTTGTAGCAAGTGACCTCTGAAACTAGACGGGAAGGAGGAACGCTTGGTCTTGGAGCTTGGTACCGAGACTTGTTCTGGTTTCTTGGGTTGGGTGGGTGGGAAAATCCACGACCACCTGAGTGCTTGTTCTAACTCGGAGGACAGAGCACTGGAGGAGGCGGGAGCCAGAACTTCTGCTACTTGGCGACCACTTGAGAGGAAGAGGAGGAGTGAACAACATCTCTTATCCTCTTTTTGGAAGCTTCACATTTGAGGTGAGTTGCCTCTTGCTTGAGAGCCATGTTATAGAATTGGTCAAATTCATCTAGCTCGAACAGAGTGAGTGCAAGTTGGAGTTCATCTTTCAGACCACCTCGGAACTGGTAGATTTTGCTCTTGGCATCGGGGATGTCTTGCTTCGCATAACGGGCAAGATTCTGGAACTTGACATTGTACTGGTAGACGGATATGGTGCCTTGATTCAGATTGCAGAACTGCTCACGCATGCCCTCAGTGACACTGGTAGGGACGTGATGAGAACGGAAATCGCGACAAAAGTCAGTCCAAGAGATCTCACGACCTGCTCTGGAGTCTTTGTACTGTTGCCACCAATCTGCAGCTTGGTCTTTGAGTTGGAAAACGGCAAACTTGACATAATCCTCAAGTCTGACATTACTGCACTCAAAGTGTTTCTTGATGTCTGTGATCCAATCTTCAGCATCGAGCGGATCAACACGGTAACTGAAAAACTTGGGTTGATTTGCCAGGAATTGGTTCAGAGTAGCAAAGTGAGGTTGATTGAACAGATTTCCTTGGCCTTGGTTCCCTTGATTGCCTTGATTTGCTTGGAAACTCTGCATCATCTGCATAAGAATCTGGGTGTTTTGATTGGTTGCCTACATAATTGCTCTCCATGCCCCAGATGGAGGAGGAGGGGAAGGTGGACGCTCTTCTTCACCCTCTGGGTTCTGGCCGGGAACTTTCTTAAGTGCCATCCTGAAGATGACGACAACCGTTAGCCATTGAAGCAAATAAAAGATATGCTGAATCAACGGCTAGATATTTGCAACATATAGTCTTCACAATGAACATCCGAACAAAATTGAACGAATGAATTCCATAGCTTAATGGTACATCAACTTGTCGAGAAGCCACTTGGGAGATCAATATGATAGAATAAAACAAGGTAACAGATGGAACAAATACATAATAGAGGTTTCGTCCCACATGTTCGTGTTGATGCCCCATGGCACATGTTACAAAGGTGTAATGCCCAGTATGAGATTATACCTCCCACGTGTCGAGGCACGACTTAAAGGTATAAGCTCATACTAGAATGATCTCAAGTATGGTATCTTTGCACGACTCATGTAAAAGAGGGATGAAATTGCAAAAGAGTAGTTGGCTTACACTCGCCACGTCACACAATACATTACATAAGCAATCACCATCCAAATAACATCACAGTACGACTACGGACGAAGATCCAAATGAAAGATACCATAAATTAAATAACACAAGGTCCGAATCGCCCCTAGTAGAAGCCACTACTGATCGTCGGGATAAGACACATAGTATCACCCACGTTCTTCATCGAACTCCCAGTACAGCTCTGTCATATCTCCTGTGTAGTTCACCATGGTACCTGCATCTGTTGTGGTGTAGAATCTGTGAGCCACGGAGGACTCAGCAATCCCGTTCCCGGGTGGCAAAACTATCTAAGCCTTGGGTGTGGAACAAGGCTGAAGAACAAGGTTGCAGCTACACTAGCACTAGCTTACGTGTTGAGAGCGAGAAGAGAAGTGCCAACGATCGTCAAAGTGATCACGAAGTGATCCTATCTAAGCACGTCAAACATAACCCCACCGTGTTCACTTCCCGAACCCCTTCGGAAAATGACCGTCACGGTTACTCACGCTGATAGTGTATTCTGAACATGGTGTCCAGTTTTCTACAACCGAATATTAACAAATTCCCATCTACCACATAACCGCGGGCACGGCTTTCGAAAGATCAAAACCCTGCAGGGGTGTCCCAACTTAGCCCATCACAAGCTCACCATCTGCGGAGTCGCAACTCCAAGGTGGGAAGACCCGAGTATTCTTGGAATCCCGTGCTCAAGATATTCCGACTAAGGTAAAACTAATCCAACAAGACCTCCCGGCGTGCTGACACCCTGATAGTAGCCGTGCGTATCTCGTCTCAGGCCACGACCGGATGGGACATCCTATGGGTTTTTACCAGCCCTTGAGTTTCCTCGAGGTGGCCCCGCAGCCTGCCCAGTTTGGACCAACACTCATGTGGAGCACTGGTCCGGGTTGTTGATTAAGAAAAGGGTTTATAACTCCCTATGCAAGTTTTAGTTGTTAGGCAAATGTAAAACCAATGTCGGGCCTTGCTGGAAAAGCTTTAGCGCTAAGCGGGTTATTGTTGGAAATATGCCCTAGACGCAATAATAAAATGGTTATTATTATATTTCCTTGTTCATGATAACTGTCTATTATTCATGCTTGAGTTGTATTGTACGGAAACAGCGATACACGTGTGAATACATAGACCACAATGTGTCCCTGGTAAGCCTCTAGTTACTAGCTCGTTGATCAACAGATGGTCACGGTTTCTTGGCCATGGACATTGGATGTCATTGATAATAGGATCACATCATTAGGAGAATGATGTGATGGACAAGACCCAATCCTAAGCCTAAAACAAGATCGTGTAGTTCGTAATGCTAAAGCTTTTCCAATGTTAAGTATATGTTCCTTAGACCATGAGGTTGTGCAACTCCCGGATACCGTAGGAATGCTTTGGGTGTACCAAATGTCACAACGTAACTGGGTGACTATAAAGGTATGCAACGGGTATCTCCGAAAGTGTCTGTTGAGTTGGCACGAACCGAGACTGGGATTTGTCACTCCGTATGACGAAGAGGTATCTCTGGGCCCACTCGGTAAGACATCATCATAATGAGCTCAATGTGACTAAGGAGTTAGTCACTGGATGATGTATTACGGAATGAGTAAAGAGACTTGCCATGACAAGATTGAACAAGGTATCGGTATACCGACGATCGAATCTCAGGCAAGTATTATACCGATAGACAAAGGGAATTGCATACGGGATTAAGTGAATCCTTGACATCGCGGTTCATCCGATGAGATCATCGAGGAACACGTGGGAACCAACATGGGTATCCAGATCCCGCTGTTGGTTATTGACCGGAGAGTCGTCTTGGTCATGTCTACGTGTCTCCCGAACCCGTAGGGTCTACACACTTAAGGTTCGGTGACGCTAGGGTTGTAGAGATATATGCACACGGTAACCCGAATGTTGTTCGGAGTCCCAAATGAGATCTCGGACATCACGAGGAGTTCCAGAATGGTCCGAAGGTAAAGAATGATATATAGGAAGTCCAGTTTCGGCCATCGAGAGAGTTCCGGGGGTCACCGGTAGTGTACCGCGACCACCGGAAGGGTCCCGGGGGTCCACTGGGTGGGGCCACCCATCCCGGAGGGCCCCATGGGCCGTAGGGGGGAGGGGACCAGCCCATAGTGGGCTGGCGCACCACCTTGGGCCTCCCCACTGCGCCTAGGGTTGGAAACCCTAGGGATGGGGGGCGCCGCCCTTGCCTTGAGGGGCAAGGCTCCCCCTCTGGCCGCCGCCCCCCTAGGAGATCCCATCTCCTAGGTTTGGCGCCCCCCTGGCCCCTATATATAGTGGGGGGGAGAGAGGGCAGCCGCACCTCAGCCCCTGGCGCCTCTCCCCCCGTTACACCTCTCCCTCCTCCCGTAGGTCCTTTGCGAAGCCCTGCAGCTTTTCCCGTTGCATCCACCACCACGCCGTCGTGCTGCTGGATCTCCATCAAGCTCTCCTCCCCCCTTGCTGGATCAAGAAGGAGGAGACGTCGCTGCACCGTACGTGTGTTGAACGCGGAGGTGTCGTCCGTTCGGCGCTGGGATCATCGGTGATAGGGATCACGACGAGTACGACTCCATCATCCATGTTCTCTTGAACGCTTCCGCTCGCGATCTACAAAGGGTATGTAGATGCACTCTTTTATGCTCGTTGCTAAATGACTCCTTAGATTGCTCTGGGTGAAGCGTAGGATTTTTTTTGAATTATGCTACATTCCCCAAACAGTGGCATCACAGCTAGGTCTTTGCGTAGCATCTTGCGCGAGTAGAACACAAACAAGTTGTGGGCGTTGATTTTGTTCAGTTCTCTTGCCGCTACTAGTCCAATCTTGATTCAGCGGCATCGTGGGATGAAGCGGCCCGGACCGACCTTACACGTACGCTTACGTGAGACTGGTTCCACCGATTGACATGCACTAGTTGCATAAGGTGGCTGGCGGGTGTCTGTCTCTCCCACTTTAGTCGGATCGGATTCGATGAAAGGGTCCATATGAAGGGTAAATAGAAATTGACATATCACATTGTGGTTTTGGCGTAGGTAAGAAACGTTCATGCTAGAAACCTATAGCAGCCACGTAAAAACTTGCAACAACAATTAGAGGACGTCTAACTTGTTCTTGCAGCATGTGCTTTGTGATGTGAAATGGCCAAAAGATGTGATGAATGATATATGTGATGTATGAGATTGATCATGTTCTTGTAATAGGAATCACGACTTGCATGTCAATGAGAATGACAACCGGCAGGAGCCATAGGAGTTGTCTTATTTTTTGTATGACCCGCGTGTCACTGAATAACGCGATGTAATTACTTTACTTCATTACTAAACGTTAGCCATAGTAGTAGAAGTAATTTTTGGCGAGACGACTTCATGAAGACACGATCATGGAGATCATGGTGTCATGCCAGTGACAAAGATGATCATGGTGCCCCGAAGATGAAGATCAAAGGAGCAAAATGATATTGGCCATATCATGTCACTTTATTTGATTGCATGTGATGTTTATCATGTTTATGCATCTTATTTGCTTCGAACGACAATAGTAAATAAGATGATCTCTCACTAAAATTTCAAGAATTGTGTTTCCCATAACTGTGCACCGTTGCTAAGGATCGTTGTTCCGAAGCACCAAGTGATGATCGGGTGTGATAGGCTCTAACGTTCGCATACAACGGGTGTAAGCCAAATTTACACACGCAATACACTTAGGGTTCACTTGACGAGCCTAGCATATGCAGACATGGCCTCGGAACACGGAAGACCGAAAGGTCGAACATGAGTCGTATAGAAGATACGATCAACATGAAGATGTTCACCGTTGATGACTAGTCCGTCTCACGTGATGATCGGACACGGCTTAGTCGATTCGGATCATGTTTCACTTAGATGACTAGAGAGATGTCTATCTGAGTGGGAGTTCATTAATTTTGATTAGATGAACTTAATTGTCATGAACTTAGTCTAAAATCTTTACAATATGTCTTGTAGATCCAATGGCCCACGCTCATGTCACCCTCAACTTCAACGCGTTCCTAGAGAAAACCAAGCTAAAAGACGATGGTAGCAACTATACGGATTGGGTCCGTAACATGAGGATCATCCTCATAGCTGCCAAGAAAACTTATGTCCTAGAAGCACCGCTAGGTGACGCTCCCGCCCCGGCAAACCAAGATGTTATGAACGCTTGGCAGTTGTGTTGTGATGATTACTCCCTGGTTCAGTGCGGCATGCTCTATAGCTTAGAATCGGGGCTCCAGAAGCGTTTTGAGCACCACGGAGCATATCAGATGTTCCAAGAGCTGAAAATGGTTTTCCAAGCTCATGCCCGAGTTGAGAGATATGATGTCACCAACGCATTCTACAGTTGTAAGATGGAGGAGAATAGTTCTGTCAGCGAACACATACTCAAGTTGTCTCGGTTGCACAATCGCTTGTCTCAGTTGGGAAT
Source organism: Secale cereale (assembly GCA_902687465.1). NCBI lineage: Eukaryota > Viridiplantae > Streptophyta > Magnoliopsida > Poales > Poaceae > Secale > Secale cereale. The sequence continues at coordinate 566,736,189 of LR738714.1, read as the reverse complement.
GAGTCTCCCAGACGAAGCGTCCGTTGACAGAATCCTTCAGTCGCTCCCACGTAGCTACAAGAGCTTCGTGTTAAACTTGAATATGCAAGGGATATAGAAGTCCATTCCCGAAGTGTATTCAATGCTGAAATCAACGAAGGTGGAGATCAAGAAAGAGCATCAAGTGTTGATGATGAATAAAACCACTAAGTTCAAGAAAGGCAAGGATAAGAAGAACTTCAAGAAGGACGGCAAAGGAGTTGCCGCGCCCGGTAAGCCAGTTGCCGGGAAGAAGCCAAAGAATGGACCCAAGCCTGAGACAGAGTGCTTTTATTGCAAGGGAACAGGTCACTGGAAGCGGAACTGCCCCAAATACTTAGCAGATAAGAAGGCCGGCAACGTCAAAGGTATATATGATATACATGTTATTGATGTGTACCTTACCAGCGCTCATAGTAGCTCCTGGGTATTTAATACCGGTGCAGTTGCTCACATTTGTAACTCAAAGCAGGAGCTGCGGAATAAGCGAAGACTGGCGAAGGACGAGGTGACGATGCGCGTCGGGAATGGTTCCAAGGTCGATGTGATCGCCGTCGGCACGCTACCTCTACATCTACCCTCGGGATTAGTTTTGAACCTTAATAATTGTTATTTAGTACCAGCTTTGAGCATGAACATTGTATCTGGATCTCGTCTGATGCGAGATGGCTACTCATTTAAATCCCAGAATAATGGTTGTTCTATTTATATGAGAGATATGTTTTATTGTCATGCCCCGCTGGTCAATGGTTTATTTTTGATGAATCTCGAACGTGATGTTTCGCACATTCATAGTGTGAATGCCAAAAGATGTAAAGTTGATAATGATAGTCCCACGTACTTGTGGCATTGCAGCCTTGGTCATATTGGTGTCAAACGTATGAAGAAGCTCCATGCGGATGGACTTCTAGAGTCTCTTGATTATGAATCATTTGACACGTGCGAACCATGCCTCTTGGGCAAGATGACCAAGACTCTCTTCTCCAGAACGATGGAGCGAGCGACCAACTTATTGGAAATCATACATACCGATGTGTGCGGTCCAATGAGTGTTGAAGCTCGCGGAGGCTATCGTATTGTTCTCACCCTCACAGATGACTTGAGTAGATATGGGTATGTCTACTTAATGAAACATAAGTCTGAAACCTTTGAAAAGTTCAAGGAATTTCAGAGTGAGGTTGAGAATCAATGTGACAGAAAAATAAAGTTCTTACGATCGGATCATGGGGGTGAATATTTAAGTCATGAATTTGGCACGCACCTAAGGAACTGTGGAATTGTTTCACAATTGACACCGCCCGGAACACCTCAGTGTAATGGTGTGTTCGAACGTCGAAATCGTACTCTGTTGGACATGGTGCGATCTATGATGTCTCTCACCGACTTACCGCTATCTTTTTGGGGTTATGCTTTAGAGACTTCCGCATTCACTTTAAATAGGGCTCCGTCAAAATCCATTGAGATGACACCATATGAACTTTGGTTTGGCAAGAAACCTAAGTTGTCGTTTTAGAAAGTTTGGGGTTGCGATGCTTATGTCAAGAAACTTCAACCTAAAAAGCTCGAACCCAAATCGGAAAAATGCGTCTTCATAGGATACCCAAAGGAAACGATTGGGTACACCTTCTACCTCAGATCCGAAGGCAAGGTCTTCGTTGCCAAGAATGGATCCTTTCTGGAGAAAGAGTTTCTCTCGAAAGAAGTGAGTGGGAGGAAAGTAGAACTTAATAAGGTGACAGTCACCCCTCCCGAACCAGAAAGTAGCGCAGTGCGGGAAATTGTTCCTGAGGTGCCTGCACCGACAGGGGAGGAAGTTAATGATGATGATCATGAAGATTTAGATCAAGTTACTACTGAACTTCGAAGGTCCACAAGGACACGGTCCGCACCAGATTGGTATGGCAACCCTGTCTTGGAAATCATGTTGTTAGACAATGGTGAACCTTCGAACTATGAAGAAGCGATGGCGGACCCGGATTCCAACAAATGGCTTGATGCCATGAAATCCGAGATAGGATCCATGTATGAAAACAAAGTGTGGACTTTGGTGGACTTGCCCGATGATCGGCACGCCATAGAAAATAGATGGATATTTAAGAAGAAGACTGACGCGGATGGTAATGTGACCATCTATAAGGCTCGATTTGTCGCTAAAGATTATCGACAAGTTCAAGGGATTAACTTTCTCTCCCGTAGCGATGCTGAAGTCCATCCGAATCATGTTAGAAATTGCTGCATTCTATGATTATGAGATATGGCAAATGGACGTCAAAACGACATTCCTTAATGGCTTCCTCAAGGAAGAGCTGTATATGATGCATCCGGAAGGTTTTGTCGATCCTGAAAATGCTAACAAGGTATGCAAGCTCCAGCGCTCGATCTACGGGTTGGTGCAAGCATCTCGGAGATGGAATATTCGCTTTAGTGATGTGATCAAAGCGTTTGGGTTTATACAGACTTGGGGAGAAGCCTGTATTTACAAGAAAGTGAGTGGGAGCTCTGTAGCATTTCTCATATTATATGTGGATGACATACTGCTGATGGGAATGATATAGAATTCTTGGAGAGCATATAGGCATACTTGAATAAGAGTTTTTCAATGAAGGACGTTGGAGAAGCTGCTTATATATTAGGCATCAAGATCTATAGAGATAGATCGAGACGCCTCATTGGTCTTTCACAAAGCACATACCTTGATAAGATAGTGAAGAAGTTCAATATGGATCAATCCAAGAAAGGGTTCTTGCCTGTATTGCAAGGTATGAGATTGAGCACGGCTCAATCCCCGACCACGGCAGAAGATAGAGAAAAGATGAGTGTAATCCCCTATGCCTCAGCCATAGGTTCTATTATGTATGCCATGCTGTGTACCAGACCTGATGTGAACCTTGCCATTAGTTTGGTAGGGAGGTACCAAAGTGATCCTAGTATGGAACACTGGACAACGGTCAAGAACATCCTGAAGTACCTGAAAAGGACTAAGGATATGTTTCTCGTTTATGGAGGTGACAAAGAGCTCGTCGTAAAGGGTTACGTCGATGCTAGCTTGGACACACATCTGGATGACTCCAAGTACAAACCGGATACGTGTATATTTTGAATGGAGGGGCAGTCAGCTGGTGCAGTTGCAAGCAGAGCGTCGTGGCGCATTCTACATGTGAAGCGGAGTACATAGCTGCTTGTGAAGCAGCGCAGGAAGGAGTTGATACGTCCAAAATGTATCTATAATTTCTGCTTGCTCCATGCCTCTTTCGTGTGATATTGCTATGATATTTATGCACTTCCATACACTTTTGATCATATTTGGACTAACCTATTAACTCAGTGCACCACAGTGCCAGTTCCTGTTTTCTGCTGTTTTTCTATTTCAGGTTTCCCCCATATTAAAAGTGCCCTAAAAATTCCGGGAAAAATACAGGAAAAATCAGCGTATCGGGAGCTTCAAGAAAAACCAAAGCAGGGCCAGAGGGGAGCCTGGGGTGGCCCAGGCGGCCACCCGGCGCGGCCCCACCCCTGGCCGCACCAGGGGGGCGCCTGGGGCCCCACCTCCGCCTCTGGTGACCCCCTTTTGCATATATATTGCTCGCGTCCCGAAACCCTCGAGGACGGAACCCTTTTTCGCGAACTCGTCTCTGTTCCGCCGCTGCCGCGCTTCCAAGATCGGGAGCACCAGGAGAACTCTTCCCGGCACCCTGCCTGAGGGGAGAACCACCATCGGGAGCGTCTCCACCACCATGGACGCTTCCCGGATGAGTTGTGAGTAGTCCCCCTTGGACCATGGGTCCATGACCAGTAGCTATGTGATGTTCTCCTCCCCTCTTTGTTCTTCATGGATTAGACCTCGTGAGCTGCCCTACATGATCGAGGCACATATGTAATCTTTATGTTGTTGCTCTGCTGAGTTTGCTGGGATCCGATGGATTATGAGATTATGTTCAGATTGTGTGTGAGTAATATATTTGATTCACCTCTTTTATATTTATGTTCTTGAGTAATTCTTGCATGTTCTCCGTTGCTATTTATTGCTTTGGCCGAGTAGTAGGTAGTAACTCCAAGAGGGAATGTTATGCTTGATTGTGGGTTCATGCCCCTCGATGACTAGTTTGAGTGAAAGAAACATGAGTCTAGGGGATGTGCTATGGCCACAAGGGGGAAAACAACGGTGCTTGTACTTGCGGGTGCAAGGATTGTTTACTTTACGCAAAGTTCTTTTAATGCAGTTGTCTGTTGCTTTGAGTTTACACTTTGGGTGGGACTCGCAACTTAATACCAGCGAGATGTTCTGGATAGATATCTCAAGGTGGATGATTAGTAGTAGATGCAGATGGATTTCGGTCTACTTGCCTTGGCGTACCGCCCATGCTTTTGAGCCTCTACCTTTCTTTACAGCATAGTTAGCATTGGTTTGCGCACATAATCCTGTCAATTGCCCAGCTGTAATTTGTTTACCTCGCTTAGCTGTTTTATCGTCTTTTGGGAGAGAGACATCACTAGTGAACATCATGGGACCCCGGTCCATATTACCATCACTGATGACACCCGCTATTTACTTCCTGTTCTCATTTCCTAGTTGCAGTCATACCTATCACTATTACCTCTTGCATTTGATCCTTTGTAAACAGCAAGGCCGGAGGGATTGACAACCTCTCTATACTCGTTGGGAGCAAAGTTATTTGTATCTGTGTGCAGGTCCTGTCAACCGCTAAGTTTGCGCCGTTAGCGTTGACACCTACTTGTTGGCCCTCGGAGTCTCACGGGATTCGATCCTTGGTATCTTGCCAAGGGAAACTTGCTGTTATGCTACATCTCAAACCTTCCACTTGGGGTAACCAACGAGGGGCGAGAAGCCATCAAGCAAAGTTTTTGGCGCCGTTGCCGGGGACTCCACTCTTCAAGATAGGGGAGTTGCACGTTATCTTTTACCTTTGCTTTTTAGTCTTGTTAGTTTACCTTTCAGTTTTTGCTTTAGTATCCCTTATCAAAAAAATCACAAAAAATTTTATTTGCTTTTCTGTTAGTAGTCCTTTCTGTTTAGTCAAGCATGTTAGGATTTGGTGCTTTGAGGGAATCAGAAGTTCTAGATTTCCATCAAAGGGATGGAGAAAATATGAAGAAGGCATGGGACAGAATTTCTGATGCACATAGGAGAATTATGCCTTGGATACCTATAAAAATTGTGCTTAGAAATTTTTACCATGTTCTTTTTAAATGGTGTAAACGCTCTCTTGATATTATAGTTGAAGGAGATTTCCTAGAGTGTGATGAAGCTAGAGCTCTTGAAATTATACATGGTCTATCTAGTTACTTTGTTTATGATCATAGTTTTGATACTGTCATAGGTAGACTTGCTACTATTGAGAAGAGAATGGATGCTCTAGACTTGATGAAGGTAGAGAAACCCAAACCCAATAAGAGAGATATTTTGGAAATAGACAATGATTGGGAGCCTTTTGTTAGGATTAACATCTCTAATCAAGACTTCCTTGCTTATTGTGATATTGGATCTATGGTTTCTACTATGCCAAAAATTGTTCATGATTCTTTAAAATTTAACATGGACAGATTATCATCCTATCATGAACATGCTAATGGAGACATTTCTGAGATCCAGGGAAGAATAAAAGACGTGCCAGTTACATTCCTTAAAGGGATTGCAATGGTTGATTTCTTCATCATGAAGCCAAACCAAGGAAATATAGTGCTTGGAAGGGACTTCCTCCGAGCCGTAAAAGGCTTCATCGATATAGGTAAGGGACAAATCCGCCTATGCGGGAAGGCAAAAGGTACGTACCCCTTTCCTAGAAGGAACAAGGGTGAACTTGTTGAGGAACCATTTGAAGCAATTTATAACTCCGATTATTATGATGATTTTTGATTCCTCTTTGCATTATGCCTAGCTTAAAGGCATAAAAGAAAGCGCTTTTGGGAGGCAGCCCACAACGACTAAAGTTTTATTTTGCTTTTGTTGTGTCTTGATGTTTTTACTACAGTAGCATCATCATTGTATCTTTTCTTTTCAGCTTTGTGCCAAGTTTAGCCTCTGATTGCAAGAAAGTTCAAAAGTTATGACGTGCAGTCCAGAAAACAGATTATGTCCTTGGACAGAAAAATTCGTGTAAAATCACCAGATCATCTTTTTGATCTGAATTGTTTTGACAGCGTACTCTATACAATTGGCTTTCGGGCGTCTTTTCTGAGTTTTTTGATTTGAGTTGCAGAAATGCCCCAAAAAAATTATTTACTACCTGCTGGTCTGTTTTTCACAGATTCTGTCCTGTTTTGCCTTTTCTTCGTTTTGCAAACCTTGAGCTTGCTTTTTCTTTGCAAAAACCTTTTGGCAATCTTGAGAAACATTAGCCCTTCAAGATTATCCTTATTTCCAGCAGGGAAAAGTTATTTTATTATGGGTACTAACCTCGCTAATCAGATTATGATGAGTTATGTATGAAGGGAGTTTTCAAGTGTGCGAGGGAAGATGATAAAAAGATTCAGGAGGGTCAAACGCTCAAGCTTGGGGATGCCCCCGTGCACCCCCAAGAAATATTCAAGAAGAATCAAGCGTCTAAGCTTGGGGATGCCCCCGTGCATCCCCTTCTCCATCAACAATTATCAGTTCGTCTTTCGTTCCACTATATTTTAATCACTTCATGCGTTATGTGCTATGCTTGGAGCGTCTTGCTTTTTGTTTCCCTTTTAGTTTTCTTTAGCTTTGCTTGCTGTTCCTAACGAGTTAGAACCCAGCTTTCTTTGTGTGGGAGAGAAACACGCTCCACTTCAACCTAGAACACAACATAGGATTTTCATGCTTATCTTTGTTGTGTGTGTTCTTTGTCTTTCCATAGCTACTGTCATGTTTAGCTCTTAGTTTTCATGCTTTTCTTTTTAAAGAGCTTTTGTTTAGTTGATTATTGAACTCTCTTGAGTTTTCACGTTTATCTTGTTAAGAGAGTTTGTCTGTTGCACTGAGTTGTGTGTCTTAACTTAAAGTAGGTAATTGAGGTTGCTATTTAATTTTAGTAGTAACTTGTAATAGTTTTGAGGTATTGCCATGAGTAATGTCTGAACTTTTGGTGTCAAGAGCTTTAGCCTATTAGTGATAGATATCGTATTTTGGGCAATCCATGTTTATTTTCGAAAACCTACAAAATAGTTGAGAACTTTAGCTACTAAATGGATCACTAATCTTTGGAGGGATCGAATATTAGAGTACACTCACGTACCATGAGCCGAGGATGCGCAAGGATAACCAAATCCCCATACACTCCTCCTCGGGGTACTTGTCTCTTTGAGAACCTCCTAATTAGATTGAGAGTTACCGATAATAAGTGCATGAGTTCTTCGGACTAATGTGAGTATTCGAAAGTTGACACTTCCACCTAGCCATATTTTTCTAGCCTCTTCGGTACCGTGCATTGCCCTTTCTCACCTCGAGAGTTGGCGCATACTTCGCCGGTGCATCCAAATCCTTGGCACGATACGCTCTGTCATCATAAGCCTCATTATATCCTTCCTCAAAACAACCACCATACCTACCTATCAAGGCATTTCCATAGCCTTTCCGAGATACATTGCCATGCAACATCCATCTTCTCATGACTTGATCTTCATGTCATACATGCTTTTTGCTTGATTGATGAGCCGCATGCTAGTTGGGCCTTGCCCTAATCATTGCTACATGATGCGCTAGTATCATTGCATATCCTGCTACACCGGCAGAGGCATACATTTGCATACATCATGATAGTTTCATTTTCTTTATGTTGAGTACTTTTGTAAAGTGTGAAAGATCTTCTATACTTCTTGTAATACATAGAGTGTTGCCCCTAAAGTAAGGGAAAGATCCCAAAGAGGACAAATCAAAAGATCCCAAAGAGGACAAAATCAAAAGATCCCAAAGAGGGCAAATGAGAGATAAATAGAAAGAGCCATTGAGGCCACAAATAAATAAATAAAAATTAGAAAAAGGAGAAAAAGAAATAAAAAGAGAGAAGGGGGCACACTACTATTTCTTTTGAGAGATCCACACTCGTACTACATCTTATACCTTGTACTCCATAGAGATTATCATTCATGCATATAGCTATGTGGGGACCTTTACACTATATAACTTGGCTTGTATATTCCAATGATGAGCCTCCTCAAAAGAGCTCTAGGTCTTCTTGAGCAAGCAAGTTGGCCACTAGTTCCATTGGAGAGCTTACCTTAGCTCATATGTGCATCCGTTGCATGGCAATCCCTACTCCTCACATCATATCTATCATTTGGCTTTCTCTCGCCGATGATTGTCCTCATTGATGTGAGCCCTTCACACCATTTTTGTCTTCCCCCTCTATCATTTTTCTCTCTTTGCCATCCTAAGTGTCGACTTTCTTGCTTACGCTCATCCATTGCATGAGTGCTCAAAATATCGAAAGGGAGTGGATCATTTTGACTTGTACCTGGCTGACAGTCTTGGGATGAGTCAAGATAAGATTCCAAAGAAGACCAAGTGTGAAACTTTAGTAGATTAAGTTCTCAACAATACAAAAACTATGTTGTACTCTCTCATAGATCCCTATCCCCTTTCTTGCATGCAAACACCATTTGGAGACATTCGAGTCACGGACAGCGAGAGCTCTTGCACCTTTATGTTCTTATGTTACTTGTTACAATGCTAATGTAGACTCTAGCTTGTTATGACTTGAATTGGATTACATGCCTGGATTAATTTACTTAAAAGTTCTTATATGGTTGATAGCATGTCACCATAGAAATTATGCTTGTTATCATTTACCTACTCGAGGACGAGCAGGAATTAAGCTTGGGGATGTTGATACGTCCAAAACGTATCTATAATTTCCGCTTGCTCCATGCGTCTTTTGTGTGATATTGCTATGATATTTATGCACTTCCATACACTTTTGATCATATTTGGACTAACCTATTAACTCAGTGCACCACAGTGCCAGTTCCTGTTTTCTGCTGTTTTTCTATTTTAGGTTTCCCCCATATTAAAAGTGCCCTAAAAATTCCGGGAAAAATACAGGAAAAATCAGCGTATCGGGAGCTTCAAGAAAAACCAAAGCAGGGCTAGAGGGGAGCCTGGGGTGGCCCAGGCGGCCACCCGGCGCGGCCCCACCCCTGGCCGCGCCAGGGGGGCGCCTGGGGCCCCACCTCCGCCTCTGGTGACCCCCTTTTGCATATATATTGCTCGCGTCCCGAAACCCTCGAGGACGGAACCCTTTTTCACGATCTCGTCTCTGTTCCGCCGCCGCCGCGCTTCCAAGATCGGGAGCACCAGGAGAACTCTTCCCGGCACCCTGCCAGAGGGGAGAACCACCACCGGGAGCTTCTCCACCACCATGGACGCTTCCCGGATGAGTTGTGAGTAGTCCCCCTTGGACCATGGGTCCATGACCAGTAGCTATGTGATGTTATCCTCCCTTCTTTGTTCTTCATGGATTAGACCTCGTGAGCTGCCCTACATGATCGAGGCACATATGTCATCTTTATGATGTTGCTCTGCTGAGTTTGCTGGGATCCGATGGATTATGAGATTATGTTCAGATTGTGTGTGAGTAATATATTTGATTCACCTCTTTTATATTTATGTTCTTGAGTAATTCTTGCATGTTCTCCGTTGCTATTTATTGCTTTGGCCGAGTAGTAGGTAGTAACTCCAAGAGGGAACGTTATGCTTGATTGTGGGTTCATGCCCCTCGATGACTAGTTTGAGTGACAGAAACATGAGTCTAGGGGATGTGCTGTTGCCACAAGGGGGAAAAACAACGGTGCTTGTACTTGCGGGTGCAAGGATTGTTTACTTTACGCAAAGTTCTTTTAATGCAGTTGTCTATTGCTTTGAGTTTACACTTTGGGTGGGACTCGCAACTTAATACCAGCGAGATGTTCTGGATAGATATCTCAAGGTGGATGATTAGTAGTAGATGCAGATGGATTTCGATCTACTTGCCTTGGCGTACCGCCCATGCTTTTGATCCTCTACCTTTCTTTACAGCATAGTTAGCATTGGTTTGCGCACATAATCTTGTCAATTGCCCAGCTGTAATTTGTTTACCTCGCTTAGCTGTTTTATCGTCTTTTGGGAGAGAGACATCACTAGTGAACATCATGGGACCCCGGTCCATATTACCATCACTGATCACACGCGCTATTTACTTCCTGTTCTTATTTCCTAGTTGCAGTCATACCTATCACTATTACCTCTTGCGTTTGATCCTTTGTAAACAGCAAGGCCGGAGGGATTGACAACCTCTCTGTACTCGTTGGGAGCAAAGTTATTTGTATCTGTGTCCAGGTCCTGTCAACCGCTAAGTTGGCACCGTTAGCGTTGACACCTACTTGTTGGCCCTCGGAGTCTCACGGGATTCGAACCTTGGTATCTTGCCAAGGGAAACTTGCCGTTACGCTACATCTCAAACCTTCCACTTGGGGTAACCAACGAGGGGCGAGAAGCCATCAGGAGTCTGGATGAAGGAGTTCATCACCGACCTAGGAGTCATTCCAAGCGCGTCAAGCCCGATGACTCTCTTCTGTGACAACACTGGAGCTATTGCCATTGCCAAGGAGCCCAGGTTTCACAAGAAGACCAAGCACATCAAGCGCCGTTTCAACTCCATCCGGAATTATGTTCAAGATGGAGACATAGATATTTGTAAAGTGCATACGGATCTGAAAGTCGCAGATCCGTTGACTAAACCTCTTCCGCGAGCAAAACATGATCAACACCAGAACTCTATGGGTGTTCGATTCATCACAATGTAACTAGATTATTGACTCTAGTGCAAGTGGGAGACTGTTGGAAATATGCCCTAGAGGCAATAATGAAATGGTTATAATTATATTTCCTTGTTCATGATAATTGTCTGTTATTCATGCTTGAGTTATATTGTACGGAAACAACGATACATGTGTGAATACATAGACCACAATGTGTCCCTGGTAAGCCTCTAGTTACTAGCTCGTTGATCAACAGATGGTCACGGTTTCCTGGCCATGGACATTGGATGTCATTGATAACGGAATCACATCATTAGGAGAATGATGTGATGGACAAGACCCAATCCTAAGCTTAGCACAAGATCGTGTAGTTCGTAATGCTAAAGCTTTTCCAATGTTAAGTATCTGTTCCTTAGACCAAGAGGTTGTGCAACTCCCGGATACCGTAGGAATGCGTTGGGTGTACCAAACGTCACAACGTAACTGGGTGGCTATAAATGTATACAACGGATATCTCCGAAAGTGTCTGTTGAGTTGGCACGAACAGAGACTCGGATTTGTCACTCCGTATGACGGAGAGGTATCTCTGGGCCCACTCGGTAAGACATCATCATAATGAGCTCAATGTGACTAAGGAGTTAGTCACGGGATCATGTATTATGGAACGAGTAAAGAGACTTGCCATGACGAGATTGAACAAGGTATCAGTATACTGACGATCGAATCTCGGGCAAGTACTATACCGATAGACAAAGGGAATTGCATACAGGATTAAGTGAATCCTTGACATCGCGGTTCATCCGATGAGATCATTGAGGAACACGTGGGAACCAACATGGGTATCCAGATCCTGCTGTTGGTTATTGACCGGAGATTCGTCTCGGTCATGTCTACATGTCTCCCGAACCCGTAGGGTCTACACACTTAAGGTTCGGTGACGCTAGGGTTGTAGAGATATATGCACACGATAACCCAAATGTTGTTCGGAGTCCCGGATGAGATCCTGGACGTCACGAGGAGTTCCGGAATGGTTCGGAGGTAAATAATGATATATAGGAAGTCCAGTTTTGGCCATCGGGAGAGTTCCGGGGGTCACCGGTAGTGTACCGGGACCACCGAAAGGGTCCCAGGGGTCCACCGGGTGGGGCCACCCATCCCGGAGGGCCCCATGGGCCGTAGGGGGAAGGGGACCAGCCCATAGTGGGCTGGCGCACCCCCTTGGGCCTACCCCCTATGCCTAGGGTTGGAAACCCTAGGGGTGGGGGGCGCCCCCCTTGCCTTGGGGGGCAAGGCTCTCCCTCTGGCTGCCGCCCCCCCCTAGGAGATCCCATCTCCTAGGGCCGGCGCCACCCTGGCCCCTATATATAGTGGGTGGAGAGAGGGCAGCCGCACCCCAGCCCCTTGCGCCTCTCCCCCTCGTTACACCTCTCCCTCCTCCCGCAGGTCCTTGGCGAAGCCCTGCAGCTTTTCCCGTTGCATCCACCACCACGCCGTCGTGCTGCTGGATCTCCATCAACCTCTCCTCCCCCCTTGTTGGATCAAGAAGGAGGAGACGTCGCTGCACCGTACGTGTGTTGAACGCGGAGGTGCCGTCCATTCGGCGCTGGGATCATCGGTGATAGGGATCACGACGAGTATGACTCCATCATACACGTTCTCTTGAACGCTTCCGCTCGCGATCTACAAAGGGTATGTAGATGTACTCTTTTATGCTTGTTGCTAGATGACTCCTTAGATTGATCTTGGTGAAGCGTAGGAATTTTTTTGAATTATGCTACGTTCCCCAAACAGTTATCGAGGGGGGCCCATAAACCCCAACCGTGTTAGGGACGCATAATCAAGGAACATAACACCGGTTTAAACGGTTCCTAGGGTGGCATGAGTGGAACAAAACACCAAGCAAGAGGCTTAGCCTTCCACCCATTGCCAAGTATATAGATGATTTAGTATAACAGATTATATAGTGTGATATCCCAACAATAACTTCATCATGAAGCAAGAATCTTCAAATCTTTACCTGCAACTAACAATGCTATAAGAGGGGCTGAGCGAAGCTTACGTAGCCAATCAAAGGTTTGCTAGGTTGGGGGTTAGAGAGATTCATGGCTACAATAGGAGGCTGACAAACAAACATGGGCATCGAGGCAATAAGCTAAAGAGCGAGACATCTAGCAATAGGCAAAGATAGTATTGATATCTGGGTCGGGTCATCTTGCCTGTTAAGTCGTCGATGGGATCGTAACCTTGCTCCTCACACTCAACCTCGGTAGGACCCTCATACTCGGTCTCGGCTCCCGCCTCTACTCAACGCAAGCACACAACATGGCACAATATCAAACATGGTGCAATGCACAATCAACAAGATGCAAGTATGATGATGCGTATGCATGTGGAAAACTTGAACCTAAGGAGAAGATGATGAAGAAGGCCTCATCTTGGAAAACCAAGCGTGCCATTGTATAGAGGGGAAGATTTCGGTTGAAATCGATATAAAGAACGCCGGAAACGGACACACGGTTTGCAAAAGGCAAGCAAAACAATATTCACACAAAGCTGCAGTTTACAACCACATGGCATCTTTGGAGCAAGAAATAATTATGCTACATCACTCAAACATGGAGACAAAGGGCATGGACATGAAGTAGACATGATACTTAACAAGCATGAACTTAGAACACACCCAAAAACCTACTAGAACACAATTAACCAAGCATGGCAAGTTACAATAAATTTATCCATACTTAGCCAAAATCTGGGAAGGCAAAAACATCATCACGATGCTGCCTTCGGAGGCATCAACTCCACTAAGTATATAAAGATAATGGACATGTAATAGACATATCATACAGCAAACAACTCCACTGGAGCAACTCCATATGAGGCATGGATCAATAGCAACAAGCTGCACCAAATTGATCATGTTGATAAAAACCTGACAGATATAATTTATAGCAACTTGAGAGCAAGAAATAAATAAGCTACAGCAGGCCATATGTGCAAGTAAGGGCATGGATGGATAGAGCATAACATGGACACCAAGGAATGATCATTTGACATACTAAAACATGCATGGATTTGAGTGGGGCAGCAAGCAAACATAGCATCAGGTTAAAACAGATTCCAGACTTGGCAGTTTTTTCACTAAGTATAAAACAACAACATTTGCATGGCATGTTTACAAGCTTGTTTAAGTCACCTCAAGGCATATCATGGAAAATGGTTTGCACCACAGCAAAGACCATATGATGGTGCTTCGAAAACATATTGACATGTGACATGAGGACAAACACATCAATAGCAATGAGCAAGTCAAAACAGCATCTCACAACAAGTTTTAGCACTTAACAGCCACATGCACTTTTGCAACAGAGATTAACATGGCAATATGACACCTAACATGAATGCTACAGCAACCATCATGTAGAGCACTTCACAATGAACATTTTGACATATCATATGCTCCATTTGGATAAACATGCACCAAGTTATCACATCTCAAACATGGCAACAAATTAACTAGTAACAGCAGTTTTAAACATATAGCACTCTTGCCACGATGATTAGGTCATCAAGATGAACTCAAACAAGCATGCCACAGTGGAACAAAATGAAGAACATATCACCACGATCATTTTGACATATTATTTGCATCATTCGGATAAGCACACAAAAAGTTACAGCCATGCAAAGTATGCATCAGATAACAAGTTTCTGGGACTTAGCAGTTTTTTTATACCAAGAAAACGGGATGGTGGGATCCCGGGGACGAGGGGATCCAGGTGGGGCGTTTGGATGGATGCCTCGATGGATCTGATCCACCCTCCTGGTGGGTCTAGATCCGAAGCGGATCCGGGATGGGGCGGATCTGGCGGGTCGGGCGACGGGGTACGGGTCCGCCCGGCGCCGATGAGGGTTGCGGCCGGCGGCGGCCAGAGGCGAGCTGGCCGGGGCATGGCCGGCGGTGGAGGCGGAGGGCCGGATGAGCTGCGGGGCGCAGGGAGAAAAGGAAAAAAAGGAGAGGACTAGGGTTTCGCCCGAAAATGGAGGGGATGGGGCGTTTTATAGGCATAAGGAGCTAGGAGACTCCAAATGAGGAGCGGTTTTCGCCCACATGTTCGTGATCCGACGACCGAGAGGATGGGAGAGGTTGTACTGGGTTAGTGGGCTGTTGTGGAGGGGGTCTTGGGCCAAAAGTAAAGGAGGTTTTTAGCCCACTAGGTTAACCATTGGAGTACCAAACGAACTCCAAACGCGATGAAACTTGACACGCGGCCTACACGTACCAAGACAACAACGCACGACAAGTCTCACCTCATTCCGGGAATGTTACACGGCCACACACGAAAGAAGGACTCGGAGGTGCCACGGGCACGTGTGTGAGTGTCGGAACTCGAAACGGACAACGGGAAGAGGCGAACGGGACTGAGTGCAAGTGACAACACGAATGCAATGCAATGCACATGATAACATGACATGGATGAAATGCACACACGCACGCGACAAAACGAAGAAACCCGAAATGAAAGAAGAGCCCGGAATGGAATTGATGAAGTCAAAGTTTCATATATTGCCATAATTGGAAGGTGTTAGATCTGGGGTGTTACAAACTCTCCTCTACTACGAAAAGATCTCGTCCCGAGATCTAGGACTGGAAGAAGGAAGGGTACTCGGAACGAAGATGATCTTCTCGTTCCCACGTAGCTTCTCGGTCGGTATGGTGTGACCACTTAACTTTCAAGAACTTGATTGACTTGTTGCGGGTCTTGCACTCAGTTTCCTCAAGAATAGCAACAGGGTGCTCACGATCAGATAAGTCTTGTTGGAGATCAATCTCCTCGAACGGAATGGTGCGTTCTGGTGTCTTGAAGCACTTGCGGAGTTGAGACACATGAAACACATCATGAACATTAGCAAAGTTGGAGAGGAGCTCAAGTTGATAGGCTAGATCGCCTCTTTTGCCAAGAATTTTGGAAGGCCCCAAGTATCTATGTAATGCCCATGATGGAGTTATACCTCCTACGTGTCGAGGCACGACTTAAAGGCATAATTCCATCCTAGAATGATCTCAAGTTTGGTAATCTTTGCACAACTCATGTAAAAGAGGGGATAGTAAACAGAAATAGTTGGCTTACACTCGCCACGTCACAGAATTACAGTACAAGTCTCAAACATCATACATTAAGAACACTACAACCCTCTAAGGGCAAAAGCCAAATGTCAAAGTACCAAACTCAGATAAATAAACCACAGGCGGATCGAATCCTAGTAAGAGACTCCACTACTGATCGTCCAGGTAGCGCACGTAGTACCGACTACGCTCCTCGTCGTACTCCCAATCCAGCTCGGTGCCATCACCTGGATAGCTCACAGCTGGACCTGCATCTGGTGTGTGAACTAACTGTGAGCCACAGAGGACTCAGCAATCCCGTTCCCGGGTAACAAGACTATTAAAGCCTTTGGGTGAGGAAAAGGCTGAAGAAAAGAATAAGTCTGCAGCAGCAACTAGCATCTAGCTTACGTAAGTGAGAGCGAGAAGAGAAGGCCTCGGCGAGAAGTGATCACGAAGTGATCCTAGCTACAAGCTCACAATCATAACCCCTCCGTGTTCAACTCCCGAATCCCTATTCGGAAATTGACAGTCACGGAACACACGCTGGTAGTGTATTAGTAACATTGTGTCAAGTTATCTATAAACGGAATTAACAAGCTCCCATCTGCCACATAACCGCGGGCACGGCTTTCGAAAGTTCAAACCCTGCAGGGGTGTTCCAACTTGACCCATTACAAGCCCACGATCCGCGGAGTCGCAACTCCAAAGTGGGAAGACCCGAGTATCCTCGGAATCCCGTGCTCAAGATATACCGAGCTAAGGTAAGGCTAATCCAGCAAATCCTCCCGACGTGCCGACACCCTGATAGTAGCCGCGCGTATCTCGTCTCAGGCCACGACCGGATGGGACAAGCTACGGGTTTTTACCAGACCTTGAGTTTCCTCGAGGTGGCCCCGCAGGTTGCCCGTTTCGGACCAACACTCATGTGGAGCACTGGCCCGGGGGTTGTTGATTAAGAAAGAGGGTTAATTACTCCCTATGCATGTTTAGTTTGTTATTAGGCAAATAGTACCAATGTTGGGACTTGCTGGAAAAGACTTAGCACATAGCGGTTTATCGAGGGGGTCCCATACACCCCAACCGTGTTAGGAACGCATAATCAAGGAACATAACACCGGTTTATACGGTTCCTAACGGCATGAGTGGAACAAAACACCAAGCAAAAGGCTTAGCCTTCCACCCTTGCCAATATATAGATGATTTCATTTTAAGCAATTATATAGTGTGATATAACCCAACCAAACTTCAACATGGAGCAAGCATCTTCACTTCACCTGCAACTAGCAACGCTATAAAAAGGGCTGAGCGAAGCGTACTTAGCCAAGCAACGGTTTGCATAGGTGGGGTGGTTAAACATGGCAATTGGTTACAAGTAGGAGACTGACAAGAAGAACATGGGCATCGAGGCAAAACTATAGATCGATACTACTAGCAATAGGCAAAGATAGTAATGTTATCGGGGTTCGGTCATCTTGCCTGAAGAGAAGTCGTTCGGATCGTAAGAAGGGTCCTCGTGCTCAACCTCGTTGGAAACCTCGTGCTCAACCTCGTACTCGGTCTCAGCTTCCGGCTCTAAACAAAAAAATCACACCAAGCACCAATCAACAAGATGCAATGCGCACTCGAAAAACATGAATGCATGATGGATGCACTAAAGGATGCACATGGAGCACGGAAAACATCACTCAAGTAAAACACCTCAAAACATGATAGCAATCTGATATTATTAATCTACACAGAAAAACAATCAAGTTTGATATAAGATTCGCTGAAATCGGAGTTACGGGCTAAAAGTTATGCCCGAAACAAGATTTGAGCGAAAGCTGAAAATTACAGCATCATAGCATCTTCGGAGCTCAAAATAATTAAGCTACAGCACCCAAATAGCATGGCAAAGGACTTGAACACAAACTAGACATATAGTACAGCAACTATGTCCAAGGTGCACCCCCAACGGAGTCACGGATCAATAGCAATGATCTTGGACATATTGAACTTTACAATAAAATTCTGGCAGCAGAATTTTATTGAAACTTTAGAGCAAAAGATAAATATGCTACAGCCACTCAAATGGACATGTGAGGACATGAATGGAAATACAACAATATATACTACAAGGAACAATCAAAATCCACTCCAAAACTAACATGCTTTGTCCTAGAACATCACACGAACATGGCATCGGAACGTTACAGATTTCAGACTTGGTGAAAAATCACTAAGTCCTAAAACAGCAATATCATCATAGCATATAAAAGAGCATGTTTAAGTCACCTCGAAACTAAACATGGCAAAGGGTAAGCACCTCATCAACATACACATGAAGGTGATCCCGAAACACACAAGCATGCTTCATAGAGGTGAACACAACGATTGCAACGAGCCCAACAAAATGTCATTTCATAACAAGTGAAAACACCTCATATGAACATGGCACTTTGCAACGATGATAACAAGGCCATAATAAATCTACCATACAACCTATCACATACAACACGTAGTTCGTGGCAAGACGAACACGTGGACATGTCATTTGCATCATTTGGACAAACGGGCTAAAAGATATCACATGGAAAAGGTGGCATGAAAATAACACATAACAGCAGTTTATCTCATGATGCACTCTTGCAACAGCAAAACAAGCACCTAGATGATCTCTAACATGCATGACAACAGCAGGTAAAACGTAGAGCACATCTCCGCGAACGTCTGGACATATTACACGCGCAAAACGGAGCAACACAGTAAAAGTTAGGGCAGGTCAAACTTAGCATCTCAGATTAGATCTCAGGGACTTAGGAGTGGGGAAAACAACCTTAGTCAGATTCAGATCTGGGAAAAAACTGAGACGGGCCGGCGGCGCGGATCTGCGGCGTCAGTGGCCCACGCGGCTTCGGGCCCGGCTGGTTCGGCGGCCTGGAGAGCTGTGCGGCGGCGCGGCCCAGCGACTGCGGCCCTGCAGCTGGCGAGCGCTGGCGGAGGCCCGGCCCGCGGCGCGGTGGCGCGGGGTCTCGGTGGGGCGGTGCGGTGCGGACGAGCGGCGCCTGGGCCGCGGAGGGGAGGCGGCAGCCCACGCGACCGAAGCGGGGCGAGCGCTGGAGCGGCCCGGGGATGTGGGGACCGGCTCGGCTGCGCGGTGAGGCGAGAAGGCGCCTGGGAGGTGGGCCGGCGGTGTACGGGCCTTGGCGAGCAGGAGCGAGACGCTCGGAGGGAGGTCGGTGAGGCGAGGCCGGCCCAGCGAGGGGGTTTCTGCGGCGATGTTGTCCTCAGCCAGGAGGACCGAAGAGGCGTACGGCCCAGCGAGAGCCTGGAGCCTGGCGATGGGATCTGGTCGCTCCGATCCAGTGCGCTGGCGCCTGGCGATGGATCTGGTTCCCAGCGCGACGACGGCTCTCTCGAGGGAGCTGGTTCCCCTCGGGATCCAGATGATTTTGGGGAAAGAAAAAAAAAGAAGGGGATCTAGAGGTAGGGGAAGGAGGAAGGAAAACTAGGGGACATGCCAAAATAGACTAGGGGTCTATATATAGCAGTTTTGTAGGGTTTAGGGGGATTTAGGGGCGTTAGGAGCCCTCCGATCGCGATCCGACGGATCCGATCGCGGGGATAGATTTAAAAAGCCTAGACGGAGATAAAAGAATGCAGCAGGGGTGTTTCTGGGACACGAAGTGAAGGCACTTCGGACCCACACGAACAACGGATGGAAAAACCAACGGAGTCCAAACGAGACGAGATTTGAGAGGCGGGTTGCACACAACAAAACAACAACACACACAACAACCTCGCGGCACACCGGTAACGTAAAACGCCCGAACAACAAAGTAGGCCTACGGGACGTCACGGACACGTGAGGGAGCTCCGGAACGCGAAACGGACAACGGGAAGAAACACGCGGAACCGGATGCAACCCACAACACAAATGCAATGCGATGCACATGTCTACATGATATGAATGAATGCCACACACTCACACAACAAAACGATGAAAGCCCGAAAGACAAAGAACCCGAAATAGAAATAGATGAAGCCGGAGATATATTATATGCCCAAAAGGGAAAGTATTACATCCGGGGCATTACAAACTCTCCTCTACTACAAAAAGATCTCGTCCCGAGATCTAGGACTGGAAAAAGGAAGGGTACTCGGAACGAAGATGATCTTCTCGTTCCCAGGTAGCTTCTCGGTATGTGTGATGTGACCACTTGACTTTCAGAAACTTGATGGACTTGTTGCGAGTCTTGCGTTCGGTTTCTTCGAGAATTGCAACTGGATGCTCTCGGTAGGACAGGTCTTGTTGGAGATCAATCTCCTCAAACGGAATCATGCGCTCAGGTGCCTTGAAGCATTTGCGAAGTTGAGACACATGGAAGACATCATGAACATTTGCAAAGTTGGGAGGGAGCTCAAGCTGATAGGCTAGATCGCCTCTTTTGCCAAGAATCTTGAAAGGTCCGACGTATCTAGGAGCAAGTTTTCCTTTGATACCGAATCTTTGGGTTCCTTTCATTGGAGAAACTCGGAGGTAGACATGATCACCGATGTCGAAAGCCAAATCACGATGCTTGCCGTCATAGTAGCTCTTCTGACGCGACTGAGCGGCCTTGAGATTCTCACGTATGACTTTGCACATTTCTTCGGCTTCTGAGATCAAGTCATTGCCAAGAAGTTGGCGTTCGCCTGTTTCAGACCAGTTGAGAGGGGTACGGCACTTTCTGCCATAGAGAATTTCAAACGGTGCTTTGCCTGCACTTGCTTGAAAGCTGTTGTTGTAAGAAAACTCGGCAAATGGAAGGCAGTCTTCCCATTTCATGCCGAAGGAGATGACACAGGCTCTGAGCATGTCTTCTAGAATCTGATTCACACGTTCGACTTGACCACTAGTCTGAGGGTGAAAGGCAGTGTTGAATCTGATCTTCGTGCCCATGGCGGACTGAAAGGAGTCCCAGAACCTTGATGTGAACAAGCTGCCACGGTCTGAGGATATCACTTGAGGAATGCCATGTAGGGACACAATTCTGGAAGTGTACAACTCTGCAAGTTGAGCTGCATTGATTGATTCTTTGACTGGAAGAAAGTGAGCGACTTTGGTAAGCTTGTCAATCACCACAAAGATAGCATCATTGCCTCGCTTGGATTTAGGAAAGCCAGTGACGAAGTCCATTTCAATGTGGTCGAACTTCCACTCGGGAATAGGAAGAGGTTGGAGAAGACCGGCTGGACGTTGATGTTCTGCTTTCACTCTTCTGCATACATCACATTCGTTCACGAATTGGGCAATCTCCCTTTTCATGCGTGTCCACCAGTAAGACTGCTTGAGGTCTTGATACATCTTGGAACTGCCAGGATGAATGGAAAGGAGAGAATCATGAGCTTCTTCCATTATGAGCTTCCTGAGATCACCTTTGGGAACAACGAGTCTGTCCTCGAAGAACAAGGTATCTCTCTCATCAACACGGAAGCACTTGTATTTTGGAGTGCCCTTTGCAATCCCATGTTTCACCTTCTTCACCATGGTATCACTGAGCTGGGCCTCACGGACTTGATCTTCCAAGGTAGGAGCAATTTGGAGATTTGCAAGAAAACCCTGCGGAACAACTTGAAGGTTGAGCTTCCTGAAAGCTTCACAAAGCTCAGGCTGGTATGGCTTGATAAGAAGGCTGTTGCAATATGCCTTTCTGCTCAAAGCATCTGCAATCACATTCGCCTTGCCTGGAGTGTATTCAATGCTGGGATTGTACTCTTGGATCATTTCGACCCAACGAGTCTGGCGGAGGTTCAGATGCGGATGTGTGAAGATGTACTTCAAGCTCTTGTGATCAGTGAAGATGTCGACCTTTCTGCCCAACAACAGATGTCTCCACGTAATCAGAGCATGTACCACAGCTGCTAGCTCGAGATCATGTGTGGGATAGTTCTTCTCACTTGGCTTGAGCTGCCGAGAAGTATATGCCACAATTCTCTTATCTTGCATAAGCACACCACCAAGACCTTGAAGAGAAGCATCGCAGAATACTTCATAGGGCTTGGTTTCATCCGGAGGAGTCAGAACTGGAGCAGAGACAAGCTTCTCTTTGAGGGTTTTGAATGCAACTTCACACTCTAGAGACCAAAAGTATTTGACATTCTTCTGAAGCAGGTTGGAAAGAGGCTTGGCAATCTTGGAGAAGTTTTCAACAAACCTTCTGCAATAGCTGGCAAGACCTAGAAAACTGCGGAGCTGCTTGACGTTCTGAGGAGCTTCCCAGTTGACAATTGCTTCAACTTTCTCGGGATTAACCGCAATACCGTCAGCTGAGATGATGTGGCCCAGGTACAAAACCTTATCGAGCCAAAACTCGCACTTTGAGAGCTTGGCATAGAATTTATGCTCTCGGAGTCGATCAAGAACCAGACGCAAATGATTTTCGTGATCTTCTTCATTCTTGGAAAACACCAGAATATCATCCAGATACACAAGCACAAACTCGCTAGTATAGGGGTTGAAGATGTAATGCATCATCCTTGAAAAGGTAGGAGGAGCATTTGCGAGACCGAAGGACATGACGGTATACTCGTATGAACCGTAGCTCGTTCTGAAGGCCGTCTTGGGAATGTCTTCCTCGCGAATGCGAATTTGATGATAGCCCATTCGGAGGTCAAGCTTAGAGACACTTTAGCTCCTTTGAGCTGCTCAAAGAGTTCGTTGATGTTGGGGAGCGGATACTTGTTCTTAATCGTCTTCTTGTTCAATGGCCGGTAGTCAACACAGAGACGCTCCGTGCCATCTTTCTTCTTGACAAATAAGACACCACAGCCCCATGGAGATGTACTCGGTCTGATGAGACCCATACTCTCCTGCTTATCAAGCTGCTTCTTCAATTCCTTCAATTCATCCGGAGAGAGCTTGTAAGGACGCCGGCAAGCAGGCTCAGTGCCCGGCTCGAGTTCAATGACAAACTCCACCTGACGGTGTGGAGGCATGCCTGGAAGTTCTTCTGGAAAGACGTCTTGATATTCGTTCACCACTGGAATTTGCTCTATGGCATTAATTTCGCCCTTATCATTAAGAGAGAAAAGCCGAATAGTATTATCCCTGGAGGCGAAGATAATCACATCTTCATCAGAATGAGTCAACTTGACTTCCTTTTGAGCACAATCAATGTGAGCATCGTGCTGAGAAAGCCAATCCATTCCGAGGATGAGGTCGATGTCAGAATTGCCGAGAATCACCGGAGAAGCCAAAAATCGATAATCACCCATGCGAATAGAAACATTCGGAGCCACCATACTAGAACTCAATCTCTTGCCAGGTGATATGACACTCAAAGGTCTTGGCAAGGCTTCAGAGTGAACATTATTCTTGGATGCAAATGGATATGACATAAAAGAGCAAGAAGCACCCGAATCAAATAACACTTTAGCTGGGATAGAGTTCACTGGAAGGTTACCCAAAATGACATCAGAAGAAGCCTCTGCTTGTGCTGCATTCATCAGATTGACCCTTGCTGCCTTTGGATCATGCCTGACAATAGCTGAACTCACAGGTGGTGGAGGAGGAAGACGCTTCGGATTCGGACATCTGTTGGCATAGTGACCTTTCTGAGTACATTTGTTGCAAGTCACTTCTGAGAGAGGACGGAAATGAGAGCCACTGGACTTGGAGCCTTGAGTCTGAAACTGCTTCTTCGACTGGTTGCTTGGGTTGGGTGGGTGGGAGAAACCACGACCACTAGAGTTCTTGTTGTTGGAGTTGTTGAAGTTGTTTGAGTTGTTGTATGGAGCTCGAATCACTGGAGGAGGAGGAAGCCAGAATTTCTGATGCTTCGAGACCAACTGAGACGATGAGGAAGAGTGAACAGCATCTCGAATTCTCTTCTTAGAAGCCTCCATCTTAAGCTGAGCTGCTTCTTGTTTCAAAGCCATGTTATAGAACTTATCGAATTCATCCGGCTCGAACAAAGTGAGAGCAAGCTGAAGTTCATCTTTGAGACCTCCACGGAACTGATAGATTTTGCTCTTGGCATCAGGAATGTCTTGCTTTGCATAGCGAGCGAGGTTTTGGAACTTGACATTATACTGATAGACTGTCATGGAGCCCTGCTTGAGGTTGCGGAATTGCTCACGCATACCCTCGGTGACACTTGTAGGAATGTGATGCGAGCGGAAATCCTTGCAGAAATTCTCCCAAGAGATCACTTGACCCGGCCTTGAGTCTTTGTACTGCTGCCACCAGTCAGCTGCTTGATCTTTTAGTTGGAAGGCTGCAAACTTCACATAGTCATCTTCCTTCACGTTACTGCACTCAAAATGCTTCTTTATGTCGGTCAACCAATCCTCAGCATCAAGAGGGTCGACACAGTAACTGAAAGCTTTAGGATTGTTAGCCAGGAACTGGTTGAGAGTAGCATGGTGCTGCTAGAAGAAGTTGCCTTGATTCCCTGGAACGCCCTGATTAGCTTGATTAGCTTGCATAGCCTGCATTTGCTGCATCATCTGCATCATCAACTGAGTGTTCTGAGCTGTAGTCTGCATAATTGCTCTCCAAGCCTCAGGCGGAGGAGGAGGAGAAGGAGGACGTTCTGGAACCTCTTCACCCTCTGGGTTGGCGTTCGGAACCCTTTTCGGAGCCATCCTGTAGAGATGACCACGAATCAGCAATTGATTGACAAAAGGAATAAGCTGAATCAATGGAATGAATTGCAACAAGTCTTCACAATAATCATTCGAACAATAAGAACGAATGAAATCATCCGAACAAGAGGAACGAATGAATTTCTCAGTTAAATGATAACATCAGTCTTCACGAGAAGCCACATAGGGATCAAAAGGATAAAATAAGTAAACAACAAGGTACAGACGGGAACAAACACAAGAGAGGAGTTTCGTTCTAACATCTTTGTGCTGAAAGCATATGAACGCGTTACGAAAAGGTTTTGCAATCCCCGGATCAGCATAGCCAAGGACCCTTTAAGATGCAACTCCTGATAGTAACATCGGTCATATAACCCGTTCACTTAATGTCGAACCCCGAACTCACTAACCTGCATTCGTTGGAAGAATGCCTACGATCTACTGGATAAAACCCACCTATAGATTTCCGAAAGATTCCAGTTATGCAATCAGGTGTTGGGGATACACGGGAAGCACCGCGCAATCAACTCTAACCTACATCCAGGTGTATCCGTCCTTCAACACATAACCAGTCTTTCTCGGAAACTGTGTACCTCGGACCTTCGAAAAGCATCCACTATAACAAGCTATGGCAATACTCCCGAACTACCTCCCCAGTACTGGGTGATGTCGGGGTTATCTTGCCACTGGCCGTATAGGGGAGATTTTCGATGTCGGCCGTCTTAAGTATTTAGTACTGCCGCGATATGCTTGTTACAATGATACCCCGAAGCTCAACTCCTCGGTAACAGGAGGCATCGAGAACAATATCCTTGTCACATGAACATCGAAACAATCCCAGAATACTCGCGGGATTCCTAAAAAAAAATTTGTGCAAATTTTGAAGATAGGAGAGACAAGAGTAGACGTCAGGAGTCCTCACCAGAGAGAAAGGGGATGAGAAGCAAAGAAATCCTACT
Source organism: Secale cereale (assembly GCA_902687465.1). Taxonomy (NCBI): domain Eukaryota; kingdom Viridiplantae; phylum Streptophyta; class Magnoliopsida; order Poales; family Poaceae; genus Secale; species Secale cereale. The sequence goes on along the minus strand of LR738714.1, from coordinate 566,710,776 downwards.
CTCCGATATAATATAGGACTCAAAAAGTTTTCAGTGTATGCCTAGACTCGACCGTCAACGATTCGATCAAACAGTGGGGGCTCCTAGGTCGGAGAAGGCTCTGAATACCAACTTGTAATGCCCAGGATGGAGTTATACCTCCTACGTGTTGAGGCACGACTTAAAGGCATAATTCCATCCTAGAATGATCTCAAGTTGGGTAATCTTTGCACAACTCATGTAAAAGAGGGGATAGTAAACAGAAATAGTTGGCTTACACTCGCCACGTCACAGAATTACAGTACAAGTCTCAAACATCATACATTAAGAACACTACAACCCTCTAAGGGCAAAAGCCAAATGTCAAAGTACCAAACTCAGATAAATAAACCACAGGCGGATCGAATCCTAGTAAGAGACTCCACTACTGATCGTCCAGGTAGCGCACGTAGTACCGACTACGCTCCTCGTCGTACTCCCAATCCAGCTCGGTGCCATCACCTGGATAGCTCACAGCTGGACCTGCATCTGGTGTGTGAAGTAACTGTGAGCCACAGAGGACTCAGCAATCCCGTTCCCGGGTAACAAGACTATCAAAGCCTTTGGGTGAGGAAAAGGCTGAAGAAAAGAATAAGTCTGCAGCAGCAACTAGCATCTAGCTTACGTAAGTGAGAGCGAGAAGAGAAGGCCTCGGCGAGAAGTGATCACGAAGTGATCCTAGCTACAAGCTCACAATCATAACCCCTCCGTGTTCAACTCCCGAATCCCTATTCGGAAATTGACAGTCACGGAACACACGCTGGTAGTGTATTAGTAACATTGTGTCAAGTTATCTACAACCGGAATTAACAAGCTCCCATCTGCCACATAAACGCGGGCACGGCTTTCGAAAGTTCAAACCCTGCAGGGGTGTTCCAACTTGACCCATTACAAGCCCACGATCCGCGGAGTCGCAACTCCAAAGTGGGAAGACCCGAGTATCCTCGGAATCCCGTGCTCAAGATATACCGAGCTAAGGTAAGGCTAATCCAGCAAATCCTCCCGGCGTGCCGACACCCTGATAGTAGCCGCGCGTATCTCGTCTCAGGCCACGATCGGATGGGACAAGCTACGGGTTTTTACCAGACCTTGAGTTTCCTCGAGGTGGCCCCGCAGGTTGCCCGTTTGGGACCAACACTCATGTGGAGCACTGGCCCGGGGGTTGTTGATTAAGAAAGAGGGTTAATTACTCCCTATGCATGTTTAGTTTGTTATTAGGCAAATAGTACCAATGTTGGGACTTGCTGGAAAAGACTTAGCACTTAGCGGTTTATCGAGGGGGTCCCATACACCCCAACCGTGCTAGGAACGCATAATCAAGGAACATAACACCGGTTTATACGGTTCCTAACGGCATGAGTGGAACAAAACACCAAGCAAAAGGCTTAGCCTTCCACCCTTGCCAATATATAGATGATTTCATTTTAAGCAATTACATAGTGTGATATAACCCAACCAAACTTCAACATGGAGCAAGCATCTTCACTTCACCTGCAACTAGCAACGCTATAACAAGGGCTGAGCGAAGCGTACTTAGCCAAGCAACGGTTTGCATAGGTGGGGTGGTTAAACATGGCAATTGGTTACAAGTAGGAGACTGACAAGAAGAACATGGGCATCGAGGCAAAACTATAGATCGAGACTACTAGCAATAGGCAAAGATAGTAATGTTATCGGGGTTCGGTCATCTTGCCTGAAGAGAAGTCGTTCGGATCGTAAGAAGGGTCCTCGTGCTCAACCTCGTTGGAAACCTCGTGCTCAACCTCGTACTCGGTCTCAGCTTCCGGCTCTAAACAAAACAATCACACCAAGCACCAATCAACAAGATGCAATGCGCACTCGAAAAACATGAATGCATGATGGATGCACTAAAGGATGCACATGGAGCACGGAAAACATCACTCAAGTAAAACACCTCAAAACATGATAGCAATCTGATATTATTAATCTACACAGAAAAACAATCAAGTTTGATATAAGATTCGCTGAAATCGGAGTTACGGGCTAAAAGTTATGCCCGAAACAAGATTTGAGCGAAAGCTGAAAATTACAGCATCATAGCATCTTCGGAGCTCAAAATAATTAAGCTACAGCACCCAAAAAGCATGGCAAAGGACTTGAACACAAACTAGACATATAGTACAGCAACTATGTCCAAGGTGCACCCCCAACGGAGTCACGGATCAATAGCAATGATCTTGGACATATTGAACTTTGCAATAAAATTCTGGCAGCAGAATTTTATTGAAACTTTAGAGCAAAACATAAACATGCTACAGCCACTCAAATGGACATGTGAGGACATGAATGGAAAGACAACAATATATACTACAAGGAACAATCAAAATCCACTCCAAAACTAACATGCTTTGTCCTAGAACATCACACGAACATGGCATCGGAACGTTACAGATTTCAGACTTAGTGAAAAATCACTAAGTCCTAAAACAGCAATATCATCATAGCATATAAAAGAGCATGTTTAAGTCACCTCGAAACTAAACATGGCAAAGGGTAAGCACCTCATCAACATACACATGAAGGTGATCCCGAAACACACAAGCATGCTTCATAGAGGTGAACACAACGATTGCAACGAGCCCAACAAGATGGCATTTCATAACAAGTAAGAACACCTCATATGAACATGGCACTTTGCAACGATGATAACAAGGCCATAATAAATCTACCATGCAACCTATCACATACAACACGTAGTTCGTGGCAAGACGAACACGTGGACATGTCATTTGCATCATTTGGACAAACGGGCTAAAAGATATCACATGGCAAAGGTGGCATGAAAATAACACATAACAGCAGTTTATCTCATGATGCACTCTTGCAACAGCAAAACAAGCACCTAGATGATCTCTAACATGCATGACAACAACAGGTAAAATGTAGAGCACATCTCCACGAACGTCTGGACATATTACACGCGCAAAACGGAGCAACACAGTAAAAGTTAGGGCAGGTCAAACTTAGCATCTCAGATTAGATCTCAGGGACTTAGGAGTGGGGAAAACAACCTTAGTCAGATTCAGATCTGGGAAAAAACTGAGACGGGCCGGCGGCGCGGATCTGCGGCGTCAGCGGCCCACGCGGCTTCGGGCCCGGCTGGTTCGGCGGCCTGGAGAGCTGTGCGGCGGCGCGGCCCAGCGACTGCGGCCCGGCGGCTGGCGAGCGCTGGCGGAGGCCCGGCCCGCGGCGCGGTGGCGCGGCTGGCGCGGGGCCTCGGTGGGGCGGCGCGGTGCGGACGAGCGGCGCCTGGGCCGCGGAGGGGAGGCGGCGGCCCACGCGACCGAAGCAGGGCGAGCGCTGGAGCGGCCCGGGGATGTGGGGACCGGCTCGGCTGCGCGGTGAGGCGAGAAGGCGCCTGGGAGGTGGGCTGGCGGTGTACGGGCCTTGGCGAGCAGGAGCGGGACGCTCGGAGGGAGGTCGGTGAGGCGAGGCCGGCCCAGCGAGGGGGTTTCTGCGGCGATGTGGTCCTCAGCCAGGAGGACCGAAGAGGCGTACGGCCCAGCGAGAGCCTGGAGCCTGGCGATGGGATCTGGTCGCTCCGATCCAGCGCGCTGGCGCCTGGCGATGGATCTGGTTCCCAGCGCGACGACGGCTCTCTCGAGGGAGCTGGTTCCCCTCGGGATCCAGATGATTTTGGGGAAAGAAAAAAAAAGAAGGGGATCTAGAGGTAGGGGAAGGAGGAGGAAAACTAGGGGACATGCCAAAATAGACTAGGGGTCTATATATAGCAGTTTTGTAGGGTTTGGGGGGATTTAGGGGCGTTAGGAGCCCTCCGATCGCGATCCGACGGATCCGATCGCGGGGATAGATTTAAAAGGCCTAGACGGAGATAAAAGAATGCAGCAGGGGTGTTTCTGGGACACGAAGTGAAGGCACTTCGGACCCACACGAACAACGGATGGAAAAACCAACGGAGTCCAAACAAGATGAGATTTGAGAGGCGGGTTGCACACAACAAAACAACAACACACACAACAACCTCGCGGCACACCGGTAACGTAAAACGCCCGAACAACAAAGTAGGCCTACGGGACGTCACGGACACGTGAGGGAGCTCCGGAACGCGAAACGGACAACGGGAAGAAACACGCGGAACCGGATGCAACCCACAACACAAATGCAATGCGATGCACATGTCTACATGATATGAATGAATGCCACACACTCACACAACAAAACGACGAAAGCCCGAAAGACAAAGAACCTGAAATGGAAATAGATGAAGCCGGAGATATATTATATGCCCAAAAGGGAAAGTATTACATCCGGGGTATTACAATCTAGGAGCAAGCTTTCCTTTGATACCGAATCTTTGGGTACCTTTCATATGAGAAACACGGAGATAGACATGATCCCCAATGTCGAAAGCCAAGTCACGATGCTTGCCGTCATAGTAGCTCTTTTGATGTGACTGAGCGGCTTTGAGATTCTCACGTATGACTTTGCACATTTCTTCGGCTTCTGTGATCAAGTCATTGCCAAGAAGTTGACGTTCACCAGTCTCGGACCAGTTGAGAGGGGTACGACACTTTCTGCCATAGAGGATTTCAAAAGGAGCTTTGCCGGCACTTGCTTGGAAACTATTGTTGTAAGAGAACTTGGCAAACGGGATACAATCTTCCCACTTCATGCCAAAAGAGATGACACAAGCTCTGAGCATGTCTTCGAGGATCTGGTTCACTCTTTCGACTTGACCACTAGTCTGAGGGTGAAACGCAGTGCTGAAACGAATCTTAGTGCCCATGGCTGACTGAAAGGAGTCCCAGAACTTGGATGTGAACAAACTTCCACGGTCTGAGGAGATGACTTGTGGAATGCCATGCAACAAAACAATTCTGGAAGTGTACAACTCTGCCAACTGAGCTGCATTGATGGATTCTTTGACGGGAAGGAAATGAGCTACTTTAGTTAGCTAGTCAATGACTACAAAGATAGCATCATTCCCCTTCTTGGACTTCGGAAACCCAGTGATGAAATCCATTTCAATGTGGTCGAATTTCCACTCGGGAATAGGAAGAGGTTGGAGGAGACCGGCTGGACGTTGATGCTCTGCCTTCACTCTTCTGCGGACATCACATTCATTCACGGATTGGGCAATCTCCCTTTTCATGCGAGTTCACCAGTAAGATTGCTTGAGGTCTTGGTACATCTTAGAACTTCCGGCATGAATCGAGAGGAGGGAGTCATGTGCTTCGTTCATTATGAGCTTCCTGAGATCACCCTTGGGAACCACAATTATGTCCTCAAAGAACAAGGTGTCTTTCTCATCAACACGATAGCACTTGTATTTGTTAGTACCCTTAGCAATACCATGTTTCACTTTCTGCACCATAGCATCACTGAACTGGGCCTCACGGATCTGATCTTCCAAGGTAAGAGCAACTTGAAGGTTTGCAAGAAAGCCTTGCGGAACAACTTGGAGGTTGAGCTTCCTGAATGATTCACAAAGCTCAGGCTGGAACGGCTTGAGAAGGAGACTGTTGCAATATGCCTTTCTGCTCAAGGCATCTGCAATGACATTGGCCTTGCTAGGTGTATATTTGATGCTTGGATCATACTCTTGGATCATCTCAACCCAACGAGTCTGGCGAAGGTTCAGGTTAGGCTGTGTGAAGATGTACTTCAAGCTCTTGTGATCGGTGAAGATGTCCACTTTTCTGCCCAACAGAAGGTGTCTCCACGTGATCAAGGCATGTACGACTGCTGCTAGCTCGAGATCATGTGTGGGGTAATTCTTTTCATTTGGTTTCAGTTGACAAGAAGTGTATGCCACAATCTTCTTGTCTTGCATGAGAACACCACCAAGTCCTTGTAAAGAAGCATCACAGAATACTTCATAGGGCTTGGATCATCGAGAGGAGTAAGAACCAGAGCAGAAATGAGCTTCTCTTTGAGTGTTTTGAATGCCACATCACAATCAGGAGTCCAGTTGTACTTAACATTCTTCTGCAACAGGTTTGAGAGAGGCTTGGCAATCTTGGAGAAGTTCTCAACGAACCTTCTGCAATAGCTAGCGAGACCAAGGAAGCTTCGGAGTTTCTTGACGTTCTGCGGGGGTTCCCAGTTGACAATAGCTTCAACTTTCTCGGGGTTGACAGAAATACCCTCAGCAGAGATGATATGGCCAAGATATAAGACTTTATCCAGCCAGAATTCACACTTGGAGAACTTCGCATAGAACTTGTGTTCACGAAGTCTGTCAAGGACCAAACGGAGGTGCTTGGCATGGTCTTCTTCATTCTTGGAGAATACCAAGATGTCATCCAGATAGACAAGAACAAATTCATTGGTGTAGGGGTTGAATATGAAGTGCATCATCCTCGAGAAGGTGGGTGGAGCATTTGCGAGGCCAAAAGACATGACCGTGTATTCATAGGAGCCGTAGCTTGTTCTGAATGCGGTCTTGTGAATATCTTCTTCACGGATACGGATCTGGTGGTAACCCATCCGGAGATCGAGCTTTGAGAACACCTTTGCTCCTTTGAGCTGCTCGAACAATTCATTGATATTGGGGAGCGGATACTTGTTCTTTATTGTCTTCTTGTTCAATGGCCGGTAATCAATGCAAAAGCGCTCCGTGCCATCCTTCTTCTTGACAAATAGAACACCACAGCCCCAAGGAGAAGTGCTAGGCCTGATTAGACCCATACGCTCTTGCTCATCGAGTTGTTTCTTCAGCTCCTTCAACTCATCAGGGGAAAGCTTGTACGGACGCCGACATGCTGGCTCGGTACCGGGCTCGAGTTCAATGACGAATTCAACTTGACGATGCGGAGGCATGCCTGGAAGCTCTTCAGGGAAAACATCTTCATTCTCATCGACCACCAGAATCTGAGAGATGGCATTAATCTCGCCCTTGTCATTGAGAGAGAATAGCCTGATTGTGTTATCTCGAGAGGCGAAGATAATCACGTCTTCGTCAGGATGAGTAAGCTTGACTTCCTTATTTGCACAATCAATATTTGCATCTGATGGGCCTCTAACCCCTCATTGGTTACCCCAAGTGGAAGGTGTAAGATGCAGTGTTGTGGAAGTTTTTCCCTTAGCAAAGATGCCAAGGATCGAATCCCCAGAGACTCCTAGGTTCAACAAGTAGGTGTCAACTGCTAACGGTGCCAGATATTAGCAATCAACGTGGACCCGCACACAGATACAAATAACTTTGCTCCCAACGAGTATAGAGAGGTTGTCAATCCCTCCGGCCTTGTAGTTCACAAAGGATTAAACGCAAATGATAGTAGTGATAGATAATGTTTGCAATAGTAAATAATAGCGAAAAGTAAATAGCGGATGTGATCAATGATGGTAATATGGACCGGAGTCTCATGTTGTTCACTAGTGATGTCTCTCTCCCAAAAGACGATAAAACAGCTATGTGAGGTAAACGAATTACAGCTGGGCAATTGACAGGACCACGAACGCAAACCAATGCTGACTACATTGCAAGAAAGGTTGAGGTTCAAAGCATGGGCGGTACGCCAAAGTAAGTAGACCGAAATCCATCAATATCTACTACTAATCATCCACCTTGAGATATCTATCCAGGACATCTCGCTGGTATTAAGTTGCGAGCCCCACCCATAGTGTAAACTCAAAGCAACAGACAACTGCATTAAAAGAACTTTGCGTAAAGTAAACAATCCTTGCACCCGCGGGCACAAGCACCATTGTTTCCCCCCTTGTGGCAACAGCACATCCCCTAGACTCATGTTTCTGTCACTCAAATTAGTCATCGAGGGGCATGAACCCACAATCGAGCATAACGTTCCCTCTTGGAGTCACTACCTATTACTTGGCCAAAGCAATAAATAACAACGGAGAACATGCAAGAATTACTTATGAACATAAATATAAAAGAGGTAGATCAAATATATTACTCAAGAACAATCTGAACATAATCTCATAATCCATCGGATCCCAGCAAACTCAACATAGCAACAGCATAAGGATTACATATGTGCCTCGATCATGTAGGGCAGCTCACGAGGACTAATTAGTGAAGCACAAGAATGGGAGGAGAACATCACATAGCTACTGGTCATGGACTCATGGTCCAAGGGAGACTACTCACAACTCATCCGGGAGGCGTCCATGGTGGTGGAGAGGCTCCCGATGGTGATCCTCCCCTCCGGCAGGGTGCCGGGAAGAGTTCTCCTGGTGCTCCCGATCTTGGAAGCGGCGGCGGCGGCGGAACAGAGATGAGATCGCGAAAAAGAGTTCTTGTCCCGAGGGTTTCGAAGGACGCTCTAAATATATGCCAAAGGGGGGCACCAGACGGGGCTCGAGGGGCCTAGGCGCCCCCCCCCCCCCCCG
>LR738714.1:566657671-566695901 GCA_902687465.1 Secale cereale | reverse complement strand
CCCCGGCTGTCCTTCGGGCGCAAGGTAGGTTCTGGAACGCTGATTTTTTATATAATTTTTCTGGATTTTTCCTGGCAGTTCTCGTAATGTGAAAACCTGAAATACAAAAACAGCCGAAAACAGAAACTGGCACTAGGGTGCACTGGATTAGTAGGTTAGTCCAAATATGATCAAAAGTGTATGGAAGTGTATAAATATCATAGCAATATCACCCAAAAGTGGCATGGAGCAAGCAGAAATTATAGATACGTTTTGGACGTATCAGCATCCTGCTTGGAAAGCCAATCCATCCCAAGAATAAGATCAATGTCGGAGTTGCCGAGAATAACCGAAGAAACCAGAAAGCGGTAATCACCCATATAAATAGATATATCCGGAGCCACCATACTAGAACTTAATCTCTTACCAGGAGATATAACACTCAAAGTTCTTGGTAAAGCTTCGGTGCGAACATTATGCTTGGATGCAAAAGGATATGACATGAAGGAACATGATGCACCAGAATAAAACAAAACTTTAGCAGGTTTAAGATTGACTGGAAGGTTACCAAGTATCACATCTGAAGAATTCTCTACTTGAGCTGCATTCATCAGATTCACTCTTGCAACCTTGGGATTGTGCTTGACAATAGCAGTGCTGACAGGTGGAGGAGGCAGAAGGCGCCTTGGGTTGGGACACTTGTTAGCATAGTGACCCTTCTGAGTGCACTTTTTGCAAACCACTTCTGAGAGAGGACGGTGATAAGGAGCACTTGACTTCGAAGCTTGAAAGTGATTCTTGGACTGATTGCTTGGGTTGGGTGGGTGGGAGAAACCACGACCACCAGAATGCTTGTTGTTGTTGTTGGGAGGGCGGAGCACTGGAGGAGGTGGAAGCCAAAACTTCTGCTGCTTTGCGACCACTTGGGAAGAAGATGAGGAGTTGACAGCATCTCTGATCCTCTTTTTGGAAGCTTCAACCTTGAGCTGGGCTGCCTCTTGCTTAAGGGCCATGTTATAGAATTGATGAAATTCATCCGGCTCAAACAAGGTGAGAGCTAGTTGGAGTTTATCCTTCAGACCACCACGGAACTGATAAATCTTGCTCTTGGAATCTGGGATGTCTTGCTTGGCATAGCGGGCAAGGTTCTGGAACTTGACATTGTATTGATAAACGGACATGGTGCCTTGCTTCAGGTTGCGGAATTGCTCACGCATGCCTTCGATGACACTAGTTGGAATGTGGTGAGAGCGGAAATCCTTGCAGAAGTTAGTCCACGAGATTTCACGTCCTTCTCTGAAATCTTTGTACTGCTGCCACCAATCAGCGGCTTGGTCCTTGAGTTGGAAGGCGGCAAACTTGACATAATCCTCAGGTCTCACATTACTGCACTCGAAATGCTTTTTGATGTCTGTTATCCAGTCTTCAGCATCTAGCGGATCCACGCAGTAACTGAACGCCTTCGGTTGGTTTGCCAGGAATTGGTTGAGAGTTGCAAAGTGAGGTTGGTTGAACAAATTGCCTTGGCATTGGTTCCCATGACCACCATGATTTGCCTGGTTTGCTTGAATGTTCTGCATCATTTGCATAAGCATCTGGGTGTTCTGGTTTGTCGCTTGCATATTTGCTATCCAGGCCTCAGACGGAGGAGGAGGGGAAGGAGGGCGATCAGGAACTTCTTCACCCTCTGGGTTAGCATTCGGAACCCTTTTAGGAGCCATCCTGAATGAGATGACAACTATTAGCCATTGATTGAAAATATATAAGCTGAATCAACGACTAGAAATTGCAACATAAGTCTTCACAAGAACATTCAAACAAAATGAACGAATGTAATACATAGTTTAATGGTACAACAATCTTCTCGAGAAGCCACTTGGGAGAACAAAAGGTAAATAAAAACAACAAGGAGCAGATAGAACAAATGCAAGATAGAAGCTTCGTTCGACATATTCGTGCTGAAAGCTTATGGAATGTGTTACAAAAGGGTTTTGCAATCCCCGGATCAGCATAGCCGAGGACCCTTTAAGATGCAACTCCCGATCGGAACAAACGCCCATAAAACTACTTCACTCAATGTAGAACCCCGAACTCCATATCATGCATTCGTTGGAAGAATGCCTACGAACTACTAGATGAACCCACCTGTTAATTACCGAAAGTTTCCAGTTATGCAATCAGGTGTTGGGGATACAGGGGAAGCACCGCGCACTCAACTCTAATCCTACATCCAGCTATATCCATCCTTCAACACATAACCAGTTATTTCCGGAAACCGTTTACCTCGGACGTTCGAAACGCATCTGCTATACAAGCTATGGCAATACTCCCGAACTACCTCCCCAGTACAGGGTGAAGTCGGGGTTATCTTGCCACTAACCGCATAGAAGAGTTTTCGATGTCGGCCGTCTTAAGTATTCCAGAACTGCTGCGATAGATTTGTGATGACAACACCTCGGAGCTCAACTCCTCGGGACACTGCCACAACCCCTAAATGACAGGAGGCATCGAGAACAATGTTCTCGTCACAAAGACATCGGAACAATCCAAACAATACTCGCGTGATCCTAAGAAAAATTTAGTGAATTTTTGAGAGTAGAAGAGATAGAGTAATCGTCAGGAGTCCTCACCAGAGTGATAAGAGATGAGGAGTAAAAAGAAATCCTACTCTTCGATATATATATATATATATATATATATATATATATATATATATATATATATATATATATATATATATATATATATATATATATATATATATATATATATATATATATATATATAAGACTCAAAACATTTTAAAGTGTGTGCCTAGACTCAACACTAAACGATTCGATCAATCAGTGGGGGCTCCTAGGTCGGAGAAGGCTCTGATTACCAACTTGTAATGCCAAGTATGAGATTATACCTCCCACGTGTCGAGGCACGACTTAAAGGTATAAGCTCATACTAGAATGATCTCAAGTATGGTATCTTTGCACGACTCATGTAAAAGAGGGATGAAATTGCAAAAGAGTAGTTGGCTTACACTCGCCACGTCACACAATACATTACATAAGCAATCACCATCCAAATAACATCACAGTCCGACTACGGACGAAGATCCAAATGAAAGATACTATAAATTAAATAACACAAGGTCCGGATCACCCCTAGTAGAAGCCACTACTGATCGTTGGGATAAGACACATAGTATTGCCCACGTTCTTCATCGAACTCCCAGTACAGCTCTGTCCCATCTCCTGTGTAGTTCACCATGGTACCTGCATCTGGTGTGGTGTAGAATCTGTGAGCCACGGAGGACTCAGCAATCCCGTTCCCGGGTGGCAAAACTATCTAAGACTTGGGTATGGAACAAGGCTGAAGAACAAGGTTGCAGCTGCACTAGCACTAGCTTACGTGTTTAGAGTGAGAAGAGAAGTGCCAACGATCGTCAAAGTGATCACGAAGTGATCCTATCTAAGCACGTCAAACATAACCCCACCGTGTTCACTTCCCGAACCCCTTCGGAAAATGACCGTCACGGTTACTCACGCTAGTAGTGTATTCTGAACATGTTGTCAAGTTTTCTACAACCGGATATTATCAAATTCCCATCTGCCACATAACCACAGGCACGGCTTTCGAAAGATCAAAACCCTGTAGGGGTGTCCCAACTTAGCCCATCACAAGCTCATGATCTGCGGAGTCGCAACTCCAAGGTGGGAAGACCCGAGTATTCTCGGAATCCCGTGCTCAAGATATTCCGACTAAGGTAAAACTAATCCAGCAAGACCTCCCGGCGTGCCGACACCCTGATAGTAGCCGCGCGTATCTCGTCTCAGGCCACGACCGGATGGGACATCCTACGGGTTTTTACCAGCCCTTGTGTTTCCTCGAGGTGGCCCCGCAGCCTACCCAGTTTGGACCAACACTCATGTGGAGCACTGGCCCGGGTTGTTGATTAAGAAAAGGGTTTATAACTCCCTATGCAAGTTTTAGTTGTTAGGCAAATGTAAAACCAATGTCGGGCCTTGCTGGAAAAGCTTTAGCGCTAAGCGGGTTATCGAGGGGGGGGGCATAAACCCCAACCGTGTTAGGGACGCATAATCAAGGAACATAACACCGGTTTAAACGGTTCCTAGGGTGGCATGAGTGGAACAAAACACCAAGCAAAAGGCTTAGCCTTCCACCCATTGCCAAGTATATAGATGATTTAGTTTAACAGATTATATAGTGTGATATCCCAACAATAACTTCATCATGAAGCAAGAATCTTCAAATCTTCACCTGCAACTAACAATGCTATAAGAGGGGCTGAGCGAAGCTTACGTAGCCAATCAAAGGTTTGCTAGGTTGGGTGGTTAGAGAGATTCATGGCTACAATAGGAGGCTGACAAACAAACATGGGCATCGAGGCAATAAGCTAAAGAGCGAGACATTTAGCAATAGGCAAAGATAGTAATGATATCTAAGTCAGGTCATCTTGCTTGTTGAGTCGTCGATGGGATCATAACCTTGCTCCTCACACTCAACCTCGGTAAGACCCTCGTACTCGGTCTCGGCTCCCGGCTCTACTCAACACAAGAACACAACATGGCACAATATCAAACATGGTGCAATGCACAATCAACATGATGCAAGTATGATGATGTGTATGCATGTGGAAAACCTGAACCTAAGGAGAAGATGATGAAGAAGGCATCATCTTTGAAAACCAAGCATGTCATTGGATAGAGGGGAAGATTTCGGTCGAAATCGATATAAAGATCGCCGGAAACGGACACACGGTTTGCAAAAGGCAAGCAAAACAATATTCACACAGAGATGCAGTTTACAGCCACTTGGCATCTTTGGAGCAAGAAATAATTATGATACAGCACTCAAACATGGAGACAAATGGCATGGACATGAGGTAGACATGATACTTAACAAGCATGAACTTAGAACACACCCAAAAACCTACTGGAACACAATTAACCAAGCATGGCAAGTTGCAATAAATTTATCCAGACTTGGCCCAAATCTGGGAAGGCAAAAACATCATCACAATGCTGCCTTCGGAGGCACAAAACAACATGCATATCAACTCCACTAAGTATATAAAGATCATGGACATGTAATAGACATATCATACAACAAACAACTCCATTGGAGCAACTCCATAGGAGGCATGGATCAATAGCAACAAGCTGCACCAAATTGATCATGCTGATAAAAACCTGACAGGTATAATTTATAGCAACTTGAGAGCAAGAGATAAATAAGCTACAGCAGGTCATATGTGCAAGTAAGGGCATGGATGGATAGAGCATAACAAGGACAACAAGGAATGATCATTTGGCATACTAAAACATGCATGGATTTGAGTGGGGCAACAAGCAAACATAGCATCAGGTTAAAACAGATTCCAGACTTAGCAGTTTTTCACTAAGTATAAAACAGCAACATTGGCATGGCATGTTTACAAGCTTGTTTAAGTCACCTCAAGGCATATCATGGAAAATGGTTTGCACCACAGCAAAGACCATATGATGGTGCTTCTAAAACATATTGACATGTGACACGAGGACAAACACATCAATAGCAATGAGCAAGTCAAAACAGCATCTCACAACAAGTTTCAGCACTTAACATCCACATGCACTTTTGCAACAGAGATTAACATGGCAATATGACACCTAACATGAATGCTACAGCAACCATGATGTAGAGCATTTCACAATGAACATTTTGACATATCATATGCTCCATTTGGATAAACATGCACCAAGTTATCACATCTCAAACATGGTAACAAATTAACCAGTAACAGCAGTTTTAAACATATAGCACTCTTGCCACGATGATTAGGTCATCAAGATGAACTCAAACAAGCATGCCAGAGTGGAACAAAATGAAGAACATATCACCACGATCATTTTGACATATTATTTGCATCATTTGGATAAGCACACAAAAAGTTACAGCCATGCAAAGTATGCATTAGACAACAAGTTTCTGGGACTTAGCAGTATTTTTATACCTAGAAAATGGGATGGTGGGATCCCGGGGACAAGGGGATCCAGGCGGGGCGTTTGGATGGATGGCTCGGTGGATCTGGATCCGAAGCGGATCCGGGTCGGGGCGGATCTGGCGGGTCGGGCGACGGGGTACGGGTCCACCCGGCGCCAGCGAGGGTTGCGGCCGGCGGCGGCCAGAGGCGAGTTGGCCGGGGCGCGGCCGGTGGTGGAGGCGGAGGGCCGCGGTGAGAGGCGGCCCGGCCGGCGGAACGGCGGCGGTGCCGCCCGGCGGGCGCGGGGGCGCGGGCGTCGGAGGCCGGCGACGGTAGACCTTGGGGCCAACGGCTGGACGCCGTGGCGCAGCGGCGGCGGCGCCGGCGGGGCGCGCCGGTGGCCAGAGCTGGAGGCGGGAGACGAGGCGGCGGAGGCGGCGTCGCGGGCCGTCGGTTCCCGGCGGCGCGGGGAAGGTCACGTGGCAGCGGCTGGGTGGCTGGGCGCGTCCGGGCGGACGTGTCCGGCGCCGTCCGGACGTGTCCGGCGGCCGGAGGAGCTGCGGGGCGCGGGGAAAAAAGGAAAAAAGGAGAGGACTAGGGTTTCGCCCGAAAATGGAGGGGATGGGGCCTTTTATAGGCATACGGAGCTAGGAGACTCCAAATGAGGAGCGGTTTTCGCCCACACGTTCGTGATCCGATGACCGAGAGGATGGGAGAGGTTGTGCTGGGTTAGTGGGCTGGTGTGGAGGGGGTCTTGGGCCAAAAGGAAAGGAGGTTTTAGCCCACTAGGTTAACCGTTGGAGTACCAGACGAACTCCAAACGCGATGAAACTTGACAGGCGGCCTACACGTACCAAAACAACAACGCACGACAAGTCTCACCTCATTCCGGGAACATTACACGGCCACACACGAAAGAAGGACTCGGGGGTGACACGAGCACGTGTGTGAGTGTCAGAACTCGAAACGGACAACGGGAAGAGGCGAGCGGGACCGGGTGCAAGTGACAACACGAATGCAATGCAATGCACATGATAACATGACATGGATGAAATGCACACACGCACGTGACAAAACGAAGAAACTCGAAATGAAAGAAGAGCCCAGAATGGAATTGATGAAGTCAAAGTTTCATATATTGCCATAATTGGAAGGTGTTACATCTGGGGTGTTACAAAAGGGCCTTGCAATCCACGGATCAGCATAGCCAATGATCCTTTAAGATGCAACCCCCTAGTGTAACAACGCCCATGATAACCTCTCCACTAGATGTTGAACCCCAACCTCATATCATGCACCCGTTGGAAGATTACCTAAGAGCTACTTGAATCCCACCTATTAATTTCCCGAAGTTTTCCGGTTATGCAATCTGGTGTTGGGGATATAGTAGAAGCACCGCATATCACACAACTAATAAATCCTACATCCAGCTGTATCCATCCGTCAACACATAACCAGGCACCTTCGGAAACCATTTACCTCGGACCTTCGAAACGCATCCGCTATACTAGCTGTGGCAATACTCCGGAACTCTCCCCCCAGTATTGGGTGATGTCGGGGTTATCTCACCGCCAAACACGCATAGAAGAGTTTTCGATGTCGGACACCTCTAGTATTCTAGAACTGCAACGATACAATTGTGACGACAACACCTCGGAGCTCAACTCCTCGGGACACTGCCACAACCCCTGAATGATAGGAGGCACCAAGAACAATGTTCTCGTCACAAAGATATCGGAACAATCCAAACAATACCTGCATGATCCTAAAAAAATGTGAAATTTGAGGATAGTGAAGTTAAAACAACGTTAGGAATCCTCACCAGAGCGACAAAGGGGATGAGGAGTAAAAAGAAATCCTACTCTCCGATATATATATAGGACTCAAAACATTTTTGTGTGTGTGCCTAGACTCAACATCAGCAGCGGTTCGATCAATCAGGGGGCTCCTAGGTCGGAGAAGGCTCTGGATACCAACTTTAATGCCCAAGATGCGACTATATCTCCTACGTGTCGAGGCACGAGTTATAGACATAAGCGCATTCTGGAATGATCGCAAGCGTGGTATCATTGCACAACTCATGTAATGAACATGGATGAAAGAGTAAAAATAGCTGGCTTACACTCGCCACGTCACATAATTAATTTAACATTCATACATTCATCCAAATAACAAAGGGTCCAACTACGGACGAAATCAAACGAGAAAAGATACCACAACCACAAGTCCTGATCGCTCCTAGTAGGAACCACTACTGATCGTCGAGATACGTCACATACATACGACCACTCTCTTAATCATACTCCCAGTGAAGTTCTTGTCCATCTCCTGCATTGTACTCGGTTGTACCTGCATCTAGTGTGTGTTGTAATCTGTGAGCCACAAGGACTCAGCAATCCAATTCCCGGGTATCAAAACTAACAAAGCCTTTAGGTGTGGAGAGGTAATAAAGTGTCTGCAGCAAGCACTAAGCAACTAGCTCACGAATTCAGAGCGAGATGAGGATATGTGCCAACGGTCGCCAAAGATGATCAATAAGTGATCCTAGCTACTCACGTTCAAGCATAACCCCACCGTGTTCACTTTCCGAAAACCCCTTCGAAAAGAGACCATCACGGTTACTCACACAGGTAGTGTATTCTTAAGGATATGGTGTCAAGTTATCTACAATCGGATATTAACAAATTCCCATCTGCCACATAACCTCGGGCATGGCTTTCGAAAGTTCATAACCCTGCAGGGGTGTCCCAACTTAGCCCATCGCAAGCTCACGATCTGCAAAGTTGCAACTCCAAGTTGGGAAGACTCGAGTATTCTCGGAATCCCGTGCTCAAGATATTTCGACAAAGATAGAACTATTCCAGGAAGACCTCACGGTGTGTCGACACCCTGATAGTAGCCGCGCGCATCTCGTCTCGGGCCACGACCGGATAAGCACTACGTACGGCAACCAAAGGCCCCAGAAAAACTGGGTGGCACCGCAAGTGGCTCTAGTTTGGACCAACACTCATGAGGAGCACTGGCCCGGGGGTTGATTAAGAACTCGGGTTTATAACTCCCTATGCAAGTTTTTTAGTTATTAGGCAAATGTAGTACCAAAGTTTGGTCTTGCTGGAAAAGCTTTAAGCAGTGCGAATTATCAAGGGGGGCCCATAAACCCCAACCGTGTTAGGAACGCAAAATCAAGGAACATAACACCGGTTTATCGGGTCTTAAGGTGGCATGAGTGGAACAAAACACCAAGCAAAAGGCCAAGCCTTCCACCCATTACCAATATATATGTGCATTAATTTAGTTAAGATATATATTGTGTTATCCCAATAAACAAGTCCAAACATGGAGCAATCTTCAAACTTCACCTGCAACTAACAATGCTCTAAGAGGGGCCGAGCAAAAGCGTACTTAGCCAATCAACGGTTTGCTAGGAAGGCGGTTAGAGTGTTTCATGGCAACATAGGAGTCTAACAAGACAAGAATAGGCATCGAGGCATAACTATAGATCGAGACAACTAGCAAGGCAAAGATAGAGGTGATATCGGGGAACGGCCATCTTGCATGTTAAGTCCTCGGTGGGATGGTAAGACGGCTTCTCAAACTTAGTCTCAACAAGATCCTCGAACTCGGTATCGGCTCCCGGCTCTACCCAACACAAGAGCACAACAACGGTACAAGATCAATCACGGTGCAATGCACAAACAACATGATGCAAGACATGTCACGGGATGCAAGTCATGATGTGCGCATGCATGAGGATGCTCTCGAGCCTAAAGGAGAAGATGATGGAAAAGGCTTCATCTTGGGCAACCAAGCAAACCAGTGGATAGAGGGGAAGATTTATGTCGAAATCGATATAAGGATCATTGGAATCGGATGCATGGTTTGCAAATGACAAGCAAAACAAGATGCAATGCAAAACTGAAGTTAACAGCAACATGGCATCTTTGGAGCAAGGTTTAAACATGCTAAAGCACCCAAACATGAAGACAAAAGGAATGGATGTGAAATAGACATGATTCTTAACAAGTATGAACTTAGAGCACACCCAAAAACTTGCTGGAACACAATTAAACAAGCATGGCAAGATTCAAGAATTTAACAGATTTCTCAGACTTAGTGAAATTCATATGAGCATGAATAAGACATGTTGCTGCTTTTGGAGGCACACAAAAGCAAGCAAAACAAGTACAACAAGCATGAAATTCATATGAGCATGAATAAGACATATTATACTTCCAATTCATCCAAAGAAACAATCTATTGGATGCAAGGGTTGCTTAACACAAGCTTTGCCAAAATGAATGTTCTGTTAACAGGCTGACAGTTTTTAATCTCAAGCATTTTGAGAGCAAGATTACAATAAGGTACAACAGGGCATATATGCAAACAAAGGCATGGATTGATAGACAACAACATGGACATCAAGACATGCTCACTAGCTACTCCACAACATGCATGGAAAAGATTGTGGCATCAAGTTTACATGGCAACTTGTTATTACAGATTCCAGACTTAGCAATTTTTTTCACTAAGTGTAAAACAACAACATTGGCATGGCATGTTTACAAGCTTGTTTAACTCACCACAGAGCATATCATGGAAAACCAAATACACCACTTCAAATATAACATGATTATGCTCCTAAAACATGTTGACATGTGGCTCAAAAGAAAATCACACAAAATGCTATGAAAAAGACAAAACATCATCTCATAACAATTTCAGCAACTTAACAACAACATGCACTTTTGCAACAGGGTTAAACATGGCATAATGCAACCTAACATGTATGCAAATGCATCCATTATGAAGAACATCACAAGACGGACATTTTGACATATCATACACTCCATTTGGACCAACATGCACGAAGTTACGACCTCATGAACATGCCAACATATTGTTAACAGACAACTAGTGCTGAAACAGTAACATCATGAAGCAGTCTTGCGACGAAGATTAAGACATCTAGATGAACCCTAAGATGCATAAAACTGATGCTAACATGTAGAGCACTTCGAGACGAACATTTTGATATATTATACATGCAAAACGGAGCACCGAGCACCAAGTTATGACATGATGAAGGAGGCAACAAATTATCACATATCCGAGACTTAGTAGAATTTTACCCTCCAAAAAGTCAACGGGACGGGGCGGAGCGGGATGGAGGGATCTGGGTGACGGGGTGGCATTTGGTTGGCGGGGCTGGTCGATCTGATCCCGCCTGGACCAGATCGGGACGGAGGCGGCGGCGGCTCGCCGGAGAAGGGGAAGACGAGGCGGCGGCGGTGCTCCCGACCGGCGGCGGCGGAGCTGGTGGCCGGAAGCGGGGCAGTGCCGGCGCGTGGTGGTGGCTTGCGGCCCGGCGGCGACGGTCGGTGTTCACGGCGGGCCGGGCGGAGGAGCGCCGGCGGCGGCGTGGGGAGAGAAAGGGAGGTGCCGGCGGACACGTGTCGCGCCGCGGTTGGATGTGGAGGGCGGCGGACGGGCGTGGAGAGGGAGATGGATCTAGGGTTTTTTGATCCGAAATGGACTCGGGAGGTGCCTTTGTATAGGTAGAGGGAGCTAGGAGAGTCCAAATGAGGTGCGGTTTTCGCCCACACGATCATGATCCAACGACCGAGAGCATGGAGGTGGTTAGGATGGGCTTGTGGGCTGTTGTGGAGGGGTGCTGGGCCAAAAGAGATAGGGCTTCCGGTGTTAACGCGGTTAACTGTTGGAGTATCAAACGACCTCCAAACAAGATGAAACTTGACAGGCGGTCTACCGGTGATATACCAAGACCACTCGACAACTCTTGGCCCATTCCGAGGATGTATTCGGCCACTTACAAAAGGAGGACTCGGAGGTGCCACGGACACGTTTGTGAGTGTCGGAACTCGAAACGGACAACGGGGAGAAACGAGCATGACCAAGTGCAAGTGAGACTATGTCAATGCAATGCACATAATGAAAAAGACAAAGTGACATGTAACACACGCACAAGGTAAAAAAGAAGAAATCTGAAATGAAGGAAGAGCCCAGAATGGAATTAATTAAGTCAACGATGCATATATTGCCATATAAGGAAGTTTTACATCTAGGGTGTTACAGTTGCGCCTGAGGGATCCTTGGTGTTCCTGAAGACCAGTCTCAACCTGAATAGCCTTGTTCACCAAGTTGGCGAAGTTGGCAAAGTCATGAGCGAGAAGTGCTAGCTTGATATCAGGGTGAAGTCCATCACGAAACTTTTCTTGCTTGCGAGCATCAGTAGCAATGTCTTCTTCAGCGTAGCGGGACAAGCCCAAGAATTCCCGCTGATAAGCATCTACAGACTTGTTGCCTTGGATGAGGTTGCGGAACTCTCGCTTTTTCCTGTCCATGATTGCCTGAGGAATGAAGCGAGCACGGAAGGCATCTTGGAAATTCGGCCAAGTGATGACCGTTCCAGCAGGTAGGGTATGTCTGTGGCTATCCGACCATTGAGCAGCGAGGCCCTTCAGATAGTATGCCGCGAAAGTGACATAGTTGGCAGGGGCTACATCAGCAGACTCTAGCTCGAAAGCGATGTCTCGGGGCCAGTCATCAGCATCCAATGGCTGAGTTGAGCTACGATAGACGATAGGGTTGAGTTGTGCAAAGTCTTGCAGAGTTGCTGGGGCTGGCTGCTGATTCATATTTGGGCGAGGAAACTAAGCCATCACTCCATCCAAGAATTGGCAATTTAGCTCAAACTGTTGCATCATTACTGCCATGAATTCGGGCGGTGGTGGAGCGTTGCCACCACGGCCACGACCAGCTGGTCTAACCATCATGCTAACATGTAACAGGGGGTAGTTCAGCATTGAGCATTTGCAAAGACAAAGAATTATTCACTATCTAACATGTAGAATGAACGAGGTTCGATGGGTACCACATAGTAGTCAGCAAGAAAGAGTGGGTACTTATTCAAAATACTATTCTAAGGAATAACTATGGCTTATCCAACTGTGGGGTGAATGTGGTCACGGGATCCTAATGTTAGAGTTAGTAAATTCGTTTAACCCGAATAGAAGAGAGTTCAGAGTCCCGGAGTAAGGATCGAGGAGTAAAAGATCCTAATACCACCCAATGGCGACGTGGGCCCATAAGCCACACAGCCATGTTAGTAAAACCGTTTTTCAAGCACTAGACTCAACTTCGGCCAAGGAGTTGGAAAGGGGGCTACCTACACGCAGTCGGCTCTGATACCAACTTGTGACGCCCCCGATTTGATTGTACACTAATCATGCACGCAAACATGTACGACCAAGATCAGGGACTCACTGGAAGATATCACAACACAACTCTCGACAGACATAAATTAATACTAGTTTTATATTACAAGCCAGGGGCCTCGAGGGCTCGAATACATAAGCTTGAAATACACAAGAGTCAGCGGAAGCAACAATATCTGAGTACAGACATAATTTTAAACAAGTTTGCCTTAAGAAGGCTATCACAAAAACAACACTATCGAAAAGGCAAGGCCTCCTGCCTGGGACCTCCTAACTACTCCTGGTCGTCAGCTGTCTCCACGTAGTAGTAGGCTCCGTCGGGGTAGTAGCAGTCGTCAAGGATGGCATCTGGCTCCTGGACTCCACCATCTGGTTGCATCAACCAGAAAGAAGGGGGGAAAGGGGGAGGAAAGCAACCGTGAGTACTCATCCAAAGTACTAGAAAGCAAGGATCTACACTACATATGCATCGGTATCAATGAAAAGGGTAGTATCTATGGACTAAGCTGCAGAATGCCACAATAAGAGGGGGAGAAGCTAGTCCTATCAAAGACTAGCATCTTCTGGAAACCACCGTCTTGCAGCAACAGGGGCAGTAGAGTAGTATAAAATAAGTCATATTTATGTTGTTCTTTCAACGCTCCGGGATCTTTTCTCGACTCCCGAAGCAACATATCCAAATCATGCCTGAGCATTCAGTTCTAGTTATAGCGATCAGGATACAACTCCAAGTGTACGTTACCGTAGGACGGGCTATCGATAGATGTTTTCTTCCCTGCAGGGGTGCACCAACTTACCGACCATGCTCACTTAACTCCGGCCGGACACACCATCAGGTCATGCCCGGCCTCGGCCAAACAATACGCCGCAACCCGACCTAGGCTTAATAGAGAGGTCATGCACGCCGGACTAAACCTATGCCCCCAGGGGTCATGAGCCATCGCTCGGGGAACTCCTGCACGTTGCGTGGGCGGCCCGTGAGCATACTTGGGCTACCTCCTTAAAAAGATAGGTGCTTACGTGGTCCAACCCGGTGTGCGCCGCTTAGTCGCATGACATCGGTTAAGCTTCGGCTGATGCATACGACATCGAAAGCCCATATTATGCCCACATGATGGTTAGCGCTATTAGGCCAGAGGCCCCTTGGATCAAATATCCAAACCATTTAGTGTCTTGGGAACACGCGGTAACGAGCAGAGACTCACAATCATGTGACCCCATCGCCCCGTCTCAAGGACTTGCGGCAAGGGCTAAGAATGCCCGGCCACACCTCGTATTTATCTCGCGGGCACCTTCCAGGTCAACCTGACTACACATCACTCGCAATTAAGCTCGCGAGGGTACCCCTCAGGGCCGACCCGTCTTTAGTAACATGGTTCAGTGTAAAGTCATAGTAACCATAGTAATTGTGTGTCTAACAACAAAGGGAAACCTGAGCAAATCACCCTCGATGGAATTCCACCTGATGTTTATCGTCAAGGTGAACGAAAGAGGAGTCAACCTCGAGGTCCACTCTTGAGGAGTTGCACGACAGTGTCGTTATCGGGAGTGGAGAAGGAGGAAATCACCCTCGATGACCATAACCGATGAACTAACTGATACATCTCCAACGTATCTATAATTTTTTATTGTTCCATGCTATTATTTATGATGTTTTGGATGTTTAATGGGCTTTGTCATGCACTTTTATATTATTTTTAGGACTAACCTACTAACTCAAAGGCCCAGTCCAGATTGCTGTTTTTTGCCTGTTTTAGGGTTTTATAGAAAAGGAATATCAAACGGAGCCCAAACGGAATGAAACCTTCGGGAGAGATATTTTTGGAGAAAATCACACACGGGAGACTTGAGAACCACGGAGTAGGGGCCACGAGGTGCCCACGAGGGTGGGGGACGCACCCCCTGCCCAGGCGCCCCCTGCCTCGTGGGTCCCTCGTGAGTCCCCCGGTGTCCTCCTTCCTCCTATATAAGCCTACGTACCACGAAACCATTAGAGGAAGAGAGAAAACCCTAGTTCCACCGCCGTAACCTTCTGTTCCCGTGAGATCCAATCTTGGAGCCTATTCCGGAGCTCCGCCGGAGGGGGGATCCATCACGGAGTGCTTCGACATCATCATCATCGCCCTCACCATGAGTTGTGAGTAGTTTACCACAGACCTTCGAGTCCATAGCTAGTATCTAGATGGCTTCTTCTCTCTCTCTGGATCTCAATACAAAGTTCTCCTCGGTCTTCGAGGAGATCTATTCGATGTAATCTCTTTTTGCGGTGTGTTTGTCGAGATCCAGTGAATTGTGAGTTTATGATCAAGATTATCTATGAGAAATATTTGGTTCTTTTCTGAACTCTTTATGTGTGCTCATAATATCCTTGCAAGTCTCTTCGAATTATTGGTTTGGTTTGGCCTACTAGATCTATAGTTCTTGCAACGGGAGAAGTGCTTGGCTTTGGGTTCAATCTTGCGGTGTCCTTTCCCAGTGACAGTAGGGGCAGCAAGGCATGTATTGTATTGTTGCCATCGAGGATAAAAAGATGGGGTTTATATCATATTCCTTGACTTTATCCCTCTACATCATGTCATCTTGCTTAAGGCGTTACTCTATTCTTATGAACTCAATACACTAGATGCATGCTGGATAGCGGTCGATGTGTGGAGTAATAGCAGTAGATGCAGGCAGGAGTCGGTCTACTTGTTTCGGACATGATGCCTATATACAATGATCATGCTTAGATAGTCTCATAATTATTCGCTTTTCTATCAATTGCTCGACAGTAATTTGTTTACATGCCGTAGAATATCGGTGTCATGAGAGAAGCCACTAGAGAACACTATGGCCCCCGGATCTATTCTCAACATATCAATCTACATCTACTTTACTTTTTCCGCTTTTACTTTCTGTTCTTATAAACAAAAATACCAAAAATATAAATTATCATCTCTATCAGATCTCACTTACGTAAGTGGTCGTAAAGGGATTGACAACCCCTTATCGTGTTGGCTGCAAAGTTCTTATTTTTTTTGTGCAGGTGCGAGGGACTCACGCGTGGTCTCCTACTGGATTGATACCTTGGTTCTCAAAAATTGAGGGAAATACTTACGCTACTGTGCTGCATCTGATACGTCCAAAACGTATCTATAATTTCCGCTTGCTCCATGCGTCTTTTGTGTGATATTGCTATGACATTTATGCACTTCCATACACTTTTGATCATATTTGGACTAACCTATTAACTCAGTGCACCACAGTGCCAGTTCCTGTTTTCTGCTGTTTTTCTATTTCAGGTTTCCCCCATATTAAAAGTGCCCTAAAAATTCCGGGAAAAATACAGGAAAAATCAGCGTATCGGGAGCTTCAAGAAAAACCAAAGCAGGGCCAGAGGGGAGCCTGGGGTGGCCCAGGCGGCCACCCGGCGCGGCCCCACCCCTGGCCGCGCCAGGGGGGCGCCTGGGGCCCCACCTCCGCCTCTGGTGACCCCCTTTTGCATATATATTGCTCGCGTACCGAAACCCTCGAGGACGGAACCCTTTTTCGCGATCTCGTCTCTGTTCCGCCGCCGCCGCGCTTCCAAGATCGGGAGCACCAGGAGAACTCTTCTCGGCACCCTGCCGGAGGGGAGAACCACCACCGGGAGCTTCTCCACCACCATGGACGCTTCCCGGATGAGTTGTGAGTAGTCCCCCTTGGACCATGGGTCCATGACCAGTAGCTATGTGATGTTCTCCTCCCCTCTTTGTTCTTCATGGATTAGACCTCGTGAGCTGCCCTACATGATCGAGGCACATATGTAATCTTTATGCCGTTGCTCTGCTGAGTTTGCTGGGATCCGATGGATTATGAGATTATGTTCAGATTGTGTGTGAGTAATATATTTGATTCACCTCTTTTATATTTATGTTCTTGAGTAATTCTTGCATGTTCTCCGTTGCTATTTATTGCTTTGGCCGAGTAGTAGGTAGTAACTCCAAGAGGGAACGTTATGCTTGATTGTGGGTTCATGCCCCTCGATGACATGTTTGAGTGACAGAAACATGAGTCTAGGGGATGTGATGTTGCCACAAGGGGGAAAACAACGGTGCTTGTACTTGCGGGTGCAAGGATTGTTTACTTTACGCAAAGTTCTTTTAATGCAGTTGTCTGTTGCTTTGAGTTTACACTTTGGGTGGGACTCGCAACTTAATACCAGCAAGATGTTCTGGATAGATATCTCAAGGTGGATGATTAGTAGTAGATGCAGATGGATTTCGGTCTACTTGCCTTGGCGTACCGCCCATGCTTTTGAGCCTCTACCTTTCTTTACAGCATAGTTAGCATTGGTTTGCGCACATAATCATGTCAATTGCCCAGCTGTAATTTGTTTACCTCGCTTAGCTATTTTATCGTCTTTTGGGAGAGAGACATCACTAGTGAACATCATGGGACCCCGGTCCATATTACCATCACTGATCACACCCGCTATTTACTTCCTGTTCTTATTTCCTAGTTGCAGTCATACCTATCACTATTACCTCTTGCGTTTGATCGTTTGTAAACAGCAAGGCCGGAGGGATTGACAACCTCTCTGTACTCGTTGGGAGCAAAGTTATTTGTATCTGTGTGCAGGTCATGTCAACCGCTAAGTTGGCGCCGTTAGCGTTGACACCTACTTGTTGGCCCTCGGAGTCTCACGGGATTCATTCCTTGGTATCTTGCCAAGGGAAACTTGCCGTTACGCTACATCTCAAACCTTCCACTTGGGGTAACCAACGAGGGGCGAGAAGCCATCAAGCAAAAGTTTCTGGCGCCGTTGCCGGGGACTCCACTCTTCAAAATAGGGGAGTTGCACGCTATCTTTTATCTTTGCTTTTTAGTCTTGTTAGTTTACCTTTCAGTTTTTGCTTTAGTTTCCTTTACCAAAAATCACAAAAATAGTTATCTTGCTTGCTGCTGCTATGGGTTCCACCGAGAACACCAAGTTGTGTGACTTCACTAGTCATAACAACAATGACTTTATCTGCACGCCTATTACTACACCTGCCACTTCAGCACCTTCTTATGAGATTAAACCTGCTTTACTGAACCTAGTTATGAAAGATCAATTCTTCGGTGCTGGAGATGATGCTGCTTTGCACTTAAATAATTTTTTTGAGCTCTGTGATATGCAAAAGTACCAAGAAATAGATGATGATATTGTTAAGCTTAAGCTTTTTCCTTTCTCCTTGAGAGGAGGAGCTAAAATCTGGTTTCAATCCTTGCCTAGGAATAGCATAGATTCTTGGGACAAGTGCAAGGATGCCTTTATCGGGAAGTACTATCCCCCTGCTAAAATTATCCAACTAAGGAGTAACATAATGAATTTTAAACAATTGGATAATGAACACGTTGCCCAAGCTTGGGAACGCATGAAATCTCTTGTCAAGAACTGCCCTACTCATGGTTTGACTACTTGGATGGTTATCCAAACTTTTTATGCAGGCTTGAACTTTACCTCGCGGAACTTGTTGGATTCGGCCGCGGGAGGAACCTTTATGTCAACTACACTTGGTGCTGCCACGAGGCTTCTCGATGAGATGATGACCAACTATTCCCAATGGCACACCGAACGCGCTCCAACAGGTAGGAAGGTAAACTTTGTCGAGGAGATTTCCTCCCTAAATGAAAAAGTTGACTTGATCATGTCTCTACTTTCCAAGCAATCTTCTATTGATCCTCATGATGTTCCTTTAAATTCTTTGATTGCTCAAGATCAAGTAGATGTGAACTTTATCTCTAGAAACAATTTTAATAACAATGCTTATAGGAGTAATTTTGGTAGCAACCCTAGACTGTTCCCCTCTAATTCCTATGGGAACAACAATGCTTATCCTAACACCAAGAACTCCACTTCTGAACTAGAGATTATGCTTAAAGACTTTATCACTACCCAAAAAGCCTTCAATAAGAGTGTAGAAGAAAAACTAGCCAAACTAGATAATCTCTCTTCGAAGGTAGACAATTTAGCCCATGAGGTAGAGTTGCTTAAAATTAGAACTTCTCCTCTTGAGGAGAGGAAGACCACTCCTATGAATGCTATTCAAGTGCAAATTAATGAAAACATTAGGATGATGGCTAAACTTAAAGAGAGATGGGCTAGAGAAAAGGAGGAAGAAGATAGAATTAAGAGCCTTCCTACCCACCACACTGTTGCTACTATCCAAGTTGTTGAGGATATCCAAACTCTTAGCACCCAATGCACTCCTAGTCCCAATGGACCTATTAATGGTGATGCTATGACCTCAACCGTAGAAGAAACTCCTATGACCATAGAAGCTACCAAACACGTGAGCCTAAAGGACACCACTACCACTTTACTTGATAGTAGTGACCTTGATTTTGATAATTGCACCCTTTCTGAAGTTATTGATTTTCTTCACAAGATGTCTAGAGATCCCCACACTAGCACACTTAATCTTGCCTTCACGGAGCATATCACTAATGCTCATGCTCTCATCAAAGCTAGGGAGGAGAAGCTTAGGGTAGAAGCCTCCATACCTAGAAACCTAGAAGATGGTTGGGATCCTATGATTAAAATTAAGTTGAATAACTTCTCTTGCTATGCTTTATGTGATGTTGGAGCTAGTACCTCTGTTATGCCCAAAAGAATATATGATATGCTTAAATTGAAACCTTTTGATCCTTGTTCTTTTGGTGTTCGTCTTGTTGATTCTTCCGTAAAGAAACCTTTAGGGAAGATCGACGATGTTCTTATCGTTGTCAATGACAATTATGTTCCCGTTGATTTTACTATTATGGATATTGAATGTGAACCTTCTTGTCCAATCATTTTGGGACGTCCTTTTCTTCGCACCGTTGGTGCTATCATTGACATGAAAGAGGGGAATATAAAATTCCAATTCCCTCTCAAGAAAGGAATGGAACACTTCCCTAGAAAGAAGATTAAGTTGCCTTTTGAGTCCGTTACACGGGCTAGCTATTCTTTTACTCTTGATAAAACTTGATCCTCTCTTTTTGCATCATGCCTAGCTTAAAGACATAAAAGAAAGCGCTTTTGGGAGGCAGCCCACAACGAATAAAGTTTTATTTTGCTTTTGTTGTGTCTTGATGTTTGTTACTACAGTAGCATCATCATTGTATCTTTTCTTTTCAGCTTTGTGCCAAGTTTAGCCTCCGATTGCAAGAAAGTTCAAAAGTTATGACGTGCAGTCGAGAAAACAGATTCTGTCCTTGGACAGAAAAATTCGTATAAAATCACCAGATCATCTTTTTTATCTGAATTTTTTTTGACAGTGTGCTCTGTACAATTGGCTTTCGGGCGTCTGTTCTGAGTTTTTTGATTTGAGTTGCAGAAGTGCCCCGAAAAAATTATTTACTACCTGCTGGTCTGTTTTTCACAGATTCTGTCCTGTTTTGCCTTTTCTTTGTTTTGCAAACCTTGAGCTTGCTTTTTCTTTGCAAAAACCTTTTGGCGATCTTGAGAAACAGTAGCCCTTCAAGATTATCCTTATTTCCAGCAGGGAAAAGTTATTTTATTATGGGTACTAACCTCGCTAATCAGATTATGATGAGTTATGTATGAAGGGAGTTTTCAAGTGTGCGAGGGAAGATGATAAAAAGATTCAGGAGGGTCAAACGCTCAAGCTTGGGGATGCCCCCGTGCACCTCCAAGAAATATTCAAGAAGACTCAAGCGTCTAAGCTTGGGGATGCCCCCGTGCATCCCCTCCTCCATCAACAATTATCAGTTCGTCTTTCGTTCCACTATATTTTAATCACTTCATGCGTTATGTGCTATGCTTGGAGTGTCTTGCTTTTAGTTTCCCTTTTAGTTTTCTTTAGCTTTGCTTGCTGTTCATAACGAGTTAGAACCCAGCTTTCTTTGTGTGGGAGAGAAACACGCTCCACTTCAACCTAGAACACAACATAGGATTTTCATGCTTATCTTTGCTGTGTGTGTTCTTTGTCTTTCCATAGCTACTGTCATGTTTAGCTCTTAGTTTTCATGCTTTTCTTTTTAAAGAGCTTTTGTTTAGTTGGTTGTTGAACTCTCTTGAGTTTTCACGTTTATCTTGTTAAGAGAGTTTGTCTGTTGCACTGAGTTGTGTGTCTTAACTTAAAGTAGGTAATTGAGGTTGCTATTTAATTTTAGTAGTAACTTGCAATAGTTTTGAGGTATTGCCATGAGTAATGTCTGAACTTTTGGTGTCAAGAGCTTTAGCCTATTAGTGATAGATGTCGTATTTTGGGCAATCCGTGTTTATTTTCGAAAACCTACAAAATAGTTGAGAACTTTAGCTACTAAATGGATCACTAATCTTTGGAGGGATCGAATATTAGAGTACACTCACGTACCATGAGCCGAGGATGCGCAAGGATAACCAAATCCCCATACACTCCTCCTCGGGGTACTTGTCTCTTTGAGAACCTCCTAATTAGATTGAGAGTTACCGATAATAAGTGCATGAGTTCTTCGGACTAATGTGAGTATTCGAAAGTTGACACTTCCACCTAGCCATATTTTTCTAGCATCTTCGGTACCGTGCATTGCCCTTTCTCACCTCGAGAGTTGGCGCATACTTCGCCGGTGCATCCAAATCCTTGGCACGATATGCTCTGTCATCATAAGCCTCGTTATATCCTTCCTCAAAACAGCCACCATACCTACCTATTAAGGCATTTCCATAGCCTTTCTGAGATACATTGTCATGCAACATCCATCTTCTCATGACTTGATCTTCATGTCATACATACTTTTTGCTTGATCGGTGAGCCGCATGCTAGTTGGGCCTTGCCCTAATCATTGCTACATGACGCGCTAGTATCATTGCATATCCTGCTACACCGGCAGAGGCATACATTTGCATACATCATGATAGTTTCATTTTCTTTATGTTGAGTACTTTTGTAAAGTGTGAAAGATCTTCTATACTTCTTGTAATACATAGAGTGTTGCCCCTAAAGTGAGGGAAAGATCCCAAAGAGGACAAATCAAAAGATCCCAAAGAGTACAAAATCAAAAGATCCCAAAGAGGACAAATGAGAGATAAATAGAAAGAGCCATTGAGGCCACAAAAAAATAAAAAAAAATAAAAAAAGAGAAAAAGAAATAAAAAGAGAGAAGGGGGCACACTACTATTTCTTTTGAGAGATCCACACTCGTACTCCATCTTATACCTTGTACTCCATAGAGATTATCATTCATGCATATAGCTATGTGGGGACCTTTACACTATAGAACTTGGCTTGTATATTCCAATGATGAGCCTCCTCAAAAGAGCTCTAGGTCTTCTTGAGCAAGCAAGTTGGATGCACCCCCACTAGTTCCATTAGAGAGCTTACCTTAGCTCATATGTGCATCTGTTGCATGGCAATCCCTACTCCTCACATCATATCTATCATTTGGCTTTCTCTCTCCGATGATTGTCCTCATTGATGTGAGCCCTTCACACCTTTTTTGTCTTCCCCCTTTATCATTTTTCTCTCTTTGCCATCCTAAGTGTCGACTTTCTTGCTTACGCTCATCCATTGCATGAGTGCTCAAAATATCGAAAGGGAGTGGATCATTTTGACTTGTACCTGGCTGATGGTCTGGGGATGAGTCAAGATAAGATTCCAAAGAAGACCAAGTGTGAATTGCCCAGCTGTAATTTGTTTACCTCGCTTAGCTGTTTTGTCGTCTTTTGGGAGAGAGACATCACTAGTGAACATCATGGGACCCCGGTCCATATTACCATCACTGATCACACCCGCTATTTACTTCCTGTTCTTATTTCCTAGTTGCAGTCATACCTATCACTATTACCTCTTGCGTTTGATCCTTTGTAAACAGCAAGGCCGGAGGGATTGACAACCTCTCTGTACTCGTTGGGACCAAAGTTATTTGTATCTGTGTGCAGGTCCTGTCAACCGCTAAGTTGGCGCCGTTAGCGTTGACACCTACTTGTTGGCCCTCGGAGTCTCACGGGATTCGATCCTTGGTATCTTGCCAAGGGAAACTTACCGTTACGCTACATCTCAAACCTTCCACTTGGGGTAACCAACGAGGGGCGAGAAGCCATCAGCATCTCCCTTTCCTCTTTGAGGGAATACAACGCAAGCTCGAGAAGCATCACTAACCTACAAGGTTAACATTAGAAGTGCTGATGAGGTCTCACCCTCGGCACTCGATAGTAACCCAGTAGTGTCGAGCAACTAAGGGGAAAGTGATGTGCGGTGCCGGGGCCTGGTCTTCGATCCTGTTGATCGGGTCTTCTGATAATCCAGCGGGGCAGTCGGGACAATGTGGGGGTCACTGGTGGATCTCTAACTAGCCTATACTAAGCAGTTTAGTACAAACATGTAAGGTATGAAAGCGGTATCAACAACAGGCTATGCATCAGAATAGGATCATACAGAAAACAGTAGCAGTTCTAATGGAAGCATAAGAGAAAAGGGAATGGGCGATATCGGAATGATCTAAGGGGGTTGGCTTGCCTGGTTGCTCTGGCAAGAAGGAGGGGTCTACAACACCGTAGTCCATCACCGGGGCATCATCGGTCTCGGGATCTACCGGAGATAAGAGGGGGAAGAAACAGTAAATATAAAGCAAAAGCAGCGCTTGGTGTGATCTAACACGGTGCTACACGATACCGACGAAGGGGGACAACATCCGGGAAAGTATCCTCGGTGTTTCGTGTTTTCGGACAGTTGAATCGGAGGGGGATGTTGCACGTTCACTATGCTAGGAGCATGTGGCATATGAACGGTCCACATATTCGGATTCATCTCGTCGTTCTGAGCAACTTTCATGTATAAAACCTTTGTCGTCCGAGTTACGGATTATTTTCTATGATTTATTAAAGATTTAAACATATTCTGAAATTATTAGTAAATCTAAAACAGAGTTATTGCACCAGCATGACATCATCATGATGTCAGCGATCAAAACTGACCGTTGACTGGTCAAATAGGGCAGTGGGGCCCGTCTGTCATTTACTTAACTAACTAATAAATTTTAAATTAACTAAACTAGCCCTTTAGGCTAACTAAGCAAGGTTAAAAAGTTAGTTAACTAATTAATTAATTAATTAATTTTATATTTATTTACTCTTCTAAATTATTTTTTTAAAATTTTTTATCTAAAAAAGGGGGGTGGGACCCAAAGGCCAGTGGCCCAAAGGCCTTGCGGGGGCGGGCGTAACGGGCACGGGTGCGGCGCCCGTGTGTGGCGCTCGTGCCCGAGCGGAGGCCGATCCCACTCGGGATTGCGGGGGGAGGCAACCGGGGGCGCCAGCGCGGCGTGGGCGGAGGCCCAGCGACAGCGGTGCGGAGGTGGCCGGCGGAGCCGGGCGGCGCGAGGCGGTGGTTGGCCGCGAACGCGGGCCCGGGTAGCGGCGAGGCGTGGTTCAACGGGGCGGTGGGGAGAGGCGGGCGTGGGCGCGAGCAGGCGGCGAGGCAGACGCGACGGCGGGCGCGTGCGGGGGAGGCGGAGCACGGTGACGGAGCGACGTTCATGGCTGGCGGGAGAAGCTAGCGCGGGCCGGCTGCCAGCCGTGGGCTGGGGAAGGCGCGAGCGGCAACGGCAGCAGCAGGCGGCCGCCGGATGGAGCAGTGACCACAGGCGAGCCGCAACTACGCAGAGCAGTGCGGCAGCAGACGGGCTACGCGTGCGGGGGGTGCTTTCGAACGTGCAGCTATTGTCGCGTCCATCTAGGCTAGCGAGAGGCACCGGGAATGACCGAAGCGGCACCGGCGATGAGCTAAAGCGGCGCCGGAGTTCGGTTGCTAGTGGAAACGGAGCTAGGAGGGACGGGGAGGCACGCACTCGTGCTTGCTGGGCTCCTGGGAGCGCCAGGAGCTTGATGTCGTGCTCAGGCGAGCACGACAGGGGCCATGGCTGTTGAATAAATAGGCAATTTTCCGAGTAGATTAATCCAGGAAATAATTACTAACATGGCATTGACTGGGTACATGACATACTGATCACGGAGTATACTAGCAAGTACTACGCATATAGCAGAAACATCTACACGTATAACCAGTACTGCTAGTGCAAACATAAACAAGAGAGAGACATACCCTCCGATCGGCCAGTTGGCCGTAGCAGCAGCGGTGGCGGCGGCAGCATCCTCTGCCGCCTTCTTGTCGGATTCGGCCTTCTCGCGGGCGAGACGGTCAGCTTCGCTTGGTGAAGCCATGGCGATGAAGAGGACGACGCGGACGTAGACGAAGCAGACGGACGGAGGCGAGCAGTCGCGTGATCGCTCCCCAAAAACCTAATCGCCCCTCTTCCCCGTACAGGAACCGGAGAGGCGGGGTTTCGGAGGCCTGCTCTCCCGTCGACCGTGTACGCGGCGAACGGGATGGAGGCGCCGGCGGCAGCAGCAGCAAAGGAACAAAGGCGCGTGAGGCAGATGTGATCTGATTCTCGTGGCGGCTAGGGTTGCGTTAACGCTGCTTATATAGGCGGCTGGGCGGAGAGACGTGGGCCGAACCCACGTCCGAGTCGGTAACAGTCCCACGATCCGACGTCTCGGATCGTGTCGTGTCCGTTACGTATTCTCCGTTCCTGACCGACAAAAATAAGCGCGTAGGTATGAGCTCGGCTCGGCTCATTCCCGCAACCCGCGGCGCGTCGTGACGAGGCGTGGCGTGGCGAGGCGGGCGGCGGAGGAGGAGTGCGCGAGGGCTCCTTCTCTTCTCACTCTCCAATAGCATGTAGAAGAGAGACCCTTATAAAGGAGTCCAACTCCTTCTCCACTAGCATGGTGGGACTAAATTTCCCACCTTGTCATCCCACCACCTACATGGGCCCTTGGAGATTTTTCTGAAATTCTCTTATGGGCCTAAAGCCCATTACTAAATTCAGCAATCCCCCACCAGATCTCAAGGGCACATCGTGTTCCCTCGTTCCATTCACTGTTTTAATATACCAGCATTTCAGTGAAGACCTGTTAAGGTTGAGCTTCACCTAGAACAAGTAGCTACACTCCTTTACAACTGAACAATGGACTATGCCTTGAATTGTCAGTTTGGCGTAAAGAAGCTTCACCACAAGTCTTACTAGTACTAGGCTACCGAAGGCCGACCCCTCGGGTGGAGCATATAAGTCACACTCCTGGCCTATTCATGAGTTTACTAGAGATCACCCCAATCTCATAGACTGTGACCAGCAGTCGGGCTCATATAGGTGTGTTCCTCCAAAGATCGCTCTGTAGGATAGCATCTTGCTTATACATATAAGCCTTGGAACACATTAAGACAGTAGTCATCCTCCCATACAGTATTGAGAGTAGTGCATCTCCAGCGGAGTGGGTTAGTATAGTTACTCTCCTCAGTTCACCACTGGCTTGTTTTCCCAGGTCCTACTTCACGGGATCTCCGATCACATAGGTTGGGTTACCACCATGGCAACTCATGTGGGTCTCATGCCCATCTCCCTCGATGCACTATCTATCACAACACGTGATAGCCCTTTAGTAAAGGGATCTGCCAGATTCTTAGCCGTTTGGACATATTCCAACGCTATCACTCCGGAGTTTCTCAATTTTCTGACAGCTTTTAATCTCATTCTTATGTGTTTGTTGGACTTCATGTTGTCCTTTGAACTCTTCACCTTGGTGATGACGGTCTGATTGTCACAGTTCATAAGGATAGCCGGAACTGGTTTATCAACCAATGGCAAGTCCATCAAGAGATCTCGAAGCCATCCCGCTTCGACACCAGATGTGTCTAATGCTGTTAATTCTGCTTCCATTGTCGATCTCGTTAAGATCGTTTGCTTGCAAGACTTCCAGGAAACAGCGCCACCTCCAAGAGTAAACATATACCCAGTTGTGGCCTTCATCTCATCAGCATCAGAGATCCAATTCGCATCACTATACCCTTCAAGTACCGACGGGTATCCGGTATAGTGAAGTCCATAGTTCATAGTACCCTTCAGATAACGCATAACTCTTTCAACAGCATGCCAATGTACATCACCCGGTTTTGACACAAACCGACTCAGTTTGCTCACAGCAAAAGCGATGTCAGGCCTCGTAGCGCTAGCTAGGTACATCAGTGAACCAATGATTTGAGAGTATCTCAATTGATCTATAGCCGTGCCTTTGGATTTTCGAATCAACACGCTAGGATCATATGGTGTTTGAGATGGTGTGCAGTCCGAGTATCCAAAACGACTCAACACCTTCTCAACATAATGGGATTGCAAAAGTGTAATCCCACCCTCATTATCTCTCAGTACCTTGATGTTCAAGATAACATCAGCCACACCAAGGTCTTTCATCTCAAAGTTCTGAGATAGAAACGACTTGACCTCCTCAATTACTTTGAGGTTGGTTCCGAATATCAGTATGTCATCAACATACAAGCACAGTATAACTCCTTCGCCCCCACCATGGCGATAGTATACACATTTGTCAGCTTCATTAACAACGAAGCCAACAGATGTCAGTGTTGTATTAAACTTATCATGCCATTGCTTAGGTGCTTGTTTCAGGCCATATAAAGATTTTATCAACCTACACACTTTTCCTTCCTGACCATCTATCACAAAGCCATCTGGCTGTTGCATGTAGATTTCCTCGTTTAGCTCTCCATTTAGGAAAGCTGTCTTAACATCCATCTGGTGGACGAGAAGACCATGTGAGGCCGCCAACGAGAGTAATACTCGAATGGTGGTCAGTCTGGCCACAGGTGAGTAAGTATCAAAGAAATCTTCCTCTTCCTTTTGGTCATAGCCCTTGGCCACAAGCCTAGCCTTGTACTTTTCAATCGTACCATCGGGCCTAAGCTTCTTTTTGAACACCCACTTACATCCCAATGGTTTGCAACCATAGGGACGCTCAGTAATCTCCCATGTCCCGTTAGCCATGATGGAATCCATCTCGCTACGGACCGCTTCCTTCCAGTAGTCAGATTCTGGAGAGGCATACGCTTCTGAAATAGAAGTGGGAGCATCATCCACGAGGTACACGAAGAAATCATCACCAAAGGTCTTTGCAGTCCTTTGTCTCTTTCCCCTACCAAGGGTTTCCTCGTCATCCTCCTCAGGATTTTCATCATGTGTTCGTTCATAGTATTCCATAGGAATGGCAGGCTCAGGAGTCTCCTCAGATTCCTGTCTAGAAGTGCTTTGCCTATCTCTCATAGGAAATATATCCTCGAAGAATGTAGCATCCTTAGACTCCATAATTGTACCAACCTTTTGGTCAGGTACCTCAGATTTCACTACTAGAAATCTACAGCCAACGCTATTCTTAGCGTAGCCCAAATTAACGTAGTCCACGGTCTTCGGTCCAAGCTTGCGCTTTTTGGGGATCGGCACATTGACTTTCGCCAAACAGCCCCAAGTACGCAAGTACGAGAGTGTTGTCCTTCTCTTCGCCCATTTCTCATAGGGAGTGATCTCATTGTCCTTTGTCGGAACTTTATTCAGGACATGACATGCCGTCAATATAGCCTCCCCCCACCATGCCTTGGATAAACCCGACGTATCTAACATGGCGTTAACCAAATCAGTTAGAGTACGGTTTTTCCGCTCGGCAACCCCGTTTGACTGGGGTGAATAGGGAGGCGTCCTCTCATGAATAATGCCGTGTTCCGCACAAAAGGAGTCAAACTCACTCGAGAAGTACTCTCCACCACGATCTGACCGGACTCGTTTAATTTGTTTTTCAAGTTGTTTCTCAACTTCTGCCTTATAGATTTTAAAGTAGTGTAGAGCCTCATCTTTAGTGTTTAATAGATAAACATAGCAATATCTAGTGGAATCATCTATCAATGTCATGAAGTATTTCTTTCCACCTTTAGTCAACACACCATTCATCTCACAAAGATCAGAATGTATGAGTTCTAATGGTGCCAAGTGTCTCTCCTTCGCGGCCTTGTGAGGCTTGCGAGGTTGCTTAGCTTGCACACATGAAAGGCACTTAGAACCTTTGGCTAAAGTGAAACTCGGGATTAAATCCAACTTAGCTAGCCGCGTCATAACACCGAAACTAATGTGACAAAGACGTGAATGCCAAACTTCTGATTCATTAACATTCGAATGAATATGGTTCACGACTTTATTACAAAAATCTGCGAGGGAAAGGCGGAACATTCCTCCGCTCTCATAACCTTTTCCAACAAAGAGTCCATATTTCGTAACAACTAATTTATTAGACTCGAAAACCAACTTAAACCCTTCTCTACATAGAAGGGAGCCACTAACAAGGTTCTTCTTGATGGCGGGGACATGCTGCACGTTCTTCAGCTGCACGATCCTTCCCGAAGTAAACTTCAGATCGACCGTGCCAACACCATGAACAGAAGCACTCGCGCCATTCCCCATCAATACGGACCCGTGGCCTGTGACCTGGTAAGAAGTGAACAATGAAATGTCAGCACACACATGAACTCCTGCACCTGTGTCCACCCACCAATCGTTGGGCTGAAACACTGAAAAAACAGTAAATAAATTACCGTACCCAGATGCACCATTGTCATTGTTGCCCACAATCATGTTGACAGAGTTGGAGTCCTGTCCTGGCTTCTTGTACTTGTTTGGGCACTTGTTGGCCCAATGTTCAGTCGAACCACAAGTAAAGCAGCCCTCATCCTTCTTGTTCTTCTTGAAGGTCTTCTTACCCTTCTTCTTAAAGTCGGCATTGTGTTGGACACCGTTCTTTCCCTTGGGCTTGTGGGAGTTGGAGTTCCTCTGGTTCACCATGTTGGCGACAGAAGTCCCCTCAACTGCTTTTCCGTTCGAGTCCTTTGCCCTTGAGTTCTGCTCAACACTCAGATGGCCAATGACATCCTCCACTGAGAATTCACGCCTCTGATGTTTCAGAGTAGTAGCAAAGTTCCTCCAGGAACCAGGGAGCTTAGCAATTATACAACCCGCGACAAACTTGCCCGGCAAATTGCACTTCAGAACCTCAAGTTCTTTAGCAATGCATATTATCTCATGAGCCTGTTCCAATACAGAACGGTTCTCAACCATTTTGTAATCATTGAACTGCTCCATAACATACATCTCGCTCCCAGCGTCAGTGGCCCCGAATTTAGATTCGAGGGCCTCCCACAAGTCCTTGGCAACATGCATATGTAAATATGCATCAACCAGCTTATCTCCGATCACGCTAATGACTGCTCCAAGGAATAGGACAGTGGCCTCCTTAAACATCTTCTCCTGTTCAGGAGTGATAGTTTCCGTAGGAGTGACACTTGCTACCCAGAACACGTTCATAGCAGTGAGCCATAAGGTGGTTCTCGTTTGCCAACGCTTGAAATAAGTACCGGTAAATTTATCCGGTTTCAGTGCAGCAGCAAAACCATTACTCGAAAAATTCCTACACAAATTAGGTTTTTGGATTGTTGAATAAATAGGCAATTTTCCGAGTAGATTAATCCAGGAAATAATTACTAACATGGCATTGACTGGGTACATGACATACTGATCACGGAGTATACTAGCAAGTACTACGCATATAGCAGAAACATCTACACGTATAACCAGTACTGCTAGTGCAAACATAAACAAGAGAGAGACATACCCTCCGATCGGCCAGTTGGCCGTAGCAGCAGCGGTGGCGGCGGCAGTATCCTCTGCCGCCTTCTTGTCGGATTCGGCCTTCTCGCGGGCGAGACGGTCAGCTTCGCTTGGTGAAGCCATGGCGATGAAGAGGACGACGCGGACGTAGACGAAGCAGACGGACGGAGGCGAGCAGTCGCGTGATCGCTCCCCAAAAACCTAATCGCCCCTCTTCCCCGTACAGGAACCGGAGAGGCGGGGTTTCGGAGGCCTGCTCTCCCGTCGACCGTGTACGCGGCGAACGGGATGGAATCGCCGGCGGCAGCAGCAGCAAAGGAACAAAGGCGCGTGAGGCAGATGTGATCTGATTCTCGTGGCGGCTAGGGTTGCGTTAACGCTGCTTATATAGGCGGCTGGGCGGAGAGACGTGGGCCGAACCCACGTCCGAGCCGGTAACAGTCCCACGATCCGACGTCTCGGATCGTGTCGTGTCCGTTACGTATTCTCCGTTCCTGACCGACAAAAATAAGCGCGTAGGTATGAGCTCGGCTCGGCTCATTCCCGCAACCCGCGGCGCGTCGTGACGAGGCGTGGCGTGGCGAGGCGGGCGGCGGAGGAGGAGTGCGCGAGGGCTCCTTCTCTTCTCACTCTCCAATAGCATGTAGAAGAGAGACCCTTATAAAGGAGTCCAACTCCTTCTCCACTAGCATGGTGGGACTAAACTTCCCACCTTGTCATCCCACCACCTACATGGGCCCTTGGAGATTTTTCTGAAATTCTCTTATGGGCCTAAAGCCCATTACTAATTTCAGCAATGGCCACGTCGGCGAGGCGATCCGTGGCGACTTCTCACAGTAACGACGACGAGCTAGCAACGGCACGTGAGGGAATTAACGAGGGGGAGAAGAAAGCGGAGGATCTCACCCTGCGGCACGCAAGATGGCCCTTGGAAGATTAGTAGCAGCAAAACGGCGGGATCGTCGGAGAAGCGCCGGCGACCCGAGGAAGAAGAAATGCTCGATCCATGGCTGCGGTGTCGTAGAGCTCGAGCTCGATGTCGGGGAGGTTGTAGCGGAGCTCAACGGAGCTCGTGGACTCCCTGGCAAGGTGCAAGGAGCGCTATGGCTACGCGGTCGACAGCGGCACAACTATGGCTTCGCTCGGGCGTCGGTGGGGAACAAGGGGGAGAGGAAGCGAGCGGGGAAAGGATCTAGGAGGAGGGCAGGCGAGTGGGGGGAGTGGGAGTGGCAGTAGATGAGGGGGGCACTCGAGGCGTCCGGGCGGCCTTATCCCCCTCGACGCCGGCGAGCAGGTGCGGTGGAAGCGCGCTCGGCGCATGCCCCGGTCGGCTGTACAGGGGAGGCGATCGGGGAGGCGGGCCGGCTCGGTTGAGCTCAGGTGGGCCGGCTAGCTGATGTGGGCCGAGGCACAGAGGGAATAGGGAGGGTTCTCTCTCTCTCTCCCTCTTTTCCCCCTTTTTTTAAAAAACAACCTTTCATTTTCTTTTTAAAATCTTCTATTTCAAATAGTTTAGGGAATTTAAGACTTTTGCAAAAATGTTGGTTCACCACCAATATTATCAAAAGAATATTCACCACATGATGAACATTTTAGTTTTCATGTTTGAGGAATTTTGAAATTCACTTATCATTTGAGTTTGGATTTGACTGCAATTTGAAATGGGAAATTGACCAAAGTGATTAAGCATTATGTTAGCAAAATGATTAACTTAATACCAATGGTTACTGTAGCATCATTACACCGGGGTGTTAAAAAATCATACAAGATGCTCCAAGCAAAACATATAGTATGTGACGAATAAAAATATAGCTTTGAGTAAAATACCCATGGTTGTTAGAAGAAAGAGGGGATGCCACTCGCGGCATCCCCAAGCTTAGTTGCTAGCTTCTCTTTGGATAATAGCTTTGGATGCCGTGGGCATCCCCAAGATTAGGATCTTCTTACTCCTTATTCCTTCATCTATCGTAACATCACCCAAAACTTGAAAACTTCAATCACCCAAAACTCAACAAAAACCATCGTGAGATCCGTTAGTATAAGAAAACAAATCACTACTATAAGTATTGTAGCAAACCAATTCATATTTTATTATTGCATTTTATCTACTGTCTCCAACTTTTCTATGGCAAAAAGTCATCAAAGAAAATCATAGAATCGTCAAAACAAGCACCCAACGCAAAGAAAACTGAATCTGTCAAAAACTGAACAGTGTGTAGCAATCTGAATATTTTGGATACTTTTGTAACTCTATTTTTTCAAAAATTAGGACCACGTGAACAATTTGTATATTAATCTTCTACAAAAATAATCAACTCAAAAATACTCTTCTGTTAAAAATGAGATTTTTTTTCGTGAGCGCAAAAGTTTCTGTTTTTCAGCAAGATGAAATCTACTATTACCCAACAT
This sequence comes from Secale cereale, assembly GCA_902687465.1. Lineage (NCBI taxonomy): Eukaryota > Viridiplantae > Streptophyta > Magnoliopsida > Poales > Poaceae > Secale > Secale cereale. Next base: position 566,662,814 of record LR738714.1, on the reverse strand, counting down.
GATCCTAAAGGCTTTGCTTGGCACAAACACTAATTAAAACAAAAAACACAATCATAACAGTGGCATAATTGTGCAAACACATAAGAACAGAAAATAAAAGGCAAAAATTTATTTTATTCGTTGGGTTGCCTCCCAACAAGCTCTTCCTTTATATCCATTAAGATAGGCTTGAGACTTCAAAGATGCTCACATGAAAGACAAGAGTGGAAGCACAAAAAGAGCATCATGAAACACGTGACAAACACATTTAAGTCTAACATACTTCCTATGCATAGGCATTTCGTAGGCAGCCAAATTATCAAGACAAGAAAGATCTAGCATATGCAAGGAAGAACAAAGATACAATAGCAATCTCAACATAACGAGATGTATTTAGTAACATGAAAATTTCTACAACCATATTTTCCTCTCTCATAATAAAAACATGTAGGATCATACTCAAATTCAACAATATAACTATCATATAAAATTTTCTCTTCATGATCCATATGCATAAAAAGTTGACACTCTTCAAAAATAGTGGGACTATCATCAAATAAAGTCACGACCTCTCCAAACCCACCTTCAATATTATTGCAAACATATTCATCATGAGGCTTAAATAAATTTTCAAGATCATAAGAAGAATCACCCCAATCATGATCATTACAACAATTAGTAGACATAGAAAAATTAGCATCCCCAAGCTTGGGGTTTTGCATATCATTAGCACAATTGATATTAATAGAATTTATCATAACATCATTGCAATCATGCTTTTCATACAAGGAACTATCATGAATCACTTCATAAATTTCTTCTTTTATCACTACATCACGATTTTCAGATTCATGAATCTCAAGCAAAAATTCATAGAGATAATCAAGTGCACTCAACTCACTAGGAATTGGTTCAACATTATTGGGTCTTTTGAAAAGATTCACAAGTAGATGAGGATCCATATCAATAGATTTTTAGAAAGCAAAGATGCAATCAAATAGAAGGCACATGGCAACACATGCAAATATAGCAAACAAGATTGCAAGCAAAAGGATAGATCTGACGAGAAAAAGGCGAACGCAGAAGATGGCAAATAAAATGGCAACTTTTTGTGAAGTGGGGGAGATGAAAACGAGAAGAAAATGGAAAATAATGTAAATCGCGAGAAGATGAGGTTTGTGATTAGGAACCTGGTATATGTTGAAGATCCTCCCCGACAACGGCGCCAGAAATTCCTTTTGATGCTAGCTAGAACTACGTCGGTATTGAGGAAGGGATGATGTAGCACAGCAACGGTGGGTATTTCCCTCAGTGATGAGACCAAGGTTATCAAACCAGTAGGAGAACAAAGCAACACAACATAAACGGCACCTGCACACAAATAACAAATACTCGCAACCCGACGCGTAAAAGGGGTTGTCAATCCCTTTGAGGCAACGGCGCCTAGAGATAGGCAAACAGACATGAGAGAGTTGTAAATAGGTCTCTAATATTTGCTCCTTTTCTAGTCTAGAATTCCAGCTACCGCATTCTCCCTCTTCATTTAAACCTTGTAAAATAAGAGAGAAAAGAAATAAGTATTGTGGTATAATGTGTAATAGCAGCCCATAATGCAGTAAATATCAGTATAAAAGCATGATGCAAAATGGACGTATCACTGCTCTGCTCTTCCCCTCGCTCATGTTGTTGCTCTGCTCTTGCTCTCGCTCGCGCTGCTGATGCTTGCTAGAACTACGTCGGTATTTCCCCAAAGAGGAAGGGATGATACAACACAGCAACAATAGGTATTTCCCTCAGTGATGAGACCAAGGTTATCAAACCGTTAGGAGAACCAAGTAACACAACGTAAATGGCACCTGCACACAAATAACAAATACTCGCAACCCGACGTGTAAAAGGGGTTGTCAATCCCTTTCAGGTAACGGCGCCTAGAGATAGGCAAACGGACGAGAGTGAGTTGTAAATATTGATAGATCGAACACCAAATAAGATAAATTACATAAAGGTATTTTTGTATTTTTGGTTTAATAGATCTGAAAATAAAAATCAAAGGAAAAAGTAGATCGCAAAGGCAAATAATATGAGAAAGAGACCCGGGGCCTGTAGGTTTCACTAGTGTCTTCTCTCGAGAAAATAGCAAACGGTGGGTGAACAAATTACTGTTGGGCAATTGCTAGAAGTTCAAATAATCATGACAATATCTAGGCAATGATCATTATATAGGCATCATGTCCAAGATTAGTAGACCGACTCCTACCTGCATCTACTACTATTACTCCACACATCGACCGCTATCCAGCATGCATCTAGTGTATTAAGTTCGTGGAAAAACGGAGTAATGCAATAAGAACGATGACATGATGTAGACAAGATCTATTTATGTAGAAATAGACCCCATCGTTTTATCGTTAGTAGCAATGATACATATGTGTCGGTTGCCCTTCTGTCACTGGGATTAAGCACCATAAGATCGAACCCACTACAAAGCACCCCTTCCCATTGCAAGATAAATAGATCAAGTTGGCCAAACAAAACCCAAATATCGAAGAAATATGAGGCTATAAGCAATCATGCATATAAGAGATCAAAGAAGACTCAAATAACTTTCATGAATATAAAAAGATAGATCTGATCATAAACTCAAAGTTCATCGAATCCCAACAAACACACCGCAAAACGAGTTACATCATACGGATCTCCAAGAGACCATCGTATTGATAATCAAAAGAGAGAGAGGAAGCCATCTAACTACTAACTACGAGCCTGTAGGTCTACAAAGAACTACTCACGCATCATCGGAGAGGCACCAATGGAAGTGGTGAACCCCTCCGTGATGGTGTCTAGATTGGATCTGGTGGTTCTGGACTCTGCGGCGGATGGAATTCATTTTCGTCGACTCCCCTAGGGTTTCTGGAATATTTGGATATTTATAGAGCAAAGAGGCGTCCAGGGGGCACCCGAGGTGGGCACAACCCACCAGGGCACGCCTGGGCCTCCTGGCGCACCCTGGTGGGTTGTGCTCCCCTCAGAGCACCCCCTGGTGCTTCTCCAGTGCACTGGATGTCTTCTGGTCCAAAAAAATCCACAAAAAATTTCGCTGCGTTTGGACTCCGTTTGGTATTAATTTCCTGCGATGTAAAAAACATGCAGAAAACAGCAACTGGCACTTGGCACTATGTCAATAGGTAAGTACCAAAAAATGATATAAAATGACTATAAAATGATTATAAAACATCCAAGAATGATAATATAACAGCATGAAACAATCAAAATTTATAGATACGTTGGAGACGTATTAGCTGATGATGATGGTACACGGGTTGTTGTAGCTACATGAGTTGCTGCTCTCGCTCTAGTTCGCGCTACTCCTCCAGGCCCTGTTGCTCCGGCTGCTATCTGCTACTGTGTTTCATGTCGGTTGCCTACTAAACTAAGATCATTGTTTCTCTACTACTAGTGCTCGAGCGGCCTAAACTAGTACATGTGAAGTGCCTCTCTACTACAAGTGCGTTCGGTTTCGACAGTAACATTCAAATATCACAGTACATTTCAGTTTTGATAGTTAAGTTCAGACTCAACAGTTTTTACCTCATCTATTATAGTGAGGTGTTTTTTGGTGATGTAAATTTTACATCTATCACTTTTTGGTAATGTTTTTACATCATCTATTGGATATGCTATTAGAATCCCACTTGAGATTAATGTTGTATGTCTTGTACTACTTTACCCTTGATGTCTTACAGCTCGCCGGAGCTGCTCCAACGACGGAACCATCCATCACAAGAGAGCAGTACCATGGACGCCGTCTACAGACACCACAGATCTTCCTCCACACCTCCGACTGCCACCTCTACCGCAACTTCTCCAGCGACCAACCCAATGATGCTAAGGTCAACACGGCTACGCCAAAGAGGTTGTAAACTTGTTGCATCACTTATTACTCTACATTCATGTCGATCCATTAGAGCTATTTTGGTTCAAAGGAAAAGGTGAAGGGAAAACATAGCAATAGGAAATTTTCATATGCCACTCTACTATTCAATTATTCATGCATTTCGTTGAAAGGAATGGAGCAAAACATCCACCTGGACCTAATTTTCAAAATCCTATGCATGAAAACAATACTGAGTGCATTAGTGGCAGAATAACATTCTCACTGTACACACTTTCATATGGCTTCACTTTAATTTGTCCATGTTTATTTGCATTCCTCTGCTCTTCCAATTCCTTTGAACCAAACAGCCAACTTGACAGAAATCTTTTGCTTACAAATGCTTTGTTTCCCACGTGCATTCCTATCATATTCCGATGTTTTTCCTATCCCTGTGTTTTTAGAATCCTGCAAGCCAAAGGAGCCCTTATAGAATTACTTCAGTTACAGATAGGTGTCAAAGAAAACTTTGTGTGGTTTGGTTTGTCCTACTCCTGCCACGACGTCGTCCACCTCACTTGAGCTGCTTCATCGACAGAAGCATCCACCATACCAGACATCACGACTCTTGGCCGTCTTTCGCTGCCTTAGATATCCCCTTCCCTGCCGCCTACACCCACTGCAACTGCATCACCATCATCGACTCAGCAGATGAACCTGAGGAGTACACGGGTCCACAAGAGAGGTCACACTCTTTTGTTTCTGCTTATGTTATGCGTTTCTTAATATTACCTGCTACTTTATCGTCATGTTCACCTCTTAGAATCCAAGTCAGGTCCAAATTAATGTTCAAACTTGAGTTTTAAAATGCTTGTGGGGCACATATTGAGGCAGCAATGAATAATGTCTCTGTCTATTGCCTGGTTCACCTAGGGTATGCTTATGTTGTTCATATTGGGTGGGAAACAAACAGTAAAGCTATCATCATCTGTCTTTTTATTAAATTAAAGCTATCATCAGCTTGCTATCATTATTTTTGGATCTATCCAGTGGTTGTTACCATCACTCTCGATTTCTGCATGCTCTCCTTACATAATCTCACTATATTTTTTCGTATGCATGTCAGATATTGTACACAGTCATGCTGAACATGTGCAGAAAAAGAGAAGAGTTTTGTGCGGCAATACAATGGCATGCACACATCGCTCCATGGTTGGTTCAATGGCAAACCCTCCCCCCTCCAAATTGTAATCCTGAGGAAGATATCTGTTCTGAGGCGGATTCAAATGGATC
>LR738714.1:566638851-566657612 GCA_902687465.1 Secale cereale | reverse complement strand
CCCCCCTGAGGTGTTTGCTCTAACTTGGCATGATGATGTTGGTCATATCATGTATATGTTACCTTGCAGTGCCTACTTTCGACATCATATATGTCATCTGCTTAGTTTAGACATGTTCTGTAATGCCACATGCTTAGCTTCTATATCAAATATGTGAATTACGCAATCTCATCTCTTTTATCCAGCCATAATATATGTGAAATATGCAATGCCATCATGTTTAACCAGGCATCATATATTTGAATGATATCTTGCCAATCCTTTTCTTCATTACATTTCCATTTGTCGACAATGTTTGTACATTCAACTACTCTTCCTGTGAATCAGCCATTTGAGTGGGTGATGGAAAAATCTGGAGTGAAAACTAGGTCTTTAGAGCAGACAGTGCTACCTATCAAAGCAGATCTCTTGATGGGTCCCGATAGCTCCTCAGAAATGGATTCAGAGATAGATGACCAGTCCTATTCCCCCACCAAGGTTTATGCTCTAACTTGGCATGGTTATACTGCTCATATTATGCATATGGTGTCTTGCATTACATAGTTTAGACATCAAATACACAATATACAACACCATGTTCTTAGTTCAGATAGTGTATATGCGAATGCCCTCTGCTTAGTATATAAATCACATATGTGAATTATATCATGCGATCCTAATTACTTAGATAACATGTATGTGAATTATGTCATGCGAACCTGTTTACTGAAGACATCATATAATTATCCCATGCCATCCTGTTTAGTTAGTCATCATATCTTTGAATTATGTCATTCTATGCTATCCAGTTTAGATACACATCATATATGCAAAATTATGTCATGATATACTTTTTAGTTAAACAATATACATGTGAACTATTTCATGCCCTCTTTTTTCCACACTAACTATCGCATCTGTCTCTCATACAAGGTCTCTACATTCAACTACGTTTCTTGTTTATCAGCCATTTGAATTGGAGCGGGTGATGGCAATATCTAGTGAAGTAAAAACACGGTCTTCAAATAAAACAGTGCTACCTCTTGGTGGAGATAGCACCCTGGTTGTACATGCACGAGAACCAGCCCTACCACACATAACCCAGACTCGCTGATTGTACCCCTACTATGATGGACAAAGAACCAGCTTCACCCAATCTAACCCCAACCCCAATAGATTGTAACCCAGTTCCAGTTGACACAGCACCATCTCCACCAGAGAGCTCCCAAACAAGAGCAGTTAGTATGGCAGCTCTAGTGCCCAAAGCGCCAGTACTACCACCACGATCCCCAACTCTACCAGTTAGTACACCTATTCCTGTGGACGAAGCACAACCAACCATTCGTAGTTTAGCATCTATCGCATTTGATGCTGTTAAATCCTATGTGCGTATCTTCCCGTCATGGAAATATTATACTGAAGATGAAGGAAAATGCCAGTTGCAGGTGTTCGTCTAGGAGTTACGTGTAAGTAATGTTATTCATGGCAATTACTTTGCTTTGTCCTATACATTCTACCTTATAATAGAACAAATGTTCCCATTTTTCTCTATAGAGAAGGACCGATTTGGAAACTCAGGATGAGGTAACATTTGCTAATACATCTGCTATCTTCAAGAATGTTTGGTTGCAGTATCGGGATTACCTGAAGAAAACATACTTCATGGGCAAAGAAACTCATCAAATTCCCTTATGTTCTCCTGAGACACATTTATGGGACGATGACTGGGAACGCCTTGTTCTGTACTGGTCCCGACCCAAGAATGTGGTAAGGTCTATGAACTCATTTTTTTAAGTACTATATCCTCCGTCTTATTGTACTCTGTTCATGTAGAACAAGTGCTTAAACCTGAAGAACAACTATTCTCATTTGAGATTCCATTGCTATGGTGCATACTGCTTGGCTCTTGTATCACTGTATTTACTCATACAAACTTATTTTTAAATTGAAGGATCTAATCGAAAATCCAATGGCATAACATGTATGTTTAAGCATGTTTCTTTAACAGGTTTTCTCTTTTAAATTGCTCTGTTGACACCAATTTCAATTTTGTATATAGTTGACCTCTCATATCATGCACATTACTAGCATCACAATAGAGCCAATATTGTTGTTGTACATGTATACCCATGGTACCCATCTAAAATCTTATTGAGTCGTGTAGTTTCCCACACTTGTATTCTTTCAATGCTGCTTTGTCTTGAACTGATATGATTTGAACCGTATCTCTATTTTTATTTGGCAAGACAATGCAGTGACCATAGGACATAGATATATGTTTGTTTGATGATTTTATTATGTACTACTTGGCAATAGAAGACTTGGTTGTTTAATATTTCCACCATACTACTGAACTGGTTCACCAAAAATGAGTTTCATATACTACATGCTAAACATGTTATCTGTCTGCTTGTTTCTTCTTTTAGAATGTTGACAGAATATTGGGGAAGAGTACCTTATTAAGCAATGGTAAAGGAAGTAATGCAGATAAGGTTCAGGATAGTGAGACATCCTTGTTGGTCTCCATAAAAGCTAATAAAACAGCTAAGGGAAACTATCTTGAAGAAAGTGAGACAACCCCAAAGTCATGTCTTGGTGTAGTGTTCGAGTTACTGGCCACTACTGCTGGCACAAGCTCTTCAAACTCATTGTCTGATTCGGTTTGGTTTCTTGAGTCTCAACTACAAGCTGAAATACATCGATCAGCTGTGCTTCGACAAGAAGCCGAAGGACTACGGAAGTCCCTCGAGAATTCAGATGCGTACTTTCTCGTGCAACAGCAAGCGTTGGAGGATTTTAGTGCCAAACGGGAGAAAGCTAATAAGCTTGCTAAGCTTATCGCCAGCATGGTGGATACCCGGGATAACGTTTCTTGAGCCTTCTAATGTTGTTTATGTTATGGACTTGTTTTTCTGCCACGTTTATGTGCACTGGTGGCCAATTTAGACGGCCAGTGTATGTAATATGCTGCTTTGTTCCCTATATTCGCACTGTTGGTGAACTTTGATGCCTAGTGGATGTAATATGTGTAGTAGCCGTAATAGCCTAGCATTAGTTGCTTATTTATTTCCTTATTGTCTTTTTTAGTTGTTTGCTTGTAGTCACTCAGTTCTTTTTCCGTGTTTTTCTAGTGACCACAATAACCTATTTTTTCTAACTAGGGCATAGTAACCATGTACAATATACGGACTGTTGTAACCATGGTCATGTTACCTTCTGTAGTGACCATTGGCCTCCTACAGGTTGTAGGATCCATGGGCCTTCTACGGGTCGTAGGATCCGTGGGCCTTGTATGGGCCGTAGAATCCATGGGCCTTGTACAGGCCGTATAATCAATGGGCCTTCAATGGTTGATTTTCCAAACATGGGCCGTACTATCCGTGGACCAATAACGGACCACAAAATGGGCCGTAAACGGGCTAGAGTGGAAATCATATGTTTATGGCCCGAACAAAATGTGTTGTTAATAGGCCGAAATGTATAACGGGATTAATTCTATCGACGGGCATCACGGGTCGTTAATGGGCCGTATTTGATGAAGCTATCAAAACAGCCCAACTAGTTAACGGGTCACAAACGGGCGGACTGTAACCACGGGCTTAATTTGGCCCACAAGCGGAATAGGCCAGTAATGGACCATAAGTAACTGAATGCTGGAAATGAGCCCAAGAATAAATGGGCCCTTCGAAGGCCGAAAGTAAACACAGGCTGGAAACGGCCCAACGGAATAATGGGTCGTTAATAGGTTTAAAGCGTTGCACTATTCATTATGGGCCACTTCACCACGGGCCTTTATTGGGCCCAGATTTACAAAGGGCCTCGTATGGGCCGAAAGTCGGTATGGGCCATACATGGGCCGGAAGTTACAACGAGCAGGAATCATATTGGACGGCCTAGATGATGCTATTGGGCCCAATTTGGATAGGCCATAACAGGTCGTGAGTTAGCGGGTTGTAAATGGGCTATATGCGAATAGGCCGTTAACAGGCTTTCTGTGCGCTCGCCCACTGCCTTTTGACCAAGTCAAACGGGCTGCCTTTTCACCTGAATGGGCCTCTGTTGGGCCATGCCACGAGTCGGCGTATCGTAGGTGCATCCCGTCCAATGAGTGGATGACATATGTCCCATCACCAAGATGGCACGTGGACACTCCCGTGAATCAGACTTTTACACGTGGAAAATCCCCAATGGTCCGGGATGTTAACGGGTTATCAGATCCAAACCGGAACTCGATAGCTTAACGGCGACCCGTTACGATGGATGCCACATGTAGGTCACCCTTGACGAAAGCACTTCCATGACGCGCCATTTATCGTCATGGAAGTGGACACTTCTGTGATGATAACTTTGGTATTGTCATGGAACACTTCTACAATAGCATAGTTATGACTATCTTGATTTTGTCATAAAATCGTCATGGATGTACATGCATAACGGAAAACGTGACCTACTGTGACAAACACGTATCATCACGGAAGATATTTTTTGTAGTGTTATCATCGAAGATGCCCCTTCACTTCAAAGGTTGCTCCTTGATTATTGTTATATACATTCGCAAATAACTGTCATCTTTGCGCCTAAACTAGAGACCTTGGGTGTAATTTGTGATCCGTTTAATAATCACAAGATGGTGTTTGGCTTCACACTTATTTAGGTATTGTATATTATCATCTACACATTTGTAATCATAAGCTGCATTTTTTATTTCTGTGCATCAATTTTATATCATCTTAGAGCACACATTGGGTACTAATGTTATGTTACATTCTCAATGAAGAGTTCGTCCATGGATAGCCTATCAATGGTACTGGATTCTTTCAAGATCTTATATGTCAGAATGTTTAGTTATGATCCGAACAAAATTATTGGCTTGATGTGATGTTTCCATGTCTGAAAAATTTGTATATAAAGGTGATTATTTCATGCACATTGAAAGCCCATATGTATTGTACTAGAATTAACCGTTCAGTTGTTGCTCTTTCGACATACTCTTTTTTAGACCTTAAATGTTTTCAATCTTCATGTCTACTTAGGCACTAACACATGGGGAAAACATATAACAAATCGGTGCATTAATAAGCACCGGGATTTTCTCAGTTCTCATGACATTCGTTTGAGGACAATAACGATGGAACAATATGCATCCAACCAGGCAAACAGAAGCTTTGTCACATTCTTCCCGTTGAATGCGAGGTTACTATTTATGTTTTTCAATAAGAAATTTCTCGCGGATGGATATGTTGAATAGTAAAAAATTAAGTTTCAGGTGGACAAATGGGCTTGTAAACGTGTTCGGCTTCTATTTACAACAACTTGTTGTCATATTCCAGTAAAACAATTGGCACATGATGTTGATTTTATGGATTAGGCCGATGCATTTGTTTGTGATTGCCAAAAATAGTGGTTGGGTTAGATGTTATTTCCAGTTCAATATGGGTTTTGTCTAACCCGATGAACAATTAATCCTTGGGCTTTTCTACCATTTGTAAGCGTGAATTAGATGTTGTTACCCTTTTCAAATCGGATGTGACTGTCATATTTTCTTTGAAACAAGGCAAAAGGCTTGTCATTTCTTTAATTAAGAGAGAAATTTTGTAACAAATCCCAACCAAGGGAAATAACACCACTCTCGCTGGCTGCTTGAGCTCATTGTGCATTATAGAACCGAAGTGATTAGCCCCCGCCAGCACCCACAAACTTATTTTCAGCTAGCACACCAAATGGGATGTAATTCTTCATAAGAAAGGTTGCATGGCCGTGACGGATTTGGATTCTGACATTTGGGACCCACGAGGAAAAAGCCTATCCAAGGTAGTGTCAACTTAGTCAATAAACGATTCTGCCTACCAGATGTTGGATTGACTTCCAACATTGTCGATGCACTAGGACTAGGGGTACCCAGTGCCCCTGACTTATGCACAGACAATAGTAGCAGAACCCGCCCACGTAAGCTTAGTCAAATCTAGACCAAGCCAGAGGAGCCGCTCTCCGCGAGATCAATGAACACATCAAGAAGATAAAACCAGCATTCAAGATAAAGACTCGAACAGAAGCAACCTCTACTGGCTAAACAACACCGACAAGGTCGAAGCAACGGCCCAGAGTGGGACCAACCCACGCCAGTCACGTCCCCGGTGCCTACCTGGGACCGAGGCGCGCGCATCTTCAAGAAGACTCGACAAGCCATCCCCTGGCAGGCATGAGCCGATCGGCCACCACTCCACCGCATAGACAAACGTGCCCATTGTGCAGATTGCGCCGTGGTCGAAGCCTTTCAAGCCTCCATGATACTACGCCGCCAAGCAGCTCGCAATCCTTGTCGGTATGGTTCCTTACATCATTGACGTTAAACCGACGCCTCTGTTCTCCGAGTATTCTTTGTCGCAACTCGTCCGGGTGAGGACGACGGGCGGGGAGAAGATGGGTGCCCACACACTGTTTGATGCAATGCTGAGTGGGGAGCCGGCATACGACATGGTGATATGTATCCAATGTATCTATAAATTTTTATTGTTCCATGCTATTATATTATATATTTTGGATGTTTTATATACATTAATATGCTATTTATATTATTTCTTAGACTAACTTATTAACCTAGAGCCTAGTGCCAGTTTCTATTGTTTCCTTGTTTTTGAGTTTCACAAAAAAGGAATATCAAACGGGCTCCAAACGGAATGAAACCTTCGCGATGATTTTTCTTGAACCCGAAGACACCCTTTAGACTTGAGAACCAAGTCAGAAGAGCCACGAGGCGGAGACAAGGGGGGAGGGTGTGCCCTAGGGGGCTGGGCGCCCCCCCCCCCCCCCCCCCCCCCCCCCCCTCACAGCTCCTCTCACCGACCTCTTTCGCCTATATATTCACATATATTCCAGAAACTCTAGGGGGGCACCAAAACCACTTTTCCACCGTCGCAACCTTCTGGATCCGCGAGATCCCATCTAGAGGCCTTTTCTGGTACTCTGCCGGAGGGGGATTCCACCACGGAGTGCATCTACATCAACACCATTGCCCTTTCGATGAAGCGTGAGTAGTTTACCATAGACCGACGGGTCCATAGCTAGTAGCTAGATGGCTTCTTCTCTCTCTTTGATTATCAATACCATGTTCTCCTTGATGTTCTTGGAGATCTATCCGATGTAATCTTCTTTTGCGGTATGTTTGTCGAGATCCGATGAATTGTGGATTTATGATCAGCTTATATATGAATATTATTTGAATCTTCTCTGAATTCTTATATGCATGATTTGATATCTCAGTAATTCTCTTTGTATTATCGGTTTGGTTTGGCCAACTAAATTGGTTTTTCTTGCAATGGGAGAAATGCTTTGCTTTGGGTTCAATCTTGCGGTGATCTCACCCAGTGACAGAAGGGGTAGCGATGCACGTATTGTATTGTTGCCATCGAGGATAACAAGATGGGGTTTTCATCATATTGCTTGAGTTAATTCCGCTACATCATGTCATCTTACTTAAATTATTACTCTGTTCTTCATGAACTTAATACTCTAGATGCAGGCAGGAGTCGGTCGATGTGTGGAGTAATAGTAGTAGATGCGAGCAGGGGTCGGTCTACTTGACACGGATGTGATGCCTATATTACATAATCATTGCCTTGGATATCGTCATTACTTTGCGCTTTTCTATCAATTGCTCGACAGTAATTTGTTCACCCACCATATTATTTGCTATCAAGAGAGAAGCCTCTAGTGAAACCTATGACCCCGGGTCTATTTTCCATCATATTAGTTTCCGCTCTACTATTTTGCAGTCTTTTACTTTCCAATATTTAAACCAAAAAAAAACCTTTTGTTTATCTATCTCTATCTGATCTCACTTTTACAAGTAACCGTGAAGGGATTGACAAACCCTTTATCATGTTGGGTGCAAGTTGTTTGATTGTTTTTGCAGGTATTGGTGATTTGTGCATTGTCTCCTACTGGATTGATACCTTGGTTCTCAAACTGGGGAAATACTTATCTCTACTTTGTTGCATCACCCTTTCCTGTTCAAGGGAAAAATCAACGCAAGCTCAAGAAGTAGCACATGGACATGGAGGTGCTCGACATCATCCACGAGAGAGGCGATGGAGGAGGAGGGGGCTATGAGGACGGGCAGGTGGAAGACTCTGATCCCACCCAGTCCGGCAACTACCAGTAGCAGCAGCAGTCCTACACTCAGACGACCACACAACAGTCCTACACCCAGACAACGATGGCACATAGCAACAGCAGCATTGGGTCACTGGAGGGTGGGAGAGGAGCTTCAACATGCGGGACGACGAGCTGTTGTGCGATGCATGGTTGGCCACTAGCCTTGATCGATCATCTCCACTGCAAGGAGCAAAAGGGCACTACCTTTTGGAGGAACATTCACATATGGTTCCATGAGCACAAACATTTTGCTCCCTACTCCGACGCGTTGATCTGCAACTGTGAGTGGAAGTCCCTCAACCATCGATGGTACATGATGTCTACTACGCAACCTTCTTCCTGTAGACATTGTTGGGCCTCCAAGTGCAGAGGTTTGTAGGACAGTAGCAAATTTCCCTCAAGTGGATGACCTAAGGTTTACCAATCCGTGGGAGGCGTAGGTTGAAGATGGTCTTTCTCAAACAACCCTGCAACCAAATAACAAAGAGTCTCTTGTGTCCCCAACACACCCAATACAATGGCAAATTATATAGGTGCACTAGTTCGGTGAAGAGATGGTGATACAAGTGCAATATGGATGGTAGATATAGGTTTTTGTAATCTTAAAATATAAAAACAGCAAGGTAGCAAGTGGTAAAAGTGAGCGTAAACGGTATTGCAATGCTTTGAAACAAGGCCTAGGGTTCATACTTTCACTAGTGCAAGTTCTCTCAACAATAATAACATAATTGGATCATATAACTCCCTCAACATGCAACAAAGAGTCACTCCAAAGTCACTAATAGCGGAGAACAAACGAAGAGATTATTGTAGGGTACAAAACCACCTCAAAGTTATTATTTCTGATCAATCTATTCAAGAGTCCGTAGTAAAATAACACGAAGCTATTCTTTCCTTTCAATCTATCCTAGAGTTCGTACTAGAATAACACCTTAAGACACATATCAACCAAAACCCTAATGTCACCTAGATACTCCATTGTCACTTAAAGTATCCGTGGGCATGATTATACGATATGCATCACACAATCTCATATTCATCTACTCAACCAACACAGAGAACTTCAAAGAGTGCCCCAAAGTTTCTACCGAAGAGTCAAGACGAAAACGTGTGCCAACCCCTATGCATAGATTCCCAAGGTCACGGAACCCACAAGTTAATCACCAAAACATACATCAAGTGAATCAATAGAATACCCCATTGTCACCACAGGTATCCCACCCAAGACATACATCAAGTGTTCTCACATCCTTAAAGGCTCAATCCGATAAGAGAGCTCCAAAGGGAAAGCTCAATTCATTACAAGAAGATAGAGGGGGAGAAGCATCATAAGATCCAACTATAATAGCAAAGCTCGCGATACATCAAGATCTTGCCATCTCAAGAACACGGGAGAGAGAGAGAGAGAGAGAGAGAGAGAGAGAGAGAGAGAGAGAGAGAGAGAGAGAGAGAGAGAGAGAGAAAGAGAGAGAGAGAGAGCACATAGATACTGGTACATACCATCAGCCCCGAGGGTGAACTACTCCCTCCTCCTCATGGAGAGTGTCGGGATGATGAAGATGGTCACCGGAGAGGGATCCCCCCTCCGGCAGGGTGCCGGAACAGGGTCTATATCGGTCTTTGGTGGCAACAGAGGCTTGCGGCGACGAAACTCCCGATCTAGGTTTTTTTCGGGGGTTTCTGTATTTATAGGAATTTTTGGCATTGGTCTCACGTCAGGGGGGGTCTCCGATTCGTCCACGAGATAGGAGGGCGAGCCCGGGGGTAGGGCGCGCCCTCCACCCTCGTGGACGGCTCGGGACTCTTATGGCCCAACTCTTTTACTCCGTGGGCTTCTTTTGGTCCATAAAAAATCAGCAAAAATTGGCACGTCAATTAGACTCCGTTTGGTATTCCTTTTCAGTAAAACTCAAAAATAAGGAAAAAACAGAAACTGGCACTTGGCTCTAGGTTAATATGTTAGTCCCAAAAATCATATAAAATAGCATATAAATGCATATAAAACATCCAAGATGGATAATATAATAGCATGGAACAATCAAAAATTATAGATACGTTGGAGACGTATCAGTACACCTTCCAAGAGGCCGTGTCCAGGTATTGCGGGCACTTGAAGCATCTCATCGCACGGTGGCCTAGCGGTGCACAAATCACCGAGCAAGTAAGTTGATCACTAGCAGAACATGCTTTAGATTTGTTGATCACTAGCCGGACATGTATTGTTTTGTTTCTCAGAAGACGGATATGCATTCTTTCACTTTGTAGCTTACTCGCTCTTGTGTGGTGTACAAGAAGTTGGAGACGAAGTCCTTCACCATCATGCATTGTTGGTTGAAGTTGAATGGGCAACCGAACTGGAACCTTTTCCTTGCCAAGATCGCTGCCCAAGCCAATGAGGAATAAACCGGTGACCCTACCGGCCCAACCCCAGAACCGCCAAAGAAGATTAGAAGAAATTTACGGGGCAAGAAGTGGGAGAAGGAGAGGGCGAAGCAAGAAGGTGTGTCGGCCAAGCTGACGACGAGGTTCGAGGAGATCGTGGCGGAGAAGGAGGAGTCATGCGTGAGGCGCTCGGACATCAAGGAGGAGAGGTTCAAACACTTGATGAAGGCGACGGGGAAGAAGATCAAGCTCGAAGAGAGGAGGACCATGATCGAAGAGATGAAGGACGTGCTCGAGGAGAAGAAGGCTGCGCTCGAGGAAAAGAAGGCCATGCTCGAGAATAAGAGGGTGAAGATCGCGGCCAATGCGGAGGACGCCAAGATGTTGACCTTGAATATCAACTCTTTGGATGTCGATGCTGAAATGACCGTGCAATACGTCCGCTACCAGATGTTGGAGCGACAGAAAGATGAGTTGGCGGCGGCGGAAGATTAGAACACGGCGGAGGCGGACACGGACGTGGAGGCTGCCTACGCGGCGGCGATGACACCTCCTTGATCGAGGTGCAGCTTGCTGGGATGACCGGTCCGGCAGGGTAGAATTGCACTGACTGTCGGACTGATATTCTTTTGGATTCAGGCATGTAACAACTAAGCATATTTGCCTCTTTTTGGTTGTGATCGGGGATGCGATTCGGCACGAGTGTGATCCGGTATGTTGTGTGGATCGACATACACAATTGAATTTGAATTTACTGGCGAATATATACAGTCTACAGTTGGAGCATCCTCCCGCATCCGCCTTCGTGGACTGGTCCCCCTATTCGCGGACGGGTGCGAGAGGAAATTTGCAGGTTGTTGCTGGAACTGTCCTAACACGACTATCGTGTTACATGTTTGTTGTACATTTTCTGTTTCGACGGTCGTGGACGAGTAGAACTACGTCTCCCTTTGGACTGCACTAACGTGTTATATGTTTTCACTACGTCTCGCTGATTCACACAACTTATGTGTTGTATGTTTTCTGTTTCGACGGTCGCAGACAAGTAGAATGACATGTCTCTACTCATTGTACAAACATGTCACGTATGGGGTCAGTCGTATGAAAAACAATTCTTGACCGAGGGCTACCAAACCTTCTTCTACCTGGAGCCGGCCTTTCCCTTCTTCCTTTAGCACTCGTTTCCACGTGAGGTGAGTTCACCTCGTGTATAAGAGGTAAAGCTGGGCTTGTTTGGGATTGCTTCGCTTCATCAAAATCAGTTTCATTTCATCAAATCTATTTTGGAGCAGTTTCATACAAAAGTTGTATCACTACCAAAGAGAATGTTCGGCTTCCATGTAGCTCCAGCTTCAAGAATGGAAAATTTGGTGGAAATGATTTACTCCCTCCATCTCAAAATTCTTGTCTTAGATTTATCTAAATAGTGAAGTATCTAACACTAAAACGTGATTAGATACATCCGTATTTTGACAAATTGAAGACAAGAATTTTGGGACGGAGGGAGTATTTGATTGGATGAGAGTGGAGAAACGAAGGTGTATCCACTTACCGGTGGCAGTGGTGGATAATTTTCCCCCAAGCTTCTAGAGGTTTTTGGAGCACCCCTTCACGAGGTTCATAAAAACTAAAAGTTGTATCTCAGATTCTAGTTTTTTTGCGAAGCAGCATATCGTGGAGCTACCCATTTGGCTTGTGTTTTCTGGAACGAAGCTGAATTTAACTGCTGGTAGATGTGCTTGCATCCAGTGGGTCAAACATTACTGATTACTCAAAGATGCACCGTGTGGCAGTTTAAGTGGGACTTCGTGGTAGCATTTATGATTCTCCTAAACTAATCAACCGGCAAGCTTGATCATGCTCGCTCATGCTAATCCTAAAGGGAGTCAGTCAACTAAAGAATCTACACGGACTATCACTCGCTCCCTACCAGAGATTTGTCTCACAGGAGCACAGAAAACAAGATAAAAGCTCCGCTTGTCATCGACAAGGCATAGGATTTGTTTCAGAAGAGCACACAAGTGACAGAACACTTAAAAGCTCCGCCGGCCATCGACAAGCCATAGCTATCCCAGGCCCCATGGCGCGCCTTGTACGAGCGGCCGTGTTAGCCGCAGTCGCCGTGATGGCCGTCCTGGCAGGCCCGGCGACGGCGCAGGGCGAGCCGGCGGCCTCGCCGGCGCCGCCGGGGTACACGAACCACACGGTCGGGGACGCCGACGGGTGGTTCTTCAACGCGACCAGCAACACCACGTCGGGCAACTACTCCTCCTGGGCCGCCGCCGAGACATTCTACCTCGGCGACTACCTCAGTACGTTCCACTTCCGACCTACACCACTGTTGCTTCAATTTGCTTCCGCTTCTTTTCTGCGGCACAGTTTCTGTCGCTTACAATGTGCTATGAGAAAGAAAGAAAGAAACCAATCGAGCTAGTGTTCTGATGCATCGTGAGGGAAATGGGGATCCATAACTTTAGATTCATGAAATGGTTGGGTCTTCGGTTAAGTTAATCAGTTAGGAAGAGTATACTTAATGAGAAGTACTGTCTGAAAGTACAGATTTACTGCATCCTAATAAAGGGTACCTTTGAGAAAAGTGGAGAGACAAACAAATTCGTGCAAGGACAGTTCTTCAAGAAAAATGAACCAGAGTACTTCAGACTCCAGAGGCCATGAAACATGAAGCGACAAGAATTCAGAACTTAGATCCAGATCTAGCTATAGGAAAATTAGAATCTTTCTGTACATTCTGACATTCGTTGACTTCGATATAATGGTAGGTTTTGTATGTTACCTAGTAAAGCATAAAATTTCAACAACAAAAATGCGGGGTAGCATAAAATTTCATTTTATAATTGAAGATAACACCTTCGCAGAATGCAAATTTATTACAACGTTAAATACTCTCAGGAACAAAATAATACTAGCAACGAACCATAAATCACCAAGAACTCAAAAAATGCATAGCCCCTTACGCGCGATAAAATTCATGTCATGATAAAATCTCAAGGCAACAACATCGGACTTTTTGTTGCCTTCCACCATGCGCTCTTATCTACTCCCTCCGTTCAGATTATTTGAAGTTTTAATTTTATCATAAGTCAAACCTCTCTATACTTGACCCAGTCTATAAAAAAATGTCTTAATTTCTTACAACATCAAATAAAACTGGCTAGTGTTACGAATGTTGGAACATTTTTCAATATATTTGTTCAAACTTAAAAAGTTTAAATTAGTAGTACTTCTTTGCACCGAACAGCTCAACCATGAGCCATTTATACTCAATTAAACCAGACCCGTGCTGATGAGCTACCTATTTCTTCCTACCAGTATTCAAGACGAACGATAACTCATCGGTAGTGCTCACCCCGAACTCCACCACCTACTCCCTCTGCGATCCCAGCGAGGACGACGGGCTGGAGACCTACATCTACAGCGGCGGCGTAGGCGGCCTCGAGGAGACCGACGCCATCACCGTCCCTCTCCTCTACGAGGGCACCAACTACTTCTTCTCGGAAGCCGACGGCGGCGTGCAGTGTCAGCAGGGCATGCGCTTCCAGATCAAGGTAGCCCACGGCCACGGCTTGCCGCCCGCTCTCGCCCACCCGCCGTCGCCGCCGCCGCCGCCAAAGGAAGGCGCCCCCGCACCGTCACCCGCTGGGTTAGCCTTGTCGCAGGGGCCCGTCGGCGCCGCCGGTGCCCGTGCCAGCGCCGGCACCGCCAGTGACTACACGGATAGCAAGAACGCTGGCTGTAGAGCGGTGGGCAGCCGTTTCTTCGGGGTTGCTATTGTGGTTAGCCTAGCATTTTTGGTTGCTCCCTGAGCGAATAGGGTCACGCTGTCAGTGAGGCAGCAGCTGGAACTAAATGATATTCGAATTTATATGCAGTCATATGTTCCTGCGGGAGCACTCCTTTTTACCTACAGAAAAATAGTTATTTTTCTCATCGTAACATATGTTTTTTATTAGAGGTATGCTTTTGTACATCCATGAAAAGGTTTTCAATTTTTGAGACATATCTATGATGTAGATTAAAACTTTTCCCTTTCTCAAAAAGTAAAAAAAAACTGTTGCGAACTAACCTGTGGTTGGATGGTTAAAGGGACAGTGGTATCCTCGGCCAATCAACGTTCAGTTCCTGGTGCTCGAACTTTTCTTGCATTTATTTCAGGATTTTCGGCGATGTGCTTTAAGTGAGAGGAGATGTTCCCGTCGACGACGAGGCGCCTATGGTGACTTCGTAAATCTCAAGATGATATGCCGGCTCAGTCTTTTGAATGTGCTCATAGGGGTAGGGTGTGCGTGTGTGCGTTCATAGGGATGAATGTATGCGTGTATATATGAGCGCTTGCGTCTGTACTGTGTTCAAAAATAACAGTTAGTCAACCAACTAGGCAGCCTCCACCCAGCCCTCGGCATGTGTGCTTAGCCCATCGCCACGGATTGTCCTCACATATATGTCACAGAGTGACCACCGCGAGCATCTGAAAGCCGGAGAGAAAAACCTCCACCCTTGCGTCGCTCATGCGTGGCGCCACGAGCGGCTCGAACCCTAGTCGTCATTGGGCCTCTCTCCATCCTTCTCTCCCATTGCCGCCATCGGAGGATGCCATCAGTGAAGGAAATATGCCCTAGAGTAAATAATAAAATTGTTATTTATATTTCCTTATATATCATGATAAATGTCTTTTGTTAATTGATACATGTGTGAATACATAGACAAAACAGAGTGTCTCTAGTATGCCTCTACTAGACTAGCTCGTTAATCAAAGATGATTAAGTTTCCTAACCATAGGCATGTGTTGTCATTTGATCAATGGGGTCACATCATTAGGAGAATGATGTGATGGACAGGACCCATCCGTTAGCTTAGCACTATGATCGTTTAGTTTTACTGCTATTGCTTTCTTCATAACTTATACATGTTCCTCTGACTATGAGATTATGCAACTCCCGAATACCGGAGGAACACCTTCTGTGCTATCAAACGTCACAACGTAACTGGGTGATTATAAAGATGCTCTACAGGTGTTTCCGAAAGTGTTTGTGGTGTTGGCATAGATCAAGATTAGGATTTGTCACCATGAGTGTCAGAGAGGTATCTCTGGGCCCTCTCGGTAATGCACATCATAATAAGCCTTGCAAGCAAATGACTAATGAGTTAGTCACGAGATGATGTATTACGGAACGAGTAAAGAGACTTGACGGTAACGAGATTGAACTAGGTATGGTGATACCGACAATCGAATCTCGGGCAAGTAACATACCGATGACAAAGGGAACAACGTATGTTGTTATGCGGTTTGACCGATAAAGATCGTCGTAGAATATGTAGGAGCCAATATGAGCATCCAAGTTCTGCTATTGGTTATTGACCGGAGATATGTCTCGGTCATGTCTACATAGTTCTCGAACCCGTAGGGTCCGCACGCTTAACGTTAGATGACGATCGATATTATGAGTTTATGTGTTTTGATGTACTGAAGGTTGTTCGGAGTCCCGGATGAGATCACGGACATGATGAGGAGTCTTGAAATGGTCGATACATGAAGATTGATATATTGGAAGGTTATATTCGGACACCGGAATGGTTCCAAGGTGTATCGGGTATTTTTTCGGAGTACCGAGGAGTTACCGGAACCCCCCGGGGGTTATTGGGCCTCATGGGCCTAGTGCTGGAAGAGAGAAGGCAGGCCAAGGTGTGGCGCACGCCTCCCCTAGCCCAAACCGAATTGAACTAGGGGGGTCGGCCCCCCTTTCCTTCTCTCCTCCCACTCCTTCCCCTTTCTCCTTGTTGGAATGGGAAAGGGGGGCCCAATCCTACTTGGAGTAGCATTGCCCCCCCATGGCGCGCCTCCTCCCCTTAGCCGGCCTCCTCCTCCCTCCCTCCTTTATATACGTGGGGAGGGGGCACCCCATAGACACACAAGTTGATTTCTTAGCCGTGTGCGGTGCCCCCCTCCACAGTTACACACCTCGGTCATATTGTCGTAGTGCTTAAGCAAAGCCCTACGTCGGTAACTTCATCATCATCGTCACCACGCCGTCGTGCTGACGAAACTCTCCCTCGGCCGCAACTGGATCAAGAGTTCGAGGGGCGTCTCCGAGCTGAACGTGTGCAGATCACGGAGGTGTCGTGCGTTCGGTACTTGATCACTTGGATCGCGGAGACGTTCGACTACATCAACTGCGTTACTAAACGCTTCCGCTTTCGGTCTACGAGGGTACGTGGACACACTCTCCCCGCTCGTTGCTATGCTTCTCCTAGATGGATCTTGCGTGATCGTATTTTTTTTTGAAATACTACGTTCCCCAACAATCAGGGGAAGCCAATGTGGTCAACAGCAGCGGCCCGGCTTCGACTTGCGGAAACATTCATCAATGTTGTCTTAGGATGCACAGTTTATAACACGGCCCGATAGGAAGCTGCATCGGTGGGCATTGGGGCGGCTTTGGATGCCTGACAGGGATGACGGTTGTGTGGATTGGTGGTTGTTGGTTGTATTGGGTCCTTGATCCCACTCGTGCTCGTTTTGGGGTTGCCAGATCGGGTTACAGCAGTGCCTCCTTGGGCTGGGCGGGTCGGGGTAAGCTAGAGTCGTCGACTCTTTCGCATATCCGGCTAGGGCCGAGGCTGGGGCCTTGGGTATGGAAGGAGTGCCTTCCCACCCCGCTTTCGATGATTGGGAACCTTGACGTTGGGCTGCAACACTGGTCCACCTAGCTTTGGTCTTAGTTGTGCGTACGAGGGTGCCCTGGGATGTGGAGGAGGCGCCTTCTCGTCCCTCCCCAAGTGGTCGGCGGTACATGTCCTGGATCCCGGGGTGGCAGCCTTGGACGGTGGGATGCGCGTCTGGCTCTCCGGTGTGCTGCACTCCGATAGTGGTGGCTTCTCTCCTTGGCTATTTAGATGGCGAAGAGTGAGGTAGTGGGGGATCCTGGTGTTGGCGGTGCTCTAGTAGAGTGGGCTCAGATTGTGATCCGCATGCCTGAATTGGTGGCGGCAGCCTGCCCTCGAGGTGGGCTGGTGACTATATATGGTACCTCGGTGTGTCGCAGGTGAGATACGGCGAAAGCTGAGTGCTCCGGCGCCAGTGTCGACGATGCACGTGGGTGTCGCGTCCCTCTTAGGGGTGCCGCTATGGTCCCCTCCCCCGCGGCACGGAGTGAAAATTTCACGGTCAAATCGGACGATGCCTACTGATACGTCCCAAACGTATCTATAATTTCTGCTTGCTCCATGCATGTTTTGGGTGATATTGCTATGCTTTTGATACACTTTCATACACTTTTGATCATATTTGGACTAACCTATTAACTCAGTGCACCCCAGTTCTAGCTTCTGTTTTCTGCTATTTTTGTATTTCAGGTTTTCCCATTACTTAAATTGCTAGAAAAATTTCGGGAAAATATATAAAAAATCAGCGCTCCAGAAGCTTCCGTGCGCCAGAAGGGGGCCAGAGGGGGGCCAGGGGGGCCCCAGGCGCCCTGATGGCGCGGCCCCACCCCTGGCCGCGCCGGGGGGCCGCCTGGGCTGCTCCCACCTCCTTTGGTGCCCTACCTGGACTCCTATTTATTCTCCCGTCGCGAAAACCCTGATTCCGGAACCCTTTTCTCCAGAAGCAATTCCGATCTCCGCCGCCATCGCCACCAAGTTTCGGGGGACCAGAATTCCTGTGCCGGCATCCTGCCGGGACGGGGAAGTGCCCCCGGATTCATCTCCATCGACGTTGCTTCCTCCCTCCATGATGCGGGAGTAGTTCCTCCTCCGGGCTGAGGTTTCTACCAGTAGCTATGTGGTCAATTCTCTCTCCCATGATGTGATCTTCATTGTGATCATAGGCTATGTTAATCTAGGGTGATCCCATGATATTTCCCCTTCCTCTATGTATTGGATTGATGTACTCACTTGTCTTTATCTAGTATAATCCCCGAGACCAAGGTGACAGCGGTCTATTGGACATGGATTAGAAGAATATTTTCATGAGTGATTTCCTCTTTTGTGTGTTGATTGAAGATTGAGAGTCTCTTGGTGCTTGTCTTTGACTATCCTTGAGATATGTTGTGGTGATTGTGGTACTCTCTTTGGATGGCCGAGGTGACATTGGGAAATCCATAGATTGAGAACTACGAACTTAGAGGTGTGCTTTTGTAGCCCTACATAATTCTCGTCCTCTCTTGACCACAAAGGAATGACCTCCGAGTGCGTCTCCATTATGGGAAATATCATGTGATTCGATTATG
>LR738714.1:566412005-566638841 GCA_902687465.1 Secale cereale | reverse complement strand
GATTATGTTAATGTTGTTGGGAGTTGCCACTAGTGAAAGTATGAAGCCTAGGCCTTGTTTCCACCATTGCAATACCATTTGTGCTCACGTTTACCACTTGTTTGCTTGCTGCACTTTTTATTACAGATTTATATTACTTTGCTTTGCCACTCCTATCATCCATATTTTACCATCTCTTCGCCGAACTAGTGCACCTATACATCTGACAAGTGTATTAGGTGTGTTGGGGACACAAGAGACTTCTTGTATCTTGATTGCAGGGTTGCTTGAAAGGGGTACGTTCAACCTCCACTTCCCTGAGTTCGATAAACCTTGGGTTACTCACTTAAGGGAAATTTGCTGCTGTCCTACAAACCTCTGCTCTTGGAGGCCCAACACTGTCTACAGGAATAGAAGCGTGTAGTAGACATCAAGCTATTTCTGGCGCCGTTGCCGGGGAAGTGAGGTAAGTGAAGGTACCTTCTCTCGATCTTGCAATTAAATCTTTTTGTTTCTTGTTTCACTAGTTTTGCTTAATGGAAAACAACAAAAATATGAGAGAGCTTTATAAGCTCTACCTTGCATTGGGACATGATGTGTTTGAAGAGAAAATTAAAAAACCTATGGAACTTTATTATTTGCATAACAATCATGATGGTGGTGATGTTATTAGTATGCTTTCTTTGAATATCAATATTGCTAATGACATGGAAAGCTCTAAGCTTGGGGATGACACGTTTGATGAACATGATATTTTTAGTCCCCCAACTTTTGAAGAGAAAATTTACTTTGATGATACTTTGCTTCTTATATATGATGATTACAATGATAAATGTGAGCTTTTTAGTCCACCTACTATTGAGGATAAAATTTATTATGATTATGATATGCCTCCTAAATATGATGATTACCATGATGGTTATGATTGCTTTACTCTCACTATTCCTAATGAGAAAGATTATGCTTATGTGGAGAGTAAGAGTACCTTTTTGCATGTGGATCATGGTAACAATGCTTTATGTGATGCTTGTATTGTTGAGTTTATTCGTGATCCCACTGAAAATTATTATGAGAAGGGAACATATGCTTATAGATATTTCAGTAATATCAAGTTCCCTCTCTTTATGTTGAAGGTTTTGAAGCTGCACTTGTTTTGTCTTCCTATGCTTATTGCTTTGTGCTTCAATGAATTATTCTATTGCAATATTCCTATGCATAGGAAGCATGTTAGGCTTAAATGTGTTTGGTATTTTCTTCTTGATGCTCTCTTTTGTTCTTCAACTCTTATTCCTACGAGATCATCATTAAAGTCTTAAGCCTATCTTTATGGCTATAAAGAAAGAGCTCTAGGGAGACAACCCTAGTTATCTTTGCTTTCAGTTTGTTCTTTCAGTTTTTAGTGGTCTTGATGTTTGTTACTACTGTAGCAACATCATTGTATCTTTATTTTTCAGCTTTGTGCCAAGTTTAGCCTCTGATTGCAAGAAAGTTCAAAAGTTGTGACGTGCTGTCCAGAAAACAGATTCTGTCCTTGGACAGAAAAATTCGTATAAAATCACCAGATCATATTTTTTATCTGATTTTTTTTGACAGCATGCTCTATACAATTGGCTTTCAAGCGTCTGTTCTGTGTTTTTTGATTTGAGTTGCAGAAGTGCCCCGAAAAAATTATTTACTACCTGCTGGTCTGTTTTTCACAGATTCTGTCCTGTTTTGCCTTTTCTTCGTTTTGCAAACCTTGAGCTTGCTTTTTCTTTGCAAAAACCTTTTGGCAATCTTGAGAAACAGTAGCTCTTCAATATTATCTTTATTTCCAGTAGGTAAAAATTATTTTATTATGGGTACTAACCTCGCTAATCAGATTATGATGAGTTATGTATGAAGGGAGTTTTCAAGTGTGCGAGGGAAGATGATAAAAGAAGATTCAGGAGGGTCAAACGCTCAAGCTTGGGGATGCCCCCGTGCACCCCCAAGAAATATTCAAGAAGACTCAAGCGTCTAAGCTTGGGGATGCCCCCGTGCATCCCCTTCTTCATCAACAATTATCAGTTCGTCTTTCGTTCCACTATATTTTAATCACTTCATGCGTTATGTGCTATGCTTGGAGCATCTTGCTCTTAGTTTCCTTTTTAGTTTTCTTTAGCTTTGCTTGATGTTCATAACAAGTTGGATCCTAGCCTTCATTGTTTGGGAGAGAAACACGCTCCACTCCACTGTAGAACACAACATAGGCTTGCATGCGTATCTTCTTGTGTGTGTTCTTTATCTTTTCATAGCTGCTGTTATGCTTAGCTCTTAGTTTTCATGCTTATCTTTTTAAGAGCTTTTGTTTAGGTTGTTGCTTCTGGAACTCTCTTGAGTTATCATGCTTATCTTGTTAAGAGAGTTGGCTTCTGTGGCACTGGTTGATATGTCTATGATAAAAATGATATGTGCATAATGGTGCTTAGTAGTTCATGTTTTCTTATGGTTAGTCTCAAATAGCTGGGGGTTCTTAATGTGTTATTGATGTACCAGCATGATTTGTTTGCCTATGATGTGGTATGGTTTAGTGATATCTTCCTCCAAGAATTTATTTTGATTGACTTGGCATATGCTCACGCATATTTAAGACTGTAAAGAAAGTCTATCAAGCCTTGATGATCTTTAATTTCTGAGTAGTGATATAATTTCCATGCCCGATTCAATGTTGCTTTGTCGCTCTGCATGATTATGGCCGTCATTGCTCTCTTAGTTGGTCGCTCCCAGTCTTTTGCTAGCCTTCACCTGTACTAAGCGGACTGACTGCTTGTGCATCCAAAATCCTTGAAACCAGTTATGCCATATGAGTCCACCATACCTTCCTATATATGGTATTTACTTGCCATTCCTAACGAAGACTTTCTTGTACCATCTCAAAATTATTCAAAAGCATTTCTCTTTTGTGCCTCTGTTTTAGCTCATGAGGAAGTAGTAGTTAATTCATGATCTTTTTAAGTTGGACAAGTTTTACCCCGGGATTGCATGTCTAATCTGCAAACCCCTAATACGAGGAGGAACTGGAATGAGTGCGCCCGGCTCATAAAAGATAATACAACAAACAAACCCTCCTTCACGCTTTGTTTATGAGAAATCAAAAAACTTTTGGCAGTGATAAACAAAGGAGATTAAGGAGATGTGATCGTCCCCGTGCGGGAGCCGTTCCTCGAAACTTGTCCAGTTCGAGAAGTGATTGGGTTGTCTACTAACATTCGTTGACGAAATATGCACCTCCCAAAAATCATTTTTACCTCTGTTTTCAAAACCAAGAGCTCTGGTACATGTTTAGTCTTTGCTTCCAACCACGAGTTTTCAACCTCGCCATCAAATTCCTCGGTTCGAGAGTCTCCACCTTCTTTCTTCAAAGCACCAACTAGGAGAGCATAATTGTCATTCTGGGTGTAATGTGCATTGTCCCAAAGTACCATTGTCTTCTACATGATTATGATATCGCTTATTCTGAAATCATTGTATCTAGTCGTCACTTAAACTTCGGAGGTGCTCCTGCATTTATGTTTTGCTTCACTAAAGGGGGCAAGCGAGGTATCACTTTGTCATGTTTGCACACCATGCTCACTACAAATCTATTGGATGTTTCAGTATCATATTGTAAACTTTCAGTTCTTTCTGATATTCTCATGGGGCAACTTAATTACTAAAGATTCATTATCTCAATAAGCATTTGTCATGTGATTGTGAAAGACTCTTTGGTAGCATGTCACCACAGAAATTATGCTTGTTATCATTTACCTACTCGAGGACGAGCAGGAATTAAGCTTGGGGATGTTGATACGTCCCAAACGTATCTATAATTTCTGCTTGCTCCATGCATGTTTTGGGTGATATTGCTATGCTTTTGATACACTTTCATACACTTTTGATCATATTTGGACTAACCTATTAACTCAGTGCACCCCAGTGCCAGCTTCTGTTTTCTGCTGTTTTTGTATTTCAGGTTTTCCCATTACTTAAATTGCCAGAAAAAATCCGGGAAAAATATATAAAAAATCAGCGCTCCAGAAGCTTCCGTGCGCCAGAAGGGGGGCCAGAGGGGGGCCAAGGGGCCCCAGGCGCCCTGATGGCGCGGCCCCACCCCTGGCCGCGCCGGGGGGCCGCCTGGGCTGCTCCCACCTCCTCTGGTGCCCTACCTGGACTCCTATTTATTCTCCCGTCGCGAAAACCCTGATTCCGGGACCCTTTTCTCCAGAAGCAATTCCGATCTCCGCCGCCATCGCCACCAAGTTTCGGGGGACCAGAATTCCTGTGCCGGCATCCTGCCGGGACGGGGAAGTGCCCCCGGATTCATCTCCATCGACGTTGCTTCCTCCCTCCATGATGCGGGAGTAGTTCCTCCTCGGGGCTGAGGTTTCTACCAGTAGCTATGTGGTCAATTCTCTCTCCCATGATGTGATCTTCGTTGTGATCATAGGCTATGTTAATCTAGGGTGATCCCATGATATTTCCCCTTCCTCTATGTATTGGATTGATGTACTCACTTGTCTTTATCTAGTATAATCCCCGAGACCAAGGTGACAGCGGTCTATTGGACATGGATTAGAAGAATATTTTCATGAGTGATTTCCTCTTTTGTGTGTTGATTGAAGATTGAGAGTCTCTTGGTGCTTGTCTTTGACTATCCTTGAGATATGTTGTGGTGATTGTGGTACTCTCTTTGGATGGCCGAGGTGACATTGGGAAATCCATAGATTGAGAACTACGAACTTAGAGGTGTGCTTTTGTAGCCCTACATAATTCTCGTCCTCTCTTGACCACAAAGGAATGACCTCCGAGTGCGTCTCCATTATGGGAAATATCATGTGATTCGATTATGTTAATGTTGTTGGGAGTTGCCATTAGTGAAAGTATGAAGCCTAGGCCTTGTTTCCACCATTGCAATACCATTTGTGCTCACGTTTACCACTTGTTTGCTTGCTGCACTTTTTATTACAGATTTATATTACTTTGCTTTGCCACTCCTATCATCCATATTTTACCATCTCTTCGCCGAACTAGTGCACCTGTACATCTGACAAGTGTATTAGGTGTGTTGGGGACACAAGAGACTTCTTGTATCTTGATTGCAGGGTTGCTTGAAAGGGGTACGTTCAACCTCCACTTCCCTGAGTTCGATAAACCTTGGGTTACTCACTTAAGGGAAATTTGCTGCTGTCCTACAAACCTCTGCTCTTGGAGGCCCAACACTGTCTACAGGAATAGAAGCGTGTAGTAGACATCACCTACCATTGTAATTTACCGTCAAGGGTTGTCATGACCCCCTATCCCCTGCCATTCCCCACTGCTCCACCAAAGCCATTCCCCACTGAAAGCACATTTGCTCCCTGGGTGGTTTTGGTAATTAATGACAACATACTTTGTGGTTGGACTAATGCTTTTATCAAGTATGTTTCAGGAAATCCAATCACATTGGTATGGCAAGATGATTGAAGAAGTGGACCCCTCAAATGCTAAGGCAAGCATTGGCAAAAGCTCAAGACTCCATTTTTGGTTTAGTGATCAAAGATCACATTGAGTCCATAGGAAAAGCCAATACTATTAAAAGGGGATGAGGTTGTGTTAATGTTCTTGTTGCTCAAGTGCTTGGTGATCTAACTCCCTCAACTATCAGCACTATTCACTACTTAACACACACCCATAAGTAATCTCGGTCAAACCAACTCTGTCTCACCGAGATGAAGTTATCTCCACAAACCCTAACATCTCGGTCACACCAATTCTTTCAACTCAGTCCCACCGAGATGAACCACTTCTGCCATATTCCAAACCCTAGAAAAATCGGTCTTACCGAGTTTGAGATCGGTCACACCGAAACTGAACTGCCAACCTTCTGTAACCACTTCACATCATATCGGAATATCCGAGTTTGCATTATCGGTCTCACCGAAATGGGCAAGGTTCTGTCTTGACTCAAATCGGTCACACCGATAATTCATTTTCGGTCAAACCGACTCTGGCATGTTCCTACTCTTTCTCAAATCGGTCCAACCGAGTTTTCTTTCTCGGTCTCACCGAAAACTCCAACGTTCATATCAGATACACTTTCGGTCCCACCGAGATGGTATTTTCGGTCCCACCGAAAATCCCAACGTTCACTATATTTGAACTTTCGGTCTGACCGAGTTTTCACTTCGGTCTGACCGAGATTGGTCAAATGTGTGTGTAACGGTTGGATTTTGTGTGGAGGCTATATATACCCCTCCACCCCCTCTTCATTCGTGAGGAGAGCCATCAGAAAGTACTACCATTCCTACCATACACTTTCTGAGAAGTGAACCACCTACCCTTGTGTTGAGATCAAGCCATTCCATTCCTACCATATGAAACTTGATCTCTAGCCTTCCCAAGTTGCTTTCCACTCAAATCTTTCTTCCACCACAGCCATATCAGTGAGGAGAGTTGAGTGTTGGGGAGTTTATCATCTGAAGCACAAGAGCAAGGAGTTCATCATCATCAACACCGTCTATTACCTTTTGGGGGGTGGTGCCTCCTAGATTGGTTAGGTGTCGCTTGGGAGCCTCCGTCTTTGAGATGTGGAGTTGAACCAAGAAGTTTGTAAGGGCAAGGAGATCGCCTACTTCGTGAAGATCTACCCCGAGTAAGGCTAGTCCTCCGTGGGCGTAGGCCATGATGGAATAGACAAGGTTGCTTCTTCGTGGACCCTTCGTGGGTGGAGCCCTCCGTGGACTCGCGCAGCCGTTACCCTCCGTGGGTTGAAGTCTCCATCAACGTGGATGTACGATAGCACCACCTATCGGAACCACGACAAAAATCTCCGTGTCACCAAACTGCGTTTGATCTTCTCCACCTCCATTTACTATATATGCAATTTACTTTCCGCTGCCCATACTCTAGAATTGCATGTGTAGTATGTTACTTGAATTGATCTTAATTGCAAAACTGCCTAAAACTTTGCACAACCAAAAGGCAGATTTTTTATCTCATCAAGTAGTCTAATCACCCCCCCCCTCTAGACCTACTTCTTCGATCCTACAATTGGTATCAGAGCTTTGGTCTCCATTGCTTTGGTTTACACACCATTGGAGGAAGATGGACGTGTCTACGGATGGGAGTGTTAGCCATAGAGTGCCTGTTCTTGATGGAAGGTTTTATAACTCTTGGAGGTCTGAAATGCTTAGTATCTTTAAAATGTACAATTTGTGCAAATATGTTGAGACCCCCTATGTGCCTCCATTTGATCCCTTGCACCCTACCATGGATGAAGAGCTTGATTTGCTTCGTAACCTTAGAACTGTAAATCTTATCATTAGAGGGTTACCTGATGACTTGCTTAATCTTGTTACAAATTTTGAGTGTGCCTATGCTATGTGGAAATTCTTGGAAGAACTTTATCCGGACTACTCTTTGAGAAGTCTTGATGAAATTCTACACA
This sequence comes from Secale cereale, assembly GCA_902687465.1. Taxonomy (NCBI): domain Eukaryota; kingdom Viridiplantae; phylum Streptophyta; class Magnoliopsida; order Poales; family Poaceae; genus Secale; species Secale cereale. The sequence goes on along the minus strand of LR738714.1, from coordinate 566,631,436 downwards.
AGACTATTGAATTTGATAAGTTGCACCCCACTGATCCCAACTTTGATAAATGCTTTTTTGAGCTTCGTGATCTTATGAAAAAGAAGGGTGATCCCAGTCTTATCAATATTATCATTAGAAATGCTCTTGCATTGCATTCCGAAGATTATTGCTCCATTGACCAAACTAATGCAAGTACTTATCAAATTGACCTAGGTGTTGATGATGAACAATCTATGGGTCAATATGATAATGAGCATGAGCATGATGATGATTACTCTGATTCGGACACCGAGCTAGACAAGGTCATGAAGAGTCTCAATCTCATGGCAAATATGAGAGACTACATATCCGACGGAAAAGAGTGGATTCTTGATAGTGGATGCACCGACCACATGACCGGAGACAAAGACATGTTTCGAGAGCTTGCAAAGAATGATGGTCCACGCAAGTATGTGACTTTTGGAGACAACTCCAAGGGTAAGGTACTTGGCCTTGGTAAGGTGGCCATATCTCATGATAGCTCTATTCAAAATGTCATGCTTGTAGAATCTCTTGGATACAATTTACTTTCCGTGTCTAGATTAGCTGACTTTGGATTCAATGTGCTATTCACCAAAGTAGATTGCCAAGTCTTTCGTCGTGATAATCAAAACATGGCTTTTACTGGTATACGTAGAGGTGATCTATATATTGTTGATTTCACTAAGAAAGCCCAACCTAGAGCTTGTTTCATTGCTAAATCCTCTAAAGGTTGGTTATGGCATAGAAGGCTAGGACATGTTGGTATGCGTAATCTAGACAAGCTAATCAAAGGTGATCATATTCTTGGTGTTAAAGATGTTTTCTTTGACAAAGATAGACTTTGTAGTGCTTGTCAAGCAGGAAAACAAGTTGGTGGAAGTCATCCCGTGAAAAACATCATGACCACAAGGAGACCGCTTGAGCTTCTTCATATGGATCTCTTCGGTCCCAATGCTTACAAAAGCCTTGGTGGTAACTCCTTTGGTCTAGTTATAGTTGATGATTATTCCAGATTTACGTGGGTATTTTTCCTTGATGATAAATCGCAGGTTCAGAAAATCTTCAAGACCTTTGCCAAAAAGGCCCAAAATCAATTTGAGGTGAATATCAAGAAAGTTCGGAGTGACAACGGAACGGAGTTCAAGAACGCCAATGTAGACTCTTTTCTCGATGAGGAAGGAATTCTACATGAGTTCTCGGCTACGTACACTCCTCAACAAAATGGAGTTGTTGAGAGGAAGAACCGAACGCTCATAGAGATGGCAAGAACGATGCTTGATGAATACAAGACACCGAAACACTTTTGGGGAGAAGCGGTCGAGACAGCTTGTCATGCTATCAACAGGCTTTATCTTCATAAGCTTCTCGGCAAGACATCATACGAGCTTCTCACCGGTAACAAACCCCAAGTGGGATACTTTCGTGTCTTTGGTTCAAAATGCTATATCCTTGATAAGCATTGTCGGTCTAAATTTGCTCCTAAATCTCATGAAGGCTTTCTTCTTGGTTATGGATCAAACTCCCACACCTACCGTGTCTACAATAATTTCACCCGAAAGGTTGAAGAGACGGTAGATGTGAAGTTTGATGAATCTAATGGCTCGCAAGTAGAGCAAATGCCTATTGATGTAGGAGACAAGGACCCATCTGAAGCTATCCAAGATTTATCTATTGGAAAGATCCGTCCCATGGAAGTGAAGGAGAGTACCTCATCTACATATGTGGAGCCACCTACCTCACAGAGAGATGAACCTCAAGGCAACATGGAGGCCTCCACAAGTGGAACTCACCAAGATGAGGAAATGCAACAAGAAGATCCACCACAACCTCCTTCTCCACCACCTCAAGACAACACCAACAACAATGAAGAAGAAGAAGAAGAGGAAGATGAAGATGATGAGGAAGCTGAGCCACAACATCAACAAAAGCTATCCCGAGTTCGAGCAAGAGTCAAGAAGAATCATCCCGTGGAACAAATGATGAACGACATCAACTCCGGGAGAATTACTCGCTCTAAAACTCGCTTAGCTAATTTTTGTGAGCATTACTCATTTATCTCTAGTATTGAACCTATGAAGGTAGAAGAAGCACTTAAAGACCCGGATTGGGTGAACGCTATGCACGAAGAACTACACAACTTCGAGAGGAACAAGGTATGGACTTTGGTAGAGAAGCCCAACGATGATCAAAACATCATTGGAACCAAATGGGTGTTTCGGAACAAGCAAGATGAAGATGGACAAGTCATCCGCAACAAGGCTCGTCTCGTAGCTCAAGGTTACACACAAGTCGAAGGTATGGACTATGGTGAGACCTATGCCCCCGTTGCTAGACTTGAGTCCATTCGCATCCTTCTTGCTTATGCCAATCATCATGATATTACTCTCTATCAAATGGACATCAAAAGTGCTTTCCTAAATGGTGAAATTGAGGAGGAAGTATTTGTTAAACAACCTCCCGGATTTGTGAATCCCAAAAAGCCTAATCATGTTTACAAGTTGCATAAAGCTCTTTATGGTCTTAAACAAGCACCTAGAGCTTGGTACAAATGCTTAACTAGTTTTCTTCTTGAAAAAGGCTTTGAGATTGGAAAGATAGACTCAACGCTGTTCACAAAAAGGGTTAATGGTGAACTATTTGTGTGCCAAATATATGTTGATGATATTATCTTTGGTTCAACTAACCCCCATTTTAGCAAGAAGTTTGGACAGCTCATGTCGGAGAAGTATGAAATGTCCATGATGTGTGAACTAAAATTCTTCCTTGGGTTGCAAATCAAGCAATCTAAGGAGGGTACCTTTGTCTCACAAACAAAGTACACCAAGGATCTCTTCAAGAAGTTCAACATGCAAGAAAGCAAAGGTATGAGTACCCCCATGCCTACTAGTGGACATAATGACTTGACAAAAGATGGAGAACCCGTTGATCAAAAGGTTTACCGTTCTATGATTGGTTCTCTACTATATCTTTGTGCTTCTCGTCCTGACATAATGTTGAGTGTATGCATGTGTGCACGATATCAAGCAGCCCCTAAAGAATGTCATCTTAAAGCTGTTAAAAGGATAGTGAGATACTTGATACACACACCAAACTTTGGCATTTGGTATCCTAAGAGAGCCTCTTTCGATCTTGTTGGCTATTCCGACTCGGACTATGCCGGTGACAAGGTTGATAGAAAGTCAACTTCGGGTACATGTCAATTCCTTGGTCGATCCCTTGTATCTTGGTCCTCCAAGAAACAAAATTCGGTATCTTTATCCACTGCCGAAGCAGAATATATTGCTGCTGGTTCGTGTTGTGCTCAATTACTATGGATGACACAAACGCTTAAAGATTATGGGATACATGTGAGACGTGTTCCCTTGCTTTGTGACAATGAGAGTGCAATCAAGATTGGACACAATCCTGTGCAACACTCTCGAACAAAGCATATTGAAGTTCGTCACCATTTTATTCGTGATCATATTGCCAAGGGTGATATTAATCTTAAGCATGTTCGTACTGACAAACAACTTGCTGATATCTTTACAAAACCTCTTGATGAGAAAGTGTTTTGTCGCTTGAGGAGTGAGTTGAACATCATTGATGCTTCAAACTTGGAGTGATAACTCCATTGATGCATGCAAGGCATGAGCCTCTTGACTAATCCTTGATATTTCTCTTATGATGATCATATGTCTTGGACACATTTGCCTCCTTGTATTGCATCTAACTCTTTGCAGGTACTTGGATGATCTACATTCCACAAGATTACCACACACTCAAATCATGAGTAATCTTGTCATTAACCAAGTATCTAGCTCTTTGGGATGTTGAGTTCAAGGAACAAAACTCCACATATCCTTTTGACACCTTATACATCTAGTTTTTCACTCTTGTCATCTTGGATATTCTTGAGTATTTCCTTGCTTGCCTAACCCATGTAGGAAGATGTTCTACACAAGTAGAAATGGCGCTCCAACTTCACATTCAATGAGCACCTACATCAAGCTTACCTACATGAGTAAAGCAACAACAAGCCCAAGGTATGTTCTTCACATCTTTGAGGAGCTTTGCTCAAAGTCATGAGTACAAGCAGCTTCATAAGATGTGATCACATCAAATGCTTAATCGAAAAATGGCAACCCCATTTTGAGCTTAAACGATGAGTATGACCTATGATCAAATGTCCTCATTTGACTCCTAAGTCAATATACTCAAACATAGGTGATTTTGTCGCCGACCTTTATCTAGATGAAGTACATATGCTTTTGGAGTTTTTCTGTTTTCTCTTATGTTCTCTCATTGAGTTTTCTTTAAACAAAAAAAAAACTTCATCTAGAATTTCTTTTATTTCTTTTCTTATGTTTCTTTGTGAATATTCTTCTGGAAATCTCTTTATGGCTCTGATCAATTCCTTGAAAATCTTTTACAAATTCATTGCAAATCCTTTGAAACATCCCTCGCAGAGTGAGCTGGATTATTTCTGTGTTTCCTTGGATTTATCTTCCAGGACATCACCTTCTGCAGCTCCACTCAGACTTAAATCTTAAAGAGGGAGAGGACTCAAATTTGGACTCAAATTGTTTCTCTATGAATGTTCTTATTTGCCCTGTTGTGATTCTTCAGGATCCCACTTCTTTCTTTATTTCCTTCTTTCCATCTTTCCTGTCCTACCTAGTTTACTGTCCTTTTCGGCACTTGATGTCAAAGGGGGAGAGAACTTAGGGGGAGTAGGGGGAGTAGGGGAGAAGAGAAGACTTAGGGAAGAAAAGTAATCTTATCTTAAGGGGGAGAGAATAACATCAAAGCTTTGTCGTGTTTTACATTGGACATCACAATTGGCATCTTTCTTTTGATTTTGCTTTTTCCATCACACCCCTTGTTATCACAATTGGTATCTTATTCACAATTGGTATCTCATGAAATCTTTTAGCTTAAGGGGAGAAGACTTAGAGGAATCTTCACAATTGATATCCTATGAAAAGCAAAATCTCTCTGAGTTCATTGAAAATCTTTTAGCTTCGGAGACATGTTTGCTGATTCAAGCCTGTGCTCAATATGAGACACTCTTTATACATGTCCTCCCTGGCTTGGTACTCTTGATGTTCTTGCAATTGGTTGAAGGAATACTCTTGTGTTATCTAACCTTGTTTTCTCAAGTTTATCCCTTCAGGTACAATGTCAAGGAACCTCAAGGTAAGTATATGCATCTTGCAGAATGTGCATGATGGTGACTTGCTTGTAAATACTTGTTTGCAAGAAATCACCATGCACATATGCATTATCACTCACTTCCCTTCTCTTCTGCTCTGATGCATATAGCCAAGCTGCATGTAGCACATCTTGCTTATCTCTCTTGTGTGCTTGTGGTAGTCCAAAACCATAATATATGAAAATCTTGCACACTTGTAGGGGGAGCCTGTGTACTACATGCTTGTCAAAGCTTTCGTGATAATTCTGTCTTTCTTTCAATAAGCTTTGATGTCTCGTTCAATATAATTTCAGTGTGTTGCCATCAATTACCAAAAAGGGGGAGATTGAAAGCACATTTGCTCCCTGGGTGGTTTTGGTAATTAATGACAACATACTTTGTGGTTGGACTAATGCTTTTATCAAGTATGTTTCAGGAAATCCAATCACATTGGTATGGCAAGATGATTGAAGAAGTGGACCCCTCAAATGCTAAGGCAAGCATTGGCAAAAGCTCAAGACTCCATTTTTGGTTTAGTGATCAAAGATCACATTGAGTCCATAGGAAAAGCCAATACTATTAAAAGGGGATGAGGTTGTGTTAATGTTCTTGTTGCTCAAGTGCTTGGTGATCTAACTCCCTCAACTATCAGCACTATTCACTACTTAACACACACCCATAAGTAATCTCGGTCAAACCAACTCTGTCTCACCGAGATGAAGTTATCTCCACAAACCCTAACATCTCGGTCACACCGATTCTTTCAACTCAGTCCCACCGAGATGAACCACTTCTGCCATATTCCAAACCCTAGAAAAATCGGTCTTACCGAGTTTGAGATCGGTCACACCGAAACTGAACTGCCAACCTTCTGTAACCACTTCACATCATATCGGAATATCCAAGTTTGCATTATCGGTCTCACCGAAATGGGCAAGGTTCTGTCTTGACTCAAATCGGTCACACCGATAATTCATTTTCGGTCAAACCGACTCTGGCATGTTCCTACTCTTTCTCAAATCGGTCCAACCGAGTTTTCTTTCTCGGTCTCACCGAAAACTCCAACGTTCATATCAGATACACTTTCGGTCCCACCGAGATGGTATTTTCGGTCCCACCGAAAATCCCAACGTTCACTATATTTGAACTTTCGGTCTGACCGAGTTTTCACTTCGGTCTGACCGAGATTGGTCAAATGTGTGTGTAACGGTTGGATTTTGTGTGGAGGCTATATATACCCCTCCACCCCCTCTTCATTCGTGAGGAGAGCCATCAGAAAGTACTACCATTCCTACCATACACTTTCTGAGAAGTGAACCACCTACCCTTGTGTTGAGATCAAGCCATTCCATTCCTACCATATGAAACTTGATCTCTAGCCTTCCCAAGTTGCTTTCCACTCAAATCTTTCTTCCACCACAGCCATATCAGTGAGGAGAGTTGAGTGTTGGGGAGTTTATCATCTGAAGCACAAGAGCAAGGAGTTCATCATCATCAACACCGTCTATTACCTTTTGGGGGGTGGTGCCTCCTAGATTGGTTAGGTGTCGCTTGGGAGCCTCCGTCTTTGAGATGTGGAGTTGAACCAAGAAGTTTGTAAGGGCAAGGAGATCGCCTACTTCGTGAAGATCTACCCCGAGTAAGGCTAGTCCTCCGTGGGCGTAGGCCATGATGGAATAGACAAGGTTGCTTCTTCGTGGACCCTTCGTGGGTGGAGCCCTCCGTGGACTCGCGCAGCCGTTACCCTCCGTGGGTTGAAGTCTCCATCAACGTGGATGTACGATAGCACCACCTATCGGAACCACGACAAAAATCTCCGTGTCACCAAACTGCGTTTGATCTTCTCCACCTCCATTTACTATATATGCAATTTACTTTCCGCTGCCCATACTCTAGAATTGCATGTGTAGTATGTTACTTGAATTGATCTTAATTGCAAAACTGCCTAAAACTTTGCACAACCAAAAGGCAGATTTTTTATCTCATCAAGTAGTCTAATCACCCCCCCCCTCTAGACCTACTTCTTCGATCCTACACCCACACTCCACCAAAGCAATTGTTCCGAATCGTCCTTGTGACCGTCACCTGCTTTGGTTGTATAGTCGAGCTCTTGGCCGCCATGTGTCCATCGACCACCGTTCGAGTTGTCATCCACCTCTATGGCTCACCCTTCCTCCAACGAGTCTACGCAGGCTACCGTGCGAGCTCTCGAGCTTCTCTACGCCTGCACTGTAGACCTTCCTCCTGAGCTGGCCAGTGGCAAGCTCTAGAAGGGGTGTCTTGCCCTCCAAGTCTTGTACTCAATATATACTCGCCCTCGAGGTTCAATAATACATACATCATATTCCGTCAATCTTCTCTCTATTCCTTCTAATATTGACAACCGATGAGTGGCAAGTGACTTCGGCCATCTTGGACCCTCTCTGCCCCTTGGCGACCTTCGCGTCTGATGCCAAGTCCGGTCGTCCACTACACATTATCCTCTCCCGCACCTAGTAGGTCTTCGAGAAAACGGCTACATGGTAATTTTTTCCTTTTTCTTCTTGTTCAATCAGGTCTTGAACATATTGCTACATAGTAAAAAAATCCTTCTCTCTTCAGTTTTCTTTGCAAATTTTCAATATAATATTCCATCCAATTAATTGTATGATGCAATTGGGAGATGAGGAGGCTCGTTCAAAATATGTTTGAAGATTCAACCTAGGAGGAGGAAGAAGAAGATGATGACTTCGAGATGCAACCATAATTCAGTGGTTTCTTGACATGCAACAAAAGATCGAATACCAACAAGCTAGTGAGAAACTATGAGATAACCTTGTGGAGCACATGTGGTAACTTCAATATATGTTTCATGTATCATCATATTTGTTTGGAATATTTGCTACGTTACGAGTTTATGACCCTATGTTGTGTTTGAATTTGAATTTAATAATTCAAAAATAATTTGAAATGTTGTTGAAATGTTTGTGTTATACACATCAAGGTTTCAATTATATGTTGCAGAAAATTAGTTAAACCGTGTGCCTTGCATTGAATTAGTTGTAGGATTTGAAGCGATCAAGGTCTCCTCTTCCGCTCTTTGAGAATTGTCCATAGTTCCCCAACTACTCTCGGCTTCTCCTCTTGTGGTGTTGCCAGTCGGAGTGGGGGTGAGAGAGTTGCCACTATACATAGTATGTCTAGGGCTAGCCCTAGGTTAGGTTTTGCCCTATGGGGTTTGGCCTTATGTCGTGTCGAAGTTTTCTCCGAAGCTTTCAAGCGGAGTCGGTTGGTTGTCCAGCTCTTCTCCTAGTTGTCGTTCATGGCGGATACTGGCTGATGGAGGTGGATCCAACATGAGCTTCTCCAATAAGCTCGGCAAACCGCTAGATAGGGTTGTTCTTCCGGTGTTCTTTACCCTCTTTCTTCGCTGCTATGGGACTAAAAGGAGAGAAGGCCACAGATATATGCCCAGCACACTCGGATCTAGTGCTTTGTGGGGTATATGCAAGCTTGCTTGGATACTTCGTCTTGCCACGCCCTTCGGCCACCATATCAACATCGGCTACCGCGGTTGAAGGTCAACTCAATAGAAGTCTTCGGTATGCCACTTCATTAGCTAGGGTTGATGCTTGGAACCGATCCCCTTTGTTGCCATATCCGACGTCCAATCAAGGGAGGCCCTCTTCCCCTTGCCCGCGCTCGGCAAAGTTATGGTTAGAGACGGCACCATGGGCTTTCTCTCAAGACCGGATTGTGTTATTTGTGTCATATTGGCGGTCATGTTTAAAAAAGAAATGACAGGTTGTAATTTGTGTTTCATTTGGAATCCTTTGTGCAGTGTCGTAACAGTTTTTCAATAGTAATGACAGCTTTGCAATCATTCAGCTTCTTCCATAGACTCCAGGAAATTCACACTCTGGCACTCTACTGCTGAGGTGAGGCAGCGGCGGATTTCACCCATGAAAGCACTTCAGTGCCAAGTTCCGGAGAGCAATGAAGCACACATCTATATTTACATATATACAGCTGAGAAATGAGTCACACACAGACAAGTTCTGTTCAAGACTTCTGGGAAATACAGTACATGCGGGGGAACAGATCCATATGGTACACGCACTACTAGTTGTTATCATGTATACGACCATACTGGAGGAGGCTGCCATATGTTCTATCCCACACGCCGACGAAAAGAGCGTCCATATCCGGGCTGAAGGAGATCCCAGATATCTCGCCAAAGAAGTCCAGCTCTTGCCTGTTGGTGTAATCGCTCCGGACGTCGAAGATCTGGACGAAGTCCGCCGGTTCCGCCATCGCCAGGAACTGGCCGTCCGAAGTGAAGCGGATAGACCTAATAGCCCCCAGGTTACCCTTCAGTACATGGACGGCTTTCGACAGGTTCCTCACGTCCCACACTCGGCATGTCTTGTCTTGGTTCCCGGTAGCGAACGTTCGTCCATCAGGGCTCCAGGCTGACGCGAACGAGTAGTCGAGATGGCCTGTCATGGAATGAAGCGTCTGCATCCAGAATAAGAAACGGTGCTTTCACTTAATTGCACATCAGCATTTCAACTTGAAATGTCAATCAGAGTTTGGCTAACATGGGGTCTTTGATGTATGGGTGGGCATGGGCTAGTAGTGAGTATACCTCTCCTGAATTCGCATCAACAAGTAAACCATCAGGATGGTCCCCCACGGCGAGAACAAGCTTTCTGTCGGGACTCAGCGATGTATGCTGCATTAACAAAATAATAGTAAGGCCAGAGTAAAACAACAAGTGCACTTAGAGCATCCCACTGATTCCGGTACTGGCGTTGGTCTCCGTAAGACAGAAGTACAGTATATAACTGCATAGTGCTGTCAGCTCTGACAACAGATTTTTTTTTTAACACTGCTAACTTAAAGTTTGATACTCCTGTTTTGCTCTTGATATCACAAAGTCTTGTCTAATTTTATTAGATTGGTCAACAGGAGGGTACCAAAAGTAAGCCCCACATCACATAGGACATATCAAAGAGAGTGTAAAGAAGCATATTGACAGAAGCAATGTGACGAGATCACAACACTGTGTACCCAAAAAAATGTTCCAGCTTTCAAAAACAAATATAAATACAAGAGCTACAAGAAATAACCAAAGGGACTTACATTCACTGGCCAATCAAACTGAAAGTGATTGCACAACTGGAACCTCTCCATGTCATAGTCTCTTACACCGGAGTCATTATTCGATGCCATGAAATGAACAGCACCACTACGGGGGAAAACAGAACTGGCATGAACATACACCCAACAATGTGGTCACATCATTAATAATGGGGACATGACATTACCTAGAAGTATTGAATATCTCAATTGCATTAGTAATAGCATTATCTTCATGTGATGTTCGACAACAAAAGCTTATTCCTTCTCGGTCAAGGTGCTGCATTCCACATCAATATTGGATCAACACTGAGAGTTCATAAACGTATTAAGGAATTTGAGCACATGCACGAAAACATTGCATTTTGATTCAAAAGGATTTGAGTCAAATTGTCAGTCACCATGCCAAAAGATAGCACATTCATATGTATTTGATTCAAAAGATTTGAGTCAAATTGAGTAACATACCTTGCAGATTAGCTCCCCTTGAAATCCGCCAGCTACCAGCAGATTGTCCTTGACTGCCATGGTACTAACTTGAGTCTGAGAAAACCCCTCTAATAGACTTCCCGGGTGCTCCTGTAATAAGATATCCATAAGGACCATAACCATAAATAGAAGAAGAATAACAAGATAAGCTGTAGCCTGTAGAGGACGTGAAAAAATGGATCCAGATAATAAATTGCAATCAGGTATCATAGTACCTCCTTTGGTGCCACATGACCTTGTACGTTCATAATTTCAGTATCCACACCACTCAATGCAGACCAGTGAAGGACTGAGTAATGCGACATTAGGTAGACATCATGCTTGGATGTCGCCCATACTAAATTTCTCAGCTGCAGGCACAATTCAAGTCAATTGTTTGATGCTCTTGACAGCGCAGATCAAATCGTTTAAAAAATAGAGGGGCATCAATGAAGGATCTACCAGATGCAAATGGTTAGCTGAAACACAGCAGCATCACTCATTGACAAGAAATTATAGACAGAGACACATGATCAGGACTTGCAGAGATCCCTGAACAGATTAAATTCATATGGTAAAAGTTTCTCCAAACAGCCATGTAAACTTGATTTAATCCCAAAGATACAAGAACAAGCCTCAGCCCTTCTGCTCAGGACAATCTCTATCTCTTCTTTAACATATGGATACATTTCTTCATCTATGCAATTTTAGGCAAGCATTTCAGAGCCGGAGCAGGTTGTTGTGTTCGCAGCCCACCCACTTGCGTTCGATGGTCAGCCTTCACACTGGTGGGTGCTGACCTTATGCTCAACCACTTTGCAATTGATTTATCTTTTGATATAAATATAATCAAGGAAACGGGTACATCAAAGACTATGAAGACAATGTATCAAAATGGAAGTTGGCAAATAAAACAACTTGGTACATCAAATCTGATTTCACTGGCAAACAGTGCGACATAATCTTATCATGGAGCACAGAAACTTCGGCCTATCGAAAAGATACATCATACATAAATAGTTTGCAGCTGATGATTATCCGGCAGTGTATTATATTGTGTGCTTGTGCGTGCACTGTGCAGGACTACGTCTCGTCTCTTCTTTAACATAAGGGGGGAGGCAGAATAAACCCACCTGGAAATGTAGTATAGTTGATTTTACAGATCTAGTATTTTTTCTGAATTCGTAATACATTCCTGCTTTCTCAGTGTGTTTGCATTCCTGTTTTAAGACATGTATCAGCTGTCAGGAACACCTAGTCAGAAAACTTTGCATAAGCTGTTGGAACTTTCTACAAGACACACCTTGGCTGCTGCTTCCCCAGAATTAGGAATGTTCTCATAGTTTTTGTACTGCTGCAATCTGGTCAGTTTGTACTGTTCACGTGTGATATCCAGCCTCTCCCATGGTATTCCTTGGATGTCTTCTGCTTTTCTTGCCTCCGGTGCCCCCCAAGTATCTGGAAACTGACTCTAAACAGAGAAGAAAGAACAACCATTTAGAGCATCACAGCTTGGTTTATGTAATTAGAACAATGATAGATTAGCAAAAACAGCAACAAAATCATATTTATGGAAACTCTTATTGTTCAAGTTCAAGATTGGTCTATAAACTTAACAGCTGAGCAAGAGAAATAACTGCTTCTTTATCCTATGTCCAAAATTATAACAAACCCAGAGTGGTTTACAAATGGAAGACAGAATAGACGGAACAATAGAAGCCTTTCACATAGCATGCCAGGCAGATATCATGAGAACAGAGACTTGCAACAGATAGCTGTAGATAACAAAAAGATTACGGCAACGGACGGTAGAAGACAAATGACATTGTACAACTGGTAAGGCGACGAGCTATATAGATCCAGACAGCCCTCTAAACCAGAAAAAATATGTATCAGGCTCCCAAGCATGAATTTTTTGCCGTTTCATTCACCCCTCTCAAAACAAGGAATGAACAATCAGTGCCCCAATCAAGCCACTCATATGGTCATATAACTGACTCATGCCTAGTATTCAGTATACGACAGGCAGCCCCAAAGGCACGATCCTCATCATGATTAGCAATCCAATAAGAGCTGCATTTAAACCAATCTTGCGAGGACTTGAATATTTCCCACTGCAACGGTGCACCAATACAAAATAACTGATGGACATACCAAAAAGGCATGATCCTCAACATGACTAGCAATCCAATAAGAGCTGCATTTAAACCAATCTTGCGTAGACTTAATTAATTCCAACTGCAACGGCGCAACAATACAAAATAACAAATGGACATACCAAAAAGGCACGATCCTCATCATCCAGGTCCAAATCGGGGTCCCTTGGTCCTTGCTCATGGTGCCCGTCGTCGCCCGTGTCGTCGGCGTGGTCATCCGTATCAGAATCATCATACCAGTCCTCGACGTCGCGGCCGCGATAATTGCACATCGATCCTCGCCTAGGAGAGAAGCGTCACAAACCTGTCAACAAAACAAACACCACCACCATCAGCAACGGCGCTCTCACTGAAACGACTTGCGAGTCGAGCAAAGACAGTAAGCACGGCTAGAACCTACACCAGCCCACAAGTAATAGCTGCTGCTAGGCACAGCCGTAGCTACTACTACAAATCTAGCAGCTCTACGCAGTTTCTATTAGCACCGCGGCATATTAGCAGGTTCTGAAGATCTGAACACTTACGGACAATCATAAGCAAAGATGATGTAGTAAACAGAAGGAAGTCAACGCAGGGTAGAATTCGCTAGCACACGAAAGTGGGGAAATGAATCGAACACAAAGTCAACAGTCATCACATGAATAGCAGCGGACTGAAACCAGTAAAGAACGCGATTCCCCGCCTCAAATCGGGCGTGCGCACAACCGCATACAGTACCACCTACGTAATTCCCCACGCCACCCCGCTCTAAACCCTAGGAGCCGCGATCTCAACCCGCCCACCATCCAGATTTACCCCTGATCCAACCGATCGCCGTTTCCCGCCGCGGGAAAGTCACAGAAGGATCGCCAAGGCAACGCAGAAACGGGAGGCGCGACGGGGACGTACCTCAGAAGACGCCGCCCAAGCGGAGCGGAGATGGGTTCTCTTCTCTTCACCCGGAAGTATACTCCGTATGAGAAAGAAAACCGGGAGCGTCTCCTCCCTTTCCTTTTAACTCCCAAACAGTAGACTATTTTCCCAGTTTGTTTTTTGATGTTTTGCGCGTTCGTGAGTGCAGTCGGACGGACGATGGCGCCTCAGAAGAAGTATAATAACGCGGCAAAGGGCATTTCGGTCTCGTTGGTGCTAATCTGACGGGCGATTGCGATTGGACAAGACCATTGGTGCTAATCTGACGGGTGATTGCGATTGGACAAGGCCACAAGCCCACAAGTTACGAGGGTGATGGACTGATAGCAGATCAACGGTCGCAGTTGCGTCAGGCTGGACCGTCACACTTCGGCCGTTTTTCTCTTCTCTGTTTTCAAACTCTTTGGCCGAAATGGGGCAGCAGAAATGCCAAGCCCGCGTGCGTCAGTGATGTAATTCTATAGTATGTGTTAACGTGTATGCATGTTTTCTTGATAAAATAGGGCCCTGTTCGGAACTTCACCGCTCCGCGGAGTTAGAAAGCTGGGTTTTGGCTGCTCCGTCAAATTAAGCTAAAGTTTGGTCCGCTCCAGGAAGGGGGTTAAAGGGGGCGAGAGAAACCGAACACAGCTTAAGTATGCATTGAGCGTTTTTATCACATCAAGCAGATACAACCATAACTTGGTACTCCCTCTGTTCCTGATTATTAGGTCAGTGAGATCCGTAATCCACGTCACTCGGTTAGCCCTTCCACCCGTTGATCAAGAGAAACTAGTTCCATTGTACTCCCTCCGTTCCTAAATATAAGTCTTTTTAGACATTTCAAATAGACTATAACATACAGATGTATGTAGACATTTTAGAGTGTAGATTCACTCATTTTGCTCCGTATGTAGTCACTTGTTGAAATCTCTAGAAAGACTTATATTTTGGAACGGAGGGAGTAAGATTCTTTTCTTTACGGTTTGTCTATACCGCCTACTTCGTATGGAATCGTAGGAAAATGTCCATTGGACTCAACCTCGTGGGATTCTCTTTTTATGCGGGGTCATGGGAATGTTTTATAGACAAACATGGCATGCCCCTAGTCTTTTAGAAATTTCATGTGTTTTTTCGTCGTGCAGCCAAACAACATTTCTGACACATTTGTGTGTTTTCAAGTCATGTATTATTCAACCCGTCATGACATCCGGTTCCTATGTTTGTTCTGCTAGAATTTTATCTACTTTGGGCCAGCCCAATAATAATTTCGGAAATTCCTAATAAATCCTAGAGGCCCACTTAGCACATTCGTGCAAGGCAAGGGGCACTACTAAAGTTTAGTCCCACGTTGCTAGTTTACAGGGAGTTGGATGATAACCCACAAGTGTAGGGGATCGCAACAGTTTTCGAGGGTAAAGTATTCAACCCAAATTTGTTGATTCGACACAAGGGGAGCCAAAGAATACTCTTAAGTATTAGCAGCTGAGTTGTCAATTCAACCACACCTGGAAACTTAGTATCTGCAGCAAGATAGTTTAGTAGCAAAGTAATATGATAGTGACGGTAGCGGCACTAAAAGTAACGATAGTGTTTTTTTGTAGTTTTTGTAATAGTAGCAACGGAAAGTGAACTTATAGGATCTGGGGATACGTCGGTGGAGCACCAGGGGGCCCACGAGGCAGGGGGGCACGCCTTGGGCAGGGGGCGCGCCCCCCACCCTCGTGGACAGGGTGTGGGCCCCTGGTCTGGATCTTCTTGTAGATATTTTTTATATTTTTCAAAATAAATCTCCGTGGAGTTTCAGGTCATTCCGAAAACTTTTTATTTCTGCACAAAAACAACACCATGGCAATTCTGCTGAAAACAGCGTCAGTCCGGGTTAGTTCCATTCAAATCATGCAAGTTAGAGTCCAAAACAAGGGCAAAAGTGTTTGGAAAAGTAGATACGTTGAAGACGTATCAACTCCCCAAGCTTAAACCTTTGCTTGTCCTCAAGCAATTCAGTTGATAAACTCAAAGTGATAAAGAGAAACTTTGACAAACTCTGTTTGCTCTTGTTGTTGTAAATATGTAAGCCAACATTCAGGTTTTCGATAAGATCATGAACTAACCACATTCACAATAGTTTTCAGGTCTCAAGACTACTCACATCAATGGCATAATCAACTAGCGAGCAATAATAATAAACCTCGGATGACAACACTTTCTCAAAACAATCATGATATGATATAACAAGATGGTATCTCGCTAGCCCTTTTTGAGACCGCAAAACATAAATGCAGAGCACCTTTAAAGATCAAGGACTGACTAGACATTGTAATTCATGGTAAAAGAGATCCAGTTATGATCATACTCAATGCAAATTAATAGTAATACATGCAATGACAGAGGTGCTCTCTTACTGATGCTCTTTGATAAGAGGATGATGACTCTGCATAAAAGTAAATAGATAGGCCCTTCGTAGAGGGAAGCAGGGATTTGTAGAGGTGCCAGAGCTCGATTTTAAAATAGAGATGAATAACATTTTGAGCGGTATACTTTCATTGTCAACATAACAACCAAGAATCTCGATATCTCCCATGCTACACACATAATAGGCGGTTCCCAAACAGAATGATAAAGTTTATACCTCCCCAACCACCAACAAGCACACTTCACGGCCATCCGAATCCACGGGGTAGCGTCCAAACAAGCAACAACCCTGGGGGAGTTTTGTTTAATTATTATGATTTGAGCATGGGACTGGGCATCCCGGTTACCAGCCATTTTCTCATGAATGATGAGCGGAGTCCACTCATCGTGAGAATAACCCACCTAGCATGGAAGATATAAACATCCCTAGTTGATACATGAGCTGTTCGAGCATACAAAACAGAATTTCATTTGAAGGTTTAGAGTTTGGCACATACAAATTTACTTGGAACGGCAGGTAAATGACGCATATAGGAAGATATAGTGGACTCATTGGAACAACTTTGGGGTTTATGGAAGTGGATGCACAAGCAGTATTCCTGCTTAGTACAGGTGAAGGCTAGAAAGAGACTGGGAAGCGACCAGCTAGAGAGCAACAACGGTCATGAACATGCATTAAAATTAATCAACAATGAATGCAAGCATGAGTAGGATATAAATGACCTTGAACATAAATATCGTGGAGGCTATGTTGATTTGTTTCAACTACATGCGTGAACATGTGCCAAGTCAGATCACTTAAATTGTTCAAAGGAGGATACCACCCCATCATACCACATCACAACCAATTTAATATCATGTTGGCACGCAAGATAGACCATTATAAACTCTCAGCTAATTAAGCATGGAATAAGCAGCTATGATCTCTAATTGTCATTGCAAGCATGTTTCGTTCACAACAAGCTGAATTAGGAACGATGAGCCATCATATTTACAAAAACAAGAGAGGTCGAGTTCATACCAGCTTTTCTCATCTCAATTAGTTCATCATATATCATCCTTATTGCCTTTCACTCGCACGACCGAAGGGGTGGATAATAATAATAGTGCACGTGTATTGGACTAAGCTGGAATCTGCAGACATTTAATACAAGAGATGCATTTTCATTCATGGTCTTCTACTCTTAACCCCCAAAGAAAGGAAAAGAAACTATTTACATGGGAAAGCTCCCAACAAGCAAAAGAAGAACGGGAAATCTTTTTGGATTTTCATTTTTAACTACTATTACAAGCAAAGAAAGTAAACTAGATAGAAGCTACAACTAATATTTTTTGTGTGTTTTTCTTAAGGTTTTTCTAGCACACGAGAAAAAGACTAAGAAGAAGAAACTGAAACTAAATATGGATGGTACAATGAAAGAGTGTGAGCACCGACAACTAGAATAATTGTGTGAACATGAATGTAAAGTCGGTGAGAAACACGTACTCCCCGAAGCTTAGGCTTTTGGCCTAAGTTGGTCTATGGCCAGTGTTGGCCTGACGGGTCTCCAAAGTCGTAGTTGGGGTTGTACGGGGATGCAACAACTACTGCATGCTGAGCTGCAGCTCGAAGGCAGGCTGCCTCCGTCATGTTATAATAAGCATTTGCCTCCTCCATACTTATAGTGTATCTTCCTTTTGCCTGAAAGTTAAACAAAGTAGGGCAGGAAGAACAATAGGGATGGCATGATGCCTGTTAAAGATTAGTCGATATTTGAGGGTTTGATCATCCCACTCTATAAACCAGTGACTAGTCATAGCATGGCAATCTAAATGAGCAAGAGGTAAAGGTTCATCATTCTCGTGCACAGGCACACCAAGAAAGCGGGCTATGCGAGTGGCATAAATCCCATCAAATAAATATCCAATCATACCATTATGGTGTAGCCTACGTGCAACAATGGCTCCCAAGTTATATTGTCTATCACCTAGTACAGCACTCCTGAGATCACTGAGATCTGGGACGCACATATGACAAGCCTCAACTTTACCATTTATGCATCTACCAATAATGCCAGGCCCAAGATGCGATTATATCCCGATCACGTGACGCTTACATGATTGGGGCACAGCCGCATCTCAGGCGCTTAGCAAGATGGATATCATTACATCATACCATTACATAAATACATGGGGATACAACAATTCATACAAGTCACATGAATACAACAACATCAATACAATGCATCCGACTACGGATGCAAACATGAAAAGCACAACAACATCCATCTGCTATCCCAGGCTGTCGACCCGGAACCTAAACCAAGACTAACGAAGAAGAAGAAGAAAGACCTCCAACACAAAGGACATCGCTCTCACGTCAAGTCATCGGAAACCTGCACCTGCAACTATTGTTGTAGTATCTGTGAGCCACGAGGACTCAGCAATCCCATAACCATGGGTAACAAGACTAGCAAAGCTTAATGGGTAGGAAGAGGTAAAGTGGTGAGGCTGCAGCAGCGGCTAAGCAAAAGTATGGTGGCTAACTTACGAGTACAAGAATAACATGAGCATCTACGCAAACGGTCGCAACAAGTAGTGATCGCTAAAGATCCTGAACTACCTACGAGTCAAACATAACCCCACCGTGTTCTCTTCTCCAAGTGAAAAGAGACAGTCACGGTTACTCACACGGTTGTGTGTTTTACTCCGGATCCTCTGTCAAGTTTTCTACAACCGGACATTAACAAATTCCAATATGCCACATAATCGCGGGCACGGCTTTCGAAAGATCATAACCCTGCAGGGGTGTACCAACTGAGCCCATCACAAGCTCCCACGATCAGTAGAGATAATACTAATATTACCCCTTATCTTAGGGAAGGCCCGATCAGACTCAGAATTCCCGGTGCACAAGACATTTCGACAATGGTAAAACAAGTCCAGCAAGACCTCCCGGCTTGCCGACACCCTGATAGTAGCCACGCGTATCTCGTCTCACGCCACGTCCGGATGGGAAAACCTACGGGAGCCAGATACCTCGAGTTTCCCCGTGGCGGCCCCGCAGTCTGCCCATTTGGGACCAACACCATCAGCACTGGCCTCCCTGTTATGTAGAAAGAATCCTCAGGGATGCGACCCCCTATGAAATTAAATTCATTAATTAAGTTGTTATTATGAGGCAAATTAAAACCAATGTTGGGCCTTGCTGGAGGAGTTTTATTCAAAGACGAACTGTCAAGGGGTCCCCATATACCCAACCGTGCAAGGAACGCAAAATCAAGGAGCATAACGTCGGTTTATCGGCTCCTAAGGTGGCATGAGTGGAATAAAACACCAAGCAAAAGGCCAAGCCTTGTACCAATTGCCAAGTATATAGGTGTGTTAAGTATTTTAATAGATATATTGTGATATTCCAACAACAAGATCCGACATGGATCAATCTTCATCTTCACCTGCAACTAACAACGCTATAAGAGTGGCTGAGCAAGCGGGTAACATAGCCAAACAACGGTTTGCTAGGAAGGTGTCAAAGGTTAGAGGTTTCATGGCAACAAGGAGATGGGCTGACCATAAAAGATGGGTAGCGTGACATGTAACGATAGCATCGAGACAGCTAGCATGGCAATGATAGTAAAGGTATCCAAGGTGATGGTCATCTTGCCTGAGATCCCGCAAGGAAGAAGAACGAGGCCGATGAAGAAGACGAAGAAGAAGAAGCCTCGAAGTCGAACCAAGTGTAGTCGAACGAATCCTCACGATCGCAACGGAACAAGCACTAACGAGAAGAAGCAAGCAATACGGTAAACACACCACTCAAGAACATGACAAGATGCTCAACCAAGTATGATGCAAGACAAGTCTATATGATGCAAAACATGGCAAGGGATGATGCATACAATAACAACACAAAACAACAAGTTTAAATGAGGCTGGAATCAACATATAACAATTCCGCTAAGTCCTCATATGCACCTTTTGAAATTGGTCCAGATCTGAACAAACATTAAGTTAAAGTTGTTAAACAGCAAGTTAACATGCACCATGATGATCTACACGAAATTCTAGTCAAGTTACATACCTAGAAGATATGAGCAAAACAAGGCAAGCATGGCAAATAAGTAAGATGCATCCAAACAACAAGCAAACACCCTCCAAACATGAAAACAACATGATATTATGCTTCTACAAGCAAAATCACACAAGTTTCATATAAGACACGCTCAAAACGGAGCAACGGGCCAAAAACTATGAGCAAACCAAATTACAATGCAAAGCTGAAGTTAACATCCACATAGCAACTTTGGAGCAAGGTAAATATATGCTACAGTGCCCAAACATGATAACAAGAGGCATGGATGTGAAATAGACATGATACTTAACAAGCATGAACTTAGAGCACACCCAAAAACTTGCTGGAACACAATTAAACAAGCATGGCAAGTTGCAATAAATTTATCCAGACTTGGCCAAAATCTGGGAAGGCAAAAACATCATCACGACGCTGCCTTCGGAGGCACAAAACAACAAGCATATCAACTCTACTAAGTATATAAAGATCATGGACATGTAATAGACATAGCATACATCAAACAACTCCATTGGATCAACTCCATAGGAGGCATGGATCAATAACGACAAGCTTCACCAAATTGATCGTGCTGAAAAACAGGTTGACAGGTAAATTTATAGCAACTTGAGAGCAAGAAATAAATAAGCTATAGTAGGCCATATATGCAAATAAGGGCATGGATGGATAGAGCATAACATGAACAACAAGACATGATCATTGGACATACTAGAACAAGCATGGATTTGAGTGGGGCATCAAGCAAACATAGCATCATGTTTAACAGTTTCAGACTTAGCAGTTTTTAAACAAGTCTCAGGAAACACAACATCGAGTAGGCTACTTTACAAGCTTGTTTCAAATACCACAAGGCATATCATGAAAAGTGGATTGCACCATAGAAAAGACCATATGATTGTGCTTCTAAAACATATTGACATGTGGCATGAAGGAGAAACACATCAATAGCTATGAACAAGTCAAAACAGCATCTCATAACAACTTTCAGCACTTAACATCCACATGCACTTTTGCAACAGAGATTAACATGGCAATATGGCACCTAACATGAATGCTACAGCAACCATCATGTAGACAACTTCACAATGACCATTTTGACATATCTTATGCTTCATTTGGACCAACATGCACAAAGTTATCACATCTCAAACATGCTAACAAAATTACAGTTACCAGCAGTTTTAAACACCTAGCACTCTTGCAATGAAGATTAGGGCATCAAGATGACCTCAACCAAGCATGCCACAATGGAACCAAATGAAGAGCATATCACCACGAACATTTTGACATATCATATGCATCATTTGGACCAACGAGCTAAAAGTTACAGCCACTCAAACAGGCACACATTTTTAACAGTTTTGGGGACTTCGTTATATCCACAGAAAAAAAACAAGTGAGCGTAAGGAGCTATATAACGCCCAGGGCGAGGGTTAGTGGGCTCTTACCACTGGGCTCGGCCCAGGAGCGAAGGAGGAGGGGCCGACTAGGCCTGAGGGAGAAGGAGGCCTGGAAGCTGGCCTGGCCTGGCAGGAGGCGACGCTGGGCGACGGGCGGGGTGCGGCCCACCTGCGGGAGGAGTCCCGCGAGGCCGGTGCTGGCCGGTCGTCGTCCTCGCCTGCTCCCGCTCGAGTAGGGAACGAGGAGGCGGCGACGGGGATGGCCGGATCCGAACGGCGACGGAGCGGATCTGCGCAGGGGCGGCGACCACCGACGCCGGTCGGCGCGGGCAGCCGTCAGGGAGGAGCTAGGCGGCTCGGCGCGGGGGACGGGCTCGGGCGGCGTGGAGCGTTGTGGTTGCCGGCGGGAAGGTGCGGCGGCCGGAGCGGGAGGTTCCACGCGGAGCTCGCGGGTGGCCGCGGCGGCGATGGTCGGGCACGCTGGCGAGCGAGGAGGCGGGGCAGGGGAGCGGGGCGCTCGGCCTGCGGCAGCAGCGGCGGATCGGGCCCGCGCGGGCCCCGGATGGGCTCCGCGGGCCGCGGCGATGGGAGGAGAGAGAGAGGGTGAGGTGGCGTGACGCTATTGGCTGAGAGCGGCGGAAGGGTGACGTGGCAGGCCGCGATTGGCCGGGTGATGTGGC
The DNA here is from genome assembly GCA_902687465.1 of Secale cereale. Taxonomy (NCBI): domain Eukaryota; kingdom Viridiplantae; phylum Streptophyta; class Magnoliopsida; order Poales; family Poaceae; genus Secale; species Secale cereale. Next base: position 566,609,060 of record LR738714.1, on the reverse strand, counting down.
CGGCTGGACATGTCCGGCGCGGATGGACATGTCCGGCGGCGTGAGGAAGAGGGAGACTAGGGTTAGACCGCGAATTTGGACGGGGGAGGGCTAATTTATAAGTAGAGGGAGCTAGGAGTGTCCAAATGAGGAGCGGTTTTCGGCCACGCGATCCTGATCCGACGACCGAGAGCATGGAGGGGGTTTGGATGGGCTAGTGGGCTGTTGTGAAGGGGTGCTGGGCCAAAAGAGAAAAGGCTTCCGGCGGTTAACGTGGTTAACCGTTGGGCTATCAAACGAACTCCGAATGCGACGAAACTTGACAGGCGGTCTACCTATGCTATAATAAGACCACACGCCAAGTTTCATCCCATTCCGGGAACATTTTCCGGCCACTTATAAAATAAATATTCGGAGGCGCCGCGGGCGCGTGCAAGTGTGTCTGGGCTCAAACGGGCAACGGAAAGGACAAGCGGACTCGGACGGATGCTAGTTTTGAAAACATGAGGATGCAATGCACGCAATGACAAGGCAAAATGCAACACGCAAGTAGATGACATGGCAACGACGATGAATAACTGGCTGGCACCTGGCGCACCGGTCTCGGGGTGTCACAACACTCCCCTACTAACAAGAGATCTCGTCCCGAGATCTTAGGAACGAGACGGAAGGGAAAAAGGAAGAACAAAGTTCTTCGAGGACAAAAGAGTGAAACCAAAGAACCTTGAGAGTTTGAGCCACTTGAAAAGAAGGAAATAACGGAGATGAACGAAGTTGCAAGGACTTCGTTAAACAAGAGGAACAAAGAATACGATGAGAACCAAGGGGGTTGAAAGGCACGAAACAAGAGCTGAAGGAACAAGAATGAATTCGAAACCACTCCGATTAATAAGAGCTAGTAAGGAATTTGAACGAAGTAATTCGGGCAGCACTCCGGCTGAAACTGAAAGAAATAACACACCGGTTGAACATGAATGGAATAGGACATGAACCTGAGAAGATGAAACGAGAACATGACAAAATGAACAATACAATGCCTCCGGAAGAATGGAAAGAATGCAATGAAAAGAACGTAGAAGATGAAAACTTACACCACAAATGAATTTGAAAGAGAATCTTCAAGAGAAAGACTTGAACGGAGTTGTTGAGAAGATCAACAAAAGAATAAGCTTGTTGTGGACTTATTGTACACATCTGAAAACTTGAGGTGAACTATGCCGCAACCAAAATGTTGATGAGCTGAGAAGAGCGAAGAATGCAAACTCCACTTCAAAAGAATACGGAGAATTATTAGCACTCGAGAGGCAAAATAATAATGCTTGAGTCTCCAACAAGAATCTTGATGAACACTTGAAGAATGAATTATCTCATGAAGAACCACCATGAGGAACTCGATGATGATGGATGAAAAGAATAAGAATAAGGCCTTGCGATGATTAGACGGGGTTCCGACGAGATAGTCGAGAAAACTTCGAACTCCGGGGAAGAAAAGATTAAAGCACTTGGAACTAGAATTTATTCGTCAAGAACAAATTCCGAAGGGAAGGATTAAATCAACTTGATGAAAAGAATAAGAATTATGTTATGCTTATCCTCCAACAATTAAATTGATGAGAAGCTATGGATTCGCATACTACTTATTCCCGTTGAAATGATTAAAGAGGGATATATTGCGAACTTGCGAAAATCTTCATGAAACACCGGTAGGATTGGAATAAAAATGAATGGATTGATATGATAACACCGAAAAAGAACTCTTGAGCGAACCACCATAAGAAATTGAAACCTGGCGAAGAAAAGGAACGAACCACCAGGAAGAATTAAAATCGAGTGATGAAAGAGAATAAACCACCGTGAAGAATTGAAATTGAACGAAGAAAAGAGAATAATCACCGGGAAGAATAAAGCACCTGAGGAAATTTGAATGACGAGAACGAAGAGATTGTGAACTGATTAAAGAATACTTGGACGAAGCACCGGACGAATGTGAGATGAACGAAGAGGCATCAATGAAGAATATTTGGAGTACGAAATTGAAAACTGAGAACGAATAAATCTTCTGAAATGATGGCCTTCGGAGGAACACAAAGAAAAAAGAATTGATGAGATGCTCCAGAAGAATGAAAGGAGAAAGGTTGAACCCATGATGAAGAAAAAAAATTCAAACGATCTTGGAGAAGGCACATGACTGATGGAATCAATACTTACGTCACACTTGAAAAGAATTTTGGAACACTCCGGGAAATAACTAGAAGAGTCAGGTAAGATCCTGGGAAAAGACCTGTGGGTTATGAGCCCACCAAAGAGAAAACACCGTTGGAACAGATTGAAAGGAGATGATGCACCAGAACGATTTAAAAGCTTGAATGAGGTGACAACCTCGAATTAATTGAAGGCAACATGAATCTCGTGAGATATCTTTGGAACTCCGGAATTATTAAATGGCGAGAGGCGAACGAGCAAGATGAAAACACTTGAGTCGATGGAAGAATAAGAACAGCACTGAGATATTGGAATTGAATCCACCGGAAAAGAAAAGAGATGAAGAATATCAAACGAGAGGAGAATTTATCGGAGAAGAAAAGAGAAGAATGACGACGAGCTAGACGAGAGTTCACCAGTTGAAACAATCGAGGAAAGAATACAAAACTCCACTCGAGTAGGATGGATACTCGATTGAGGACTCCGGCTCTGTGAAGAAAAAGGGTGGGCAGGTGGGAAAAAGAAAGACAACTTCGGAAGGGGAAACACCATCGGTTGAAAAGAACTGAGGGTTGAACTTGCAAAGAAGAAGAGGGTCGAATCCACTTGACAAGAGATGCACCAGATGATAGAACTAACAACGCAACAAACGAAAACTAACCGCGTGATCCTAAAAAAATTGAAGGGGGAGAGGGGTAATTCAAAACACCTACGTCAAAATTCCTCACCAGAGCGACGACGGGGCTAAGGAGTAAAAAGAATTCCTACTCTCCGATATAACTAGACTCCAAAATAGTTTTCTGCTAGACTCAACAATGGCCAAGCTATGATCAATTAAGGGGGCTCCTATGGTCGGTCGAGGCACTGATACCAACTTGTCAGGCCCAAGATGCGATTCTATCCCGATCATGTGACGCTTACATGATTGGGGCATAGCCGCATCTCATGCGCTTAGCAAGATGGATATCATTACATCGTACCATTACATAAATACATGGGGATACAACAATTCATACAAGTCACATGAATACAACAACATCAATACAAGGCATCCGACTACGGATACAAACATGAAAAGCACAACGACATCCATCTGCTATCCCAGGCTGTTGACCCGGAACCTAACCCAAGACTGACGAAGAAGAAGAAGAAAGACCTCCAACACAAAGGACATCGCTCTCACGTCAAGTCATCGGAAACCTGCACCTGCAACTGTTGTTGTAGTATCTGTGAGCCACGAGGACTCAGCAATCCCATAACCATGGGTAACAAGACTAGCAAAGCTTAATGGGTAGGAAGAGGTAAAGTGGTGAGGCTGCAGCAGCGGCTAAGCAAAAGTATGGTGGCTAACTTACGAGTACAAGAATAAGATGAGCATCTACGCAAACGGTCGCAACTAGTAGTGATCGCTAAAGATCCTGAGCTACCTACGAGTCAAACATAACCCCATCGTGTTCTCTTCTCCAAGTGAAAAGAGGCAGTCATGGTTACTCACACGGTTGTGTGTTTTACTCCGGATCCTCTGTCAAGTTTTCTACAACCGAACATTAACAAATTCCAATCTGCCACATAACCGCGGGCACGGCTTTCGGAAGATCATAACCCTGCAGGGGTGTCCCAACTTAGCCCATCACAAGCTCTCACGATCAGTAGAGATAATACTAATATTACCCCTTATCTTAGGGAAGGCCCGATCAGACTCGAAATTCCCGGTGCTCAAGACATTTCGACAATGGTAAAACAAGTCCAGCAAGACCTCCCGGCGTGCCGACACCCTGATAGTAGCCGCGCGTATCTCGTCTCAAGCCACGTCCGGATGGGAAAGCCTACGGGAGCCAGATACCTCGAGTTTCCCCGTGGCGGCCCAACAGTCTGCCCGTTTGGGACCAACACCATCAGCACTAGCCCCCCTGTTATGTAAAAAGAATCCTCGGGGACGCGACCCCCTATGCAATTTAATTAATTAATTAAGTTGTTATTATGAGGCAAATTAAAACCAATGTTGGGCCTTGCTGGAGGAGTTTTATTCAAAGACGAACTGTCAAGGGGTCCCCATATACCCAACAGTGTAAGGAACGCAAAATCAAGGAACATAACGCCGGTTTATCGGCTCCTAAGGTGGCATGAGTGGAACAAAACACCGAGAAAAAGGCCAAGCCTTCTACCCATTGCCAAGTATATAGGTGTGTTAAGTATTTTAATAGATATATTGTGATATTCCAACAACAAGATCCGACATGGATCAATCTTCATCTTCACCTGCAACTAACAATGCTATAAGAGGGGCTGAGCAAGCGGGTAACATAGCCAAACAATGGTTTGCTGGGAAGGTGTGAAAGGTTAGAGGTTTCATGGCAACAAGGAGAGGGGCTGACAATAAAAGATGGGTAGCGCGACATGTAACGATAGCATCGAGACAGCTAGCATGGCAATGATAGTAAAGGTATCCAAGGTGATGGTCATCTTGCCTGAGATCCCGCAAGGAAGAAGAACGAGGCCGATGAAGAAGACGAAGAAGAAGCCTCGAAGTCGAACCAAGTGTAGTCGAACGAATCCTCACGACCGCAACGGAACAAGCACTAACGAGAAGAAGCAAGCAATACGGTAAACACACCACTCAAGAACATGACAAGATGCTCTACCAAGTATGATGCAAGACAAGTCTATATGATGCAAAACATGGCAAGGGATGATGCATACAAGAACAACACAAAACAACAAGTTTAAATGAGGCCGGAATCAACATATAACAATTCCGGTAAGTCCTCATATGCACCTTTTGAAATTGGTCCAGATCTGAACAAACATTAAGTTAAAGTTTTTAAACATCAATTTAACATGCACCATGATGATCTACACGAAATTCTAGTCAAGTTACATATAAAGTTTGTTTAATTCGGAGCTACGGCCTAGAAGATATGAGCAAAACAAGGCAAGCATGGCAAATAAGTAAGATGCATCCAAACAACAAGCAAACACCCTCCAAACATGAAAACAACATGATATTATGCTTGTACAAGTAAAATCACACAAGTTTCATATAAGACACGCTCAAAGCGGAGCAACGGGCTAAAAGATATGAGCAAAACAAGTTACAATGCAAAGCTGAAGTTAACAGCCACATAGCAACTTTGGAGCAAGGTAAATATATGCTACAGCGCCCAAACATGATAACAAGAGGCATGGATGTGAAATAGACATGATACTTAATAAGCATGAACTTAGAGCACACCCAAAAACTTGCTGGAACACAATTAAACAAGCATGGCAAGTTGCAATAAATTTATCCAGACTTGGCCAAAATCAGGGAAGGCAAAAACATCATCACGACGCTGCCTTCGGAGGCACAAAACAACAAGCATATCAACTCTACTAAGTATATAAAGATCATGGACATGTAATAGACATAGCATACATCAAACAACTCCATTGGATCAACTCCATAGGAGGCATGGATCAATAACAATAAGCTTCACCAAATTGATCATGCTGAAAAACAGGCTGACAGGTAAATTTATAGCAACTTGAGAGCAAGAAATAAATAAGCTACGGGAGGCCATATATGCAAATAAGGGCATGGATGGATAGAGCATAACATGAAAAACAAGACATGATCATTTGACATACTAGAACAAGCATGGATTTGAGTGGGGCATCAAGCAAACATAGCATCATGTTTAACAGTTTCAGACTTAGCAGTTTTTAAATAAGTCTCGGGAAACACAACAGCGAGTAGGCTACCTTTCAAGCTTATTGCAAACACCACAAGGCATATCATGAAAATTGGATTGCACCACAACAAAGACCATATGATTGTGCTTCTAAAACATATTGACATGTGGCATGAAAGACAAACACATCAATAGCTATGAACAAGTCAAAACAGCATCTCATAACAAGTTTCAACACTTAACAGCCACATGCACTTTTGCAATAGAGATTAACATGGCAATATGGCACCTAACATGAATGCTACAGCAACCATCATGTAGAGCACTTCACAATGAACATTTTGACATATCATATGCTTCATTTGGACCAACATGCACAAAGTTATCACATCTCAAACATGCTAACAAAATTATAGTTACCAGAAGTTTTAAACATCTAGCACTCTTGCAACGAAGATTAGGGCATCAAGATGACCTCAACCAAGCATGCCACAATGGAACAAAATGAAGAGCATATCACCACGAACATTTTGACATATCATACGCATCATTTGGACCAACGAGCTAAAAGTTACAGCCACTCAAACAGGCACACATTTTTAATAGTTTTGGGGACTTGGTCATATCCACAGAAAAAAAACACGTGAGCGTAAGGAGCTATATAACACCGAGGGCGAGGGTTAGTAGGCTCTTACCACTGGGCTCGGCCCAGGAGCGAAGGAGGAGGGGTCGACTTGGCCTGAGGGAGGAGGAGGCCCGGAAGCTGGCCTGGCCTGGCAGGAGGCGACGCTGGGCCACGGGCGGGGTGCGGCCCACCTGCGGGAGGAGGCCCGCGAGGCCAGCGCTGGCCGGTCGTCGTCCTCGCATGCTCCCGCTCGAGCAGGGAATGAGGAGGCGGCGACGGGGATGGCCGGATCCGGCTCGCCTCGGCCGGATCCGAACGGCGGCGGAGCGGATCTACGCAGGGGCGGCGACCACCAACGCCGGTCGGCACGGGCAGCCGGCAGGGAGGAGCTGGGCGGCTCGGCGCGGGGGACGGGCTCGGGCGGCGTGGAGCGCTGCGGTTGCCGCCGGGAAGGTGCGGCGGCCGGAGCGGGAGGGTCCAGGTGGAGCCCGCGGGTGGCCGCGGCGGCGTTGGGCACGCCGGCGAGCGAGGAGGCGGGGCAGGCGAGCGGGGCGCTCAGCCTGCGGCAGCGGCGGTGGTTCGGGCCCGCGCGGGCCCTAGATGGGCTCCGTGGGCCGCGGCAGTGGAAGGAGAGAGAGAGGGTGAGGTGGCGCGGCGCCATTGGCTGAGAGCGGCTGTAATGCCCAGGATGGAACTATACCTCCTACGTGTCGAGGCACGACTTAAAGGTATAAGCCCATTCTGGAATGATCTCAAGTTTGGTATCTTTGCACGACTCATGTAAAAGAGGGATTAAATTGCAAAAGGAGATAGTTGGCTTACACTCGCCACTTCACACAATTCATTACATAAGCAAAACATCATCAAAACATCACAACCCGACTACGGGCGAAGATCCAAAAGAAAGATACCAAAAGCATAAAGCCACAGGTCCGAATCGAATTCTAGTAGAAACCACTACTGATCGTCGAAAACGTCACAAGCATACGGCCACTCTCTTCATCGAGCTTCCAGTGAAGTACTGATCCAACTCTTGAATCGAACTCAGCTGAACCTGCATCTGGTGTTGTAGTATCTGTGAGCCACGAGGACTCAGTAATCCCATAACCATGGGATTACAAGACTAGCAAAGCTTTATGGGTAGGAAGAGGTAAAGTGGCGAGGTTGCAGCAGCGGCTAAGCATAATATGGTGGCTAACTTACGAGTACAAGAATAAGATGAGCATCTACGCAAACGGTCGCAAACTAGTAGTGATCGCTAAAGATCCTGAACTTCATACGAATCAAACATAACCCCACCGTGTTCTCTTCTCAAAGTGAAAAGAGACAGTCACGGTTACTCACACAGTTGTGTGTTTTACTTTGGATCCTCTGACAAGTTTTCTACAACCGGACATTAACAAATTCCAATCTGCCACATAACCGCGGGCAGGGCTTTCGAAAGATTATAACCCTGCAGGGGTGTCCCAACTTAGCCCATCACAAGCTCTCACGATTAGCTGAAGTGATAAATATAATATCATCACCCTTATATTAGGGAAATCCGATGAGGCTCGGCATCCCGGTGCACAAGACATTTCAACAATGGTAAAACAAGTCCAGCAAGACCTCCCGGCGTGCCGACACCCTGATAGTAGCCGCGCGTATCTCGTCTCAGGCCACGACCGGATGGGCGATGCTACAGGTAAAACCAATCCTCGAGTTTCCCCGTGGTGGCCCCGCAGGACCCCCGTTTGGGACCAACACCATCAGCACTGGCCCCCCCTGCTATGTAGAATTAAGAACCCGGGGACGCGACCCCCTATGCAATTTTAATTAATTAATTAAGTTGTTATTATGAGCAAATTAAAACCAAAGTTGGGCCTTGCTGGAGCAGTTTTATTCAAAGTCGAACTGTCAAGGGGTCCCCATCCACCCATCGTGTAAGGAACGCAAAATCAAGGAACATAATGCCGGTTTATCAGCGCCTAAGGTGGCATGAGTGGAACAAAACACCGAGCAAAAGGCCAAGCCTTCCACCCATGCCCAGTATATAGGTGTGTTAATAATAATTATAGATATTGTGATATACCAACAACAAGTTCCCTCCTGGAACGATCTTCATCTTCACCTGCAACTAACAACGCTATAAGAGGGGCTGAGCAAGCGGGTAACATAGCCAAACAGTGGTTTTGCTAGGAAGGTGTCAAAAGGTTAGAGGCTTCATGGCAACAAGGAGAGGCTGACATAAAAGATGGGTAGCGCGACATGTAACGATAGCATCGAGACAACTAAGCATGGCAATGGTAGTAAAGGTATCCAAGGGTATTATCATCTTGCCTGGGATTCCGCAAGGGAGAAGAACGGATCCATGAAGTAGACGGAGCAACAAAGTCGAGCAAATCCTCACAACTCCGGAATGGAACCGAAGCTAACAAGAAAAGCAACCGGAAAGAAACAAGCAACACGGTAAACACACAAACATAAACATGGCATACGATGCACATCCAAGTATGATGCATGTCCGCTTCAATTATGCATGGCATGGCAATGTGCACAAACAAAATTACAAGTTAAGTGGAGCTCAATATGCAACGAGTTGCATATTGACGAAACACCACATGTTAATTATTTAGTTGACTCTCGTTTATTTACAAGACAAGATTAAATGTTTTTAACATAGCAAGAGGTGAAGCATAATAAAACTACACTATTTAGGCATTTTAAATGAGGCCGGAAATAACAACAACAATTCCGGGAAAAACCCCATGAGCATGTTTAGCAATTTTTAAGCAAACAACAATTCACACATTTTAATGTTGTTAACATGATGCGGATGACATGATCAAGTTTATGCAATTTTTATTAGAAGTTGACATGAAGAAGATATGAAGTATTGTCACCGTGGTGGAAAGAAAGGGTGCCACGGCAACGATCCGAAAGTGATGCATCGGCAACATCTCGGTTCCGGTACTCGTTGAGAGACCGGTGCAAAAGCAAAGGGTGGCGTGAGCGAGCGGAACAAGATGAAAGGTGGGGAGATCCCGTCACCGGGTTCCCACGACTCGGCGACGAGGCAACCGAGGAGCATGACAAAAGACTAAACGGGCACGGAGCACACAAGGGAAACATTTCATACAACACATGCATTCATCCACGGGTCATCGTCTCGGGGTTATACCTTCGGAACAAGCGTTTCGGGGCGGATCGAGATCGTAGAGGAAGTAGTGGAAGTAGACGTTCTCGAGGCGGTCGTGGTACACGTTATCGGAGAGGAAGTAGTCGTTCATGTTATCGTGTCGGGGTACTTGTCGCATCGCCGAGCGTAGTGGTACTTGACGCGTTCGTCTTGTGTAGTCGTACTCGTTTCTTCACCGAAGGTAGTCGTACACGGGGCGACGGCAGTGGTACTCGCGGTCGTCGTGGTACTTGGTGTCTTGACGATTCTGGAGACGCGTAGAGGTACTTGACGTGTCGCCGTTTAGTCGATCCCCGAGGTCTTGGCGGGTTGTCGTGGAACTTGAGATAAACAACAACAGCAACAAAAAAAAGGAGATGGGCTGCGGGGTTGCTCGGGGCGACGCCTTGGCGCTGGTGGCGATGCGGCCTGGAGACGGAGGGGAAACGGCGGCTGCTGGCTGCCGGCTGGAGGGAGACGGCGACCGGTGGGCGTCCATGGCGGGAGACAGGGGCGGCCGGCTGCACCTGGACGTCGGGAGGAGCGGAGCAGACCGGGGCGTCGGACTTGGGCGGCCGGGAGGAGCAGCGGTGGCCGCGCTGGACGGCCGCGGAGGAGATGGACGAGGCGAGGAACTGACGAGGAGGCGGGCCTGGCGGCGTTGCGGCAAGGCCCGAGGCCATGGGCCACTGCTCGCGCGCACAGGGCGGCGGCCAACTGCTCAGGGTCGAGGGGATCGCGCTGGGGAGCTCCTCTCCCTCGCGATGCGGCGGCCTGCGATTGGGGCGCGGGGCCATGGCACGCTGGAGACGGAGGAAGGAGCGCTGGGCTCCTGGGAGATCGAGCGGAAAGGGAGAGGTGCGGGTCGAGCGCTGGGAGAGACGAGCGAGGGGGGTCGATGGGGAACGGGGTGTGGCGCTCGGTGGGAGAAGAGGAGCGAGGGGATCGGGATCGATGCGCTTAGGGTTAGGGGAGCGAGGAAGTGGCGGCTGGGCCTGAAGGCCAGGAGGGATTGGGCCGGTTGGCTGATGGGCCAGCTGCTGGAGGACCTCAAGCTGGGCTGCTCTCCTGCCTCTCTCATACTGATTTTTCTCTTTAACAGAAAAAAAGAAGAAAGAGGAAATAGAAAAGGAGGCTTAGTGGAAGATTTAGCACATGGGATATTTTCCTCGGGCCCATAAAAATGAGTGTAGTCCAAGAAAAATATAAGTGGCAAGATTGAAAGATATGAATCCAAATTCATTTGAATATGGTCCAAATGGATTTGAATATGCATGGGGTATTTGAAGAGTCCAAAAATGTTGAGATTTTTGGAGGAACCTCGATACAACGGAAAAGAATTATAGACAAAGTTTGAGGCAAGGAATTGCGAAAGAGAAGGCATGGGAAAAAAATGCAAGTGTGTTGGGTGAATTCCAACAAATGGAATAATTTAATAATAGCTCCATAATACTAGGAGGATATGTTATACAGAGAAATCACACTTCCCTCGATTTAAATGGACCGAAGGTCCACACAATTTATTTGGTTGAGATGCAAAAGAAATATGACATGATGGCATGATGACATGATGCAAAGCAAAATAAATAACACAAGCACAAAAGAAACACACGGGAGAACCCGGAACATCTGGAATCTTCTGGAATCTTCTGGGACGTCGGTCTTCGGGTGTCACAACTCTCCCACACTAACAGAGGATCTCAACCCGAGATCCTAGAGATGGCACCGGATAAAACGAAAAGAAGAGGTAAAACAAAGTTGCTTCTTTGACAGACGAGTGAAACCAAAGAACCTGAGAGGTTGAACAAGCTGAATAAAGAACAATGCAACATAGATGGACAAAGATGAAAACACTCCGGTAAAAGAGGAACAAGGAACACAACGAGAACCTTGTAGGTTGAAAGACATGAAACAAGAGCTCACGGATGACGGAAGAATTTCAAAACCACTCCGGTTAACCAAGATTGAGAAGGAATAAGAACGAAATAGTTTGGACAGCACTCCGTCTGAAAATGGAAGGAATTAACATGAACTTGAGGAGATGGAATGATACTTGATGAAATCAACAACACATTGCCTCCGAAACAATTGAAAGGATGTCACAAAAGTAAGAAAGACTTCAGACAGCACTCCGGTTGAAAAGAGAGGCAAACTTGATAAGATGAGGGAACTTGAATGAAGAATACAACACTCCGGTTAAATAGATAAACAAGGAAAAGAACATGATCTTGACAAAACGATATGATGGTTTGGAGAGAGCAACATCACAATACCTCCGGTATGAAAGAATATATGCTAGGTCGTTGTAAAGAAAAGAACGGAGAAGAAAATGACAACTTCTCCCACAAATGAATTAGGAAAACCTCCTTACAAAGAAGGGTTGAATGGGGTTGATGGAAAAAAAATCAACAACGAAACGAATAAGCTTGATGTGGGCTTATGGAAAACATCTCAAAGTTATGAGGTGACGACCAGCCACTAACTTAAACAATTGATTGGATTGAGATCAACAAGGAGATGAACAACTTATTTCACCAGAAGGATAAATGAAGAACTTGGGTCATTTCTAAGCACCATAATTAGCAACAATTCTCAGGGAAAGCTTTTTGGTGAAATACAACCCAAGATAACTCCAAGAGATAAAATGGGGGGTTGAAAGGATCTCCTAAAGAGAAAGAAATGATGGTTTTAATTATCTCATTCTTGATAACTCGTGAATCATGAAACATGAAGGAATTGTCAAGAATGACATAACACCATCTGAAAAGATAAGGTAGAAAGGATTGCAATTGGAAAGCAAGATGAAGAATGCTTGAGCTCCAACAAGAATCTTGATAAAGACTACGAGGATGAATTAAATCATGATGAACCACCATGAGAACTCCGGTAATGAAAGCATGAGAAGTGAAAGATGAAAAGAATAAGATTCAAGGCCTGTGATGAATTAGATGGAGCTTTGAAATGATATAATTGAAATAACTTGGAACTCCGGAAACAAGATGAACAACTTGAAACCTAGAATTTATTCCTCATGAATAAACTCTAACAAAGGGATTAATCCACTTGGATGAAATAAGAATAAGAATTATGTCATGCTTATCCTTCACCAATTTAAATTGATGACAACCAAAGGATTTGGCATACTACTTATTCTCGTTGGAAAGAATTAAAGAGAGATCTCGCACAAACTTGGGTAAATCTTGAACGAACCACCGGTAGGATTGTTAAAAGAACAAATGAATTAAAATGGTAACAACGGAAGGGTAAACTTGAAAGAACCACCGTAAGAATATGGAGACGAACGAAGAGGCATCCATGAAGAATATTTGGAGGACAAAGTTGAAAACTGAGAACGAAGAAATATTCTGAAATGATGGCCTTCGGAGGATCACAAGGAAAAGAATCCATGAAATGCTTTGGATGGTATAAAAGAATTCCTCACAATCGGAACAATAATGAGGATGGCATGAAGCTAGAACCACGAATCTTGAGAGAACGGATAAGGATTCAAGAGGAACTCGTCTTCGAGTCTTCAAAATCTGAGAAGATGATGAGATACACCACCTTGAATTGTATAGGCACTCCGTAATGAAGAATTAAAAGGTTGAACCAATGATGAAAAGAATTTGAAAGCGGTTGTGGAGAAGGACTATGATTGATGGGATTCATACTTACGTCACACTTTGAAAAGAATTTGAGTATAACTCCGGAAAAAAAGAAGAGTCAGGTAAGATCCTGGAAAAAGACCTGTGGGTTATGGGCCCACTAAAAAAATCACCGTTGGAAAAGATTGCTTGCGAGATATAGCACCGGTTGAATTAAATGGCTTGAATAAGATGACAATCTCAAAATAGCTTGAACGGATTAAGAATGGAAACACGAATCTTCTGAGATATCTTCAACACTCCGGATATGAATAAAGAGATATGAAGAAATAAGAGAGCCTTCGGATAGGAAATTTCAACATGTGAAAACATGTGAAACAAAAGGAAGATATATGATCAACACCGAAGCTTGAATTACATCCACCGGCAGAATTTGAGAACAAAAGAATGATGAACTTGAAGCTCTTGAGCATCTTCACGACAAAGCACCGGATAAGAACATTGATGGAAAAAAATGAAGAAACATCACATGAATAAAATGGATACTTGATTAAGAATTCTGGCTCCGACAAGAAGAAGGGTGGGAGGGTGGGGAAAACAAAGACAACTTGGAATGAATGAAACAGACAAATCGTCAGATTTCTCAACGGTGTCTGTATGGAATAACTTGAAGAGAAGGCACACCGGTTGAAAAGGATTAACATGAAAATCTCGATGGTCAAGAAGAATTAGCACTCCCATAGAAATATGAGAACACTGATTAGGAAAGGTATGGAATCAACATTTGACATCGAAGCAACTCTAATACCAGAATCAAAACAAGAACAAAGGATAGATATGTTGCAACATAATCTTCACAATATCATTCGAACAGAGAATTGAACGAATGAATTCCGTAGGTACATCAACTTGTCGAGAAGCCACTTGGGAGAACAAAAGGTAAATAAAAGCAACAAGGATCAGATAGAACAAATACAAGATAGAAGCTTCGTTCGACATATTCGTGCTGAAAGCTCATGGAACGTGTTACAAAAGGGTTTTGCAATCCCCGGATCAGCATAGCCAAGGACCCTTTAAGATGCAACTCCCGATCGGAACAAGCCCATAAAACCACTTCACTCAATGTAGAACCCCGAACTTCATATCGTGCACTTGTTGGAAGAATGCCTAGAACTACTAGATGAACCCACCTATTAATTTCCGAAAGTTTCCAGTTATGCAATCAGGTGTTGGGGATACAGGGGAAGCACCGCGCACTCAACTCTAATCCTACATCCAGCTGTATCCATCCTTCAACACATAACCAGTTATCTCCAGAAACCGTTTACCTCGGACCTTCGAAACGCATCTACTATACAAGCTATGGCAATACTCCCGAACTACCTCCCCAGTACTGGGTGATGTCGGGGTTATCTTGCCATTAACCGTATAGGAGAGTTTTCGATGTCGACCGTCTTAAGTATTCTAGAACTGCCGCGATATGTTTGTGACGTCAACACCTCGGAGCTCAACTCCCCGGGACACTGCCACAACCCTTAATGACAGGAGGCATCGAGAACAATGTTCTCGTCACAAAGACATCGAAACAATCCAAACAATACTCGCGAGATCCTAAAAAAATCGATGCATTTTGAGAGCAGAATAGACAAAAGTAATCGTCAGGAGTCCTCACCAGAGTGAAAAGAGATGTGGAGCAAAAGAAATCCTACTCTCCGATATATATATATATAGGACTCAAAACATTTTCAAGTGTGTGCCTAGACTCGACCGTCAACGATTCGATCAAACAGTGGGGGCTTCTAGGTCGGAGAAGGCTCTGATACCAACTTGTAATGCCCAGGATGGGACTATACCTCCTACGTGTCGAGGCACGACTTAAAGGTATAAGCCCATTCTGGAATGATCTCAAGTTTGGTATTTTTGCACGACTCATGTAAAAGAGGGATTAAATTGCAAAAGCAGATAGTTGGCTTACACTCGCCACTTCACACAATTCATTACATAAGCAAAACATCATCAAAACATCACAACCCGACTACGGGCGAAGATCCAAAAGAAAGATACCAAAAGCATAAAGCCACAGGTCCGAATCGAATCCTAGTAGAAACCACTACTGATCGTCGAAAACGTCACAAGCATACAGCCACTCTCTTCATCGAGCTTCCAGTGAAGTACTGATTCAACTTCTGCATCGAACTCAGCTGAACCTGCAACTGGTGTTGTAGTATCTGTGAGCCACGAGGACTCAGCAATCCCATTACCATGGGTAACAAGACTAGCAAAGCTTTATGGGTAGGAAGAGGTAAAGTGGCGAGGTTGCAGCAGCGGCTAAGCATAATATGGTGGCTTACTTACGAGTACAAGAATAAGATGAGCATCTACGCAAACGGTCGCAAACTAGTAGTGATCGCTAAAGATCCTGAACTACATACGAATCAAACATAACCCCACCGTGTTCTCTTCTCAAAGTGAAAAGAGACAGTCACGGTTACTCACAGAGTTGTGTGTTTTACTTCGGATCCTCTGACAAGTTTTCTACAACCGGACATTAACAAATTCCAATCTGCCACATAACCGTGGGCACGGCTTTCGAAAGATTATAACCCTGCAGGGGTGTCCCAACTTAGCCCATCACAAGCTCTCACGATTAGCTGAAGTGATAAATATAATATCATCACCCCTTATCTTAGGGAAATCCGATCAGGCTCGGCATCCCGGTGCACAAGACATTTCGACAATGGTAAAACAAGTCCAGCAAGACCTCCCGGCGTGCCGACACCCTGATAGTAGCCGCGCGTATCTCGTCTCAGGCCACGACCGGATGGGCGATGCTACAGGTAAAATCAATCCTCGAGTTTCCCCGTGGTGGCCCCGCAGGACCCCCGTTTGGGACCAACACCATCAGCACTGCCCCCCCAGCTATGTAGAATTAAGAACCCGGGGACGCGACCCCCTATGCAATTTTAATTAATTAATTAAGTTGTTATTATGAGCAAATTAAAACCAAAGTTGGGCCTTGCTGGAGGAGTTTTATTCAAAGTCGAACTGTCAAGGGGTCCCCATCCACCCATCGTGTAAGGAACGCAAAATCAAGGAACATAATGCCGGTTTATCGGCGCCTAAGGTGGCATGAGTGGAACAAACCACCGAGCAAAAGGCCAAACCTTCCACCCATGCGCAGTATATAGGTGTGTTAATAATAATTATAGATATTGTGATATACCAACAACAAGTTCCCTCCTAGAACGATCTTCATCTTCACCTGCAACTAACAACGCTATAAGAGGGGCTGAGCAAGCGGGTAACATAGCCAAACAGTGGTTTTGCTAGGAAGGTGTCAAAAGGTTAGAGGCTTCATGGCAACAAGGAGAGGCTGACATAAAAGATGGGTAGCGCGACATGTAACGATAGCATCGAGACAGCTAAGCATGGCAATGGTAGTAAAGGTATCCAAGGGTATGATCATCTTGCCTGGGATTCCGCAAGGGAGAAGAACGGGTCCATGAAGTAGACGGAGCAACAAAGTCGAGCGAATCCTCACAACTCCGGAATGGAACCGAAGCTAACAAGAAAAGCAACCGGAAAGAAAGAAGCAACACGGTAAACACACAAGCATAAACATGGCATACGATGCACATCCAAGTATGATGCATGTCCGGTTCAATTATGCATGGCATGGCAATGTGCACAAACAAAACTACAAGTTAAGTGGAGCTCAATATGCAACGAGTTGCATATTGACGAAACACCACATGTTAATTATTTAGTTGACTCTCGTTTATTTACAAGACAAGATTAAATGTTTTTAACATAGCAAGAGGTGAAGCATAATAAAACTACACTATTTAGGCATTTTAAATGAGGCCGGAAATAACAACAACAATTCCGGGAAAAACCCCATGAGCATGTTTAGCAATTTTTAAGCAAACAACAATTCACACATTTTAATGTTGTTAACATGATGCGGATGACATGATCAAGTTTATGCAATTTTTATTAGAAGTTGACATGAAGAAGATATGAAGTATTGTCACCGTGGTGGAAAGAAAGGGTGCCACGACAACGATCCGAAAGTGATGCATCGGCAACATCTCGGTTCCGGTACTCGTTGAGAGACCAGTGCAAAAGCAAAGGGTGGCGTGAGCGAGCGGAACAAGATGAAAGGTGGGGAGATCCCGTCACCGGGTTCCCGCGAGTCGGCGACGAGGCAACCGAGGAGCATGACAAAAGACTAAACGGGCACGGAGCACACAAGGAAAACATTTCATACAACACATGCATTCATCCACGGGTCATCGTCTCGGGGTTATACCTTCGGAACAAGCGTTTCGGGGCGGATCGAGATCGTAGAGGAAGTAGTGGAAGTAGACGTTCTCGAGGCGGTCGTGGTACACGTTATCAGAGAGGAAGTAGTCGTTCACGTTATCCTGTCGGGGTACTTGTCGCATCGCCGAGCGTAGTGGTACTTGACGCGTTCGTCTTGTCTAGTCGTACTCGTTTCTTCACCGAAGGTAGTCGTACACGGGGCGACGGTAGTGGTACTCGCGGTCGTCGTGGTACTTGGTGTCTTGACGATTCTGGAGACGCGTAGAGGTACTTGACGTGTCGCCGTTTAGTCGATCCCCGAGGTCTTGGCGGGTCGTCGTGGAACTTGAGATAAACAACAACAGCAACAAAAAAAGGAGATGGGCTGCGGGGTTGCTCGGGGCGACGCCTTGGCGCTGGTGGCGATGCGGCCTGGAGACGGAGGGGAAACGGCGGCTGCTGGCTGCCGGCAGGAGGGAGACGGCGACCGGTGGGCGTCCATGGCGGGAGACAGGGGCGGCCGGCTGCACCTGGACGTCGGGAGGAGCGGAGCAGACCGGGGCGTCGGACTTGGGCGGCCGGGAGGAGCAGCGGTGGCCGCGCTAGACGGCCGCGGGGGAGATGGACGAGGCGAGGAACTGACGAGGAGGCGGGCCTGGCGGCGTTGCGTCAAGGCCCGAGGCGATGGGCCACTGCTCGCGCGCACAGGGCGGCGGCGAACTGCTCAGGGTCGAGGGGATCGCGCTGGGGAGCTCCTCTCCCTGGCGATGCGGCGGCCTGCGATTGGGGCGCGGGGCCATGGCGCGCTGGAGACGGAGGAAGGAGCGCTGGGCTCCTGGGAGATCGAGCGGAAAGGGAGAGGTGCGGGTCGAGCACTGGGAGAGACGAGCGAGGGGGATCGATGGGGAACGAGGTGTGGCGCTCGGTGGGAGAAGATGAGCGAGGGGATCGGGATCGATGCGCTTAGGGTTAGGGGAGCGAGGAAGTGGCGGCTGGGCCTGAAGGCCAGGAGGGATTGGGCCGGGGCGGTTGGCTGATGGGCCAGCTGCTGGAGGACCTCAAGCTGGGCTGCTCTCCTGCCTCTCTCATACTGATTTTTCTCTTTAACAGAAAAAAGAAGAAAGAGGAAATAGAAAAGTAGGCTTAGTGGAAGATTTAGCACATGGGATATTTTCCTCGGGCCCATAAAAATGAGCGTAGTCCAAGAAAAATATAAGTGGCAAGATTGAAAGATATGAATTCAAATTCATTTGAATATGGTCCGAATGGATTCGAATATGAATGGGGTATTTGAAGAGTCCAAAAATGTTGAGGTTTTTGGAGGAACCTCGATACAATGGAAAAGAATTATAGACAAAGTTTGAGGCAAGGAATTGCGAAAGAGAAGGCATGGGAAAAAAATGCAAGTGTGTTGGGTGAATTCCAACAAATGGAATAATTTAATAATAGCTCCATAATACTAGGAGGATATGTTATAAAGAGAAATCACACTTCCCTCGATTTAAATGGACCGAAGGTCCACACAATTTATTTGGTTGAGATGCAAAAGAAATATGACATGATGGCATGATGACATGATGCAAAGCAAAATAAATAACACAAGCACAAAAGAAACACATGGGAGAACCCGGAACATCTGGAATCTTCTCGAATCTTCTGGGACGTCGGTCTTCGGGCGTCACAGCGGCGGCGGGGTGACGTGGTAGGCCGCGATTGGCCGGGTGATGTGGCCGGCTGGACATGTCCGGCGCGGATGGACATGTCCGGCGGCGCGAGGAAGAGGGAGACTAGGGTTAGACCGCGAATTTGGACGGGGAGGGCTAATTTATAGGTAGAGGGAGCTAGGAGTGTCCAAATGAGGAGCGGTTTTCGGCCACGCGATCCTGATCCGACGACAGAGAGCATGGAGGGGGTTAGGATGGGCTAGTGGGCTGTTGTGAAGGGGTGCTGGGCCAAAAGAGAAAAGGCTTCCGGCGGTTAACGCGGTTAACCGTTGGGCTATCAAACGAACTCCGAATGCGGCGAAACTTGACAGGCGGTCTACCTATGCTATAATAAGACCACACGCCAAGTTTCATCCCATTCCGAGAACATTTTCCGGTCACTTATAAAATAAATATTCGGAGGCGCCGCGGGCGCGTGCAAGTGTGTGTGGGCTCAAACGGACAACGGAAAGGACGGGCGGACTCGAACGGATGCAAGTTTTGAAAACATGAGGATGCAATGCACGCAATGACAAGGCAAAATGCAACACGCAAGCAGATGACATGGCAACGACGACGAATAACTGGCTGACACCTGGCGCACCGGTCTCGGGGTGTCACAAATAAAGAGAGCAAAGTAATGAATAGCAGGAAAATGGATGCTCCCTATGGTGGCATGTGTGATTTCTCTAGATTCCCCCACTGTGATACTAGCAAGGAATTCTCAAAATTCAGATTTGCGAGGATCACCCATACTGCCCCATGTGGGAGCTTACAAGCATCATTAAAATCCTCTAAGTCCATGGTGTAAGATTTATCATACAGGACAAACAGTACAGTGTGAGAATTACGTGAAGATGAAAATTTAAACCTTCTCACAAAGCTATTAGTTAAGCCACGGTATTGAGGGCACATATCTTGTATGAAGCCCTCGAGGTCAGCGTTGCGCACGTATGCGTAAAATTCATCCTTGATGCCAGCCTGATCCATAAAGTCATCTGACGTCCATTCACAAGGTCGTACGTCAGCATCCCTCGGTGGTTCATCGTCCGGCTCACGGAACGCGAGCCTCGGTTCTTGCTTCCTTGAAGAACCACCTTGGAAGTTTTTCCTATGCATTTTTTCTGAATTTTTTTGAAATTTTTAGTAACTCAAAATAAAAGCTAACTAAACTCAATAAGATTGATGGCAACAACTCCTATTAGTGCCTAGAGACTATATCATGCATTCGAACTACTTGGGACCAAGAAAATTTGACATGCAAGCTCAAGAACAAGGTCACCACAGCAACAAAAATTTGCAATAAATAGGGCACTAGAACAAAAACTAATTGGACCAATGGAGGAGTCACATACTGATGTCTACACACGCTTCTACTCTTGTAGACTATGTTGGGCCTCCAAGCGCAGAGGTTTGTAGGACAGCAGCAAATTTCCCTCAAGTGGATGACCTAAGGTTTATCGAACTCGGGGAAGTAGAGGTTGAAGATGGTCTCTCTCAAGCAACCCTGCAACTAAGATACAAGAAGTCTCTTGTGTCCCCAACACACCTAATACACTTGTTAGATGTATAGGTGCACTAGTTCGGCGAAGAGATGTTAAATGGCAAGTGATATGGATGGCAAAACAAAGTAATATAAATCTGTAATAAAAAGTGCAGCAAGCAAACAAGTGGTAAACGTGAGCACAAATGGTATTGCAATGGTGGAAACAAGGCCTAGGGTTCATACTTTCACTAGTGGCAACTCCCAACAACATTAACATAATCGAATCACATGATATTTCCCATAAAAAATGCAAAGGGGACACACTCGGAGGTCATTCCTTCGTGGTCAAGAGAGGACGAGAATTATGTAGGGCTACAAAAGCACACCTCAAAGTTCGTAGTTCCCAATCTAAGGATTTCCCAATGTCACCGCGGCCATCCAAAGAGAGTCCCACAATCACCACAACATATCTAAGGGATAGTCAAAGACAAGCACCAAGAGACTCTCAATCTTCAATCAACACACAAGAGAGGAAATCACTCATGAAAATATTGTTCTAATCCATGTCCAATAGACCGCTGTCACCTTGGTCTCGGGGATTATACTAGATAAAGACAAGTGAGTACATCAATCCAATACATAGAGGAAGGGAAAACACCCTAGATTAACATAGCCTATGATCACAACGAAGATCACATCATGGGAGAGAGAATTGACCACATAGCTACTGGTAAGAACCTCAGCCCCGAGGGGGAACTACTCCCGCATCATGGAGGGAGGAAGCAACGTCGATGGAGATGAATCCGGGGGCACTTCCCCGTCCCAGCAGGGTGCCGGCGCAGGAATTCGGGTCCCCCGAAGCTTGATGGCGATGGCGGCGGAGATCGGAATCGCATCTGGAGAAAAGGGTTCCGGCATCAGGGTTTCCTCGACACGCTTTAAATATATGCCAAAGGGGGCCACCAGAGGGGGTCAGGGGTGCCCAGGCGCCCCCCCAGCGCGGCCCAGGGGGGGGCCGCGTGGGCAGGCCGCCTGGAGCCCCTGTGGGTCCCCCCCGGCTGTACTTTGGCCGCACGGTAGCTCCTGGAACGCTGATTTTTTATATATTTTTTCTGGATTTTTCCTGGCAGTTCTCGTAACGTGAAAACCTAAAATACAAAAACAGCCGAAAACAGAAACTGGCACTGGGGTGCACTGGGTTAGTAAGTTAGTCCAAATATGATCAAAAGTGTATGGAAGTGTATGAATATCATAGCAATATCACCCAAAAAGTGGCATGGAGCAAGCAGAAATTATAGATACGTTTTGGACGTATCAACATCCCCAAGCTTAATTCCTGCTCGTCCTCGAGTAGGTAAATGATAACAAGAATAATTTCTGTGGTGACATGCTATTAACCATATAGGACTTTTTCATAGTCATATGACAAAAGCTTACTGAGACAATGATTCTAAAGTAATTAAATTGCCTCATGAGAAAATCACAAATGACTGAAAGTTTTACAATATGAAACTGAAACATCAAAAAGATTTGCAATGAACATGATGTGCAAATATGATAAAGTGATATCTAGCTTGCCCCCTTTAGTGATGCAAAACATAAATGCAGGGGCACCTTCAAGGTTTAAGTGATGACTAGATACAATGATTTCAGAATAAACGATATCATAATCATGCAAAAGACAATGCTACTTTGGGACAATGCATATTACACTCAGAATGACAATCATGCTCTCAGTAGTTGGTGCTTTAAAAGAAGGTGGAGACTCTCGAACCGTGGCTTTTGTTGGCAAGGTTGAAAACCCGTAGTCGGAAACAAAGACAAAACATGTACCAGAGCTCTTGGTTTAAAAAAAACAGAGGTAATAATTTTTTTAGATCATGCATGTTTCGTCAACGAATGCTAGCAGATAACTCAATCACTTCTTGAGATGGACAAGTTTCGAGGAACGGCTCCCGAATGAGGACGATCACATCCTCTTAATCTCCTTTGTTTATCACTGCCAAAGCTTTCTGATTTCTCATGAACAAAGCATGAAGGAGGGTTTGTTTGTTATATTATCTTTTTGAGCCGGGCGCACTCAATGCCAGTTCCTTCTCGTATTATGGGTTTGCACATTATACATGCAATCCCGGGGTGAAGCCTGTCCAACTTAAAAAGATCATGAATTAACTACTACTTCCTCATGAGCTAAAACAGAGGCACAAAAGAGAAATGCTTTTTTGAATAATTTCGAGATGGTACATGAAAGTCTTCGTTAGGAATGGCAGGTAAATACCATGTATAGGAAGGTATGGTGGACTCATATGGCATAACTGGTTTAAAAGAATTTGGATGCACAAGCAGTCAGTCCGCTTAGTACAGGTGGAGGTTAGCAAAAGACTGGGAGCGACCAATTAAAAGAGCAATGACGGTCATAATCATGCAGAGCGACAAAGCAACATTGAATCAGGCATGGAAGTTATATCGCTACTCAGAAACAAAAGATCATCAAGGCTTGACAGACTTTCTTTACAGTCTTAAATATGCGTGAGCATACGCCAAGTCAATCAAAATAAATTCTTGAAGGAAGATATTACTAAACCATACCACATCATAGGCAAACAAATCATGTTGGTACTCCAATAACACATTGGGGACCCCCCAGCTATTTGAGACTAACCATAAGAAAACATGAACTACTAAGCACCATTATGCACGTAGCATCTTTATCATAGACATACCAACCAATGCAACAGAAGCAAACTCTCTTAATAAGATAATCATGATAACTAAAGAGAGTTCAAGCAACCAACTAAACAAAAGCTCTTTAAAAGGATAAGCATGAAAACTAAGAGCTGAACATGATAGTAGCTATTGAAAGACAAAGAACACACACAGCAAAGATAGACATGAAAATTATATGTTATGTTCTAGGTAGAAGTGGACCGTGTTTCTCTCCCACATAAAGAAGCTGAGTTCCGACTCGTTATGAAGAGCTAAAGAAAACTAAAAAGGAAAACTAAAAGCAAGACGCTCCAGGCATAGCACATAACACATGAAGTGATAAAAATATAGTGGAACGAAAGACGAACTGATAATGTTGATGGAGAAGGGGATGCACGGGGACATCCCCAAGCTTAGACGCTTGAGTCTCCTTGAATATTTCTTGGGGGTGCACGGGGGCATCCCCAAGCTTGAGCGCTTGACACTCCTGAATCTTTTTATCATCTTCCCTCGCACACTTGAAAACTCCCTTCATACATAACTCATCATAATCTGATTAGCGAGGTTAGTACCCATAATAAAATAATTGTACCTTGCTGGAAATAAGGATATTCTTGAAGGTCTACTGTTTCTCAAGATTGCCAAAAGGTTTTTGCAAAGAAAAAGCAAGCTCTTGGTTTGCAAAATGAAGGAAAGGCAAAACAGGACAGAATCTGTGAAAAACAGAACAGCAGGTAGTAATTGATCTGTTCGGGGTACTTCTGCAACTCAAATCAAAAAACTCAGAACAGACGCACGAAAGAAAATTATATAGAGAACGCTGTCGAAAAAATTAAGACCAAAAAGATGATCTGGTGATTTTATACGAATTTTTCTATCCAATGACAGAATCTGTTTCCTGGACAGCACCTCACAACTTTTGAACTTTCTAGCAATCAGAGGCTATACTTGGCACAAATATGAAAAGCAAAGATACAATGATGATGCTACTGTAGTAAACAACATCAAGACACAACAAAAGCAAAATATAAATTTATTCATGTGGGCTGCCTCCCAAAAGCGCTTTCTTTTATGCCTTTAAGCTAGGCATAGGACTTTAATGATGCTCTCATAAGAATAAGAGCTGAAGAACAAAAGAGGGCATCAAGAAGCAAATGCCAAATACATTGAAGCCTAACATGCTTCCTATGCATAGGAATATTGCAATAGAATAATTCATTGAAGCACGAAGCAACTAGCATAGGAAGGCAAAACAAGCATAACTTCAAAATATTCACCATAAAGAGAGGAAACTTCTTCTTATTATGCTATTTAGAACCAAGCCTCCCTCTCTCATTATAAATTTCAGTGGCATCATGGATGAACTCAACAATATAAGCATCACATAAAGCATTGTTACCATGATCCACATGCAAAAAGGTACTCTCACTCCTCACATAAGCATAATTTTTCTCATTGGTAATAGTGGGAGTAGGACTATCATAAACAACTTGAACACTATAGATTAGTTGTATATCAGGAGGGTGGTGTTCAACAAGGGAGTAATTCCCTCCATGATTATGATAAGTTTCATAAGGATAATTTCTCCTTATCTCATAGGTACCTTTATAATCACTATAGATTGGAGTTATAACATCATCATGGTAGAGAAGAGCATTATCATTGCTAGCAACTATATTTGTAAACATGTTGTCTTTATTCTTACTAGCAAGAGAATTATCAATCATCACATCACTAGTGGGGATAGGATTTGCAATCCTATCATCCCCAAGCTTAGAGCTTCCCATATCTTCACTTTCAGAGTTGGTACCAAAAATATTTTCAAGATCATAAGCAGCATTATCATCATTTTCCCAATCACAATAAGTAACATGCATATCATAATCAAAATCATCTTCAATAGTACCTACGGACGTATCATCAAGATGATAATTAAGGCAATAAACTTCACCTTCTTCTTTAAACTTACAACCGTTAGGATAAAAGTTGATAGGAGGAATATGCTCAGGCCAGGTTGATGCCCATTCTTCTTCCTTCTTGCTCCTCCTCCTCCTCCTCTTCTTTTTCTTCTTCTTCACCTTAGGAGGGGGTGGTTGGAGATGAAGCTTCTCCACATATCCTGGTTTATCATTAGAAACAATAGGGGAAACTTGGGAGAAACTCTCCTTTTTATTAGCAGAAATATAAGAGACATTTTTATACTTTGGTAAAGTTCCCTCCTTTCTAATCTTACTTATGTAATCATTTTCATGGCAATTAACAACACAATAGAGATGGCAATTTTGCAAAGTATTTTTTATTCCTATGGCATTATCATCCAGCCAAGAAGTCTTTTCTGATAACTCTACACACATCAAAAATAACATAAGCTCATCATAAAGATCAGAGGTGATGATGTCATCACACAACCGGTTAACAGTTATGTTTTGAAAGTCCATGCATTGAAAATTAAAGTGACCCTCTATATGGCAAAGTTCACAAGTAAAAGGATAAAGGTCACACAATTCTCTAGCAATTTCATTTAAATCTCTGACCCAAGTGATTGTTCTTTCATGCTTATGTTGCTTACAATACTTCTCTTCTTCAATCATAGGCCTTTCACAAGGTCTATCCACTCCACAGAAATTAACATGCTTATATAAAACTTCATTTTTAGGAATTGGATCATGCATGTTGCAGTCATCATGAACAATTTCATTTTCTTTGCAAGTCTCTTTAAAAGGTTTATGATGCTTGATCCAATCCTCCTTAGGCATATTAAGATGTGAAGCAAAAGATTTGAGGAAATCAACAAGGAGTTGAGAATCAAGCCCAAACTTAGCACTAAACTTATTAAAACTTGTAGTTTCAACAAAAGACTTAATGCAATCATACTCATAAATTATACCTGACTCTTTACCTTTGTCGATCCCCCAATCTTCAGTGTTGCATTGAATTCTTTCAAGGAGTTCCCATTTAGCATCAATCTTTTTGTTTGTGAAAGAACCCATAGAGGAAGCATCGAGCAAATCTTTATCCTGTCGAGAGAGCCTCGCATAGAAGTTAGTAATAATAATATCTTTGGGGAGCCCATGGTTAGGACATTTTAGCATTAACGTTTTCAGTCTCCCCCAAGCTTGAGCTATGCTCTCTCCGTCATGAGGGTAGAAATTATAAACATAATTCCTATTCTTATGGACTTCATGAAGAGGATAAAACTTGGAGTAAAAGAGAGACTGGATCTCTTCCCACTCCAGCAGGTGAGAGTCATTTAGTAGCCAATACCATTCCAATGCTTTTCCTTTCAGTGACAAGGCAAATAATTTCCTCATGACAAACTCCCTCGATACACCTGCAAGCTTAAATAATGAACATAGTTGTGACAGATATAGCAAGTGTTCATCGGGATGTCTGTCTCCTGCATAACGATTAGCCAAAACATGATCGATAATACTAGCCGGTATTTTATAGGGCACAATTTCAGTAGGAGGAGGAGCAACCACCACAGGTGTGGGGCGTCTTCCCGCAAGCAACGATCCAATAGCACGGTTTTCCATAAACATAACTAGTGAAATAAAAACAAGAAACAAAAAGATTTAATTGCAAGATCTAAAGATATACCTTCAAGCGCTCGCCTCCCCGGCAACGGCGCCAGAAATAGCTTGATGTCTACACACGCTTCTACTCTTGTAGACTATGTTGGGCCTCCAAGTGCAGAGGTTTGTAGGACAGCAGCAAATTTCCCTCAAGTGGATGACCTAAGGTTTATCGAACTCAGGGAAGTAGAGGTTGAAGATGGTCTCTCTCAAGCAACCCTGCAACTAAGATACAAGAAGTCTCTTGTGTCCCCAACACACCTAATACACTTGTTAGATGTATAGGTGCACTAGTTCGGCGAAGAGATGTTAAATGGCAAGTGATATGGATGGCAAAACAAAGTAATATAAATCTGTAATAAAAAGTGCAGCAAGCAAACAAGTGGTAAACGTGAGCACAAATGGTATTGCAATGGTGGAAACAAGGCCTAGGGTTCATACTTTCACTAGTGGCAACTCCCAACAACATTAACATAATCGAATCACATGATATTTCCCATAAAACATGCAAAGGGGATACACTCGGAGGTCATTCCTTCGTGGTCAAGAGAGGACGAGAATTATGTAGGGCTACAAAAGCACACCTCAAAGTTCGTAGTTCCCAATCTAAGGATTTCCCAATGTCACCGCGGCCATCCAAAGAGAGTCCCACAATCACCACAACATATCTAAAGGATAGTCAAAGACAAGCACCAAGAGACTCTCAATCTTCAATCAACACACAAGAGAGGAAATCACTCATGAAAATATTGTTCTAATCCATGTCCAATAGACCGCTGTCACCTTGGTCTCGGGGATTATACTAGATAAAGACAAGTGAGTACATCAATCCAATACATAGAGGAAGGGAAAACACCCTAGATTAACATAGCCTATGATCACAACGAAGATCACATCATGGGAGAGAGAATTGACCACATAGCTACTGGTAAGAACCTCAGCCCCGAGGGGGAACTACTCCCGCATCATGGAGGGAGGAAGCAACGTCGATGGAGATGAATCCGGGGGCACTTCCCCGTCCCGGCAGGGTGCCGGCGCAGGAATTCTGGTCCCCCGAAGCTTGATGGCGATGGCGGCGGAGATCGGAATCGCGTCTGGAGAAAAGGGTTCCGGCATCAGGGTTTCCTCGACACGCTTTAAATATATGCCAAAGGGGGCCACTAGAGGGGGTCAGGGGTGCCCAGGCGGCCCCCCGGCGCGGCCCAGGGGGGGCGCGTGGGCAGGCCGCCTGGAGCCCCTGTGGGTGCCCCCCGGCTGTACTTTGGCCGCACGGTAGCTCCTGGAACGCTGATTTTTTATATATTTTTTCTGGATTTTTCCTGGCAGTTCTCGTAACGTGAAAACCTAAAATACAAAAACAGCCGAAAACAGAAACTGGCACTGGGGTGCACTGGGTTAGTAAGCTAGTCCAAATATGATCAAAAGTGTATGGAAGTGTATGAATATCATAGCAATATCACCCAAAAGTGGCATGGAGCAAGCAGATATTATAGATACGTTTTGGACGTATCACATACCAAGGAACAATCTTCCCAAACAGTTTGGTGAATGGTGCTTTGAGCAAGGAGATCGAAAATGGCAACAAGATGAGCTAGAGCTCGGGTTTGAGCTGGTTGGTGATTTTTTTGAGAGGAAGAAGAAGAGTGTGGGTGCAGGAATAAGTGGAGGGGGCCACATGGGGCCCACAAGGCAGGGGCGCGCCCTGGACCCTCGTGGCTAGGTGCTGGCTCCCCTCGCTGTGTGTTCTGTGCCATATTTCCTCAAATATTTTAGAAAAATCATATTTCATTTTCATGGCATTTGGAGAACTTTTATTTTCGTGATATTTTTTATTGCACGGATAAGTCTGGAAACAAACAGAAAATACTATTTTTTTTTCTTTATTTATCCTAATTAACAGAAAGTAAAAAGTGGGTACAGAAGGTTGTGCTATCTAGATTCACCTATCCCATGCTCATCAAAAGGAATCAATTAACAAGGTTGATCAGGTCTTATTAATAAACTCTTTCCGAATAATATGAAACTAGAGAATTTTCGAATAACACTAGGTTACCTCAATGGGGATATGTATGTCCCCAACAATAAGAATGTCATATGTCTTCTTGGTAGTAGGAAGAGGAAATTCAAAACCTCCAATAGTAATAGTTGAAATTTTTCCAATATAATTCATACTATGGACCTGAGGTTGTTTCCTCGGAAAGTGTACCGTATGCTCATTACCATTGACATGAAAAGTGACATTGCCTTTGTTGCAATCAATAACAGCCCTGCAGTATTCAAAAATGTTCTACCAAGGATAATAGACATGCTATCTTCCTCGGGAATATCTAGGATAACAAAGTCCGTTAGAATAGTAACATTTGGAACTACAAGAGGCACATCCTCACAAATACCGACAGGTATAGCAGTTGATTTATCAACCATTTGCAAAGATATTTCAGTAGGTGTCAACTTACTCAAGTCAAGTCTATGATATAAAGAGAGAGGCATAACACTAACACCAGCTCCAAGATCACACAAAGCAGTTTTAACATAGTTTTTCTTAATGGAGCAAG
This sequence comes from Secale cereale, assembly GCA_902687465.1. Lineage (NCBI taxonomy): Eukaryota > Viridiplantae > Streptophyta > Magnoliopsida > Poales > Poaceae > Secale > Secale cereale. The sequence goes on along the minus strand of LR738714.1, from coordinate 566,579,491 downwards.
GTATAGTAGGTACTCCTGGATCTCCTAATTTCTTAGGCATTCCACCCTTAAAAGTGTAACTGGCAAGCATGGTGGAAATTTCTACTTCGGGTATCTTTCTTTTGTTGGTAATAATATCTTTCATATACTTAGCATAAGGATTTGTTTTAAGCACATCAGTCAAACGCATGCGCAAAAAGATAGGTCTAATCATTTCAGCAAAGCACTCAAAATCCTCATCATCCTTTTTCTTGGATGGTTTCGGAGGAAAAGGCATGGGTTTCTGAACCCATGGTTCTCTTTCCCTACCGTGCTTCCTAGCAACAAAGTCTTTCTTATCATAACGTTGATTCTTTGATTGTGGGTTATCAAGATCAACAGCAGGTTCAATCTCTACATCATTATCATTGCTAGGTTGAGCATCATCATGAACATCATCATTAATATCATCACTAGGTTCATGTTCATTACCAGATTATGTCTTAGCATCAGAAACAGATATGTCATTGGGATTCTCAGATGTGTCAGCTACAGGTTCACTAGAAGCATGCAAAGTCCTATCATTTTTCTTTTTCTTCTTCTTGGAAGAACTAGGTGCATCTAAATTAGCTCTCTGAGAATCTTGCTCAATTCTCTTAGGATGGCCCTCGGGATACAGAGGTTCCTGAGTCATTTTACCACCTCTAGTTGCGACTCTAACAGCATAGTCATTATTCTTGCTATTTAATTCATTGAGCAAATCATTCTGAGCCATAAGTACTTGTTATACGTGAGTGGTGACCATAGAAGCATGTATACTAATAAGTTTCAGTTCACCTTTAGCTCTAGGCAGATAATCACTCAAGCATTCAATCATATAAGCATTGTGTTGTAATTGTCTACCAACATAAGCATTGAAGTTTTCTTGTTTCACAACAAAATTGTCAAACTCATCTAAACATTGGCTAGCAGACTTATAACGAGGAATATCACCTTCATCAAATCTATAAAGAGAATTTACCTTTACTACCTGTGTCGGGTTATCAAGACCATGTATTTCTTCAATAGGTGGTAAATTCTTAACATCTTTAGCTTTAATACCTTTTTCTTTCATAGATTTCTTTGCCTCTTGCATATCTCCAGGACTGAGAAATAGAACACCTCTTTTCTTCGGAGTTGGCTTAGGGGCTGGTTCAGGAAGTGTCCAATTATTTTCATTAGCCAGCATATTATTCAATAGTAGTTCAGCTTGTTCAACTGTTCTTTCCCTGAAAACACAACCAAAACAACTATCCAGATGGTCTCTGGAAGCATCGGTTAGTCCATTATAAAAGACATCAAGTATATCATGCATCTCAAGAGGATGATCAGGCAAAGCATTAAGTAATTGGAGAAGCATCCCCCAAGCTTGTGGGAGACTCTCTTCTTTAATTTGCACAAAGTTATATATTTCCCGTAAGGCAGCTTGTTTCTTATGAGCAGGAAAATATTTAGCAGAGAAGTAATACATCATATCCTGGGAACTACGCACACAACCAGGATCTAGAGAATTAAACCATGTCTTAGCGTCACCCTTTAACGAGAAAGGAAACAACTTAAGGATATAATAGTAACGGATCTTTTCATCGTTGGTAAATAGGGTGGCTATATCATTCGACTTAGTAAGATGTGCCACAACGGTTTCAGACTCATAGCCATGGAAAGGATTAGACTCAACCAAAGTAATTAACTCGGGATCAACAGAGAATTCATAATCCTTATCAGTAACACAGATAGGTGAAGTAGCAAAAGCAGGGTCATGTTTCATTCTAGCATTCAAGGACTTTTCTTTCAGCTTAGCTAATAATTTCTTAAGATCATATCTATTGTTGCAAGCAAGGAAGTGTCTAGCAGTTTCTTCATCCATAACATAACCCTCAGGAACAACAAGAAATTCATATCTATTGGGAGAAGCTTCATCATCACTTTCATAAATATTAGTAGTTTCAATATTTGCATTCTCCCTAACCTTAGCAATTTGTTCATCTAGAAATTCACCTAGTGGCACAGTATCAGGCATAGAAGTAGTTTCATCATACATAGCAGAAGTAGCATCATCAAGAACATACGACATATCATATTCAATAGCACGAGTAGGTGTCGCAAATTTACTCATAATAGAAGGAGAATCAAGTGCAGAGCTAGATGGCAGTTCCTTACCTCCCCTCGTAGTTGAGGGTAAGATCTTGGTTTTTGAGTCCTTCAAATTCTTCATAGTGATCAACAGATATAAATCCCAAGTGACTTAAAGAATAGAGCTATGCTCCCCGGCAACGGCGCTAGAAAATAGTCTTGATAACCCACAAGTGTAGGGGATCGCAATAGTTTCGAGGGTAAAGTATTCAACCCAAATTTGTTGATTAAACACAAGTGGAGCCAAAGAATACTCTTTAGTATTAGCAGATGAGTTGTCAATTCAACCACACCTGGAAACTTAGTATCTGCAACAAGATAGTTTCGTAGCAAAGTAATATGATAGTGACGGTAGCGGCAATAAAAGTAACGATAGTGTTTTTCTGTAACTTTTGTAATAGTAGCAACGGAAAAGTAAATAAGCAACAAGCAATATAGGAAAAGCTCGTAGGCATTGGATCGGTGATGGGAAATTATGTTGGATGCAATTCATCATGTAGAAGTTATAAACTAGGGTGACACAGAACTAGCTCCAGTTCATCAATGCAATGTAGGCATGTATTCCGAATATAGTCATACGTGCTTATGGCAAAGAACTTGCATGACATCTTTTGTCCTACCCTCCCGTGGTAGCGGGGTCCTATTGGAAACTAAGGGATATTAAGGCCTCCTTTTAATAGAGTACCGGACCAAAGCATTAACACATAGTGAATACATGCAAGGTTGTCAGAATCGTGATTTTGAATCGGATCGGACCTCTGATGGTAGGATCGCAAATCATAGAATCTTCACTATCAGGATCGTATAAACGTAGATTCTATGAACTAAAATCGTAGAATCGGAGGGGTTAGTTTGGATCGTAAAGTCATAGAATCGTATAATAGAATCGTGATTCTGACAACCTTGAATACATGAACTCCTCAAACTACAGTCATCACCGGGAGTGGTCCCGATTATTGTCACTTCGGGGTTGCCAGATCATAACACATAGTAGGTGACTATAGACTTGCAAGATAGGATCAAGAACACACATATATTCATGGAAACATAATAGGTTCAGATCTAAAATCATGGCACTCGGGCCCTAGTGACAAGCATTAAGCATAGCAAAGTCATAGCAACATCAATCTCAAAACATAGTGGATACTAGGGATCAAACCCAAACAAAACTAACTCGATTACATGATAGATCCCATCCAACCCATCACCGTCCAGCAAGCCTACGACGTAATTACTCACGCACGGCGGTGAGCATCATGGAATTGGTGATGGAGGAAGGTTAATGATGATGATGGCGACGATCTCCACTCTCCGGAGCCCCGAACGGACTCCAGATCAGCCCTCCCGAGAGAGATTAGGGCTTGGCGGCGGCTCTGTCTCGTGAAACGCGGTAATTCTTTCTCCCTGATTTTTTTCTCCTCGAAAGTGAACTTATAGGATCTGGGGATACGTCGGTGGAGCACCAGGGGGCCCACGAGGTAGGTGGGCGCGCCCCCCCACCCTCGTGGACAGGGTGTGGGCCCCCTGGCCTGGATCTTCTTGCATATATTTTTTATATTTTCCAAAATAAATCTCCGTGGAGTTTCAGGTCATTCAAAGAACTTTTTATTTCTGCACAAAAACAACACCATGGCAATTCTGCTGAAAACTGCGTCAGTCCGGGTTAGTTCCATTCAAATCATGCAAGTTAGAGTCCAAAACAAGGGCAAAAGTGTTTGGAAAAGTAGATACATTGGAGACGTATCATTGGACCTCTTTATAAGGGAGGCTCTTTCTCCACTTGTATGAGCATGAGAACAAGAGGGCCATCCACGCGCACTCCTCCTCCGCCGCCCGCCATGCCACGCCTCATCACGACGCGCCGCGCCGATGTCTTATTTTTGCCACGCACGACGGGCATACGAAAGGTCAGTCGGAAGCTGAAAACGTTTTCTGTAGTGGACACTGAATGAACGGCTCTTGAGCTGCTGCCTATTCGTTTCAGCTCTCGGCGCAGCCTCTCGCCTCCTTCTCTTGCGCCTATAAAAGGGAGGTCGCTCCTCCCAGAGAGATGCACCAGAACTGCTTCCTCCTCTTGCCCTAAGTTCCATCTCTGAGCTGTTGTTGTCTTTCTCATCCCGGCTTGCGGCGTGCACCGCAGGTCGGGACAGTAGGCCTCCAAAACCGCACCACGTTGAGTCATGTACGGGAGAAGGGTGATAAGGTTTTTGGGGAGCGTTCGGCGTGACTACTGGCTGCTTCATCATGGACAATCCGGTCGCCGACGACTACTTCCCCGACGACGACTTCTTCCCCGACGTTGAACACCTCCTCGACGATATGGCTGGCGAGGATGTCGACCCCAAGTCCAGTGCTTCTGCTGCTGTTCTCCCATACATGTTCTTCCTTGTTCTGTTAGAGGCCCTCACACAGTTCCTTGTTCTAGTGTTTGTCCTTCATATGTTACCTTCTACTTCATATATGCAACTTTCTGTTCTACATATGTTTACTTACAGTTCATATATGAAGATGTTCTTTACCTTCTCCTTGTCAAATCGCATGACTTGTTTTATCACTACTATAATAGTCATGGTTTATCTAATATTTCTGTTCATAAAATCTTATGGTAAATTGCTCATATTTCCAACAATCCAAAAACCTTATGATAGGCAATTTACCCCAAGTGGTTTTGTTGCTTCCATGAGACCTCCTCTATTCGAGGGTATCCACTATAAGAGGTGGCGCGTGAGAGCGGTCTTATGGTTTCAAACCATGAGTTGCTATGACGCCACTCTTGGCAAACTTTGAAGAAGATTATGATGCTCAACAGGAACAAGCTTTTCTGAAAATGGATACTATCAGGGATATTACTACCAGGTATAAACCGGCCAGGAGGGTCTGGTTTAAGTTATCAAGGTTGTATTATCAAAAGCCCAGCAGAGTATGGAGTAGGAAGTTATATCGCGGAAGGCTTAGAGCCCATATGATAGGGCCCATAACTTGTAAACCGTCATATTATGTAAACTTGGGATGTAAGGTAGAAAGAGCAGAGACCAAGGCGGACACGATTATGAGCCGGCCTCGGGACTCTGTAAACTGAACCGGGTGTCACCTCTTATATAAAGGGACGACCCGGCGACGGTTCAGGACAAGAAACAACAGCTCGAGACACAGGCAAAGCGGATTCGCTCCCTGGTCATCGAAGCCCAAGCAATACCACACCAAACTAGACGTAGGCCTTTACCTTCATCGAAGGGGACGAACTAGTATAAAATCCCTGTGTCCTTCGTCCGGTTTAACCCCTTTAAGCTAACCCGTAGCGATGGCCTCACGACTAAGTCCTTTTGCTAGGACATCTGCCGTGCTAAAGCCACGACAGTTGGCGCCCACCGTGGGGCTATCGCACGATGGTTTCGAGTTCTTGAAGGGCAGCTTTGAAGGGCTCAAGGGCTACGCAGTGGGCCGGATGACTAAGAGTCGTCGTGGCCGGATCTACATCGACGATGCAGGCTGGGGCCCCGAGGCCGATTCAATCGAATACGGGTACCGGGTTCCCTTCGGCGGCATCCACATCTTCATCGGCAAGATCGGCGAACCGGGCCCTGAGCCGAACACCTTCCCCAACATCGTTGAGTCGGCTCAGCGTGCGAGACCTGCCCGGACTCAGCCTGCCGTGAAGCACATCTTCATTGGAGCAGTGCATGGAGTACAAGCCGAGGACGGATCGGACTCCGGCGGCGAGACCGTTATTTATTCCGGCGATGAATCTTCGTCCGGAGATACCGAATCTCTGTATCTGCTGCGGGACGGCCGGTCTGAGGGGTGTTTCGATGGTGACAGTATTCCAGACTCCCTCGATCCGCCAAACAGAGTGGATGTTTTCATGGCCGGATCACAGCCCATGCAGCAGCCCTCAACGACAGGGGCATTAACCTCAGAGGCAATGGGAGCTAGAGCTGGAGATCCTCCCCCGTCACCCTCTGACGCTCTATCCATCTTAGTCGACACTTTGACATCACTTGCAATAGCAGAAGTAGCTCAGGCTGACAAGGAGCAGCATGATGTAGAGATCGCTCAGGTGAAGAGCCGGATTGAGCAAGCCAAGTTAGATCTGGCCGCTGAGAAGGCCAGGATGGCTACGAGGCAGGCAGAGCTGGATTTTCAAGCTTATCGGCTCAGGTTAGATCAGAACGCCTCACAAGAGGTAATTTGGAGAAGGCAATCCCGCTTTATCAGATGATGAAGAAGACAGACCGGTTCGTTTGGAGCGATGTTGCTGATGCTGCGTTCGAGGATTTAAAAAGGCAATTGGCAGAGCCGCCAGTTCTTGCTGCCCCGATTGACAATGAGCCGCTGCTGTTATACGTGGCTGCTAATGCCCGTGCAGTAAGCGTTGCTATTGTGGCAGAGCGCAAGGAGGTAGGCAAAGAATATCCGGTTCAACGGCCGGTTTACTACATCAGTGAAGTGCTTATTGAGTCAAAAGAGAGATATCCGCATTGGCAGAAACTGGTATCTGGTGTGTTCATGGCAAACCAGAAGTTGAAGCACTATTTTCAGGGCCACCCAATCACCGTTGTCAGTTCAACTCCGTTAGGGGATATAATCCAGAACAGAGAAGCCACTGGTAGGGTTGCAAAATGGGCCATTGAGCTTAGCCCGCACGGATTAAAGTGTGTGCCCCGTACTGCTATAAAATCCCAAGCGCTGGTGATTTCATTAATGATTGGACAGAATTGCAAGCACCTGAGGAGAAGCCAGATCATACGTACTGGACTATTCACTTTGACGGTTCAAGGCAGTTGGAGGGCTCGGGGGCTAGAGTTGTGTTAACTTCCCCACGAGGTGATAAGTTCTGTTATGTCCTCCGTTTAATGTTCCCTTGTACTAACAATGCTGCTGAGTATGAAGCTCTCCTCCATGGTTTGCGGATGGCCAAAGAGATGAACTTGAGCCGGGTTAAATGCTTTGGCGATTCAGATCTGGTAGCACACCAAGTATCTGGCAAGTGGGACTCCAAGGATCCGCTTATGGCAGCATATCGACGAGAGGTGGACGCTGTCGCTGGACACTTCAAAGGATATCAGGTGGATCATATAGACCGGCGAAAGAATGAAACGGCCGATGCGTTAAGCCGACTGGATTCCCAGCGTAAACCGGTTCCACCTAATACTTTCTTGGATGAATTGCATAACCCGTCGGTGCAGATACCTTCAGAGAAGGATTTGGCTGTTCCTGATCCGGAAGCACAATTGGTTGCAGCACTTCATGTCATTCTGGATTGGACACTCCCTTACTTGGCATACCTAAACCGAGGTGAGTTACCAGAGGACGAAATCGAGGCCCGGCAGATAAACCGGCGGTCTAAATCTATGACTATCGTCAATGGAGAACTTCATCACCGCAGCGTTTTCGGAGCGTTTCAGCGGTGTGTATCATCAGAAGAAGGCTGTGATATTCTTAGAGAGATTCATGAAGAGGATTGTGGTCATCACGCCGGTTCAAAATCCTTGGTGGCTAAAGCTTTTCGTCATGGGTTCTACTGGTTGATCGCTCATGCCGATGCAGAGGACTTGGTCAGAAAATGCGATGCTTGTCAGAAATTCTCACGACGTGCTCATATACCGGCGCAGGAGCTGCGGATGATCCCAATTACTTGGCCGTTTGCGACTTAGGGGCTCGATATGGTTGGACCCTTCAAGAGATCCCAAGACCAGAAAACCCACCTGTTGGTAGCAGTGGATAAGTTTACAAAAATGGGTAGAAGCGGAGCCTGTCAGTAAGTGTGATGCAGCAACAGCGGTTCAGTTCATCAAAAAGGTGATTTTCCAGTTTGTCTTTCCACACAGTATTATAACTGATAATGGCACCAATCTATCCAAAGGAGCTATGGAGGAATTCTGGCAACGTGAGCATATTTGTCTTGATGTTTCATCAGTAGCCACCCTCAATCTAATGGCCAAGCTGAAAGAGCCAATCAAGAGATCTTGAGAGGCATCAAACCCCGGCTTATGGTTCCTTTACAGAGAACACCGGGTTGTTGGGTGGAGGAATTGCCTTCTGTTTTATGGAGCATCATTACTACACCTAACAGATCCACAGGGTACACGCCTTTCTTCATGGTATATGGAGCTGAAGCGGTCCTCCCTAGTGATATCCGGCACGACTCGCCTGTAATGCCCAGGATGGAATTATACCTCCTACGTGTCGAGGCACGACTTAAAGGCATAAGTCCATCCTAGAATGATCTCAAGTTTGGTAATCTTTGCACAACTCATGTAAAAGAGGGATGGTAAACTTAAAAATAGTTGGCTTACAATCGCCACGTCACAGAATAACAGTACAAGTTTCAAACATCATACAATAAGATCACTACAACCCTCTAAGGGCAAAATCCAAATGTCAAAGTACCAAACTCAGATAAATAAAACAACCACAGGCGGATCGAATCCTAGTAAGAGTCTCCACTACTGATCGTCCGGGTAGCGCACGTAGTAACGACTACGCTCCTCGTCGTACTCCCAATCCAGCTCGGTGCCATCACCTGGATAGCTCACGGCTGGACCTGCATCTGGTGTGAAGTAACTGTGAGCCACAGAGGACTCAGCAATCCCGTTCCCGGGTAACAGAACTATCAAAGCCTTTAGGTGAGGGAAAAGGCTGAAGAAAGAAATGAGGTGAAGGAACAACAAAGAGTCTGCAGCAGCAACTAGCACTATCTTACGCAAGAGAGAGCGAGAAGAGAAGGCAAAGCGAGAAGTGATCACTAAGTGATCCAAGCTACAAGCTCACAAGCATAACCCCTCCGTGTTCAACTCCCGAATCCCGATTCGGAAATTGACAGTCACGGAACTCACGCTGGTAGTGTATTAGTATCATTGTGTCAAGTTTTCTACAACCGGAATTAACAAGCTCCCATCTGCCACATAACCGCGGGCACGGCTTTCGAAAGTTCAAACCCTGCAGGGGTGTTCCAACTTGACCCATTACAAGCCCACGATCCGCGGAGTCGCAACTCCAAAGTGGGAAGACCCGAGTATCCTCGGAATCCCGTGCTCAAGATATACCGAACTAAGGTAAGGCTAATCCAGCAAATCCTCCCGGCGTGTCGACACCCTGATAGTAGCCGCGCGTATCTAGGTCTCAGGACACGACCGGATGGGCGATTCTACAGGTTTTTACCAAACCTCGAGTTTCCTTGAGGTGGCCCCGCAGACTCCCCGTTTCGGACCAACACTCATGTGGAGCACTGGCCCGGGGTTGTTGATTAAGAAAGAGGGTTAATTACTCCCTATGCATGTTTAGTTTGTTATTAGGCAAATAGTACCAATGTTGGGATTTGCTGGAAAAGACTTAGCACATAGCGGTTTATCGAGGGGGTCCCATACACCCCAACCGTGTTAGGAACGCATAATCAAGGAACATAAAACCGGCTTATACGGATCCTAACGGCATGAGTGGAACAAAACACCAAGCAAAAGGCTTAGCCTTCCACCCTTGCCAATATATATGTGATTTCAGTTGAAGCATTTATATAGTGTGATATAACCCAACCAAACTTCAACATGGAGCAAGCATCTTCACTTCACCTGCAACTAGCAACGCTATAAGAAGGGCTGAGCGAAGCGTACTTAGCCAAGCAACGGTTTGCATAGGTAGGGTGGTTAAACATGGCAATTGGTTACAAGTAGGAGGCTGACAAGAAGAACATGGGCATCGAGGCAAAACTATAGATCGAGACTACTAGCAAAAGACAAAGATAGTAATGTTATCGGGGTTCGGTCATCTTGCCTGAAGAGAAGAAGTTCGGATCGAAAGAAGGGTCCTCTTGCTCAAACTCGTTGGAAACCTCGTGCTCAACCTCGTTGGAAAACTCGTGCTCAACTTCGTGCTCTAAACAAGACAAACACACCAAGCACCAATCAACACGATGCAATGCGCACTCGAAAAAACATGTATGCATGATGGATGCACTAGTGATGCACATGGAGCACGGAAAACATCACTCAAGCAAAACACCTCAAAACAAGATAACAACCTGATATTATTAATCTACACAGAAAAACACCCAAGTTTGATATAAAGATCGCTGAAATCGGAGTTACGGGCTAAAAGTTATGCCCGAAACAAGATTTGAGCGAAAACTGCAAATTACAGCAACATAGCATCTTGGGAGCTCAAAATAATTAATCTACAGCACCCAAAAAGCATGGCAAAGGACTTGAACATAAACTAGATATAATGTACAGCAAGTAGGTCCAAAGTGCACCCCCAACGGAGTCACGGATCAATAGCAATGATCTTGGACATATTGAACTTTGAAATAAAATTCTGGCAGCAGAATTTTATTGAAAGTTTGGAGCAAAAGATAAGCATGCTACAGCACCTCAAATGGACATGTGAGGACATGGATGGAAAGACAACAATATATACTTCATGGAACAATCAAAATCCACCCCAAAACTATCATGCTTTGTCCTACAACATCACACGAACATGGCATCGGAACGTTACAGATTTCAGACTTAGTGAAATTTCACTAAGTCCTAAAACAGCAACATCATCATAGCAACAAAAAGAGCATGTTTAAGACACCTCGAAACTAAACATGGCAAAGGGTAAGCACCTCATCAAAGTACATATGACGGTGATCCCGAAACACACAAGCATGCATCAATGTGGTGAACACACCGATTGCAACGAGCTCAACAACATGACATTTCATAACAAGTAAAAACACAACATTTGAACATGGCATCTTGCAACGATGATAACAAGGAAACAATACATCTACCATGCAACCTATCACACACAACACGTAGTTCGTGTCAAGACGAACACGTGGACATGTCATTTGCTTCGTTTGGACAAACGAGCTAAAAGATATCACATGTCAAAGGTGGCACAAAAATAACACATAGCAGCAGTTTATATCATCATACACTCTTGTAACAGCAAAACAAGGCCCTAGATGATCTCTAACATGCATGACAACAACAGGTAAAACGTAGAGGGCATCTCCACGAACATCTGGACATATCACACGCTCAAAACGGAGCAACAGGGAAAAAGTTATGCATGGTCAAACTAGGCATATCAGAACAGAGAAAACAGAGATCTAGGTCAACCTCTCAGATCCGGTGAACAGTACTGGGCCTCGGGGGATGAACAGTGTAACGGCCCGGTGAACAGTGCAACGGTGGATCTGGCCCGCGGGGAAGAGGAGGCCCATATCTGCAGTGCGGCGGCGGATCAGGCCCGCGCGGGATCTGGCCCGGTGCGCGCGGCGGCGGCCCGCGGTGGCTGGGGCAGAGGCGGGCCCTGGCGAAGAAGCCCGCGGGGCAAGCGGCGATGCGGTGGCCCACCGGCGCGCCCGCGGCCTGCAGTGGAGGCGGCTGCACGGCGGCCTGGCGAGGCCCAAAACGGAGCGGGGCGGGGCGGCTGGCTGGTCGAAGGAAACCTGGATTCCCTCGGGATCCGGGAGGATTTCTTGGATCTGAGGAAGAAGGAAAAAAAAAGAAAGGAGAGGGGAGGAAGAAGAAGGGGACATGCCAAATAGACCTAGGGTCTATATATAGCAGTTTTAGACTAGGGTTTGGGGGTTAGGGATGTTTAGGAGCTCTACGATCGTGATCCAACGGATCCGATCGCGGGAAGATTTAAAAAGGACCAGACGGAGATAAAAGAATGCAACAGGGGTGTTTCCGGGACACGAAGTAAGGGCACTTCGGACCCACACGGGCAACGGAGGGAAAAGTCAACGGAGTCCAAACGAGACGAGATTTGAGAGGCGGGTTGCACACAACAAAACAACAACACACAACACAACCTCGCGGCACACCGGTAACGAAAAACGCCCGAACAACAAAGAAGGCCTACGGGACGTCACGGACACGAGAGGGAGCTCCGGAACACGAAACGGACAACGGGAAGAAACGCCACGAACCGGAAACAACCCACAACACAAACAAAATGCAATGCACATGTCTACATGATATGAATGAATGCCACACTCTCACACAACAAAACGACGAAAGCCCGAAAGACAAAGAACCCGAAATGGAAATAGATGAAGCTGGAGATTTATTATAAGCCCAAAAGGGAAAGTATTACATCCGGGGCATTACAAACTCTCCTCTACTACAAAAAGATCTCGTCCCGAGATCTAGGACTGGAAAAAGGAAGGGTACTCGGAACGAAGATGATCTTCTCGTTCCCAGGTAGCTTCTCGGTCTGTGTGATGTGACCACTTGACTTTCAGAAACTTGATGGTCTTGTTGCGAGTCTTGCGTTCAGTTTCTTCGAGAATTGCAACTGGATGCTCTCGGTAGGAAAGGTCTTGTTGAAGATCAATCTCCTCAAACGGAATCATCCGCTCAGGTGCCTTGAAGCATTTGCGAAGCTGAGACACATGAAAGACATCATGAACATTTGCAAAGTTGGAAGGGAGCTCGAGCTGATAGGCTAGATCGCCTCTTTTGCCAAGAATTCTGAAAGGACCGACGTATCTAGGAGCAAGCTTTCCTTTGATACCGAACCTTTGGGTTCCTTTCATCGGAGAAACTCGGAGATAGACATGATCACCGATGTCGAAAACCAAATCACGATGCTTTCCGTCATAGTAACTCTTCTGACGCGACTGAGCGGCCTTGAGATTCTCACGTATGACTTTGCACATTTCTTCGGCTTCAGAGATCAAATCATTGCCAAGGAGTTGGCGTTCACCTGTTTCAGACCAGTTGAGAGGGGTACGGCACTTTCTGCCATAGAGAATCTCAAACGGTGCTTTGCCTGCACTTGCTTGAAAGCTGTTGTTGTAAGAGAATTCTGCAAATGGAAGACAGTCTTCCCATTTCATGCCGAAGGAGATGACACAGGCTCTGAGCATATCTTCAAGGATCTGATTCACACGCTCGACTTGACCACTAGTCTGAGGGTGAAAGGCAGTGCTGAACCTGATCTTCGTGCCCATGGCTGACTGAAAGGAGTCCCAGAACTTTGATGTGAACAAACTGCCACGGTCTGAGGATATCACTTGAGGAATGCCATGTAGGGACACAATTCTGGAAGTGTACAGCTCTGCAAGTTGAGCTGCATTGATTGATTCTTTGACTGGAAGAAAGTGAGCGACTTTGGTAAGCTTGTCAATCACCACAAAGATAGCATCATTGCCTCGCTTGGATTTAGGAAAACCAGTGACGAAGTCCATTTCAATGTGGTCGAACTTCCACTCAGGAATAGGAAGAGGTTGGAGAAGACCGGCTGGACGTTGATGTTCTGCTTTCACTCTTCTGCATACATCACATTCATTCACGAACTGGGCAATCTCCCTTTTCATGCGTGTCCACCAGTAAGACTGCTTGAGGTCTTGATACATCTTGGAACTGCCAGGATGAATGGAAAGGAGAGAGTCATGAGCTTCTTCCATTATGAGCTTCCTGAGATCACCTTTAGGAACAACGAGTCTGTCCTCGAAGAACAAGGTATCTCTCTCATCAACACGGAAGCACTTATATTTTGGAGTGCCCTTTGCAATCCCATGTTTCACCTTCTTCACCATGGTATCACTGAGCTGGGCCTCACGGACTTGATCTTCCAAGGTAGGAGCAATCTGGAGATTAGCAAGAAAACCCTGCGGAACAACCTGAAGGTTGAGCTTCCTGAAAGCTTCACAAAGCTCAGGCTGGTGTGGCTTGATAAGAAGGCTGTTGCAATATGCCTTTCTGCTCAAAGCATCTGCAATCACATTCGCCTTGCCTGGAGTGTACTCAATGCTGGGGTTGTACTCTTGGATCATCTCGACCCAACGAGTCTGGCGGAGGTTCAGATGCGGCTGCGTGAAGATGTACTTCAAACTCTTGTGATCAGTGAAGATGTCGACCTTTCTGCCCAACAACAGATGTCTCCACGTAATCAGAGCATGTACCACAGCTGCTAGCTCGAGATCATGTGTGGGATAGTTCTTCTCAGCTGGCTTGAGCTGACGTGAAGTGTAAGCCACAATTCTCTTCTCTTGCATAAGCACACCACCAAGGCCTTGAAGAGAAGCGTCACAGAACACTTCATAGGGCTTGGATTCATCAGGAGGAATCAGAACTGGAGCTGAGACAAGCTTCTCTTTGAGGGTTTTGAAAGCCACTTCACAATCGGGAGACCAAAAGTATTTGACATTCTTCTGGAGGAGGTTGGAAAGAGGCTTGGCAATCTTGGAGAAGTTCTCCACAAACCTTCTGCAATAGCTGGCAAGACCCAGAAAACTGCGAAGCTGCTTGACGTTCTGAGGAGCTTCCCAGTTGACAATTGCTTCAACTTTCTCGGGATTAACCGCAATACCGTCAGCTGAGATAATGTGGCCCAGGTAGAGAACCTTATCGAGCCAAAACTCGCACTTGGAGAACTTGGCATAGAATTTGTGTTCTCGGAGTCGATCAAGAACCAGACGCAAGTGCTTTTCGTGATCTTCTTCATTCTTGGAAAACACCAAAATATCATCCAGATACACTAGCACAAACTCGCCTGTATAGGGGTTGAAGATGTAATGCATCATCCTTGAGAAGGTAGGAGGAGCATTGGCGAGACCGAAAGACATGACGGTATACTCATATGAACCGTAGCTCGTTCTGAACGCCGTCTTGGGAATGTCTTCCTCGCGAATGCGAATTTGATGGTAGCCCATTCGGAGATCAAGCTTAGAGAATACTTTAGCTCCTTTGAGCTGCTCAAAGAGTTCATTGATGTTGGGGAGCGGATACTTGTTCTTAATCGTCTTCTTGTTCAGTGGCCGGTAGTCAACACAGAGACGCTCCGTGCCATCTTTCTTCTTGACAAATAAGACACCACAGCCCCACGGAGATGTACTCGGTCTGATGAGACCCATACGCTCCTGTTCATCCAACTGTTTCTTCAATTCCTTCAATTCATCTGAAGAGAGCTTGTATGGACGCCGACAAACAGGTTCGGTGCCCGGCTCGAGTTCAATGACAAACTCCACCTGACGGTGTGGAGGCATTCCTGGAAGCTCTTCTGGAAAGACGTCTTGATATTCATTCACCACTGGAATTTGCTCTATGGCATTAATTTCACCCTTATCATTAAGAGAGAAAAGCCGAATAGTATTATCCCTGGAGGCGAAGATAATCACATCTTCATCAGAATGCGTCAACTTGACTTCCTTTTGAGCACAATCAATGTGAGCATCGTGCTGAGAAAGCCAATCCATTCCGAGAATGAGGTCGATATCAGAATGACCAAGAACCACCGGAGAGGCCAAAAATCGATAATCACCCATGCGAATAGAAACATCCGGAGCATAAACACTAGAAGTCATAATCTTGCCCGGAGAAACAACTTGCAACTTCTGAGGCAAATTTGAAGTGGCAATACTGTGCTTGGATGCAAATGGTTGAGACATGAAAGAGCATGATGCACCCGAATCAAATAACACTTTAGCTGGAAAAGAGTTCACTGGAAGGTTACCCAGAATGACATCAGAAGAAGCCTCTGCTTGTGCTGCATTCATCAGATTAACCCTTGCAGACTTTGGATCATGCTTGACAATAGCTGAACTCATAGGAGGAGGAGGTGGAAGACGCTTCGGATTCGGACATCTGTTGGCATAATGACCCTTCTGGCCACACTTGTTGCACACCACTTCAGAGAGAGGACGGAACTGAGAGCCACTGGACTTGGAGCCTTGAGACTGAAACTGCTTCTTCGACTGGTTGCTTGGGTTGGGTGGGTGGGAGAAACCACGACCACTAGAGTTCTTGTTGTTGGAGTTGTTGAAGTTGCTGGAGTTGTTGAATGGAGCTCGAATCATTGGAGGAGGAGGAAGCCAGAATTTCTGTTGTTTCGCAGCCAACTGAGACGATGAGGTAGAGTGAACAGCATCTCGAATTCTCTTCTTAGAAGCCTCCATCTTAAGCTGAGCTGCTTCTTGTTTCAGAGCCATATTATAGAACTTATCGAATTCGTCTGGCTCGAACAAAGTGAGAGCAAGCTGAAGTTCATCTTTGAGACCTCCACGGAACTGATAGATTTTGCTCTTTGCATCAGGTATGTCTTGCTTTGCATAGCGAGCGAGGTTTTGGAACTTGACATTATACTGATAGACTGACATGGAGCCCTGCTTGAGGTTGCGGAATTGCTCACGCATACCCTCGATAACACTTGTAGGAATGTGATGCGAGCGGAAATCCCTGCAGAAGTTCTCCCACGAGATCACTTGACCCGGTCTTGAGTCTTTATACTGCTGCCACCAATCAGCTGCTTGATCTTTCAGTTGGAAGGCTGCAAACTTCACATAGTCATCTTCTTTCACGTTACTGCACTCAAAATGCTTCTTGATATCGGTCAGCCAATCCTCAGCATCAAGAGGGTCGACACAGTAACTGAAAGCTTTAGGATTGTTGGCCAAGAACTGGTTGAGTGTAGCATGGTGCTGCTGGAAGAAGTTGCCTTGGTTCATTGGAATGCCCTGATTAGCTTGATTAGCTTGCATAGCCTGCATTTGCTGCATCATCTGCATCATCAACTGAGTGTTCTGAGCAGTAGTCTGCATAATTGCTCTCCAAGCCTCAGGCGGAGGAGGAGGTGAAGGAGGACTTATGCCTTTAAGTCGTGCCTCGACACGTAGGAGGTATAATTCCATCCTGGGCATTACATCGCCGCGGGTGGCGGCTTATGTTGAAGCGGATAATGAACAAGCAAGACAAGATAGCTTGTACCGGCTAGACGAGGAACAGAACACGGTAGCAGCGCGATCAGCGATTTATCAACAAGACCTGCGTCGGTACCACAGCCGCCGGGTTAAGACTAGGACGTTTCAGGAAGGAGATCTGGTGCTCCGGCTCATCCAGGACCAGACAGATATGCACAAGTTATCCCCACCTTGGGAAGGACCCTTTGTGGTCAGCAAGAACCTGCACAACGGATCATACTACCTCGTCGACGTTCGAGAACATAAGGACTCACGCACGGCGGAGGAGGAGACCAAGCGGCCGTGGAACATCGCTCTTCTTCGACCTTACTATACTTGAGCCATCGGCTCCGCTTCATGTACAATGTATATATTATGATTAATAAAATAAACTGGCGCCCCCGGTAAACCGGGGAATCAGCCATCCTTTTCACAAAAGAGTATCACATGGGGGCTTCCGTGCAAGGAAGTTTTTCATGGCCTCTTAAATCGGTGCCCTTGATAAAATCAAGGAATCAGCCGTCTTCTCTGCACAAAAGAGTATCACATGGGGGCTTCCGTGCAAGAAAGTTTTCCATGGCCTCTTAAACCGGCGCCCTTGATAAAATCAAGGAATCAGTCGTCCTTTTTATACAAACAAGAATAACATGGGGGCTTCCGCGGGCAAGGAAGTTTCCCGCGGGCAAGGAAGTTTCCCATGGCCTCTTGAACCGGCGGCCATATGAAGCCCATCATAAGAGCACTGCTCTGGTTGCTTCGGCAATTTCCACATGATGATGAAGGGGCAAAAGAGGGTTTGATGCCTAGCATGACTCAAACATATGCCCTGACGAGCAATGCTCACACGCTACCTGGGGGCTTGTAATGCCGGGATGGGACTATACCTCCTACGTGTCGAGGCACTACTTAAAGGTATAAGCCCATTCTAAAATGATCTCAAGTTTGGTATCTTTGCACGACTCATGTAAAAATAGGGATGAAATTGCAAAAGGATAGTTGGCTTACACTCGCCACGTCACACAATACATTACATCAGCAAATCATCATCCAAAACATCACAA
The DNA here is from genome assembly GCA_902687465.1 of Secale cereale. Lineage (NCBI taxonomy): Eukaryota > Viridiplantae > Streptophyta > Magnoliopsida > Poales > Poaceae > Secale > Secale cereale. Next base: position 566,561,623 of record LR738714.1, on the reverse strand, counting down.
CCCGACTACGGGCGAAGATCCAAATGAAAGATACCAAATACATAAAGCCACAGGTCCGAATCGCCCCTAGTAGAAACCACTACTGATCATCGGGATAGTGCACATAGTATCGACAACGTTCTTCATCGTACTCCCAGTACAACTCGGTGCCTTCACCTGAGTAGTCCGCCATAGTACCTGCATCTAGTGTGGTGTAGAATCTGTGAGCCACGGAGGACTCAGCAATCCCGTTCCCGGGTAGCAAAACTATCTAAGCCTTGGGTGTGGAACAAGGCTGAATAAAGATAAAAGGTTGCAGCTGCACTAGCACTAGCTTACGTGTTTAGAGCGAGAAGAGAAGTGCCACGAGCGACAAACTGATCACAAAGTGATCCTATCTAAGCACGTCAATCATAACCCCACCGTGTTCACTTCCCGAACCCCTTTCGGAAAAGGACCGTCATGGTTACTCACGCTGGTAGTGTGTTCTGAACATGGTGTCAAGTTTTCTACAACCGTTGTCGGGACCCCGATCCTAAGTCACACCGATCTAGCATGTAACACACCATATCACTTTGCGGCCTCACGCACGGTATCCCCACGGGTGCCACCTTACCTGGCCCGGGACCGTTTGCGCATTTTGGCTCACGTATATGATAGTGTCGCTAGCATACATATGACAGAGAACCCGGGCCGACATGACCAGTTATAAACCAAAAGTGGCACTAAATTACAGAGACAGGCATCCATGACCCAGCAACGAACGTGTCGGTCATCAACGTATGAACCCAAGTCGTAGCAAGCTACAAGGACTTAAAGGAACAACGCGTGACATTTCCCCTAAGGGACAGACACAGGAACGAAGAAGGACACATGCCGGTCAGCCTAAGTGTTCCGGAGCAGTAGCAAGCTACCAAGGCTCAGTGGAAAACACTAGGAGACATTTCCCTGTAAGATAGGCTACCAAGGGTAAACAACTAGGTGTCGGATCCCACACATACCAAGCATTTCAATATCATACACGCAATATGCTCAATATGTGCAAATACAACATGGCATCACAACAAGACTCTAATAAACAAAGTATTTATTCAATAGGCTCCGAGGAGCCAAGTATTACAAGCATGGGTCTCATGACCCAACATTCAGAGCATACAAGCAACAAGCGGAAGCACTACATGTCTGAGTACAGACATCTACAAATGAAAAAGGCTGAAGAGCCTGACTATCTACAACACTCGTCCAAGATCGTAGCTGAGGTACAAGCTACTTGTCGAAGTCCAAGCGGAACTACTAGTGAGACATCAATCCTATCTGCAAAACATAAATTAGGCAAACATGAGTACAAAGGTACTCAGCAAGACTTACAACAGATCCTATCATACATGCACTTGTATCAAGAAGGCAAGTGGGGTTTAGTTGCAGCAAGCCAGCTTTGACTTAGTGGCTATCCTATTCTATGATTGCTGGTAACTCTTTTGAGGTGGCGCACACGAGTCCACTAAGCACCACACAATACACCACTATGGATTCATCCCCGTCTCACTACGAGAAGGCCATCCATAGCACTCACACTTGTCTTGAGTATTTTAGAGTATCCACTTCAAGTTGTCTATGTACCACGTAAGCATCCAAGAAGTCCATATCCGCGGACCCGGCTATTCGAATAGATTATGATAACCCTGCAGGGGTGTACTTCTTCACACACGCTCTCGCCACTTACCGCCAGGTACACGTCGTGTATCTCGGCAACCTTCAAGCGGAAGCCTGGCGAGGGTGTCGGCCACGACCTGACTAACCACACAAGTCTCTCGTCCAGGTTTATCGCCTATTTGGGTTCCATCCGCAAGGGAGTCCGGCCGAGGTTTCCATCACGGACCCAAACGATGTGTACAAGGTTCCCGAGCCCACCATCCGGGTGCCACTCGGTACACCGGGCCACGTGTGCCTAGTCTGTCCCAAGCCCACCCTGCCGGGTGCCACCTGGTAGAGAAATAACACTACCTACAAACGCCAGAAACTAGTTGCAACTCCTGGACAGAGATCATGTTGATTAATAAGTCGAGAGGGGTCGAGTTACCGGAACCCAATGTGTGGTAGTAACTAGTCATTGGACAACATACTCGGAACTCAGTTCTTAGGGACGGTTCCAGTGAGACAACCCACCATGTACTCCTACATGGCCTCTCACCACTACCTTTACCAAATCGTGTTCACACACTTAACCCTCAGCATCAGAACATATCATTTCACTCCAATTCATTCCCGATGAATTAGACCTGACACACTCTAAGCAATAGCAAGCAAGGCATGGTAAGATCACATCATGGCTTCAATCAACTCCTACACATGCTAGTGGGTTTCAACTATTTACTGTGGAAAGACAGGTCATGCAGAGGAATGGGTTCAACTACCGCAGCATAAAGTAGCAGTTGAGATCGTTGTTGTCCTAATGCAATAACAGGGAGCAGGAGCGAGAGAGGGATTGTATCGGAATGAACAAGGGGGTTTGCTTGCCTGGTAAAACAACGTGCAGAACACTGCTCCTCTGACAGGTACTCTGGATCGGTCTCCGGAGCTGGACCTATCGAGAAGAACGGTGCTGACAATCAAACACAAGCATATGCAACAATATGATGCATGAATATGGCATGAAGTTATGATGTTGTTTGAGCTAGTGCAACTAGCATTCAATTTGAAAGAAGTCCATTTGAAACAAGGGTTCAAATGCAATTTTAAAATAAGCATTCTAAATGCCAAATATGTGTTTTCAAATAAACAGTAGGTTTAACTTCATTTGTCATGCATGAAAATGGTACAGATGGATAGATTGAATGTCGGTGTACTAAGGTAGGGGTACCTCGGTACCCCAACTTGTGCACGGGCAGTAGCAGCTTCCCGCGGCAGGGCCTACCACGTGCTTGCCGGAGACCTTTTCTGATCCATATAAAGCCATTCAAAAACAAAGTATACAAGACAGCAGATCAAGGCCCCGGCAAGTGGAGCTTGCCGGGAAGGCCATCCCAGGCTCAAGGTTACCTCATTAACACGAGACCCTGGCAAGAGGAGCTTGCCAGGAAGACTAGAAGGCTACATTTCAGAAGACACGCCTCGGCGCAACGTGCGCCCCGGCGGGGCCCGGGGAGCGGCAAGCTCCAGGTCCCGGCAAGGTCAAGGCCCCGGCAAGGTGCTTGCCGGGGAGAGTTACGCTGTGTGCCCGCGCTCCAGCTCATCGAACCACGCGTCGCCCTGGGGCCATTCCAGGGACGCGTGGCGGATGGCTGTGCAGCCTGGGGGACACGGTGGCACTACACGGTGACGAAGCCATCGCCGTGGCAAACGGAGACGCAAGGGCGGGCGCTTTTGGGGTCGACGGTGACGGGCATTTAATGCTCTTGTCCCCCACTGTCAAAGTAGGTGATGACCACTGTTCATGCACTGTTCATCCACTATTCCCGCACTGTTCCAACTACCACCACAATTACGTTTTTACCCTTTCTCCTACGTTGACACCTGTCGGTGACCCCTTTGAGCTATAAAAGGAGGCCCATGCACAACGTAGAAAGGGTTCAGAACCTAGATCGCTCATTCACTCGGTGTAGCTAGTTCTTCAAGCTCCCGAGCTCCACACTCAATACAATCTAAGCAGGAGTAGGGTTTTACGCGTCCATCGCGGCCCGAACCTGGGTAAACTGCCCGCGTGAGCTCCACGATCTGCTCTTTGTGCTCCCTCCGCTCCCTTACCGCATGAACAAGGGGCTCCGGTCCCATAGGTGCTCGTGGTGGACAGTTTCCCCCGACATCTTTGGCGCGCCAGGTAGGGGGCGTCGAGGTTGTGCGAACCTGATCCGACGTTCACGCGGGCGCATTCTTCATCAACCTCTCCAGCTACATCAACTTCATCAGCAACAACAGCATGGCCCCGAAGAAGAAGGCTTCGGAGGTCGGAGGCCCGTCTGCGTCTGTTCCACCGCCACCTGAGCCAACGGTGGGTGGAGGAGACGCCATCGGAAGGGTGGTCGCCGGCGAGGAGACTCGCGGCGCTACCAAATCCAAGGACAAGACGGACGACCGAGCCTCGGTCTCCGTGGACGCGCCACGTCCATCTCAGCAAACGACGACCCAGCAGCGCCGTGGTACAGGAGGTACCATCCGTTTGCTGGGGCAAGGGCAAGCCGGAGGTTCGCGGGATGCTCCGGACCACCGTCCGGGCACGAGCAAGGTGCGGTCACCGGGGCGGGAAACTGCTCCTTCTAACCCCGTTAGGAGTCCGAGCATATCCCGCTCCTCGCACCGCTCGCCCCCGCTCCCCTCCTCTCCAGCAGAAGCGCTCGCAAGAGCGCAACTGCTCCTCGACTTCCCTCCAGCGGCGGACAAGGCCGAAGACTGGAGGGCAACCATCCAGAGCCTGATCGCCTTCGCCAACAACGACACGCCGCAGCAGCCGGCGACGTCGCGGCTGCGGCAAGTCGAGAAGACGAAGGCCGACGGCGACAAGACCACCGGGGGTGCAACCACCGTGCACTCCCCGCCGCGGAAGCAGAAAATGCCTCCCCGCCGGATCAACGTCGACGACGACTCCACGGCGTCGTCGGATCCGCGGGCTCGTCGGGACCAGCGCCAAGTCCTCGACGAACGGCGACAAGAAGACGCTCGAACGACGATCGAGCGCCGCCGAGAAGCTCGGTGACAATCAGATCAGCGAGCTAGGACCGCTGTCGATACGCACGCGCCCGATGAATCAGGCGACTTGCCGTACGCGGCAGGTTGCCCTGCGTTTACCCGTGAGCTGCGGCGCGTCCAGTGGCCCAGCATGAAGAACTTCAAGCCCGACGTACCGGAAAAGTACGACGGCAAGACACACCCCTCGGAGTTTCTCAGCATCTACACCATCGCGGTGCAGGCTGCCGGGGGGCGCGACGAGAAGATACTGGCAAACTACTTCCCGCTGGTGCTTAAGCCAAATGTCCGTTCTTGGCTTATGCACTTGCCGGAAGGCTCCATTTCTTCTTGGGCAGACCTTTGCCACCAGTTTGTTGGCGCCTTCACGGGCGGCCACAAACCCCACGGCCAGGAGAGTGATCTCCACATCTTGGCCCAGAAGGAAGGAGAACCTCTGCGCAAGTACATCCAATGATTCAGCCGCGTACAGCACAATATCCCTGACGTCCACCCTGCCGCGGTTATCAGCGCGTTCCACCAGAACGTGCGTAACCGCCGCATGCGTGAGGAGATGGCCATGACCAAGATACGGGATGTCAGCGAGCTTTATGCTCTAGCTGATAAGTGCGCGCGCGCCGAGGAGGGGAGGAGACTCCCCGGAGAGGATGCTGGCGCAGGGGGAAGCGACAGCGAGGATGCCGCCCCGGCAAAGAAGAGCCGGCGGCGGAACAATAGAAGAAAGAACAAGAAGGAAGTGCTTGCCGTCGAGAAGTCCGGCAAGGAGGCTCCCGCCAAGCAAACACAGGCTGGCGGCTCCGGCAAGGAGCCTGCCCCTATAGCGGCAGCCGACAAGCAGGACGGCTCCGACAAGCAATACTGCAAGATACACCGCACTAAGGGCCACGACCTCTCCAACTGCAAACGCGTCGAGTACCTCGTCGAGCAGCAGAAAGCTGAGTACGAGCGGCGCGACAAGGAGAAGGCCCAAGGTGGCGGAGGAGAGCCAAGCAAGAAGCGGCCATTCAATGGCCGGGGGGACGCCGCGGCAAGGCCAAGTAGCGGCAAGGTGACCGACCTCCCCGGGGCCGCGACAAGGATGAAGAAGACGACGACGATGACATGGAGGAAGAAGATAACAGCGAGCAGGAGTTCCAGAAGGCCACGGAAGTCCTGTGCGTCGACGGCGGCGCCTCTCTGCATACTTCCCACCGCCAACTCAAGCAGTGGGTGCGGGAAGTAAATGCAGCTGAGCCGCCCGTGGAGTCGCGCAGGCTCCTCAAATGGTCCAGCACGCCGATCATTTTTGATCTTGAGGATCACACTGACCGCACCACTGCGGTCGGGTGCTTGCCGATGTTGGTCTCACCAACAATCCGCAACCTCAAGGTCACCAAAATGTTGGTTGACGGCGGGGCCGGCCTGAACTTGATCTCCTCGGCTGTGATCAAGAAACTCCAAATCCCAGACGGCGAGCTCGAAGAAACCGGTTCGTTCCAAGGAATAAACCCGGGAAGGAGCAAGCCCAAGGGGATGATAACTCTGCCCGTGACCTTTGGCGGGGAGCTGAACTTCAGGACGGAGAGGATAACCTTCGATGTTGCCGATATCCCATTGCCATATAATGGGATACTTGGACGTCCTGCCCTCGCCAAGTTCATGGCAGCTTCCCACTACGCCTACAATGTACTCAAGATGCCGGGGCCGATAAGCGTCATCACTGTCCATGGCGACAAGAAGGACGCGCTTATCTGCGCCGACAAGATCTACCGGGATGCAGCAGCTGCGGCGGAGAGCAACACACTTGCCGCTGAAGCTCCCGGGGGGAAGAATATGAAGACCAAGTCCGGCAAGTGCTCTGGGACCCACTCCGGCAACCGCACCTCCTCGGAGTGCTGCGCTGCCGTCGAGGACGTTCCATCAAGCTCCACCGGCAAGTGCAAGAAGGGGATGGCCGCTCCACCGGCAACCAAGAAGGTGTCCGCCAAGGAGGACGGCACTGGTGGTACTTTCACCATCAGTGCTACCCTTGACAGCAAATAGGAAAGCGCGCTCGTTGCCTTCCTGCGGGCGAATGTCGATGTGTTTGCCTGGCAACCATCTGACATCCCCGGTGTTCCCAGGAAGGTAATTGAGCACAAGCTTGCTGTTTGTCCTCATGCGCGGCCCGTCAAGCAGAAGGTCAGGAAGCAAGCCGTGGAGCGCCAAGAATTCATTGCCGAAGAAATCAAGAAACTAGAAGCAGCAGGCCTGGTTAGAGGCGTGATCCATCCCACGTGGTTAGCAAATCCAGTTGTCGTGCGCAAGGCCAACGGGAAGTGGAGACTGTGTATCGACTTCACTGATGTGAATAAAGCATGTCCCAAGGATCCATTTCCCTTGCCGCGCATTGACCAAATTGTTGATTCCACCGCCGGATGTGAGCTGCTCTCTTTCCTTGATGCATATTCAGGCTACCACCAGATTTTCATGGCCAAAGAAGATGAAGAGAAGACTGCATTTATCACTCCATGTGGCACATATTGCTTCATACGCATGCCCTTTGGATTGAAGAATGCAGGCTCAACATTTGCAAGGGTAGTGCACACTGCTTTTGAGCCACAGATCCACAGGAATGTAGAAGCCTACATGGATGACATAGTGGTGAAGAGCAAGAGCAAAGATACCTTGATCCAAGACTTGGAAGAAACATTTCAGAACCTGCGCAAGATCCAGCTTAAGTTGAACCCCGAGAAGTGCGTCTTTGGAGTCCCCTCCGGCAAGCTTCTCGGGTTCTTTGTATCACAGAGGGGGATTGAAGCCAACCCCGACAAGATAAAAGCCATCGAGCAGATCGAAGCCCCGAAGCGCGTCAAGGACGTAAGGAAACTTGCAGGTTGTGTAGCTGCCCTCAGTAGGTTCATTTCAAAGTCTGCAGAACGCGCCCTACCTTTCTTCAAAATCTTGAAGAAGGCAGGTCCTATGAAATGGACTCCGGAAGCGGAGGCAGCGCTGCAAGACTTGAAACGGTACCTATCCTCCACTCCAATACTTGTCGCACCTAAGCCACAGGAGAAGTTGCTGCTGTACCTAGAGGCAACCAACCAGGTGGTTAGTGCTGCGTTAGTAGCGGAGAGGGAGGCCGACGAGGAGTCAGCACCACCGGCAAGCGAATTCAGTGACAAGCAGGGGGCTCCTCCGACAAGCTCTGGCCCCGACAAGGACAACTCTGCGCAGGAACAAGGAGAAGTGCGGAAGAAGATGGTGCAGCGCCCAGTGTATTTTGTAAGTTCCCTCTTGCAGGGGGCTAGATCAAGATACTCTGGGGTGCAGAAGTTGCTTTTTGGCCTCCTCATGGCCTCGAGAAAGCTGCGCCATTACTTCCAAGCACACGAGATAACAGTGGTCACTCGCTTTCCGCTGAAGAGGATATTGCACAATCCGGAAGCAACAGGCAGGATCGTCGAGTGGGCACTGGAACTGTCGAGCTTCGGACTCAAGTTTGAAAGTACTTCAACCATACAGAGCCGAGCTTTGGCAGAATTCATAGCTGAATGGACCCCGACGCCCGATGAAGAAGTTCCAGAGACAAGTGTACCAGTACAAGAAGCGACAAGTGAATGGGTAATGTACTTTGATGGTGCCTTCTCGCTGCAAGGCGCTGGTGCCGGCGTGGTACTCATCGCGCCCACCGGAGAGCACCTCAAGTATGTTATCCAGATGCACTTTCCCAGGGAGCAAGCGACAAATAATACTGCTGAGTATGAAGGCTTGCTCGCCGGCCTCAGAATTGCGGCCGAACTTGGGATTAAGAAGCTGATTGTGCGGGGAGATTCTCAGCTGGTGGTCCGGCAAGTCAACAAGAGTTACCAGAGCCCTTTGATGGAAGCTTATGTAGATGAAGTGAGGAAGCTTGAAGAACACTTTGAAGGTTTGCAAATGGAGCACGTTCCAAGAGCTCAGAATGACATTGCAGACGACCTTTCAAAGTGTGCTGCGATGAAGTTACCTGTGGAACCAGGGACCTTCTTGCTCAAGTTAACTCAGCCATCCGTCACACCATCAATTGGGCAACCCAAGAAGAGAAAGTTGGTCTCCGGCGACTACTTGCCGGCGGATCTCCCCGAGGCCGCCGCCAAGGTCCCTAAGATCAACGATCAGAACGCTGAGGAACAGTTTGCTCCTGCAGATCCTAGGGTCTATACAGTTGAAGCAAGCGTTCCCGACAAGCCTCGCCCCGGCGTGCTTGCTGGGGGACCATCAGCTCCGGCAGAACCAGAGGTTCTTGCCGTAGAAGCTGGGGTTCCCGCAGCGGCGCTCATGCCTTTAGTCCTTGCCGTTGAGCCTCGGGCTCCGGCATGGGCGCAGCAGATCGTCCGTTTTCTGCAAACTGGAGAACTTCCCGACGACCCAGAAGAGATAGAGAAGATAACCAGGCAGTCAAGTATGTACCAGTTCGTGGATAACGAGCTGTACAGAAGAAGACTCAATGGTGTCAGGTTGAAGTGCATTTCCAGAGAAGATGGACAGAAGCTGTTGGCAGAGATACACGGAGGCATATGTGGCCACCACATTGGCGCAAGGGCACTTGCCGGGAAAGCTTTCCGGCAAGGGTTCTTTTGGCAAGAAGCCCTCCAAGATGCGACTGCACTAGTAACCAAGTGTGAATCGTGCCAGTTCCATGCAAAGCAAATTCATCAGCCAGCTCAAGCTCTCAAGACGATCCCTTTGTCCTGGCCCTTCTCGGTCTGGGGGCTCGATATCCTCGGCCCCTTCCCCCGTGCTGTCGGGGGCTTTGAGTACTTGTACGTTGCAATCGACAAGTTCACAAAGTGGCCAGAAGTGGAACCAGTGAGAAAGGTGACAGCACAGTCAGCGGTCAGGTTCTTCAGGTCGATTGTTTGCCGTTTAGGAATCCCTAACAGGATCATCACCGACAACGGTACACAATTTACTAGTCGCACCTTCATGCAGTACGTCCAAGACCTTGGCGCCAAGGTCTGTTTCGCTTCTGTTGCTCACCCGAGGAGCAATGGTCAAGCGGAGAGGGCCAATGCTGAAGTGCTGCGTGGACTCAAGACAAGGACCTTTGACAGGCTGCGCAAGTGCGGAAGAAACTGGATAGAGGAATTACCGGCGGCTCTTTGGTCAATCAGAACGACACCAAGTCGAGCCACCGGACAGACACCCTTTGCCCTAGTCTATGGGGCAGAGGCAGTTCTCCCCACGGAACTCGTATACGGATCTCCTCGAGTGCTCGCTTATGATGAGCTCGAGCAAGAGAAACTGCGACAAGATGACGCATTGCTCCTCGAGGAGGAACGTCTCCAGGCTGCTGTACGAGCTGCTCGATACCAGCAAGCCTTGCGCCGCTACCATAGCCGCAAGGTTAAAGCCAGGAGTTTCGAGGAAGGCGACCTTGTTCTTCGACGTGTTCAGTCCGCCAAGAATTCCAACAAGTTGACGCCGAAGTGGGAAGGCCCTTATCGGGTGAGACAAGTCACAAGGCCCGGCGCTGTCCGCCTTGAGACCGAAGAAGGCTTACCGGTGAGCAACTCCTGGAACATAGAGCATCTTCGCAAGTTTCACCCATAAGGCGTGGTTGCCGTGATCCTCTCCGGCAACCACCTTTTGTACAAGCCTTGCCGCTGTCGCATGTAACCCTTTGTACAAAGCCGGGCGCAGACCCCGTGCATCAGTAAAGTTTTTGTGTTCTGCACTATTTGCCTTTCCCATGCTTTTCTTCGATATTTGCATGCATTATTTGGCATCTTGTGCAACACACGTACCCTGTAAGCATTAGCATGCCGAAAGGCCATATACTTGTTTTCCCTCCTCTTTTTCTTTCCCTCTTAAACAGAAGGAATGTTCCTCGCGCACAAGTATGCCGGGGGGGAAGGAGATGGAGGATGAACCAAGTGCTGTTCAAGAAAAAGAAGCCTTGTCGGGGGGACGAGCAATATATGAAAGCTAAGTTACCAGAATTTGAGCAGTTCAAATTTTTAGATTTTAAGTTATCTTCCTTGAACAACCACACTTTGTATGGAAAACCTGTGCGCGGAGGAACCTACCCGTGGCTAGCCGCACCCTTGTCTTGTTTCCGAGTACGCTCAACGACTTAAGTGAGCTGCGACAAGTGTCGCGCCCTTGCTTCGTTTTCGAGTTCACTCAGCAAGCTAAGTGCGTTGCGACTAGCTGCGGCAAGGTTGCTTGCCGGTAAGACCTTGGCCAGCAGGCTGCTCGGAGTCCAGTACTCAGCGCTCGCGGCAAGGGCCCCTTGCCGGCAAGTTCCCTAGAAGCGTAGGGTTGAAAACATACAAAGTAAAGGACCAAAGCAAGGAAGATAGCACCGCATCAATTGATCAAAATAAGATAATATATTACAAGGGATAATTTGTCGCAATCACTAATAGATTCGTGTCCATGGCACACTTTGCAGTAACAAAGGAAATAAAAAATGAAGAGGCCTAATCTACGCGGTCGCCTTCAACCCTGGAGATCTTGTTCACCTTGGCGACAATGTGGGCGACCTGCGCCTTCAGCGCCTCCATATCCGCGTCGGCCGGCAAGCTGCGGAGAACGTTGACGAGATTTATGCCAGGATTGCGGTACACTATCTTCGTCAGAACGCGCTCCAAAGTTCCCGCGCAGAGCTGGCGTGACTCCTCGGCCAGTTGCGTGGGGAGCTTCTTCTGTAGATTTGCGAGAGCCGGCGCGATCCCTCTGAAGAAGAGACTGAGCTTGGCGCTGTGGGGGAGGTTTGGATCCGGAGAGTATATGAGGTGCTCCACCCTCATCGCCATCAGCTCCTTGTCGATGCTAGCTGCAGAAGGCACCAGATCTTCAGTCCATACCTCAACGGTCTGGCGGAAGTTGTTGGCCGCAGTGGTGGCGCTCTCCACCAGGCCTCGCTCTTTGCGGAGCTCGTCCTTCAGTTTGGTTTCACGGTCCCGGACGGCGTCGAGCGAATCCTTCAGCGTAGAGACTTTCAGCTCCAGATCTGCAATCGAGTCCTTGGCGGCCTTCAGCTCGTCGCCCTGCTTGGAGAGGCGTACATGGAGTTCAGAATTGGTATGGGCATCCTTCTCGCGCTCTATGTTGAGCGCGGTAACCCTCTCCGTGCTCGCCTTCAGGTACTCCTCCATCTGCACCACCTTAGCCTCGAGGTCCTTCTTGGCGGTCTCCGCGGTGGCTGCAGCGGCCTTTGCTTCCTTCAGCTCTCCACCAAGGGCCTGCTCCCGGGCGGCAAGGTCTTCCTCGTGAGAGTCGAGGTCGACCTTCCGCTGGTTGAGCGCTCCTTCTCGCTGGGACAGCGCTTCTTCGGCGAGTCGCTGTTGCTCCTCAGCCTCGGCCTTCTCCAGGAGCCACTCTTGGTACTCTCCAGCAAGCCTCTCGCGCTCCTCCGCCAAGTCGCGGAGGGCCGCCTGGTTGGCGGCGCGGAGCTCCACGGCGCGTTTCTCCATATCTGCTGCGGCCTTGGCGGTGAGGGCTTCCCGAGACTCGAGCTTCGCCTGCCTGGCCCGGTAAAGGGCCAGGAGCCGGTGAAGCAATTTCTCCTCCTCGGGCTCGTCGCTCCCGCCGGGCGCCTCGACGATCTTCAGCCCCGCGGAGGCGAGAACCTCCCCATCGAAGGTCTCTCCCTCCTCGGGGGCTCGCGACGAGGATCCCCACGGCACTTGGATGAAGACGCCGTTGGGAGCCTCAAGGTAGAAGGCGGACTGTTCCTTCTAGGTGGAGGGGTCGGCGGCCGGCGCAGCGCTTGACGCTCCTGCCGCCTCCGGGCCGGCAGTATGGCCGCCGTCCCCCTCCCCGGCCGCTGCGTCTGCGGTCGGGGCAGTCTCCTCCGCGGCGGGCTCGTCGGCTCCCGCCATGTCTTCAACGACAGGGGCGTTGCCGCCGTCGCCCTGCGCGCCCTCCTCCTCGACGACGACCTCCGCCTCCATCTGCTCTGGGGGAGGAGGATCTAGAAGAAGAAGAAAAAGAAGAAGTTCAAGCAAATATCCAAAAAAAAGACAAGTCCAAGAAGACGAGGTTACAAGACTTACCTTGGCGGACTTCGTCGGCGACGGGCTCCCTCATCGGGGAGCTCTTCCTTGGTGGGGTGGCCACCCTCGCCGGGCTGCTCGCCCTTGGCGGGGTACTCGCCCTTGGCGGAGTACCCGCCCTTGGCGGAGTGCTCTCCCTCGCCGGAGAGTTCGTCCTTGGCGGGGACGGCGGGGCCTGCGGCTCCTCGGGAGTGGTCTCCGGGCGCTCCTGTGGCTGCGGCTCCACCTCTGCGCAAGACAATCAAGACCAAACAAAGCAACAAGATGTTAGTACAAGACAAAAACTTTAGGCGCGCCCGACGAGCGGAAAGTTCAAAACCAGACTTACGCTGGGGGCTGCGCTGGGGGCTGCTCCTCGGAGCAGCGCTTGGGTCCGGCAAGCTCGTCGCCGGCGCGTCCCCTGTCGCCGCGACGGGCGAGTCATCCTCGACCTCGACTACGGGAACCTTGGCCTTCTTCGCCGCTCGCTGTGCCAGGGTCCTGAAATCAAAGCAAGAAGCAAGATCAGAATCATCAACGAAAGAATCAAGACAGAATTGAAGAAGCTACAGAATACAAGTCCTTACTCTTGTTCCTCGTCGTCGTCGTCGTCGCTCAGGGCGGAGAAGTCGAACTCCACCTGAGGCGCGTCCGCGCGAGGAGCCGGAGGAGAAGGCTCCCTCGGGCGCTTGGTGGTCCCAGGGGCTGGGGGCTGCAAAGACCCAGCCTCTGTTGACGCCAGGGCCCGGGGAGCAGGCGGAGCCGCCGCTCCGCTCTGAGAGGATCCCCCTCTGCTGGGCGCTGGCACGCGGGGCGCCCCCGCCGCAGCTGTTGCGCGGGGCGCCTCCGTCGCGGCTGATGTGCGGGGTGCCTCTGTCGCAGCCTGGCTCCCCCCGGTGGCTCGCATCGCCCGGCGAGCAGGTTGTTGTCGGGGCGCCTGCGTCCTCGTCGCCGTAGGCGCCTTGCGGAGGCGCTTCAACGGAGATCGCCTGGGACTTGCCCGTGGCGGGGAGGTCTCCGAGGTCGAGGAGGCGTCGTCGTCGAGCCCCAGAGACCCACCGGAGTCCTCGCCGGCCCCGGCGTCCTCCTCCTCCTCCTCCTCCTCCCCGGCGGGCTTGCTGGGCCCAGCGCCCCGCCCCGCGGCCGTGCTCCCTCCGGCGCCTCCGCTCCCTCCGGCGCCTCTGCTTCCTCCGGCAATGTCGCCCCTCGCGGCGGCCTCGCTCACGATCCCGGGGATCCCAGCATACCTGAGAGAGGGGACCCCGGCGAGCTCGTCGGGCGGAAGCTTAAGCAGCCTGGGGATCTCCGCCTCCTCTGCTTGGCACGACGCTTCCGCAGCCTCTGCCTCTTCAACTGTAAACCCGAACTCTCCTGCCGCTGCGGCTGCGGCGGCCTCTTCTACCCGGGAAGCGATATAAGCAATCTCCCGATCAGTGGTGGCCCGGGTGAGACCCTTGATCTCCTCCTTGTTCTTCGGCACCTCCACCAAATTGTCGAAGAAGCTCATGATGGCATCCGGCTTGGGCGCTATCCATGTGGGATCGACGCCATGCGAGTCACATGCGGGCATCATTGCGCGTAAGGGGTCCCGGGCCATGCTGTTGCATAGGGGCACCACTCCCCGGGGAGCTCTAAACCACTCTGGGTGGGCCGGGTCGTGCTTAAAAAGTTCCCGGACCATCCCCTTCAGCTCCAGCGACGTGAAGTTGAAGTTCAGCCCTGGGCGCAGTCTCATAATGTCCGCCGCATTGCCGTACTCCCATGCTGGCCTTTTCCTCTCCTGTAAAGGGGCAATGCGGCGGCGGAGGAAGTCTGCCCCTACTTCTCCGATGGTCAACTTGGCTACCCGGAGACGAAGAATTCTGACAAGGGCGACGTTGAGCTTGATGTCGTCCGAGTCCAGGTCGCTCCAGTCCCTGCCGCGCACTATGGCTGTTATGCGCGGCGCAGTAAAGGGCTGCGGCTCCTCCTCCACTACCCAGCACCAGTCCGCGCGCCACTCCTCCCACTTGCCGCGGAGCTCCCCTTGCAGATAGGATTCCTTCTTGTTCAAGCGGAAGACCCAAGAGATACCCCCGGAGAGGGGAGCGCCGGCCTCTACTCTAGGCGTAAAGAAATGCCTAAAAAGCGCTACGTTTGGATAGATCCCAATGTAGTTTTCGCACAGATGTGCGAAAACCGCCATCGTGAGGATGGCGTTGGGGGTGAAGTCTAAAAGGTGGAGGTTGTAGGTGTTCATGATATCACAGAAAAATTCAGAAAATGGAGGACATAGGCCGCAGTGGAAGAAGACAGCGAAGAAGAAATACCCGCCGGGGTACATATCCTTGGCGGCGGCGGGGTAAACTCTGGTCCGAGGATGCGCCTTGGTCTTCTTGGCCCAGAACAGGTAGTACTTGTTCCAGAGCTCCCGCGCGCCGAGCCTTGGCGCGAAGACGACATTCCTCTTCCGCAGGAGAGCAAGCTTCGCCGCCTGCTCGGATTTCTCTTTCTTGGCCTTCTCCGCCTTCGCCTTCTCGGTCTTCGGGGCCATGGCGGAGGCGGCGAGGGAAGGGGGACGAGGAGTCCGGCGGCGCCGCAGATGCAAGAGACGGCGGAGGAGGTGTGGAGGCGGAGCGCAAAGGGGAATTTCTGGAGATGGAAGAAGCAATGAAGACGAAGTAAGGTAACGGCCCCTGCTTCCTCTGCTTTTAAGGGGGAAGTGGGGGACGCTCCGCATTTCCCATTAAAGAACGTGGCCACGTTCTCTCCCACGACGCCGCAATCGACGCGTGCCGTTACGGAGGGACGCGGCGGATGCGGAAGGGGATTCGGCGTGCCATGGGCCGCGCGTGCCCGCGCACTGTTTTGGGCCTGGCCCAACAGCGCTCGGCACCGTGTGTGGCCCAGGCCCGGGGGCTCCTGTCGGTGTACTAAGGTAGGGGTACCTCAGTACCCCAACTTGTGCACGGGCAGTAGCAGCTTCCCGCGGCAGGGCCTACCACGTGCTTGCCGGAGACCTTTTCTGATCCATATAAAGCCATTCAAAAACAAAGTATACAAGACAGCAGATCAAGGCCCCGGCAAGTGGAGCTTGCCGGGAAGGCCGTCCCAGGCTCAAGGTTACCTCATTAACACGAGACCCTGGCAAGAGGAGCTTGCCAGGAAGACTAGAAGGCTACATTTCAGAAGACACGCCTCGGCGCAACGTGCGCCCCGGCGGGGCCCTGGGAGCGGCAAGCTCCAGGTCCCGGCAAGGTAAAGGCCCCGGCAAGGTGCTTGCCGGGGAGAGTTACGCTGTGTGCCCGCGCTCCAGCTCATCGAACCACGCGTCGCCCTGGGGCCATTCCAGGGACGCGTGGCGGATGGCTGTGCAGCCTGGGGGACACGGTGGCACTACACGGTGACGAAGCCATCGCCGTGGCAAACGGAGACGCAAGGGCGGGCGCTTTTGGGGTCGACGGTGACGGGCATTTAATGCTCTTGTCCCCCACTGTCAAAGTAGGTGATGACCACTGTTCATGCACTGTTCATCCACTATTCCCGCACTGTTCCAACTACCACCACAATTACGTTTTTACCCTTTCTCCTACATTGACACCTGTCGGTGACCCCTTTGAGCTATAAAAGGAGGCCCATGCACAACGTAGAAAGGGTCCGTAACCTAGATCGCTCATTCACTCGGTGTAGCTAGTTCTTCAAGCTCCCGAGCTCCACACTCAATACAATCTAAGCAGGAGTAGGGTTTTACGCGGCCATCGCGGCCCGAACCTGGGTAAACTGCCCGCGTGAGCTCCACGATCTGCTCTTTGTGCTCCCTCCGCTCCCTTACCGCACGAACAAGGGGCTTCGGTCCCATAGGTGCTCGTGGTGGACAGTTTCCCCCGACATTGAATTTTTCTGATAATTTTTCATATATAAATTATTTCATTCTGAGCTACGGTTGAATTTCTATGTTTTTTTGAAGTTTAGGCCAAATTCTGAAATAAATAAATCATTTAAGATTTATTTAAAAACCAGAACTGGATTCCTGCGTCAGCATGACACAGGCATGACGTCAGCAGGTCAAAGGGGCTGTCCAGAGTCAAACCTGACAGTGGGGTCCCACTGGTCAGTGACTCAGTTAAATAACTAAAGTTTAAAACTAAACTAATTAGACAAGGGCCCATATGTCAGTGTCTAATTAGATTAATGTCAGTAATTAAAAGTTAATTAAACCCTAAACTAAAAATTAGTCAAAGGTGGCCCCACATGTCATAGGCTCAGGGAAGTCAAACCCAGTGGGTTTGGGTCAAATCCCACCGGCGGTTAGCCGCCGGCGAGGCCGAATGCGGCGGAGGGCGTCGGAAACTCGCCTCCGTCGACCATTCGAGCGGCGGAGGGCAGCTACGGGATGCGCAGCCTCTTGCGCATCCAACGCGCTAGGTGGCAGCAGCTGGAGCGGCCGGAATCGTCGCCGGCGTCGAGCCCAGCGGCGGCCGGAGTTCGGGCGTCGACGGAAACGAGGCTACGGTGCACTAGGGGAGGGGCTAGTGGGTGCGTTCGGCTCCTGGGAGCATGGTGAGCACGGTGACGCGTTCAGTTCCGGGCTTGCGCGTCTGTGGCTACGACGGCGATGAGCTCAGCGGCGGCCAGCGACGATGAGGAAGGGGGCGACGGCTACGGTGAGGTACAGGCCACGGGGACAGGGGGAAACGGCGGAGGAGCTCACAACGGGGTCGACGAGCAGCTGAGTGGGCTCGGGGAGGCACCGGAGTCGACGAATCGGCGGCGAGGTCGACGGCGGCCGGAGGTTGAAGACGAGCACGATGACGACGAGGCAGGGCCTCCCGGCGTCCCGTAGCTTGCTGGAGAGGATGAGAAGGACGCAGCGGAGCTTCTGGGCACTCTGGCGAGGCGAGAGGGGGACGGTGGCCACGGCTACGGCGAGCGGCGGCGACGGTGGCG
Organism: Secale cereale; assembly: GCA_902687465.1. Taxonomy (NCBI): domain Eukaryota; kingdom Viridiplantae; phylum Streptophyta; class Magnoliopsida; order Poales; family Poaceae; genus Secale; species Secale cereale. Next base: position 566,544,056 of record LR738714.1, on the reverse strand, counting down.
TTCGGGCGTTCACGAGGAAGAGCACCAGGAGAGGGGAGAAGGGACCGAGGGGAGTGAGAGGGTCCAGGGGTGCGTGGCGTCGTCCAGGGGCTGCTAGGTGCGTCGGCAGCGGCGGGAAGCAGGAGGTGGCGCGGCGCGTGGCCGGCGCGCGACGAGCACACGCTCGTCCTTCTGTCGAGGAGGAAGACGACAGGGAGGAGCGGGCTGGGCTGGCCAGCTGGGCCGGCCAGGCCGTGCTGTGCTGGGCCAGCACAGGTAAGCCTGCCCTTTTTATTTTTCTTTTCTATTTTCTTCTGACATTTGTTTTGATTTAATTTATAAACTAAATCATTTATTTTCTTCTGACATTTATTTTGCAGGGACCTAGGAATTAACCCAAATCCCTAAAAATAAAGAACCAGAATTTTGGACATATAAAAATATATAATAATTATATATCCAAGCAAATATTTATTGCATTAATTCCAAATGCCCAAAATGAATACTTATGAGCTCCTAATAATATTGGTTTGATTTTTATCTCTGACCAATATTTTTAGAGGGCCACATGAACATTTTCTTGGACCTTTTTGGAGCAACTTTTATTTGGGTCATTTTCAATAGGGTTTCTGAGGGTTTCACAAGTCCTCATTTCAATTTCATTTGAAATTTAAACATGATGCAAACCACAAGAGCTAACCTAGTGCATACCAGAACTAGGGTTGTGACAACTCGCCTCCACTCGAAAGAATCTCGTCCCGAGATTCAGGAGTAGGCGGAAAGAAGGTGGGGTACTCCAGTCGGAGACGATCTTCTCGCTCCCAAGTAGCTTCTCTCTCGGAATGATGAGACCACTGAACTTTGAGAAACTTGATGTTATGACGTCGAGTGACACGCTCTGCTTGATCCAGAATGCGAATGGGATACACTCGATATGTGAGGTTATCTTGGAGGTCAAGCGTTTCGTGGTCCACTCCGCGGATGGGATCCGAGAAGCAACTCCTAAGTTGAGAGACGTGGAAGACATCATGAACTCGAGAAAGATGTGGGGGTAGTTCTAATTCGTAGGCAACCTCTCCTCGTTTAGCAAGAATGCGAAAAGGACCAATGTAACGAGGAGCCAATTTGCCCTTGATACCGAAACGATGGGTACCCTTCAAAGGAGTAACCCGAAGATAAACTTTGTCACCAATCTCGTAAGCCACTTCCTTATGATGACGATCATACTGGCTCTTTTGACGAGACTGGGCTGATTTCAAATTCTCACGAATGATACGAACTTGCTCTTCTGCTTCCTGGATCATATCCGGTCCAAAGAATTGTCTTTCACCGGTTTCTGACCAGTTCAAAGGTGTTCGACATCTTCGTCCATAGAGTATTTCAAAAGGAGCTTGTTTGAGACTAGATTGATAGCTATTGTTGTAAGCAAACTGGGCGAAAGGAAGACATTTCTCCCAATCCATACCGAATGAGATAACGCAAGCTCTAAGCATGTCTTCGAGAATTTGGTTAACCCGTTCCACTTGACCACTTGACTGAGGGTGGAAAGCGGTACTGAAAGAAAGATGGGTGCCCATGGCAGTCTGGAAACTCTCCCAGAAATGAGAAGTGAAAAGACTACCACGGTCTGAATTGATCTCTAGTGGAACACCATGAAGTGACACTATTCGAGAAATATACAAGTCAGCAAGCTGACTAGCAGTGATACTCTCTCGAACAGGTAGGAAGTGAGCCACTTTGGAGAGACGATCAATGACTACGAAGATAGCATTATTCCCTCTTTTAGTCCCGGGAAAACCGGTGATGAAGTCCATACCAACTTTATCCCATTTCCACTCAGGAATAGCTAGAGGCTGAAGGGTGCCAGCAGGTCTTTGATGTTCTGCCTTAACGCGACGACAAACGTCACATTTAGCAATGAATTCAGCAATTTCTCTCTTCATCCTAGTCCACCAGAACCTCTGGCGTAGGTCCTGATACATCTTAGTACTACCGGGATGAATCGTGAGAGGAGATTCATGAGCCTCCTTAAGGATCAATTGCCGAAGATGTTGCTTCTTGGGAACCACCAGGCGATTCTCGAAGAAAACAACACCTCGATCATCCATAGAGAAACATCCACCAACTCCCTTTTTAATGTTTCTCTTGATCCGGGTAATTCCGGTATCATGCTTTTGGGCTTCTATGATATGATCCACAAGAGTAGGTTTCGCCACCAAAGTTGAAAGGAATCCGTGAGGAGCAATGTGAAGGTTAAGCTTACATAGTTCCTCATGGAGAAGTGGTTGGCCCTGCTGCAACATGAGATTGTTGCAATAGGTCTTACGACTTAGTGCATCAGCCATGACATTACCCTTGCCCGGGGTGTAGGTAATTCCTAAGTCGTAATCCGAGATCAACTCCAACCAACGTCTTTGCCTAAGGTTCAAATCTGGTTGGGTGAAGATATACTTGAGACTTTGGTGATCGGTGTAGATCTCGCAACGATTACCAAGGAGGTAATGCCGCCAGGTCTTAAGTGCATAGACTACAGCTGCAAGCTCTAGATCATGTGTAGGATAATTCTCCTCATGTGGATGCAACTGTCGAGATGCATAGGCAATCACACGACGATCCTGCATAAGAATCCAACCTAGTCCCTGTCGTGAGGCATCACAGTAGATAACAAAGTCCTTAGTGAAATCCGGTGGCACAAGTATGGGAGCAGAGGTCAGGCGTCTTTTCAGTTCCTGAAAACTGTGTTCACACTGTGGGGACCACTCAAACTGTTTATCTTTCTTAAGAAGTTCTGTGAGAGGTTTGGCCACTTTCGAGAAGTTTTCAACAAAGCGGCGACAATAGCTGGCTAGACCAAGGAAACTCCTAACTTGTTTAACTGTTTCAGGCGGAGTCCAATCAAGGACGGCCTGAACTCTCTCAGGATTGACAGCAATGCCTTTCCCTGAGATTACGTGGCCGAGATAGGTCACTTCTGGCAACCAAAATTCGCACTTGGGGAACTTGGCATAAAGGCGGTGCTCTCTGAGTTTTTCTAGAACAAGTCTAAGATGTTCGGCATGCTCTTCCTCGTTCTTCGAGTAGATAAGAATATCATCGAGGTAAACCACGACGAACTTATCCAAATACTCCATGAAGATCGAGTTCATCAAGCGGGAGAAAGTGGCTGGAGCATTGGTTAAACCGAAAGACATGACGGTGTACTCGTACTGACCATAACGAGTGACAAAAGCCGTCTTAGGAATGTCTCCGTTTTTAATTTTGATTTGATGGTAGCCTAACCTCAAATCCATTTTGGAGAAGACTGAGGATCCAGCGAGCTGATCATACAGGTCGTTGATCCTGGGGAGCGGATACTTGTTCTTTATCGTGACCAAATTAACAGGACGATAATCTACAACCATCCGTTCCGTGCCATCCTTGTTCTTGACGAAGAGGACGGGACAAGCCCAAGGAGAAGAACTAGGACGAATAAAACACTTTTGCAAGGACTCATCAAGTTGTTTCTTAAGCTCAGCTAGTTCTAGGGGTGCCATTTTGTAGGGTCTCCTAGAAATTGGAACAGTTCCTAGGATAAGATCTATGACGAACTCTACATCCCTATCAGGTGGAACACCTGGTAGTTCTTCTGGAAAGACATCCGGAAAGTCTTGGACTACCGGGATATCTTCAAGGTCTGGGAGAGGGCTGGCATTAAGGGAATAGAGTTGACGCTTTGCAACTCTAGTGGAGACAGTGACTAACTTGCCAGATGGGTGTGTAAGCTGAACAGACCTAGTGTAACAATCGATCTTGGCATGATGAGCTGTCATCCAGTCCATACCCAAGATGATGTTAATATCTGAAGACTTGAGGGCTATTAGTGAGGCAAGGAATACAAGTCTGTCAATAAGGATTCCATTACCATGGCTTATTCTGGTAGTTTGCCATCTAGACCCTGGGGTTTGGATTTCAAGCGGAGTTGGCATGTCACAAAATGACATGTCGTGCAAACGAGCATAGCCTTCAGAGATAAAGGAGTGAGATGCTCCGGTATCGAACAGAACCGAAGCCGGATGGCAATTTACAAGGAGTGTACCAAGAACGACATTTGGATCATCATGAGCGTCTTTAGCTGAGACGTGATGCACACGTCCATGTTTAGTGGGAGCTGGATTGGCAATGATAGTCTTGCGTGGTGTCTTACTACGAGGAACGGACTTCTCGGGCTGGGGTGGAGCAAGACTGGCCTGAGAACAGTCACGTGCATAGTGTCCTGGCTTTCCGCATGTAAAGCAAGTCCCTGAGGTAGGTCGTGGACCCGCATTGACAAGCGGTTTGCCAATAGGCTTGGGTGGAGCATAAGACCGAGCTGGATAAGGTACCACACAAGATGGCCTCGGAGGATAGGTGGGTGGAAGAACAGAGTTCGGAACCCAAATCCGACGCTTCTGAGAACTAGAACCGGAAGAAGATCCCAAATCAAGGGTGTGCTTACGGGACTCCTCGTAAGTGAGTAGAGCTGTCTCTGCATTGATGGCCTTGTTCACAAGAGCCTGGAACGTGTTGCAATGATGCAAGTGGAGATCACGACGCAGTTTGGGGTTGAGACCCTTCCGGAACCTAGCCTGCTTCTTGGCGTCCGTGGACACTTCTTCTGTAGCATAGCGGGCGAGGTTCTCAAACTCTCGACTATAAGCATCAACAGCCATCTTAGCCTGTGTAAGACTACAGAACTCTTCTCTCTTACGATCGATAAGGGCTTGAGGAATATGATGCTCACGAAAAGCCTCGGTGAAAACTCTCCAGGTAGGAATCTGGCCAGCTGGAATCATGGCCTCATAGTTCTGCCACCAAAGACTAGCAGGACCTTCCAGGTGATAAGTGGCATAGATGACCTTGTCATCTTCAGCTACGTTTGCAGAACGCAGCTTGTGAGTGATACTACGGAGCCAGTCATCTGCGTCGAGTGGCTCAATGGGATGATGGAAGGTGGGTGGTTTCAGACGAATGAAGTCATGGATGGTTGCCGATTCCTTGCACTGATGTGCGGTATTCTCCTCAATACGTGCCAACAAGCGGTTAGACTCACGCTTGTTTCTCTCCATCTCTAACATTAACTCCGCCAACGAAGGCTGGTCGGGAGGATCCTCCTCATCCCTACCACCTCCGGGGTTCTGTCTACGAGCAGCTGAGCTTCGCTTAACTGAAGACATCCTGAGAAGCGAAACCGAAGACAGAAACATCAACAACTATAGGAAGCATAAAGGTAGAACAAGAATTTAGTATCTCTCGAACTACTAGGATAATTCCGGCAGCATAACGGCAGTAAAATGCTCAGAATGAGACATCCTGCTAGAAAAGGGTAGTACAACAACTCAACATCATCACTCAAGGTACTGAGATAGTACTACACAACTTCACCGGAAGAACTTGGAGCAATATTAGGACTCTGATCAACCAATCCTAAGGAACTATGGAGTAGTAACTCGTGATCCTGATAGACGGAAGAGAAAGCCTATTTCCTTAACCCCGTAGGAAGGGTAAGATGACTCAGATCAGAAGACATGAGATATAAGGAGTAAAAAGAGCCTTACGTTCCCTTCCACAATCAATTCCCTTATATAACTAAAGAATTTCTAGACTCAACTTCGACCATTTTGGCTTGGTAATCCTACAGGCAGTCAGGCTCTGATACCAACGCTGCCGGGACCCCGATCCTAAGTCACACCGATCTAGCATGTAACACACCATATCACTTTGCGGCCTCACGCACGGTATCCCCACGGGTGCCACCTTACCTGGCCCGGACCGTTTGCGCATTTTGGCTCATGTATATGATAGTGTCGCTAGCATACATATGACATAGAACCCGGGCCGACATGACCAGTTATAAACCAAAAGTGGCACTAAATTACAGAGACAGGCATCCATGACCCAGCAACGAACGTGTCGGTCATCAACATATGAACCCAAGTCGTAGCAAGCTACAAGGACTTAAAGGAACAACGCATGACATTTCCCCTAAGGGACAGACACAGGAACGAAGAAGGACACATGCCGGTCAGCCTAAGTGTTCCGGAGCAGTAGCAAGCTACCAAGGCTCAGTGGAAAACACTAGGAGACATTTCCCTGTAAGATAGGCTACCGAGGGTAAACAACTAGGTGTCGGATCCCACACATACCAAACATTTCAATATCATACACGCAATATGCTCAATATGTGCAAATACAACATGGCATCACAACAAGACTCTAATAAACAAAGTATTTATTCAATAGGCTCCGAGGAGCCAAGTATTACAAGCATGGGTCTCATGACCCAACATTCAGAGCATACAAGCAACAAGCGGAAGCACTACATGTCTGAGTACAGACATCTACAAATGAAAAAGGCTGAAGAGCCTGACTATCTACAACACTCGTCCAAGATCGTAGCTGAGGTACAAGCTACTTGTCGAAGTCCAAGCGGAACTACTCGTGAGACATCAATCCTATCTGCAAAACATAAATTAGGCAAACATGAGTACAAAGGTACTCAGCAAGACTTACAGCAGATCCTATCATACATGCACTTGTATCAAGAAGGCAAGTGGGGTTTAGTTGCAGCAAGCCAGCTTTGACTTAGTGGCTATCCTATTCTATGATTGCTGGTAACTCTTTTGAGGTGGCGCACACGAGTCCACTAATGTGACGCCCGAGACTGACGTCCCAGAAGATTCCAGAAGATTCCAGATGTTCCGGGTTGCCCGTGTGTTTCAGTTCTGCTTGTGTTATTTATTTTTTTGCATTGCATCATGTCATCATGCCATCATGTCATTTTATTTTTTGCATCTCAACCTAAATAAATCGTGTGGACCTTTGGTCCATTTAAATCGAGGGAAGATGTCTTCTCTTTATAACATATAAAAGCCTCCTAATATTTATGGAGCTATATTAATAATTATTCCGTTGTTTGGAATTAACTAACACACTTGCATAATTTTCCCCATGTCTTTTCCACTTCGAGTTCTCCTACAAAAACCTTGCCAATAAGTCCTTTCCGTTGTTCCGAGGTTCTTCCAAAAAACCCTCCTTCTATTTTTATTTAATTCCTGACATTTTTGTGAGTCCAGGGAATTTTTACCCTTGTTCTAAATCTATTTCTAGCACCTTCTATCTTTCCTTCTTGTTGTTGTTTTTTTTAGAAAACAGCAGCAGTTTTTTTAACAGAAGGGAGCAGCGAGGCCTCTGCATCCCTCAGGCCCATCTCCCCCAGCCTTCCTCTTCTCCACCAGGCCGGCCCGACCAGCCCGCAGCCTCCCAAACCCTAACTCCCGACCGCAGCCTCCCGACCCGTTCCCTCTCTTCCCTCTGGCCGCCGCCACCCCTAGCGGCTCGACCCCGCTACTCCCTCTCGCTCGATGCTCTCTCTGGCCCGAGCCCGTTTCCTCCCGATCCCCTTTCTCGTCCCGACCCTCCTTCCTCCTCGAGCCCTCGATCTCCTCCTCGTAGCGCCCGAGCCTCCCTCATCTCCCTCGCTACCCACTCCCTCCGTTCTCCTCGAAGCGAAGACGCCAGCAGCAGCGCCCCGTAGCGCGCCTCCAGCACCGGGCGTCGGCCGCCCTATTGCCTCCGAGCCTACCCTTCTTCCTCCTGCGGCCAGGAGCCCCGCGCCCCTACTGTCTTCCGCCGCCGCGCCCGTCCTCCAATCCCGCCGCAGCCAGGCCCGGGCCTCTTCCTCGCCGTGACAGCAACGTCCTCCGCCGCCCCGTGAGCCGTCCCTCCGGCCCTCCTCAGGCGCCAGGGCGCCGCCTCGCCATCTCCTCGCCAGGGCGCCCCGCCGCCAGGCTCCCCTCTGGCCGTCCGCGCCCTCCTGCTCGGGCCCGCGCCCGACGGCCTCCCTCCGCGGCTCCTCCCTCCGTTTCAGCGCCGCCGGCCAGGTCCCTGCCTCTGCACGCGCCAAGGCTGCAGGGCCCCCTTCCTCCAGCCAGGGCGAAGCCGCCCTTCCTTCGCCGCGTCGCCGACCAGTACGCGCCATCGTCTCCAGCGCCCGGCCAGGAGCTCCTCTGCTGGCCCCTCCTCGCCGTGTCCGAGACCGTCTTGTTTGCTGCTGCCGTGGCCTTGTCTCCGTGCTGTAGTTTGTTTTGTGTTGTTTTGTGTTGCTTCTGTTGACTTGACAGATGACCGAACGAGTACCCGGCGAACCGACCAAGTACCTCTTCGAAACAAGTTCCTCTACGGTTATGTGTACATCTACGGAAAACGAGCTCGTGAACGGCTACGGAACAAGTACCACTACATCCGTGTACGACTACGTGAACAAGTACCACGACGCCGTCGAACGCCAAGTACCTCTACATGACCGACAAGTACCACGACGACCCGAACGACTACCGTCGCGTGTACCACCACCGTCGCCCGGAAAAGACGGATGCGCCAAGTACATCTACGAACGAGTTCGTCTACCGTCGCCGTGTACCCCTACCGTCGCCGAAGACCCGTGAACAACTACTTCCTCTTCGGCCGTGTACCACGACTCGCGAGAACGACTTCTTCCTCTACGCTCTCGAACCGCCCCATGAACGTTGTTCCGAAGGTATAACCCCGTCGATGACCCCGTGGATGAACGCTTGTGCTTGCTTGTGTTGTATGAAATGTCTCCCTTGTGTGCACCGTGTCCGTTGTGCCCTCATTTGTCTTGTTCCTCGGTTGCCTCGTCACCGACTCGTGGGAACCCGGTAACGGGATCACCCCACCTCTTTCATCTCGTTTGTCCCGCTCACACCATCTTTCTTTTGCCCGGTCTCTCAACGAGTTACCGGTACCGAGTTGTTGCCTTTGCATCATTCGGATCGTTGCCGTGGCACCCGTTCTTTCCACCACGGTGACAATACTTCTTATCTCTTTTAAGTCAACCTTTTAATAAAAATTGCTTAAACTTGTTCATGTCATCCGCATCATGTTAACAACACTAAAATGTTGAATTGTTGTTTGCTTATAATTATTAAACATGCTCATGGGGATTTTCCGGATATGTTGTTGTTATTTTCCGGCCTCATTTAAAATGTCTAAATAGTGTAGTTTTATTATGTTTCACCTCTTGCCATGTTAAAAACATTTAATCTTGTCTTGTTAATAACGAGAGTCAATTAAATAATTATAATGTGGTGTTTCGTCAATATGCAACTCGTTGCATATTGAGCTCCACTTAACTTGTAGTGTTGTTTGTGCACTTTGCCGTGCCATGCATATTTAAACCGGACATGCATCATGCTTGCTTGTGCATCATTGCCATGTTTATGATATGTGTGTTTACCGTGTTGTTTGTTTTTCTTTCCGGTTGCTTCTCTTGTTAGCTTCGGTTTCGTTCCGGAGTTGTGAGGATTCGCTCGACTGTTGCTCCGTCTTCTTCTTGGATCCGTTCTTCTTCCTTGTGGAATCCCAGGCAAGATGACCGAACCCGGATACCATTACTATTTTGCCTCTTGCTAGAAGTCTCGATCTGTAGTTTTGCCTCGATGCCCATGATCTTTTTGTCAGCCTCCTACTTGTAACCAATTGCCATGTTTAACCAACCTACCTATGCAAACCGTTGCCTGGCTAAGTACGCTTCGCTCAGCCCTTCTTATAGCATTATTAGTTGCAGGTGAAGATTGAAGATGCTCGCTTCATGTTGAAGTTTGGTTGGGTTATATCACACTATATAAATGCTTAAAATGAAATCATCTATATACTGGCAGGGTGGAAGGCTAAGCCTTTTGCTTGGTGTTTTGTTCCACTCATGCCGTTAGGAACCGTATAAACCGGTGTTATGTTCCTTGATTATGCGTTCCTAACACGGTTGGGGTGTATGGGACCCCCTTGATAAACCGCTAAGTGCTAAGTCTTTTCCAGCAAGTCCCAACATTTGGTACTATTTGCCTCATAATAACAACTTATTTAATTAATTAAATTTGCATAGGGGGTCGCACCCTCGGGTTCTTAATTCTACATAGCAGGGGGGGCCAGTGCCGATGGTGTTGGTCCCAAACGGGGAGCCTGCGGGAACCACCACGGGGAAACTCGAGGTTTGGGTCCTGTAGCATCACCCATCCGGTCGTGTCCTGAGACTTAGATACGCGCCGCTACTATCAGGGTGTCGACACGCCGGGAGGATTTGCTGGATTAGCCTTACCTTAGTTCGGTTTAACTTGAGCACGGGATTCCGAGAATACTCGGGTCTTCCCACCTATGGAGTTGCGACTCCGCGGATCGTGGGCTTGTGATGGGCCAAGTTGGAACACCCCTGCAGGGTTTGAACTTTCGAAAGCCGTGCCCGCGGTTATGTGGCAGATGGGAGCTTGTTAATTCCGGTTGTAGAAAACTTGACACAATGTTCTAATACACTACCAGCGTGTGTACCGTGACTGTCAATTTCCGAATAGGGATTCGGGAGTTGAACACGGTGGGGTTATGTTTGACCGGTTTTAGTTAGGATCACTTCGTGATCATCTTTCGACCGATGCTCTTCTCTTCTCGCTCTCTATTACGTAAGTTAGTGCTAGTTGCTGCTGCAGACTCTTGTTGTTCCTTCACCTCTCGTTCTTTCTTCAGCCTTGTCCTCACCCAAGGCTTAAATAGTCTTTTTACCCGGGAACGGGATTGCTGAGTCCTCTGTGGCTCACAGTTACTTCACCACACCAGATGCAGGTTCAGCCGAGTTTGATGCAGGAGTTGGATCAGTTCTTCACCAGGAGCTCGATGAAGAGTTTGGCTGTTTGCTCGTGACGTTTCGATGTTCAGTAGTGGTTTCTACTAGGATTCGATCCTGACCTGTGGCTTTATGTTGTTTTTGGTATTATTTTTTTGGTTCTTCACCCGTAGTCGGGTTGTGATGTTTTGAATGATGATTGCTTATGTAATGTATTGTGTGAAGTGGCGAGTGTAAGCCAACTATCTCCTTTTGCATTTTAATCCCTCTTTTACATGAGTTGTGCAAAGATACCAAACTTGAGATCATTCTAGGATGGGCTTATACCTTTAAGTCGTGCCTCGACATGTAGGAGGTATAGTCCCATCCTGGGCATTACAAGTTGGTATTCAGAGCCTTCTCCGACCTAGAAGCCCCCACTGATTGATCGAATCGTTGACGGTTGAGTCTAGGCACACACTGAAAACATTTTGAGTCCTATATTATATCGGAGAGTTGGATTTCTTTGCTTCTCATCTCTTTTCTCTCTGGTGAGGACTCCTGACGATTACTCTTATCTCTTCTACTTTCAAAAATTGCACCAAATTTTTTTTTTAGGATCCCGCGAGTATTCTGGGATTGTTTCGATGTTCTTGTGACAAGGATATTGTTCTCGATGCCTCCTGTTACCGAGGAGTTGAGCTTCGGGGTATCATTGACACAAGCATATCGCGGCAGTACTAAATACTTAAGACGGCCGACATCGAAAATCTCTCCTATACGGCCAGTGGCAAGATAACCCCGACATCACCCAGTACTGGGGAGGTAGTTCGAGAGTATTGCCATAGCTTGTTATAGTGGATGCTTTTCGAAGGTCCGAGGTAAACAGTTTCTGAGAAAGACTGGTTATGTGTTGAAGGATGGATACACCTGGATGTAGGTTTAGAGTTGATTGCGCGGTGCTTCCCGTGTATCCCCAACACCTGATTGCATAACTGGAAACTTTCGGAAATCTATAGGTGGGTTCATCAAGTAGTTCTAGGCATTCTTCCAACGAATGCATGATATGAAGTTCGGGGTTCTACATTGAGTGAAGTGGTTTTATGGACTTGTTCTGATCGGGAGTTGCATCTTAAAGGGTCCTTGGCTATGCTGATCCGGGGATGACAAAACCCTGTTGTAACACGTTCCATGAGCATTCAGCACGAAGATGTCGGACGAAACTTCTATCTTGTATTTGTTCTATCTGATCCTTGTTCCTTTTTATTTACCTTTTGTTCTCCAAGTGGCTTCTCGTCAAGTTGATATACCTGCGGAATTCATTCATTCAATTCTCTGTTCGGATGATATTGTGAAGATTAGGCTGCTGCAATATCTATCCGTTGTTTTGTTTTGATTCTGGTATTCAAGTTGCTTCGATGTCAAATGTTGTTTCCATACCTTTCTTAATCGGTATTCTCATATTTCTATGGGAGTGCTAATTCTTCTTGACATCAAGATTGTCATGTTAATTCTTTTCAACCGGTGTCCTTTTTGTTCATCCCAAGTTGTCTTTGTTTTCCCCACCCTCCCACCCTTCTTCTTCTTGGAGCAAAATTCTCAGATGAAGTATCCATTTTATTCACGTGATATTTCTTCATTCTTTTCCTTCAATGTTCTTATCCGGTGTTTTATCGTAAAGATGCTCAAGAGCTTCTAGTTCATCATTCTTTTGTTCTCATAATTCTACCGGTGGATGTAATTCAAGATTTCGGTGTTGATCTTATCCTTTTCCTCGTTTCACAATGCTTTCTTATTCCGGTGCACCAATTAATCATTCTCCTCTTGCTATTCATATCCGGAGTGTTGAAGATATCTCAGAAGATTCATAATTCCATTCTTAATCCGTTGAAGCTATTTTTGGGGTTTATCATCTTATTCAAGCCTTTTAATTCAACCGATGCAATATCTCTTAAGCAATCTTTCCCAACGGTGATTTCTTTAGTGGGCCCTAACCCACAGGTCTTTTCCCAGGATCTTACCTGACTCTTCTATTTTCCGGAGTATTCTGAAATTCTTTTCAAGTGTGACGTAAGAATGATTTCCATCAGTCACATGCCTTCTCCAAACTTGTTTTCAATTATTTCCATCTTTAGCTCCACCTTCCTCTTGTCATTCGTCCGGACTATCTCGAAATTCTTCATGGCATTCTCGTCTTCATTTTCAACATTTGGAGACCGGAGAAGAGTTTCTCTTAAATCTTGACCCGTCTTCTTGAAGATTTGTGGTTCTAGCTTCTTGCCATCCTCATTGTCGTTTTGATTGTGAGGAATTATTTTCATACCCATCCGAAGCATTTCATGAATTCTTTTCTTTGTGATCCTCCGAAGGCCATCAATTCAGAAGATTCTTCGTTCTCAGTTTTCAACTTCATCCTCCAAATATTCTTCATTGATGTCTCTTCGTTCGTCTCCATATTCTCACGGTGGTTCTTTCAAGTTTTCTCTTCCTTTGTTATCATTTTAATTCATTTGTTCTTTTCTTAATCCTACCGGTGGTTCGTTGAAGATTTATCCAAACTTGTGCTAGATCTCTCTTTAATTCCTTGCAATGAGAATAAGTAGTATGCCAAATCCATTGGTTGTCATCAATTTAAATTGGTGAAGGAGATGCATGACATAATTCTTATTCTTATTCCTTCAAGGTAATTTAATTCTTTTGTCCGGAGCTTGTTCATCATATCATATCCTTGGTTCTAAGTTGTTCATCTTGTTTTCCGGAGCTCCAAGTTATTTCTATTATATCATTTCAAAGCTCAATCTAATTCATCGCAGGCCTTGAATCTTATTATTTTCATCTTTCACTTCTAATCCTTTTGTTTACCGGAGTTCTTCATGGTGGTTCATCATCATTTAATTCATCCTCGAAGTCTTCATCAAGATTCTTGTTGGAGCTCAAGCATTTTCATCATGCATTCCAATTGCAATCCTTTCTACCTTATCTTTGCAGATGGTGTTATGTCATTCTTGATAATTTTCCTTCATGTTTCATGATTCACAAGTTGTCAGGAATGAGATATTTAAAACCATCATTTCTTTCTCTTTAGGAGATCTTTTCAACCCCTCCTTTTATCTCTTGGAGTTATCTTGGGTTGTTTTTTACCTAAAGCTTTTCCCTAAGGTTTTTGCTATTATGGTGCTTATAAATGACCCAAGTTCTGCATTATCATTCCGGTGAGTTAAGATTTCATTAACTTGTTCTTCTCAATCCAAGCAATTTGTTTCTGTTAGTGGCTGGTTGTCACCTCTTAATTTTGAGATGTTTTCCATAAGCCCACATCAAGCTTATTCTTTTCGTTGTTGAATTTTCCATCAACTCCTTTCAACCCTTCTTTGTAAGGATGCTCTTTCAAATTCAATTTTGAGAGAATTTGTATTTTTCTTCTCCGTTCAATTCTGTCTTTAATTTATATGCTATTCTTTCATTCCGGAGGCTTTGTGATGTTGCTCTATCCAAACCATCATCTCGTTTTTATCAAGATCATATTCTCTCTTGCTTGTCTTTTTAACCGGAGTGTTGTTTTCTTCATTCAAGTTCCATCATCTTATCTAGTTTTGCCTCTCTTTTCAACCGGAGTGCTGTCTGAATCTTTCTTAACCTTGTGCCATTCTTTCAATTATTTCGGAGGCAATATGTTGTTGTTTTCATCAAGTATCATTCCATCTCCTCAAGTTCTTGTTCAATTCCTTCCATTTTCAGACGGAGTGCTGTCCAAATTCTGTCATTCTTATTCCTTGGCTATACCCTTGCAGGCTCATATTCTTTTGGTTCATAAGCTCTTGTTTAATGTCTTTCAACCTCTCAAGGTTCTCTTAATGCTCCTTGTTCCTCTTTTCTAACGGAGTGTTTTCATCTTCGTTCATCTCCGTTGCTTTCTTTCTTTCAACTTGTTCAACCTCTCAAGGTTCTTTGGTTTCACTCGTCTGTCAAAGAAGCAACTTTGTTTTACCTCTTCCTCTTCTGTTTTTACCCGGTGATATCTCTAGGATCTCGGGTCGAGATCCTCTGTTAGTGTGGGAGAGTTGTGATGCCCGAGACCGACGTCCCAGAAGATTCCAGAAGATTCCAGATGTTCCGGGTTGCCCGTGTGTTTCAGTTCTGCTTGTGTTATTTATTTTTTTGCATTGCATCATGTCATCATGCCATCATGTCATTTTATTTTTTGCATCTCAACCTAAATAAATCGTGTGGACCTTCGGTCCATTCAAATCGAGGGAAGATGTCTTCTCTTTATAACATATAAAAGCCTCCTAATATTTATGGAGCTATATTAATAATTATTCCGTTGTTTGGAATTAACTAACACACTTGCATAATTTTCCCCATGTCTTTTCCACTTCGAGTTCTCCTATAAAAACCTTGCCAATAAGTCCTTTCCATTGTTCCGAGGTTCTTCCAAAAAACCCTCCTTCTATTTTTATTTAATTCCTGACATTTTTGTGAGTCCAGGGAATTTTTACCCTTGTTCTAACTCTATTTCTAGCACCTTCTATCTTTCCTTCTTGTTGTTGTTTTTTTTAGAAAACAGCAGCAGTTTTTTTAACAGAAGGGAGCAGCCAGGCCTCTGCATCCCTCAGGCCCATCTCCCCCAGCCTTCCTCTTCTCCACCAGGCCGGCCCGACCAGCCCGCAGCCTCCCAAACCCTAACTCCCGACCGCAGCCTCCCGACCCGTTCCCTCTCTTCCCTCTGGCCGCCGCCACCCCTAGCGGCTCGACCCCGCTACTCCCTCTCGCTCGATGCTCTCTCTGGCCCGAGCCCGTTTCCTCCCGATCCCCTTTCTCGTCCCGACCCTCCTTCCTCCTCGAGCCCTCGATCTCCTCCTCGTAGCGCCCGAGCCTCCCTCATCTCCCTCGCTACCCACTCCCTCCGTTCTCCTCGAAGCGAAGACGCCAGCAGCAGCGCCCCATAGCGCGCCTCCAGCGCCGGGCGTCGGCCGCCCTGTTGCCTCTGAGCCTACCCTTCTTCCTCCTGCGGCCAGGAGCCCCGCGCCCCTACTGTCTTCCGCCGCCGCGCCCGTCCTCCAATCCCGCCGCAGCCAGGCCCGGGCCTCTTCCTCGCCGTGACAGCAACGTCCTCCGCCGCCCCGTGAGCCGTCCCTCCGGCCCTCCTCAGGCGCCAGGGCGCCGCCTCGCCATCTCCTCGCCAGGGCGCCCCGCGGCCAGGCTCCCCTCTGGCCGTCCGCGCCCTCCTGCTCGGGCCCGCGCCCGACGGCCTCCCTCCGCGGCTCCTCCCTCCGTTTCAGCGCCGCCGGCCAGGTCCCTGCCTCTGCACGCGCCAAGGCTGCAGGGCCCCCTTCCTCCAGCCAGGGCGAAGCCGCCCTTCCTTCGCCGCATCGCCGACCAGTACGCGCCATCGTCTCCAGCGCCCGGCCAGGAGCTCCTCTGCTGGCCCCTCCTCGCCGTGTCCGAGACCGTCTTGTTTGCTGCTGCTGTGGCCTTGTCTCCGTGCTGTAGTTTGTTTTGTGTTGTTTTGTGTTGCTTCTGTTGACTTGACAGATGACCGAACGAGTACCCGGCGAACCGACCAAGTACCTCTTCGAAACAAGTTCCTCTACGGTTATGTGTACATCTACGGAAAACGAGCTCGTGAACGGCTACGGAACAAGTACCACTACATCCGTGTACGACTACGTGAACAAGTACCACGACGCCGTCGAACGCCAAGTACCTCTACATGACCGACAAGTACCACGACGACCCGAACGACTACCGTCGCGTGTACCACTACCGTCGCCCGGAAAAGATGGATGCGCCAAGTACATCTACGAACGAGTTCGTCTACCGTCGCCGTGTACCCCTACCGTCGCCGAAGACCCATGAACAACTACTTCCTCTTCGGCCGTGTACCACGACTCGCGAGAACGACTTCTTCCTCTACGCTCTCGAACCGCCCCATGAACGTTGTTCCGAAGGTATAACCCCGTCGATGACCCCGTGGATGAATGCTTGTGCTTGCTTGTGTTGTATGAAATGTCTCCCTTGTGTGCACCGTGTCCGTTGTGCCCTCTTTTGTCTTGTTCCTCGGTTGCCTCGTCACCGACTCGTGGGAACCCGGTAACGGGATCACCCCACCTCTTTCATCTCGTTTGTCCCGCTCACACCATCTTTCTTTTGCCCGGTCTCTCAACGAGTTACCGGTACCGAGTTGTTGCCTTTGCATCATTCGGATCGTTGCCGTGGCACCCGTTCTTTCCACCACGGTGACAATACTTCTTATCTCTTTTAAGTCAACCTTTTAATAAAAATTGCTTAAACTTGTTCATGTCATCCGCATCATGTTAACAACACTAAAATGTTGAATTGTTGTTTGCTTATAATTATTAAACATGCTCATGGGGATTTTCCGGATATGTTGTTGTTATTTTCCGGCCTCATTTAAAATGTCTAAATAGTGTAGTTTTATTATGTTTCACCTCTTGCCATGTTAAAAACATTTAATCTTGTCTTGTTAATAACGAGAGTCAATTAAATAATTATAATGTGGTGTTTCGTCAATATGCAACTCGTTGCATATTGAGCTCCACTTAACTTGTAGTGTTGTTTGTGCACTTTGCCGTGCCATGCATATTTAAACCGGACATGCATCATGCTTGCTTGTGCATCATTGCCATGTTTATGATATGTGTGTTTACCGTGTTGTTTGTTTTTCTTTCCGGTTGCTTCTCTTGTTAGCTTCGGTTTCGTTCCGGAGTTGTGAGGATTCGCTCGACTGTTGCTCCGTCTTCTTCTTGGATCCGTTCTTCTTCCTTGTGGAATCCCAGGCAAGATGACCGAACCCGGATACCATTACTATTTTGCCTCTTGCTAGAAGTCTCGATCTGTAGTTTTGCCTCGATGCCCATGATCTTTTTGTCAGCCTCCTACTTGTAACCAATTGCCATGTTTAACCAACCTACCTATGCAAACCGTTGCCTGGCTAAGTACGCTTCGCTCAGCCCTTCTTATAGCATTATTAGTTGCAGGTGAAGATTGAAGATGCTCGCTTCATGTTGAAGTTTGGTTGGGTTATATCACACTATATAAATGCTTAAAATGAAATCATCTATATACTGGCAGGGTGGAAGGCTAAGCCTTTTGCTTGGTGTTTTGTTCCACTCATGCCGTTAGGAACCGTATAAACCGGTGTTATGTTCCTTGATTATGCGTTCCTAACACGGTT
The DNA here is from genome assembly GCA_902687465.1 of Secale cereale. NCBI lineage: Eukaryota > Viridiplantae > Streptophyta > Magnoliopsida > Poales > Poaceae > Secale > Secale cereale. The sequence continues at coordinate 566,526,252 of LR738714.1, read as the reverse complement.
GGGGTGTATGGGACCCCCTTGATAAACCGCTAAGTGCTAAGTCTTTTCCAGCAAGTCCCAACATTTGGTACTATTTGCCTCATAATAACAACTTATTTAATTAATTAAATTTGCATAGGGGGTCGCACCCTCGGGTTCTTAATTCTACATAGCAGGGGGGGCCAGTGCCGATGGTGTTGGTCCCAAACGGGGAGCCTGCGGGAACCACCACGGGGAAACTCGAGGTTTGGGTCCTGTAGCATCACCCATCCGGTCGTGTCCTGAGACTTAGATACGCGCGGCTACTATCAGGGTGTCGACACGCCGGGAGGATTTGCTGGATTAGCCTTACCTTAGTTCGGTTTAACTTGAGCACGGGATTCCGAGAATACTCGGGTCTTCCCACCTATGGAGTTGCGACTCCGCGGATCGTGGGCTTGTGATGGGCCAAGTTGGAACACCCCTGCAGGGTTTGAACTTTCGAAAGCCGTGCCCGCGGTTATGTGGCAGATGGGAGCTTGTTAATTCCGGTTGTAGAAAACTTGACACAATGTTCTAATACACTACCAGCGTGTGTACCGTGACTGTCAATTTCCGGATAGGGATTCGGGAGTTGAACACGGTGGGGTTATGTTTGACCGGTTTTAGTTAGGATCACTTCGTGATCATCTTTCGACCGATGCTCTTCTCTTCTCGCTCTCTATTACGTAAGTTAGTGCTAGTTGCTGCTGCAGACTCTTGTTGTTCCTTCACCTCTCGTTCTTTCTTCAGCCTTGTCCTCACCCAAGGCTTAAATAGTCTTGTTACCCGGGAACGGGATTGCTGAGTCCTCTGTGGCTCACAGTTACTTCACCACACCAGATGCAGGTTCAGCCGAGTTTGATGCAGGAGTTGGATCAGTTCTTCACCAGGAGCTCGATGAAGAGTTTGGCTGTTTGCTCGTGACGTTTCGATGTTCAGTAGTGGTTTCTACTAGGATTCGATCCTGACCTGTGGCTTTATGTTTTTTTTGGTATCTTTTCTTTTTTTTTGGTTCTTCACCCGTAGTCGGGTTGTGATGTTTTGAATGATGATTTCTTATGTAATGTATTGTGTGAAGTGGCGAGTGTAAGCCAACTATCTCCTTTTGCATTTTAATCCCTCTTTTACATGAGTTGTGCAAAGATACCAAACTTGAGATCATTCTAGGATGGGCTTATACCTTTAAGTCGTGCCTCGACACGTAGGAGGTATAGTCCCATCCTGGGCATTACAACTAAGCACCACACAATACACCACTATGGATTCATCCCCGTCTTCCTACGAGAAGGCCATCCATAGCACTCACACTTGTCTTGAGTATTTTAGAGTATCCACTTCAAGTTGTCTATGTACCACGTAAGCATCCAAGAAGTCCATATCCGCGGACCCGGCTATTCGAATAGATTATGATAACCCTGCAGGGGTGTACTTCTTCACACACGCTCTCGCCACTTACCGCCAGGTACACGTCGTGTATCTCGGCAACCTTCAAGCGGAAGCCTGGCGAGGGTGTCGGCCACGACCTGACTAACCACACAAGTCTCTCGTCCAGGTTTATCGCCTATTCGGGTTCCATCCGCAAGGGAGTCCGGCCGAGGTTTCCATCACGGACCCAAACGATGTGTACAGGGTTCCCGAGCCCACCATCCGGGTGCCACTCGGTACACCGGGCCACGTGTGCCTAGTCTGTCCCAAGCCCACCCTGCCGGGTGCCACCTGGTAGAGAAATAACACTACCTACAAACGCCAGAAACTAGTTGCAACTCCTGGACAGAGATCATGTTGATTAATAAGTCGAGAGGGGTCGAGTTACCGGAACCCAATGTGTGGTAGTAACTAGTCATTGGACAACATACTCGGAACTTAGTTCTTAGGGACGGTTCCAGTGAGACAACCCACCATGTACTCCTACATGGCCTCTCACCACTACCTTTACCAAATCGTGTTCACACACTTAACCCTCAGCATCAGAACATATCATTTCACTCCAATTCATTCCCGATGAATTAGACCTGACACACTCTAAGCAATAGCAAGCAAGGCATGGTAAGATCACATCATGGCTTCAATCAACTCCTACACATGCTAGTGGGTTTCAACTATTTACTGTGGAAAGACAGGTCATGCAGAGGAATGGGTTCAACTACCGCAGCATAAAGTAGCAGTGGAGATCGTTGTTGTCCTAATGCAATAACAGGGAGCAGGAGCGAGAGAGGGATTGTATCGGAATGAACAAGGGGGTTTGCTTGCCTGGTAAAACAACGTGCAGAACACTGCTCCTCTGACAGGTACTCTAGATCGGTCTCCGGAGCTGGACCTATCGAGAAGAACAGTGCCAACAATCAAACACAAGCATATGCAACAATATGATGCATGAATATGGCATGAAGTTATGATGTTGTTTGAGCTAGTGCAACTAGCATTCAATTTGAAAGAAGTCCATTTGAAACAAGGGTTCAAATGCAATTTTAAAATAAGCATTCTAAATGCCAAATATGTGTTTTCAAATAAACAGTAGGTTTAACTTCATTTGTCATGCATGAAAATGGTACAGATGGATAGATTGAATTTTTCTGATAATTTTTCATATATAAATTATTTCATTCTGAGCTACGGTTGAATTTCTATGTTTTTTTGAAGTTTAGGCCAAATTCTGAAATAAATAAATCATTTAAGATTTATTTAAAAAACAGAACTGGATTACTGCGTCAGCATGACACAGGCATGACGTCAGCAGGTCAAAGGGGCTGTCCAGAGTCAAACCTGACAGTGGGGTCCCACTGGTCAGTGACTCAGTTAAATAACTAAAGTTTAAAACTAAACTAATTAGACAAGGGCCCACATGTCAGTGTCTAATTAGATTAATGTCAGTAATTAAAAGTTAATTAAACCCTAAACTAAAAATTAGTCAAAGGTGGCCCCACATGTCATAGGCTCAGGGAAGTCAAACCCAGTGGGTTTGGGTCAAATCCCACCGGCGGTTAGCCGCCGGCGAGGCCGAATGCGGCGGAAGGCGTTGGAAACTCGCCTCCGTCGACCATTCGAGCGGCGGAGGGCAGCTACGGGATGCGCAGCCTCTTGCGCATCCAACGCGCTAGGTGGCAGCAGCTGGAGCGGCCGGAATCGTCGCCGGCGTCGAGCCCAGCGGCGTCCGGAGTTCGGGCGTCGACGGAAACGAGGCTACGGTGCACTAGGGGAGGGGCTAGTGGGTGCGTTCGGCTCCTGGGAGCACGGTGAGCACGGTGACGCGTTCAGTTCCGGGCTTGCGCGTCTGTGGCTACGACGGCGATGAGCTCAGCGGCGGCCGGCGACGATGAGGAAGGGGGCGACGGCTACGGTGAGGTATAGGCCACAGGGACAGGGGGAAACGGCGGAGGAGCTCACAGCGGGGTCGACGAGCAGCTGAGTGGGCTCGGGGAGGCACCGGAGTCGACGAATCGGCGGCGAGGTCGACGGCGGCCGGAGGTTGAAGACGAGCACGATGACGACGAGGCAGGGCCTCCCGGCGTCCCGTAGCTTGCTGGAGAGGATGAGAAGGACGCAGCGGAGCTTCTGGGCACTCCGGCGATGCGAGAGGGGGACGGTGGCCACGGCTACGGCGAGCGGCGGCGACGGTGGCATTCGGGCGTTCGCGAGGAAGAGCACCAGGAGAAGGGAGAAGGGACCGAGGGGAGTGAGAGGGTCCAGGGGTGCGTGGCGTCGTCCAGGGGCTGCTAGGCGCGTCGGCAGCGGCGGGAAGCAGGAGGTGGCGCGGCGCATGGCCGGCGCGCGACGAGCACACGCTCGTCCTTCTGTCGAGGAGGAAGACGACAGGGAGGAGCGGGCTGGGCTGGCCAGCTGGGCCGGCCAGGCCGTGCTGTGCTGGGCCAGCACAGGTAAGCCTGCCCTTTTTATTTTTCTTTTCTATTTTCTTCTGACATTTGTTTTGATTTAATTTCTAAACTAAATCATTTATTTTCTTCTGACATTTATTTTGCAGGGACCTAGGAATTAACCCAAATCCCTAAAAATAAAGAACCAGAATTTTGGACATATAAAAATATATAATAATTATATATCCAAGCAAATATTTATTGCATTAATTCCAAATGCCCAAAATGAATACTTATGAGCTCCTAATAATATTGGTTTGATTTTTATCTCTGACCAATATTTTTAGAGGGCCACATGAACATTTTCTTGGACCTTTTTGGAGCAACTTTTATTTGGGTCATTTTCAATAGGGTTTCTGAGGGTTTCACAAGTCCTCATTTCAATTTCATTTGAAATTTAAACATGATGCAAACCACAAGAGCTAACCTAGTGCATACCAGAACTAGGGTTGTGACAACTCGCCTCCACTCGAAAGAATCTCGTCCCGAGATTCAGGAGTAGGCGGAAAGAAGGTGGGGTACTCCAGTCGGAGACGATCTTCTCGCTCCCAAGTAGCTTCTCTCTTGGAATGATGAGACCACTGAACTTTGAGAAACTTGATGTTATGACGTCGAGTGACACGCTCTGCTTGATCCAGAATGCGAATGGGATACTCTCGATATGTGAGGTTATCTTGGAGGTCAAGCGTTTCGTGGTCCACTCCGCGGATGGGATCCGAGAAGCAACGCCTGAGTTGAGAGACGTGGAAGACATCATGAACTCGAGAAAGATGTGGGGGTAGTTCCAATTGGTAGGCAACCTCTCCTCGTTTAGCAAGAATGCGAAAAGGACCAATGTAACGAGGAGCCAATTTGCCCTTGATACCGAAACGATGGGTACTCTTCAAAGGAGTAACCCGAAGATAAACTTTGTCACCAATCTCGTAAGCCACTTCCTTATGATGACGATCATACTGGCTCTTTTGACGAGACTGGGCTGATTTCAAATTCTCACGAATGATACGAACTTGCTCTTCTGCTTCCTGGATCATATCCGGTCCAAAGAATTGTCTTTCACCGGTTTCTGACCAGTTCAAAGGTGTTCGACATCTTCGTCCATAGAGTATTTCAAAAGGAGCTTGTTTGAGACTAGATTGATAGCTATTGTTGTAAGCAAACTCGGCGAAAGGAAGACATTTCTCCCAATCCATACCGAATGAGATAACGCAAGCTCTAAGCATGTCTTCGAGAATTTGGTTAACCCGTTCCACTTGACCACTTGACTGAGGGTGGAAAGCGGTACTGAAAGAAAGATGGGTGCCCATGGCAGTCTGGAAATTCTCCCAGAAATGAGAAGTGAAAAGACTACCACGGTCTGAATTGATCTCTAGTGGAACACCATGAAGTGACACTATTCGAGAAATATACAAGTCAGCAAGCTGACTAGCAGTGATACTCTCTCGAACAGGTAGGAAGTGAGCCACTTTGGAGAGACGATCAATGACTACGAAGATAGCATTATTCCCTCTCTTGGTCCTGGGAAAACCGGTGATGAAGTCCATACCAACTTTATCCCATTTCCACTCAGGAATAGCTAGAGGCTGAAGGGTGCCAGCAGGTCTTTGATGTTCTGCCTTAACGCGACGACAAACGTCACATTTAGCAATGAATTCAGCAATTTATCTCTTCATCCTAGTCCACCAGAACCTCTGGCGTAGGTCCTGATACATCTTAGTACTACCGGGATGAATCGTGAGAGGAGATTCATGAGCCTCCTTAAGGATCAATTGCCGAAGATGTTGCTTCTTGGGAACCACCAGGCGATTCTCGAAGAAAACAACACCTCGATCATCCATAGAGAAACATCCACCAACTCCCTTTTTAATGTTTCTCTTGATCCGGGTAATTCCGGTATCATGCTTTTGGGCTTCTATGATATGATCCACAAGAGTAGGTTTCGCCACCAAAGTTGAAAGGAATCCGTGAGGAGCAATGTGAAGGTTAAGCTTACATAGTTCCTCATGGAGAAGTGGTTGGCCCTGCTGCAACATGAGATTGTTGCAATAGGTCTTACGACTTAGTGCATCAGCCATGACATTACCCTTGCCCGGGGTGTAGGTAATTCCTAAGTCGTAATCCGAGATCAACTCCAACCAACGTCTTTGCCTAAGGTTCAAATCTGGTTGGGTGAAGATATACTTGAGACTTTGGTGATCGGTGTAGATCTCGCAACGATTACCAAGGAGGTAATGCCGCCAGGTCTTAAGTGCATAGACTACAGCTGCAAGCTCTAGATCATGTGTAGGATAATTCTCCTCATGTGGATGCAACTGTCGAGATGCATAGGCAATCACACGACGATCCTGCATAAGAATGCAACCTAGTCCCTGTCGTGAGGCATCACAGTAGATAACAAAGTCCTTAGTGAAATCCGGTGGCACAAGTATGGGAGCAGAGGTCAGGCGTCTTTTCAGTTCCTGAAAACTGTGTTCACACTGTGGGGACCACTCAAACTTTTTATCTTTCTTAAGAAGTTCTGTGAGAGGTTTGGCCACTTTCGAGAAGTTTTCAACAAAGCGGCGACAATAGCTGGCTAGACCAAGGAAACTCCTAACTTGTTTAACTGTTTCAGGCGGAGTCCAATAAAGGACGGCCTGAACTCTCTCAGGATTGACAGCAATGCCTTTCCCTGAGATTACGTGGCCGAGATAGGTCACTTCTGGCAACCAAAATTTGCACTTGGAGAACTTGGCATAAAGGCGGTGCTCTCTGAGTTTTTCTAGAACAAGTCTAAGATGTTCGGCATGCTCTTCCTCGTTCTTCGAGTAGATAAGAATATCATCGAGGTAAACCACGACGAACTTATCCAAATACTCCATGAAGATCGAGTTCATCAAGCGGGAGAAAGTGGCTGGAGCATTGGTTAAACCGAAAGACATGACGGTGTAATCGTACTGACCATAACGAGTGACAAAAGCCGTCTTAGGAATGTCTCCGTTTTTAATTTTGATTTGATGGTAGCCTAACCTCAAATCCATTTTGGAGAAGACTGAGGATCCAGCGAGCTGATCATACAGGTCGTTGATCCTGGGGAGCGGATACTTGTTCTTTATCGTGACCAAATTAATAGGACGATAATCTACAACCATCCGTTCCGTGCCATCCTTCTTCTTGACGAAGAGGACGGGACAAGCCCAAGGAGAAGAACTAGGACGAATAAAACCCTTTTGCAAGGACTCATCAAGTTGTTTCTTAAGCTCAGCTAGTTCTAGGGGTGCCATTTTGTAGGGTCTCCTAGAAATTGGAACAGTTCCTGGGATAAGATCTATGACGAACTCTACATCCCTATCAGGTGGAACACCTGGTAGTTCTTCTGGAAAGACATCCGGAAAGTCTCGGACTACCGGGATATCTTCAAGGTCTGGGAGAGGGCTGGCTTTAAGGGAATAGAGTTGACGCTTTGCAACTCTAGTGGAGACAGTGACTAACTTGCCAGATGGGTGTGTAAGCTGAACAGACCTAGTGTAACAATCGATCTTGGCATGATGAGCTGTCATCCAGTCCATACCCAAGATGATGTTAATATCTGAAGACTTCAGGGCTATTAGTGAGGCAAGGAATACAAGTCTGTCAACAAGGATTCCATTACCATGGCTTATTCTGGTAGTTTGCCATCTAGACCCTGGGGTTTGGATTTCAAGCGGAGTTGGCATGTCACAAAATGACATGTCGTGCAAACGAGCATAGCCTTCAGAGATAAAGGAGTGAGATGCTCCGGTATCGAACAGAACCGAAGCCGGATGGCAATTGACAAGGAGTGTACCAAGAACGACATTTGGATCATCATGAGCGTCTTTAGCTGAGACGTGATGCACACGTCCATGTTTAGTGGGAGCTGGATTGGCAATGATAGTCTTGCGTGGTGTCTTACTACGAGGAACGGACTTCTCGGGCTGGGGTGGAGCGAGACTGGTCTGAGAACAGTCACGTGCATAGTGTCCTGGCTTTCCGCATGTAAAGCAAGTCCCTGAGGTAGGTCGTGGACCCGCATTGACAAGCGGTTTGCCAATAGGCTTGGGTGGAGCATAAGACCGAGCTGGATAAGGTACCACACAAGATGGCCTCGGAGGATAGGTGGGTGGAAGAACAGAGTTCGGAACCCAAATCCGACGCTTCTGAGAACTAGAACCGGAAGAAGATCCCAAATCAAGGGTGTGCTTACGGGACTCCTCGTAAGTGAGTAGAGCTGTCTCTGCATTGATGGCCTTGTTCACAAGAGCCTGGAACGTGTTGCAATGATGCAAGTGGAGATCACGACGCAGTTTGGGGTTGAGACCCTTCCGGAACCTAGCCTGCTTCTTGGCGTCCGTGGACACTTCTTCTGTAGCATAGCGGGCGAGGTTCTCAAACTCTCGACTATAAGCATCAACAGCCATCTTAGCCTGTGTAAGACTACAGAACTCTTCTCTCTTACGATCGATAAGGGCTTGAGGAATATGATGCTCACGAAAAGCCTCGGTGAAAACTCTCCAGGTAGGAATCTGGCCAGCTGGAATCATGGCCTCATAGTTCTGCCACCAAAGACTAGCAGGACCTTCCAGGTGATAAGTGGCATAGATGACCTTGTCATCTTCAGCTACGTTTGCAGAACGCAGCTTGTGAGTGATACTACGGAGCCAGTCATCTGCGTCGAGTGGCTCAATGGGATGATGGAAGGTGGGTGGTTTCAGACGAATGAAGTCATGGATGGTTGCCGATTCCTTGCACTGATGTGCGGTATTCTCCTCAATACGTGCCAACAAGCGGTTAGACTCACGCTTGTTTCTCTCCATCTCTAACATTAACTCCGCCAACGAAGGCTGGTCGGGAGGATCCTCCTCATCCCTACCACCTCCGGGGTTCTGTCTACGAGCAGCTGAGCTTCGCTTAACTGAAGACATCCTGAGAAGCGAAACCGAAGACAGAAACATCAACAACTATAGGAAGCATAAAGGTAGAACAAGAATTTAGTATCTCTCGAACTACTAGGATAATTCCGGCAGCATAACGGCAGTAAAATGCTCAGAATGAGACATCCTGCTAGAAAAGGGTAGTACAACAACTCAGAATCATCACTCAAGGTACTGAGATAGTACTACACAACTTCACCGGAAGAACTTGGAGCAATATTAGGACTCTGATCAACCAATCCTAAGGAACTACGGAGTAGTAACTCGTGATCCTGATAGACGGAAGAGAAAGCCTATTTCCTTAACCCCGTAGGAAGGGTAAGATGACTCAGATCAGAAGACATGAGATAAAAGGAGTAAAAAGAGCCTTATGTTCCCTTCCACAATCAATTCCCTTATATAACTAAAGAATTTCTAGACTCAACTTCGACCATTTTGGCTTGGTAATCCTACAGGCAGTCAGGCTCTGATACCAACGCTGTCGGGACCCCGATCCTAAGTCACACCGATCTAGCATGTAACACACCATATCACTTTGCGGCCTCACGCACGGTATCCCCACGGGTGCCACCTTACCTGGCCCGGGACCGTTTGCGCATTTTGGCTCACGTATATGATAGTGTCGCTAGCATACATATGACAGAGAACCCGGGCCGACATGACCAGTTATAAACCAAAAGTGGCACTAAATTACAGAGACAGGCATCCATGACCCAACAACGAACGTGTCGGTCATCAACGTATGAACCCAAGTCGTAGCAAGCTACAAGGACTTAAAGGAACAACGCGTGACATTTCCCCTAAGGGACAGACACAGGAACGAAGAAGGACACATGCCGGTCAGCCTAAGTGTTCCGGAGCAGTAGCAAGCTACCAAGGCTCAGTGGAAAACACTAGGAGACATTTCCCTGTAAGATAGGCTACCAAGGGTAAACAACTAGGTGTCGGATCCCACACATACCAAGCATTTCAATATCATACACGCAATATGCTCAATATGTGCAAATACAACATGGCATCACAACAAGACTCTAATAAACAAAGTATTTATTCAATAGGCTCCGAGGAGCCAAGTATTACAAGCATGGGTCTCATGACCCAACATTCAGAGCATACAAGCAACAAGCGGAAGCACTACATGTCTGAGTACAGACATCTACAAATGAAAAAGGCTAAAGAGCCTGACTATCTACAACACTCGTCCAAGATCGTAGCTGAGGTACAAGCTACTTGTCGAAGTCCAAGCGGAACTACTAGTGAGACATCAATCCTATCTGCAAAACATAAATTAGGCAAACATGAGTACAAAGGTACTCAGCAAGACTTACAACAGATCCTATCATACATGCACTTGTATCAAGAAGGCAAGTGGGGTTTAGTTGCAGCAAGCCAGCTTTGACTTAGTGGCTATCCTATTCTATGATTGCTGGTAACTCTTTTGAGGTGGCGCACACAAGTCCACTAAGCACCACACAATACACCACTATGGATTCATCCCCGTCTCCCTACGAGAAGGCCATCCATAGCACTCACACTTGTCTTGAGTATTTTAGAGTATCCACTTCAAGTTGTCTATGTACCACGTAAGCATCCAAGAAGTCCATATCCGCGGACCCGGCTATTCGAATAGATTATGATAACCCTGCAGGGGTGTACTTCTTCACACACGCTCTCGCCACTTACCGCCAGGTACACGTCGTGTATCTCGGCAACCTTCAAGCGGAAGCCTGGCGAGGGTGTCGGCCACGACCTGACTAACCACACAAGTCTCTCGTCCAGGTTTATCGCCTATTCGGGTTCCATCCGCAAGGGAGTCTGGCCGAGGTTTCCATCACGGACCCAAACGATGTGTACAGGGTTCCCGAGCCCACCATCCGGGTGCCACTCGGTACACCGGGCCACGTGTGCCTAGTCTGTCCCAAGCCCACCCTGCCGGGTGCCACCTGGTAGAGAAATAACACTACCTACAAATGCCAGAAACTAGTTGCAACTCCTGGACAGAGATCATGTTGATTAATAAGTCGAGAGGGGTCGAGTTACCGGAACCCAATGTGTGGTAGTAACTAGTCATTGGACAACATACTCGGAACTTAGTTCTTAGGGACGGTTCCAGTGAGACAACCCACCATGTACTCCTACATGGCCTCTCACCACTACCTTTACCAAATCGTGTTCACACACTTAACCCTCAGCATCAGAACATATCATTTCACTCCAATTCATTCCCGATGAATTAGACCTGACACACTCTAAGCAATAGCAAGCAAGGCATGGTAAGATCACATCATGGCTTCAATCAACTCCTACACATGCTAGTGGGTTTCAACTATTTATTGTGGAAAGACAGGTCATGCAGAGGAATGGGTTCAACTACCGCAGCATAAAGTAGCAGTTGAGATCGTTGTTGTCCTAATGCAATAACAGGGAGCAGGAGCGAGAGAGGGATTGTATCGGAATGAACAAGGGGGTTTGCTTGCTTGGTAAAACAACGTGCAGAACACTGCTCCTCTGACAGGTACTCTGGATCGGTCTCCGGAGTTGGACCTATCGAGAAGAACAGTGCCGACAATCAAACACAAGCATATGCAACAATATGATGCATGAAATGGCATGAAGTTATGATGTTGTTTGAGCTAGTGCAACTAGCATTCAATTTGAAAGAAGTCCATTTGAAACAAGGGTTCAAATGCAATTTTAAAATAAGCATTCTAAATGCCAAATATGTGTTTTCAAATAAACAGTAGGTTTAACTTCATTTGTCATGCATGAAAATGGTACAGATGGATAGATTGAATTTTTCTGATAATTTTTCATATATAAATTATTCATTCTGAGCTACGGTTGAATTTCTATGTTTTTTTGAAGTTTAGGCCAAATTCTGAAATAAATAAATCATTTAAGATTTATTTAAAAACCAGAACTGGATTACTGCGTCAGCATGACACAGGCATGACGTCAGCAGGTCAAAGGGGCTGTCCAGAGTCAAACCTGACAGTGGGGTCCCACTGGTTAGTGACTCAGTTAAATAACTAAAGTTTAAAACTAAACTAATTAGACAAGGGCCCACATGTCAGTGTCTAATTAGATTAATGTCAGTAATTAAAAGTTAATTAAACCCTAAACTAAAAATTAGTCAAAGGTGGCCCCACATGTCATAGGCTCAGGGAAGTCAAACCCAGTGGGTTTGGGTCAAATCCCACCGGCGGTTAGCCGCCGGCGAGGCCGAATGCGGCGGAGGGCGTTGGAAACTCGCCTCCGTCGACCATTCGAGCGGCGGAGGGCAGCTACGGGATGCGCAGCCTCTTGCGCATCCAACGCGCTAGGTGGCAGCAGCTGGAGCGGCCGGAATCGTCGCCGGCGTCGAGCCCAGCGGCGGCCGGAGTTTGGGCGTCGACGGAAACGAGGCTACGGTGCACTAGGGGAGGGGCTAGTGGGTGCGTTCGGCTCCTGGGAGCACGGTGAGCACGGTGACGCGTTCAGTTCCGGGCTTGCGCGTCTGTGGCTACGACGGCGATGAGCTCAGCGGCGGCCGGCGACGATGAGGAAGGGGGCGACGGCTACGGTGAGGTACAGGCCACGGGGACAGGGGGAAACGGCGGAGGAGCTCACAGTGGGGTCGACGAGCAGCTGAGTGGGCTCGGGGAGGCACCGGAGTCGACGAATCGGCGGCGAGGTCGACGGCGGCCGGAGGTTGAAGACGAGCACGATGACGACGAGGCAGGGCCTCCCGGCGTCCCGTAGCTTGCTGGAGAGGATGAGAAGGACGCAGCGGAGCTTCTGGGCACTCCGGCGAGGCGAGAGGGGGACGCTGGCCACGGCTACGGCGAGCGGCAGCGACGGTGGTGTTCGGGCGTTCGCGAGGAAGAGCACCAGGAGAGGGGAGAAGGGACCGAGGGGAGTGAGAGGGTTCAGGGGTGCGTGGCGTCGTCCAGGGGCTGCTAGGCGCGTCGGCAGTGGCGGGAAGCAGGAGGTGGCGCGGCGCGTGGCCGGCGCGCGACGAGCACACGCTCGTCCTTCTGTCGAGGAGGAAGACGACAGGGAGGAGCGGGCTGGGCTGGCCAGCTGGGCCGGCCAGGCCGTGCTGTGCTGGGCCAGCATAGGTAAGCCTGCCCTTTTTATTTTTCTTTTCTATTTTCTTCTGACATTTGTTTTGATTTAATTTCTAAACTAAATCATTTATTTTCTTCTGACATTTATTTTGCAGGGACCTAGGAATTAACCCAAATCCCTAAAAATAAAGAACCAGAATTTTGGACATATAAAAATATATAATAATTATATATCCAAGCAAATATTTATTGCATTAATTCCAAATGCCCAAAATGAATACTTATGAGCTCCTAATAATATTGGTTTGATTTTTATCTCTGACCAATATTTTTAGAGGGCCACATGAACATTTTCTTGGACTTTTTTGGAGCAACTTTTATTTGGGTCATTTTCAATAGGGTTTCTGAGGGTTTCACAAGTCCTCATTTCAATTTCATTTGAAATTTAAACGTGATGCAAACCACAAGAGCTAACCTAGTGCATACCAGAACTAGGGTTGTGACAACTCGCCTCCACTCGAAAGAATCTCGTCCCGAGATTCAGGAGTAGGCGGAAAGAAGGTGGGGTACTCCAGTCGGAGACGATCTTCTCGCTCCCAAGTAGCTTCTCTCTCGGAATGATGAGACCACTGAACTTTGAGAAACTTGATGTTATGACGTCGAGTGACACGCTCTGCTTGATCCAGAATGCGAATGGGATACTCTCGATATGTGAGGTTATCTTGGAGGTCAAGCGTTTCGTGGTCCACTCCGCGGATGGGATCCGAGAAGCAACGCCTGAGTTGAGAGACGTGGAAGACATCATGAACTCGAGAAAGATGTGGGGGTAGTTCCAATTGGTAGGCAACCTCTCCTCGTTTAGCAAGAATGCGAAAAGGACCAATGTAACGAGGAGCCAATTTGCCCTTGATACCGAAACGATGGGTACCCTTCAAAGGAGTAACCCGAAGATAAACTTTGTCACCAATCTCGTAAGCCACTTCCTTATGATGACGATCATACTGGCTCTTTTGACGAGACTGGGCTGATTTCAAATTCTCACGAATGATACGAACTTGCTCTTCTGCTTCCTGGATCATATCCGGTCCAAAGAATTGTCTTTCACCGGTTTCTGACCAGTTCAAAGGTGTTCGACATCTTCGTCCATAGAGTATTTCAAAAGGAGCTTGTTTGAGACTAGATTGATAGCTATTGTTGTAAGCAAACTCGGCGAAAGGAAGACATTTCTCCCAATCCATACCGAATGAGATAACGCAAGCTCTAAGCATGTCTTCGAGAATTTGGTTAACCCGTTCCACTTGACCACTTGACTGAGGGTGGAAAGCGGTACTGAAAGAAAGATGGGTGCCCATGGCAGTCTGGAAACTCTCCCAGAAATGAGAAGTGAAAAGACTACCACGGTCTGAATTGATCTCTAGTGGAACACCATGAAGTGACACTATTCGAGAAATATACAAGTAAGCAAGCTGACTAGCAGTGATACTCTCTCGAACAGGTAGGAAGTGAGCCACTTTGGAGAGACGATCAATGACTACGAAGATAGCATTATTCCCTCTCTTGGTCCTGGGAAAACCGGTGATGATGTCCATACCAACTTTATCCCATTTCCACTCAGGAATAGCTAGAGGCTGAAGGGTGCCAGCAGGTCTTTGATGTTCTGCCTTAACGCGACGACAAACGTCACATTTAGCAATGAATTCAGCAATTTCTCTCTTCATCCTAGTCCACCAGAACCTCTGGCGTAGGTCCTGATACATCTTAGTACTACCGGGATGAATCGTGAGAGGAGATTCATGAGCCTCCTTAAGGATCAATTGCCGAAGATGTTGCTTCTTGGGAACCACCAGGCGATTCTCGAAGAAAACAACACCTCGATCATCCATAGAGAAACATCCACCAACTCCCTTTTTAATGTTTCTCTTGATCCGGGTAATTCCGGTATCATGCTTTTGGGCTTCTATGATATGATCCACAAGAGTAGGTTTCGCCACCAAAGTTGAAAGGAATCCGTGAGGAGCAATGTGAAGGTTAAGCTTACATAGTTCCTCATGGAGAAGTGGTTGGCCCTGCTGCAACATGAGATTGTTGCAATAGGTCTTACGACTTAGTGCATCAGCCATGACATTACCCTTGCCCGGGGTGTAGGTAATTCCTAAGTCGTAATCCGAGATCAACTCCAACCAACGTCTTTGCCTAAGGTTCAAATCTGGTTGGGTGAAGATATACTTGAGACTTTGGTGATCGGTGTAGATCTCGCAACGATTACCAAGGAGGTAATGCCGCCAGGTCTTAAGTGCATAGACTACAGCTGCAAGCTCTAGATCATGTGTAGGATAATTCTCCTCATGTGGATGCAACTGTCGAGATGCATAGGCAATCACACGACGATCCTGCATAAGAATGCAACCTAGTCCCTGTCGTGAGGCATCACAGTAGATAACAAAGTCCTTAGTGAAATCCGGTGGCACAAGTATGGGAGCAGAGGTCAGGCGTCTTTTCAGTTCCTGAAAACTGTGTTCACACTGTGGGGACCACTCAAACTTTTTATCTTTCTTAGTTCTGTGAGAGGTTTGGCCACTTTCAGAAGTTTTCAACAAAGCGGCGACAATAGCTGGCTAGACCAAGGAAACTCCTAACTTGTTTAACTGTTTCAGGCGGAGTCCAACCAAGGACGGCCTGAACTCTCTCAGGATTGACAGCAATGCCTTTCCCTGAGATTACGTGGCCGAGATAGGTCACTTCTGGCAACCAAAATTCGCACTTGGGGAACTTGGCATAAAGGCGGTGCTCTCTGAGTTTTTCTAGAACAAGTCTAAGATGTTCGGCATGCTCTTCCTCGTTCTTCGAGTAGATAAGAATATCATCGAGGTAAACCACAACGAACTTATCCAAATACTCCATGAAGATCGAGTTCATCAAGCGGGAGAAAGTGGCTGGAGCATTGGTTAAACCGAAAGACATGACGGTGTACTCGTACTGACCATAACGAGTGACAAAAGCCGTCTTAGGAATGTCTCCGTTTTTAATTTTGATTTGATGGTAGCCTAACCTCAAATCCATTTTGGAGAAGACTGAGGATCCAACTTGTGGGAGGATCGTTTGCCTTCACAATCACTTCCACGTGGTACTCCACCTCAGTATCACTCACCCAATGCTCGTGGTAGGTGAGGATAGGTGCTCGGTGGAACTGACATTCCTGGAGGCTATCCTCGAGAAGTAGGGGAAACCCAGTGGTCAGGTGCTCTTGGGAACAGCGGCCATCTACAAAGGTGGAATAGGAGAGGTTAATAAGCTGAGGAAATCTCAGGTTTAGAAAAGAAGAGAGGTTCAGAAGGTTTTGAAAAAGGGGTCTCAACTAACTAACGCCCATGCTAACTAAGGCTTCCTACAGTCAGGATGGCTCTGATACCAGCTCTGTGGGGACCCCGACTTAGAAGTCGAGATCACCGAATGCACGTGTACAGTGATCCCAGAGATCAATGCTCACTGAACACACAGAAGCTGAAATAACAAGAGTCTTACATCCATACAATTAGTCTTACACGAATTTAAGGCCATTACGGCCAAGTCTTACATAGATAGTGCCTCACGGGCTGAATAGCGAATACTCAAATAGCGGAAGTCTTCGATAAAACGGGTAGAACCCATGCCATCTGCCTTAACCCTACAGGCATTCTGACTGGGATAGCGTCCTAGTTCGCATGGTCGTCTCCAATGAACTCTTCCTCATAATCCTGCTCTTCCATGCCTGGCCAATTAAATAACCAGTGGCAAGCCAATGAGTACTTTGAATGTACTCGCAAGCAACCCATGATGTGGTTCAAGTAGCAATGCAATTGAATAATAATGAACAAACTAGCGGAAGGCTAGAACAATATATTATGATCAAGTTATGCATCAATAACCTCGTGTAACCTCGAGAACAGGTTACCGACATCAACATGGATATGATTCATCTCACTGAGTCAAGTCACCATCTTGACTCATCACACACAATGTATCACCAAAGAAGTAAAATTCTGGACATAGTTTAAGTAGCACCACCCAACTGTCCATGACCGTGGACACGGCTATTCGAATAGTTTTACACTCTGCAGAGGTTGCGCACTTTACCCACAAGATCCGGGGAACTTCCGTGTCATCCACGACCCGCGGTACCTCAAGTACCCGGGGTAAGCACCCGGTCATTACCTTTCCTTAGACGACACTAACATAGAGTCCACTCGTTGGCACACGGCCCTCGGGTACAAACAATAGATCACGGGACTTGCCCAAATTTCAATGTTCACGCGTACCCGAAGGGACCAACGGTGTGTCCGGTGCCCTGTGAAAACAGTCATGGCCGCCTATCCAAGCACGACCCCGTCCCGGGAAAGACCTCAAGTCTTCCCGTCACTAGTAATGCGGGCACTATGCTAGTATCGACCTAAGTAATCAATAAAGCCCCGTCCCATAAGGGGTAGTGTGGTTGCACATGTTTGGTTGGGACGGTAGTCACACATAAATCTAATCCATCATTCCACCATGCACATGATATTACTGGCACATCACTTCTTCCTCAAGTGATGACCTAACACTTCATCACCCTCGGGCATTAGGGGCACCCGATGGGTTCATGCAAAGTTTCCACTACGGGGGTTCATATCACACATGCACCATATGAGCATCAAGACCAACTATTGCATGTCATCTAGCATGTAGCAAGATCAACAATAAAGCATGCATCATGTGGTGGTTCATCTAGGTTACCATCGTAACCCTAATCATCATGTATCGGAAACCAACGGGTTCCGAGGAACAAGTGTATCATGGTCAAAGGGCTGCTTGCCTGGATTAGCTTGGTCTTCAAAGTCTTCTAGTCCTTCTCCTTCTCCTTCCACAGCAACTTCGTCAAATACGGGATCTATACGTCGCATAATAATAACGGAAAAAATAAGAATACAAATAAAACAGAAAAACCAAAGTGCTCAGAAAAATGTCAACTCATTTTTGTAAAATACTAGAGAGTTTTCTAAGATGGGGAAAAATCTTAGTTGAAGTTTTGGAGTTGCAGAATAGGATATATTGATTTTTGAACAGGAGTTATACTGCTCAAATTTGAATTTAAATTTGGACAGTACAGAAAAGTTTCATGGATTTGAATGAAAGTAGTACCATTAAATAGGTTGGAATATTACAAGATTTTAGGAGTTGGAAATAATTAATTTGGATCAATATTCTTTTCTGCATAAATGTTTGAAACATTAACAGAAAAGAAAAAGAAAAAGGGTTCCTGTGCACTGGGCCAGAAGTGGCCACAGTGCACGGCCCAAACGGCTCGGCCTGGCCGCACGGAGCCAGCGCGCGCGCACGTCAGGTTTCAAACCTGACGGGCGGGGCCCGTGGGTCAGTGGCTCAGAGGAGGGGAGAGAGGTGGGAGGATGACAGGCGGGGCCCGCCTGTCATCTCTAACCCCGCGGTCACGGCGGCGGCGAGCTCACCGGCGTCGACTCCGGCCACGGCGATGGCAACAGAGGCCAGGGACGGGTTCAGCGTCGTGTTGCGGTTGCAACGGTGGTGGTGCGGCTTGGCGGGGAGCCTTGGTTCGCCGGCGACGAGATGCGACGGCGGAGGCTCGTCGGAGGTCCGTTGCAGCGGCTTCTTCCGACTGCAAACAGAGGGGGAAGGAGAGGGGAAAGAGTCAGTGGCGTGCTGCGGTTCCAAAACGGGCGAAAGGAGGGGCCGGGGAGGCCTGTACCTCGAGATCGCCGGCGGCCCGACGCGGCGGAGCTCCGGTCGATCCCGAGCGCAGGGGCGCTCCGGGGCTGAACTGAGGGTGCAGGAGGGACTAGGGGAGAGTGGTGAGGCTGGTGATGGTGTTGGAAGGGCTCGGGGAGGCCTATTTATAGGTCCCCGACGAGGACCCGTGGTCCAGTGCGCCGGCGAGCTCCGGCTCGTCGCTACAGCGCACGGGAGGCTGCGGGAGTGAGCCAGGGGTGTTGCTGGACGAGTCCCACGCCCAGCTGAGGCAAGAGGAGGAGCGGGGGAGCAGCAGGGGGGCACGCGCGTGTGGAGCAGAAGACTGGCCGAAGCGGGCGGCCGGTGCGCGTGCGGCGACGCTTACTGGAGGGCGCAGGAGGAGGGGGGACAGCGCCGGTGACGTTGCGGACGTCAAGGCGCCTCGACTGGCGCGAGGGGGAGGCTCGAGGTGGTCGGGGACCAACGATTGGCCCGAGCCAGCGTGTGAGCCGCACTGTTCACGCGCTCTGGAGCGCGCGTATGGCTGGCATCAGCACGCTCTCGCCGGCTTGGTCCATTCCAGCGTGCCCAACAGTGTCTGGTGAGTAGAGGGAGTAGTAAAGAATTGCCCTAAGGCCTTGGATGCTCTGTGGTGTAGAGAGAGAGGGAGGGTGCTGGTAAAAATGGTGAAAGATGAGTGCACAGCAGGGTAAAGCTGGGGTTTCACCCCCCAATCATGGAGATGAGGTGCTGGGGGAGTTACTGGGGTTTGCTAGTAACCCCATGAGTCTGTGGTAAAGAGCTGAGGCCATGGAGAAAAGTGAAAGTGGTAAAAGTAGAGGTTTTAAGATTTCTGCAGAAGGTGTTTGATCATGGTTTGATCAAGTAAATGAGGTCCAATTGACATGGCACTTGACAGGGTTGAAAGGCATGAGAAAATAGGGTGCTTCACCAAATTTGGGCTCATTTGAAGAAACTAGCCAATGTAACTTTGGTGAACCCTAGAAATCAACAGAAATAGTTTCATCTTGATTGAGTCAAGCTAATCATCTCCCCTTGATGCACCACTTGGTGTAGCATCATCATTTGGGGTATTGATCATGCTCACAAAGTTTGAGGCTCCAGATAAAAAGTTGGTAATGTAAAGTTGTTCAAATTTGCATTTGAACAGGAAGGGTTTTGAGGTGATCTGATCAAGTTGCTCTATTCCAAATCTTGTGCCATTTGGTCTAGGTGCCTTATTTGGCCATTCTAGCATGTGCACCAAGTTTGAGAGCATTTGGACAAGTTTGGCAATGTAAAGTTGCTCAAACTTCAAATATGGACAGAATGGTTATGAAGGGGTTTGAGGAGGTTTCCTTGATCTCCAATGCATGAGGCTTTGCAAGATCATCAAATATGTCATATATGACATGATAGAATTTCCCTGGAATTTTTGGAGAAAAATTCCTTTGTAAATATTTCAAAAGCTTGAAATATCCAGAAAGGGTTTTTGAGGGTTTAGCCCATTATTTTGAACATGACCAAGTGTTGAAACTCTTATATATGGACAATATATGTCCTCTGAGTCTCTCTGAATTTTGGCAAATATTTTTGAAACAGTTAAATAATTTTTCCCTATTAAAGACCATTTCTGGCCTTAAGAAAAAGCTTTTAAATAAAATAGGAAAATAACTTTTAAAATTATACCTTTGTGGTTTATGGGAGTCCTATGACTACTAGGTCTCAAATAAACCTTTTGAAAAAGTTTTCACACCCTTAATCAAGTACTTGCAGTGCAAATCTCAATTCAGGGGTTTTTGGAAAACTAAATTTATAAAATACTTTTTGGCCAAATTAATTTTGTAAGAAAATACTATACTGCTATATAACACTTGGCATGATCATTGGGCAGAAGTTTTGGATAAGGAGATGAAATCTATAAGAGGTCATAGTTGACTTTAATGAGCACATGAAAAAGCAATTGAAGAAAACTCAATTCCAAATAAAAGCCAAATGATGCTAAAAAAAAAATTTTGCTGGTCCAAATTTTCATGCTTCAAAGTTACAAATATCATGTTACAAAATGCAGGGTGTGACAGAACAGTCACGTGCATAGTGTCCTGACTTTCCGCATGTAAAGCAAGTCCCTGAGGTAGGTCGTGGACCCGCATTGACAAGCGGTTTGCCAATAGGCTTGGGTGGAGCATAAGACCGAGCTGGATAAGGTACCACACAAGATGGCCTCGGAGGATAGGTGGGTGGAAGAACAGAGTTCGGAACCCAAATCCGACGCTTCTGAGAACTAGAACCGGAAGAAGATCCCAAATCAAGGGTGTGCTTACGGGACTCCTCGTAAGTGAATAGAGCTGTCTCTGCATTGATGGCCTTGTTCACAAGATCCTGGAACGTGTTGCAATGATGCAAGTGGAGATCACGACGCAGTTTGGGGTTGAGACCCTTCCGGAACCTAGCCTGCTTCTTGGCGTCCGTGGACACTTCTTCTGTAGCATAGCGGGCGAGGTTCTCAAACTCTCGACTATAAGCATCAACAGCCATCTTAGCCTGTGTAAGACTACAGAACTCTTCTCTCTTACGATCGATAAGGGCTTGAGGAATATGATGCTCACGAAAAGCCTCGGTGAAAACTCTCCAGGTAGGAATCTGGCCAGCTGGAATCATGGCCTCATAGTTCTGCCACCAAAGACTAGCAGGACCTTCCAGGTGATAAGTGGCATAGATGACCTTGTCATCTTCAGCTACGTTTGCAGAACGCAGCTTGTGAGTGATACTACGGAGCCAGTCATCTGCGTCGAGTGGCTCAATGGGATGATGGAAGGTGGGTGGTTTCAGACGAATGAAGTCATGGATGGTTGCCGATTCCTTGCACTGATGTGCGGTATTCTCCTCAATACGTGCCAACAAGCAGTTAGACTCACGCTTGTTTCTCTCCATCTCTAACATTAACTCCGCCAACGAAGGCTGGTCGGGAGGATCCTTCTCATCCCTACCACCTCCGGGGTTCTGTCTACGAGCAGCTGAGCTTCGCTTAACTGAAGACATCCTGAGAAGCGAAACCGAAGACAGAAACATCAACAACTATAGGAAGCATAAAGGTAGAACAAGAATTTAGTATCTCTCGAACTACTAGGATAATTCCGGCAGCATAACGGCAGTAAAATGCTCAGAATGAGACATCCTGCTAGAAAAGGGTAGTACAACAACTCAACATCATCACTCAAGGTACTGAGATAGTACTACACAACTTCACCGGAAGAACTTGGAGCAATATTAGGACTCTGATCAACCAATCCTAAGGAACTACGGAGTAGTAACTCGTGATCCTGATAGACGGAAGAGAAAGCCTATTTCCTTAACCCCGTAGGAAGGGTAAGATGACTCAGATCAGAAGACATGAGATATAAGGAGTAAAAAGAGCCTTACGTTCCCTTCCACAATCAATTCCCTTATATAACTAAAGAATTTCTAGACTCAACTTCGACCATTTTGGCTTGGTAATCCTACAGGCAGTCAGGCTCTGATACCAACGCTGTCGGGACCCCGATCCTAAGTCACACCGATCTAGCATGTAACACACCATATCACTTTGCGGCCTCACGCACGGTATCCCCACGGGTGCCACCTTACCTGGCCCGGGACCGTTTGCGCATTTTGGCTCACGTATATGATAGTGTCGCTAGCATACATATGACAGAGAACCCGGGCCGACATGACCAG
This sequence comes from Secale cereale, assembly GCA_902687465.1. NCBI lineage: Eukaryota > Viridiplantae > Streptophyta > Magnoliopsida > Poales > Poaceae > Secale > Secale cereale. The sequence continues at coordinate 566,503,968 of LR738714.1, read as the reverse complement.
TTATAAACCAAAAGTGGCACTAAATTACAGAGACAGGCATCCATGACCCAGCAACGAACGTGTCGGTCATCAACGTATGAACCCAAGTCGTAGCAAGCTACAAGGACTTAAAGGAACAACGCGTGACATTTCCCCTAAGGGACAGACACAGGAACGAAGAAGGACACATGCCGGTCAGCCTAAGTGTTCCGGAGCAGTAGCAAGCTACCAAGGCTCAGTGGAAAACACTAGGAGACATTTCCCTGTAAGATAGGCTACCAAGGGTAAACAACTAGGTGTCGGATCCCACACATACCAAGCATTTCAATATCATACACGCAATATGCTCAATATGTGCAAATACAACATGGCATCACAACAAGACTCTAATAAACAAAGTATTTATTCAATAGGCTCCGAGGAGCCAAGTATTACAAGCATGGGTCTCATGACCCAACATTCAGAGCATACAAGCAACAAGCGGAAGCACTACATGTCTGAGTACAGACATCTACAAATGAAAAAGGCTGAAGAGCCTGACTATCTACAACACTCGTCCAAGATCGTAGCTGAGGTACAAGCTACTTGTCGAAGTCCAAGCGGAACTACTAGTGAGACATCAATCCTATCTGCAAAACATAAATTAGGCAAACATGAGTACAAAGGTACTCAGCAAGACTTACAACAGATCCTATCATACATGCACTTGTATCAAGAAGGCAAGTGGGGTTTAGTTGCAGCAAGCCAGCTTTGACTTAGTGGCTATCCTATTCTATGATTGCTGGTAACTCTTTTGAGGTGGCGCACACGAGTCCAATAAGCACCACACAATACACCACTATGGATTCATCCCCGTCTCCCTACGAGAAGGCCATCCATAGCACTCACACTTGTCTTGAGTATTTTAGAGTATCCACTTCAAGTTGTCTATGTACCACGTAAGCATCCAAGAAGTCCATATCCGCGGACCCGGCTATTCGAATAGATTATGATAACCCTGCAGGGGTGTACTTCTTCACACACGCTCTCGCCACTTACCGCCAGGTACACGTCGTCTATCTCGGCAACCTTCAAGCGGAAGCCTGGCGAGGGTGTCGGCCACGACCTGACTAACCACACAAGTCTCTCGTCCAGGTTTATCGCCTATTCGGGTTCCATCCGCAAGGGAGTCCGGCCGAGGTTTCCATCACGGACCCAAACGATGTGTACAGGGTTCCCGAGCCCACCATCCGGGTGCCACTCGGTACACCGGGCCACGTGTGCCTAGTCTGTCCCAAGCCCACCCTGCCGGGTGCCACCTGGTAGAGAAATAACACTACCTACAAACGCCAGAAACTAGTTGCAACTCCTGGACAGAGATCATGTTGATTAATAAGTCGAGAGGGGTCGAGTTACCGGAACCCAATGTGTGGTAGTAACTAGTCATTGGACAACATACTCGGAACTCAGTTCTTAGGGACGGTTCCAGTGAGACAACCCACCATGTACTCCTACATGGCCTCTCACCACTACCTTTACCAAATCGTGTTCACACACTTAACCCTCAGCATCAGAACATATCATTTCACTCCAATTCATTCCCAATGAATTAGACCTGACACACTCTAAGCAATAGCAAGCAAGGCATGGTAAGATCACATCATGGCTTCAATCAACTCCTACACATGCTAGTGGGTTTCAACTATTTACTATGGAAAGACAGGTCATGCAGAGGAATGGGTTCAACTACCGCAGCATAAAGTAGCAGTTGAGATCGTTGTTGTCCTAATGCAATAACAGGGAGCAGGAGCGAGAGAGGGATTGTATCGGAATGAACAAGGGGGTTTGCTTGCCTGGTAAAACAACGTGCAGAACACTGCTCCTCTGACAGGTACTCTGGATCGGTCTCCGGAGCTGGACCTATCGAGAAGAACGGTGCCGACAATCAAACACAAGCATATGCAACAATATGATGCATGAATATGGCATGAAGTTATGATGTTGTTTGAGCTAGTGCAACTAGCATTCAATTTGAAAGAAGTCCATTTGAAACAAGGGTTCAAATGCAATTTTAAAATAAGCATTCTAAATGCCAAATATGTGTTTTCAAATACACAGTAGGTTTAACTTCATTTGTCATGCATGAAAATGGTACAGATGGATAGATTGAATTTTTCTGATAATTTTTCATATATAAATTATTTCATTCTGAGCTACGGTTGAATTTCTATGTTTTTTTGAAGTTTAGGCCAAATTCTGAAATAAATAAATCATTTAAGATTTATTTACAAACCAGAACTGGATTACTGCGTCAGCATGACACAGGCATGACGTCAGCAGGTCAAAGGGGCTGTCCAGAGTCAAACCTGGCAGTGGGGTCCCACTGGTCAGTGACTCAGTTAAATAACTAAAGTTTAAAACTAAACTAATTAGACAAGGGCCCACATGTCAGTGTCTAATTAGATTAATGTCAGTAATTAAAAGTTAATTAAACCCTAAACTAAAAATTAGTCAAAGGTGGCCCCACATGTCATAGGCTCAGGGAAGTCAAACCCAGTGGGTTTGGGTCAAATCCCACCGGCGGTTAGCCGCCGGCGAGGCCGAATGCAGAGGGCGTCGGAAACTCGCCTCCGTCGACCATTCGAGCGGCGGAGGGCAGCTACGGGATGCGCAGCCTCTTGCGCATCCAACGCGCTAGGTGGCAGCAGCTGGAGCGGCCGGAATCGTCGCCGGCGTCGAGCCCAGCGGCGACCGGAGTTCGGGCGTCGACGGAAACGAGGCTACGGTGCACTAGGGGAGGGGCTAGTGGGTGCGTTCGGCTCCTGGGAGCACGGTGAGCACGGTGACGCGTTCAGTTCCGGGCTTGCGCGTCTGTGGCTACGACGGCGATGAGCTCAGCGGCGGCCGGCGACGATGAGGAAGGGGGCGACGGCTACGGTGAGGTACAGGCCACGGGGACAGGGGGAAACGGCGGAGGAGCTCACAGCGGGGTCGACGAGCAGCTGAGTGGGCTCGGGGAGGCACCGGAGTCGACGAATCGGCGGCGAGGTCGACGGCGGCCGGAGGTTGAAGACGAGCACGATGACGACGAGGCAGGGCCTCCCGGCGTCCCGTAGCTTGCTGGAGAGGATGAGAAGGACGCAGCGGAGCTTCTGGGCACTCCGGCGAGGCGAGAGGGGGACGGTGGCCACGGCTACGGCGAGCGGCGGCGACGGTGGCGTTCGGGCGTTCGCGAGGAAGAGCACCAGGAGAGGGGAGAAGGGACCGAGGGGAGTGAGAGGGTCCAGGGGTGCGTGGCGTCGTCCAGGGGCTGCTAGGCGCGTCGGCAGCGGCGGGAAGCACGAGGTGGCGCGGCGCGTGGCCGGCGCGCGACGAGCACACGCTCGTCCTTCTGTCGAGGAGGAAGACGACAGGGAGGAGCGGGCTGGGCTGGCCAGCTGGGCCGGCCAGGCCGTGCTGTGCGGGGCCAGCATAGGTAAGCCTGCCCTTTTTATTTTTCTTTTCTATTTTCTTCTGACATTTATTTTGATTTAATTTCTAAACTAAATCATTTATTTTCTTCTGACATTTATTTTGCAGGGACCTAGGAATTAACCCAAATCCCTAAAAATAAAGAACCAGAATTTTGGACATATAAAAATATATAATTATTATATATCCAAGCAAATATTTATTGCATTAATTCCAAATGCCCAAAATGAATACTTATGAGCTCCTAATAATATTGGTTTGATTTTTATCTCTGACCAATATTTTTAGAGGGCCACATGAACATTTTCTTGGACCTTTTTGGAGCAACTTTTATTTGGGTCATTTTCAATAGGGTTTCTGAGGGTTTCACAAGTCCTCATTTCAATTTCATTTGAAATTTAAACATGATGCAAACCACAAGAGCTAACCTAGTGCATACCAGAACTAGGGTTGTGACAACTCGCCTCCACTCGAAAGAATCTCGTCCCGAGATTCAGGAGTAGGCGGAAAGAAGGTGGGGTACTCCAGTCGGAGACGATCTTCTCGCTCCCAAGTAGCTTCTCTCTCGGAATGATGAGACCACTGAACTTTGAGAAACTTGATGTTATGACGTCGAGTGACACGCTCTGCTTGATCCAGAATGCGAATGGGATACTCTCGATATGTGAGGTTATCTTGGAGGTCAAGCGTTTCGTGGTCCACTCCGCGGATGGGATCCGAGAAGCAACGCCTGAGTTGAGATACGTGGAAGACATCATGAACTCGAGAAAGATGTGGGGGTAGTTCCAATTGGTAGGCAACCTCTCCTCGTTTAGCAAGAATGCGAAAAGGACCAATGTAACGAGGAGCCAATTTGCCCTTGATACCGAAACGATGGGTACCCTTCAAAGGAGTAACCCGAAGATAAACTTTGTCACCAATCTCGTAAGCCACTTCCTTATGATGACGATCATACTGGCTCTTTTGACGAGACTGGGCTGATTTCAAATTCTCACGAATGATACGAACTTGCTCTTCTGCTTCCTGGATCATATCCGGTCCAAAGAATTGTCTTTCACCGGTTTCTGACCAATTCAAAGGTGTTCGACATCTTCGTCCATAGAGTATTTCAAACGGAGCTCCCGGCGTGCCGACACCTTGACAGTAGCCGCGCGTATCTAGTCTCAGGCCACGACCGGATGAGCTATGGTTACAGCATCCAGATACCCCGAGTTGCCAAGGGGCGGTGCCGCAAGCTGCTCTAGGTTGGACCAACACTCATGTGGAGCACTGGCCTGGGGGTTGATTAAGAAAAGGGGATAGCTAGTCCCTATGCAAGTTTTAGTTATTAGGCAAATGCAGTACCAATGTCGAGCCTTGCTAGAAAAGGTTTAGCGCTAAGCGGGTTATCGAGGGGGTCCCATAACACCAACCGTGTTAGGAACGCATAATCAAGGAACATAACACCGGTTTATACGGTTCCTAGGGCGGTATGAGTGGAACAAATCACCAAGCAAGAGACTAAGCCTTCCACCCATTACCAATATATAGAAGATTTAGTTTAAGAGTTTATATAGTGTGATATCCCAACAAAAACTTCAACATGAAGCAAGAATCTTCAAATCTTCTCCTGCAACTAACAATGCTATAAGAGGGGCTGAGCGAAGCCTACGTAGCCAAACAAAGGTTTTGCTAGGTTGGGTGGTTAGACAGATTCATGGTTACAATAGGAGGCTGACAAACAAACATGGGCATCGAGGCAATAAGCTAAAGAGCGAGACTTCTAGCAATAGGCAAAGATAGTAACGATATCTAGGTCAGGTCATCTTGCCTGTCGAGTCGTCGATGGGATCGTAAGATGGCTCCTCGTACTCAACCTCGGTAGTAACCTCGTTCTCGGTCTCGGTCTCGGCTTCCAGCTCTACTCAACACAAGAACACAATGAGCCACCAGAATCAAACAAGGTGCAATGCACAATCAACATGATGCACGTATGTTGCACTTACGATGCACTTAAGATGCACTTATGATGCATTACATGTCAAGAGAGGAAGCACAGAGAAACAACACAAGAACATGACAATATGCTCAAGCAAGTATGATGCAAGACAAGTCTATATATGATGCAATACATGGCAAGGTAGGAAGCACAGAGAAACAACACAAGAACAACAAGTTTAAATGAGGCCGGAATCCACATAAAGCAAATCCGGTAAGTCCTCATATGCATATGTTGAAATTGGTCCAGATCTGAACAAACCTTAATTTAAAGTTGTTAAACAGCAAGTTAACATGCATCAAGATGATCTACACGAAATTCTAGTCAAGTTTCATATAAAGTTTGTTTAAAACGGAGCTACGGTCTAGAAGATATGAGCAAAACAAGATAAGCATGGCAACGGTGCAAGATGCACCCAAACATCAAGCAAACATACTCTAAACATGTTAACAAGATGATATTATGATTCTACAAGCAAAATCACACAAGTTTCATGTAGGACACGCTCAAAACGGAGCAACGGTTCAACACATACACATGAAACAAGATTCAAAGCAAAGCTGAAATTAACAGCCACATAGCAACTTTGGAACAAGAAATATATACTCTACAGCACTCGAACATGGTGATAAGAAGCATGGACATGAAGTAGACATATCCTTGATAAAACAACTCCATTGGAGCAACTCCATAGGAGGCATGGATCAATAGCAACAAGCTACAACATTTTGATCATGATGTTAAAAACCTGACAGTAATATTTTATAGCAACTTGGGAGCAAGAATTAAATAAGCTACAGCAAGCCATATGAGCAAGTGAGGGCATGGATGGATAGACAACAACATATACAACAAGGAATGATCAATGGCCACCCCAAAACTAACATGGATTTGCCTAGGGCATCAAGCAAACATAGCATCAGGATATGACAGATTCCAGACTTATCCAAAATTTCACTAAGTGTTACAACAGTTAAGTTGGCATGGCATGTTTGCAAGCATGTTTAAGCCACCTCAAGGCATATCATGGAAAATGGTTTGCACCACAGCAAAGACCACATGATGAAGATTCTAAAACATATTAACATGTGACATGGGGACAATCACATCATTAGCAACGAGCTCTTCAAATACGCATCTCATAACATGTTACAAAACTTAACAGCCACATGCACTTTTGCAACAGAGATTAACATGGCAATATGAACCCTAACATGCATGCTATAGCAACCAACATGTAGAGCATCTCATGATGAACATTTTGACATCTCATTTGCTTCATTTGGATAAACATGCACCAAGTTATCACATCTCAAACATGGCATGAAAATAACAAGTAGCAGCAGTTTATATCAAGTAGCACTCTTGCAACAGAGATTAGGGCCTCTAGATGGACTCAAACAAGCATGACACACTGGAACAAAACGTAGTACACATCACCACGGTCATTTTGACATATTATATGCACAAATCGGACTAGCACACTAAAAGATACAGTCCCATGAAGTATGCAACAAAATATCAAAAACCACATGACTTAGAGAAAAAACAGGGGGTCAACCTGCGGATCGGGTCACGGGCGGATCGGGTCGGGCGCGGACCCGTTAGGGTTTCAGCCCGCGGCGGCTGGATCGGCCTGACGGTATCTGGCGACGAGGCGGCGGCCCTCGCTCCGCCGAGGAGCTCGCGATCTCCGGCGGGGAGGGCGGCTCCGGCCGGCCGACGGGAAGGCACGGTGCGGCGGCGGTGCTTGAGCCCCGGCGGCGCGGAGTCTTGAGGCGCCGGCGGCGGCGCGGAGGTAGGCGGCGGGGCGGCGACCTCCAGGCGGCGAGGATCTTCGGCGAGTCGCCCGGCGGGAGGAGGCGGCGGCTCGGGCCACCGGAGGCGGCGGGGACGGAGCATTGTGGCGTGGGGGGGGCGGCCCGGATCGGCCCGGGGGCGGGCCGGATCTGGGCCCGGAGCGGCTACGGCGATCCGGCTGACATGGCGCTCACGGATTGGATGTGGGGCGGCGGCGGACTGTCCGGCCCGGGTCGGACACGTCCGACCGGCGCGGATTCCGAGGCGGGACTGGAGGAGGAAGAAGACTAGGGTTTGGACGAAAAAAATGGACATGGGGGCTAATTTATAGGCACAAGGAGCTAGGAGACTCCAAATGGGGAGCGGTTTTCGGCCACGCGATCATAATTCGACGACCGAGATGATGGGAAGGGTTGTGCTGGGTTGGTGGGTTGTTGTGGAAGGGGTCTTGGGCCTCAAAGAAGAGGTTCTTTTAGCCCACTAGGTTAACCGTTGGAGTACCAAACGAACTCCAAAGGCGACGAAACTTGACAGGCGGCCTACACGTACCAAAACAACAACGCACGGCAAGTCTCACGCCATTCCGAAAACATTACACGGCCACACATGAAAGAAGGACTCGGGGATGCCACGGGCACGTGTGAGAGCGTCGGAACTCGAAACGGACAACGAGAAGAGACGAGTGGGACCGGATGCAAGTGACAACACAAATGCAATGCAATGCACATGACAACATGACATGGATGAAATGCACACACGCACACGACAAAACGAAGAACCCGAAAAGAAAGAAGAGCCCGGATAGGAATTGACGAAGCCAAAGTTATATATTGCCATATTGGGAAAGTGTTACATCTGGGGCATTACAAACTCTCCTCTACTACGAAATGATCTCGTCCCGAGATCTAGGACTGGAAGAAGGAAGGATACTTGGAACGAAGGTGATCTTCTCGTTCCCACGTAACTTCTCGGTCGGTATGGTGTGACCACTTAACTTTCAAGAACTTGAGTGACTTGTTGCGGGTCTTGCGCTCGGTTTCTTCAAGAATAGCAACGGGGTGCTCATGGTAAGACAAGTCTTGTTGAAGATCAATCTCCTCAAACGGAATGGTGTGTTCAGGTGTCTTGAAGTACTTGCGGAGTTGAGACACGTGAAACACATCATGAACATATGCAAAGTTGGAAGGAAGCTCGAGTTGATAGGCTAGATCGCCTCTTTTGCCAGGGATCTTGAAAGGGCCCACGTATCTAGGAGCAAGCTTGCCTTTGATACCGAATCTTTGGGTGCCTTTCATAGGAGAAACACGGAGATAGACATGATCTCCAATGTCGAAAGCCAAATCGCGATGCTTGCCGTCATAGTAGCTCTTTTGACACGACTGAGCGGCCTTGAGATTCTCACGTATGACTTTGCACATTTCTTCGGCTTCTGAGATCAAGTCTTTGCCAAGAAGTTGACGTTCACCAGTCTCGGACTAGTTGAGAGGAGTACGGCACTTTCTGCCATAGAGAATTTCAAACGGAGCTTTGCAGGCACTTGCTTGGAAACTATTGTTGTAAGAGAACTCGGCAAACGGAAGTCAATCTTCCCACTTCATGCCAAAAGAGATGACACAAGCTCTGAGCATGTCTTCGAGGATCTGGTTCACTCTTTCGACTTGACCACTAGTCTGAGGGTGAAACGCAGTTTTGAAACGGATCTTAGTGCCCATGGCAGACTGAAAGGAGTCCCAGAACTTGGATGTGAACAAACATCCACGGTCTGAGGAGATAACTTGAGGAATGCCATGTAAGGACACAATTCTGGAAGTGTACAACTCTGCCAGCTGAGTTGCATTGATGGATTCTTTGACTGGAAGGAAGTGAGCTACTTTGGTTAGCTTGTCAATGACAACAAAGATAGAATCATTCCCCTTCTTGGACTTGGGAAATCCAGTGACGAAATCCATTTCAATGTGGTCGAATTTCCACTCGGGAATAGCAAGAGGTTGGAGGAGACCGGCTGGATGTTGATGCTCTGCCTTCACTCTTCTGCAGACATCACATTCATTCACGAATTGGGCAATCTCCCTTTTCATGCGAGTCCACCAGTAAGATTGCTTGAGGTCTTGGTACATCTTGGAACTTCCAGGATGAATCGAGAGGAGGGAGTCATGTGCTTCGTTCATTATGAGCTTCCTGAGATCACCCTTGGGAACCACAAGTTTGTCCTCAAAGAACAAGGTGTCCTTATCATCAACGCGATAGCACTTGTATTTGGGAGTACCCTTTGCAATACCATGTTTCACTTTCTGCACCATAGCATCACTGAGTTGGGCCTCACGGATCTGATCTTCCAAGGTAGGAGCAACTTGAAGATTTGCAAGAAAGCCTTGCGGAACAACTTGGAGGTTGAGCTTCCTGAATGCTTCACAAAGCTCAGGCTGAAACGGCTTGATAAGGAGACTGTTGCAATATGCCTTTCTGCTCAAGGCATCTGCAATGACATTGGCCTTGCCAGGTGTGTATTCGATGCTTGGATCATACTCTTGGATCATCTCAACCCAACGAGTCTGGCGAAGGTTCAGGTTCGGCTGTGTGAAGATGTACTTCAAGCTCTTGTGATCGGTGAAGATGTCCACTTTTCTGCCCAACAGAAGGTGTCTCCACGTGATCAAAGCATGTACCACTGCTGCTAGCTCAAGATCATGTGTGGGGTAGTTCTTCTCACTTGGCTTCAATTGACGAGAAGTGTATGCCACAATTTTCTTGTCTTGCATTAGCACACCACCAAGTCCTTGAAGAGAAGCATCACAGAATACTTCGTAGGGCTTGGACTCATCTGGAGGAGTAAGAACCGGAGTAGAGATGAGCTTTTCATTGAGAGTCTTGAATGCCACATCACAATCCGGAGACCAGTTGTACTTGACATTCTTCTGCAGCAAGTTGGAGATAGGCTTGGAAATCTTGGAGAAGTTCTCAACAAACCTTCTGCAATAGCTAGCAAGACCAAGGAAGCTTCAGAGTTGCTTGATGTTCTGGGGTGGTTCCTAGTTGACAATCGCTTCAACTTTCTCGGGGTTGACAGCAATACCGTCAGCGGAGATGATATGGTCCAGATATAAGACCTTATCGAGCCAGAATTCACACTTGGAGAACTTGGCATAGAACTTGTGTTCACGGAGTCTGTCGAGAACCAGATGGAGGTGCTTTTCATGATCCTCTTCATTCTGGGAGAATACCAAGATGTCATCCAGATAGACAAGCACAAATTCGTTGGTGTAGGGGTTGAATATGTAGTGCATCATTCTCGAGAAGGTGGGTGGAGCATTTGCGAGGCCAAAAGACATGATTGTGTATTCATAGGAGCCGTAGCTTGTTCTGAATGCAGTCTTGTGAATATCTTCTTCGCGGATACGAATCTGGTGATAACCCATCCGAAGATCGAGCTTTGAGAACACTTTTGCTCCTTTGAGCTGCTCGAACAATTCATTGATGTTGGGGAGCGGATACTTGTTCTTTATTATCTTCTTGTTCAATGGTCGGTAATCAACGCAAAGGCGCTCCGTGCCATCCTTCTTCTTGACAAATAAGACACCACAGCCCCAAGGAGAAGTGCTAGGCCTGATTAGACCCATACGCTCTTGCTCATCGAGCTGTTTCTTCAACTCCTTCAACTCATCAGGGGAGAGCTTGTACGGATGCCGGCATGCTGGCTCAGTACTGGGCTCAAGTTCAATGAAGAATTCAACTTGACGATGCGGAGGCATGCCTGGAAGCTCTTCAGGGGAAACATCTTCGTATTCATTGACCATCGGAATTTGAGAGATGGCATTAATCTCGCCCTTGTCATTGAGAGAGAATAGCCTGATTGTGTTATCTCGAGAGGCGAAGATAATCATGTCTTTGTCAGGATGAGTAATCTTGACTTCCTTATTTGCACAATCAATGTGAGCATCATGCTGGGAAAGTCAATCATCCCAAGAATAAGATCAATGTCGGAGTTGCCGAGAGCAATAGGAGAAGCCAGAAATTTATAATTGCCCATCTTGATAGAAACGTTAGGAGCTACAATATGAGAGCTCATCCTCATACCCGGAGAAACCACACGAAAAGGATCTTGCAAAATTTCTGTAGGCAACTCATGCTTGGACAAGAAAGGTTTCGAGATGAAGCAATGTGATGCACCTGAATCGAATAAAACTTTTGCAAGAGCAGAGTTAACTGAGAGGTTACCCAATATCACATCAGACGAATTCTCCGCTTGAGCTGCATTCATCAGATTCACTCTTCCTGCCTTGGGGTTGTGCTTGACAATAGCAGTACTAATAGGTGGAGGAGGCAGAAGGCGCCTTGGGTTGGGGCACTTGTTAGCATAATGACCCTTCTGGCCACACTTGTTGCACACCACTTCTGAGAGAGGACGGTGATAAGGAGCACTTGACTTCGCAGCTTGAAAGTGGTTCTTTGACTGATTGCTTGGGTTGGGTGGGTGGGAGAAACCACGGCCACCAGAATGCATGTTGTTGTTGTTGTTGGGAGGTCGGATCACTGGAAGAGGTGGAAGCCAAAACTTCTGTTGCTTTGTGACCACTTGGGAAGAATAGGAGGAGTGAACAGCGTCTCTGATCCTCTTTTTGGAAGCTTCCATCTTGAGCTGGGCTGCCTCTTGCTTAAGTGCCATGTTATAGAATTGATCAAACTCATCAGGCTTGAACAAGGTGAGAGCTAGTTGGAGTTCATCCTTCAGACCACCACGGAACTGATAGATCTTGCTCTTGGCATCTGGGATGTCTTTCTTGGCATAGCGGGCAAGGTTCTGGAACTTGACATTATATTGGTAGACAGTCATTGAGCCTTGCTTCAGGTTGCGGAATTGCTCACGCATACCCTCGATGACACTTGTTGGAATGTGGTGAGAGCGAAAGTCCATGCAGAAGTCAGCCCACGAGATTTCACGCCCTTCTTTGGAATCTTTGTACTGTTGCCACCAATCAGCGGCTTGGTCCTTGAGTTGGAAGGCTGCAAACTTCACATAGTCCTCGGGCCTGACGTTACGGCACTCGAAATGCTTCTTGATATCTGTTATCCAGTCTTCAGCATCTAGAGGGTCCACACAGTAACTGAATGCCTTTGGTTGGTTTGCCAGGAACTGGTTGAGTGTAGCAAAGTGAGGTTGGTTGAACAAATTGCCTTGGCCTTGGTTCCCATGAGCACCCTGATTTGCTTGATTTGCTTGAATGTTCTGCATCATTTGCATAAGCATCTGGGTGTTCTGGTTCGTCGCTTGCATAATTGCTCTCCAGGCCTCAGACGGAGGAGGAGGGGAAGGAGGACGATCAGGAACCTCTTCACCCTCTGGGTTAGCGTTGGGAACCCTTTTAGGAGCCATCCTGAATGAGATGACAACTATTAGCCATTGATTGAAAGAATATATATAAGCTGAATCAACGGCTAGAAATTGCAACGTAAGTCTTCACAAGAACATTCAAACAAGATGAACGAATGTAATCCACAGTTTAATAATAACAACAATCTTCACGAGAAGCCACTTTGGAGAACAGAAGGTAAATAAAACAACAAGGAGCAGATAGAACAAATACAAGATAGAAGCTTCGTTCGACATATTCGTGCTGAAAGCTTATGGAACGTGTTACAAAAGGGTTTTGCAATCCCCGGATCAGCATAGCCAAGGACCCTTTAAGATGCAACTCCCGATCGGAACAACGGCCATAAAACTACTTCACTCAATGTAGAACCCCAAACTCCATATCATGCATTCGTTGGAAGAATGCCTACGAGCTACTAGATGAACCCACCTATTAATTTCCGAAAGCTTCCAGTTATGCAATCAGGTGTTGAGGATACAGGGGAAGCATCGCGCACTCAACTCTAATCCTACATCCAGCTGTATCCATCCTTCAACACATAACCAGTTATTTCCGGAGACCATTTACCTCAGACCTTCGAAACGCATCTACTATACAAGCTATGGCAATACTCCCGAACTACCTCCCCAGTACTGGGTGATGTCGGGGTTATCTTGCCACTAACCGCATAGGAGAGTTTTCGATGTCGGCCGTCTTAAGTATTCCAGAACTGTTGCGATATATTTGTGACGACAACACCTCGGAGCTCAACTCCCCGGGACACTGCCACAACCCCTAAATGACAGGAGGCATCGAGAACAATGTTCTCGTCACAAAGACATCAAAACAATCCAAACAATACCCACGTGATCCTAAAAACAAAATGGTGAATTTTGAGAGTAGAAGAGGCAAGAGTAATCGTCAGGAGTCCTCACCAGAGTGAAAAGAGATGAGGAGCAAAAAGAAATCCTACTCTCTGATATATATAGGACTCAAAACATTTTAAGTGTGTGCCTAGACTCAACCGTCAACGATTCGATCAATCAGTGGGGGCTTCTAGGTCGGAGAAGGCTCTGATACCAAATTGTAATGCCCAGGATGGGACTATACCTCCTACGTGTCGAGGCACGACTTAAAGGTATAAGCCCATTCTGGAATGATCTCAAGTTTGGTATCTTTGCACGACTCATGTAAAAATAGGGATGAAATTGCAAAAGGATAGTTGGCTTCACTCGCCACGTCACACAATACATTACATAAGCAAATCATCATCCAAAACATCACAACCCGACTACGGGAGAAGATCCAAATGAAAGATGCCAAATACATAAAGCCACAGGTCCGAATTGCCCCTAGTAGAAACCACTACTGATCATCGGGATAGTGCACATAGTATCGACTACGTTCTTCATCATACTCCCAGTACAACTCGGTGCCGTCACTTGAGTAGTCCACCATAGTACCTGCATCTGGTGTGGTGTAGAATCTGTGAGCCACGGAGGACTCAGCAATCCCGTTCCCGGGTAGCAAAACTATCTAAGCCTTGGGTGTGGAACAAGGCTGAAGAAAGATAAAAGGTTGCAGTTGCACTAGCACTAGCTTACGTGTTTAGAGCGAGAAGAGAAGTGCCACGAGCGACAAAGTGATCACGAAGTGATCCTATCTAAGCACGTCAATCATAACCCCACCGTGTTCACTTCCCGAACCCCTTTCGGAAAATGACCGTCACGGTTACTCACGCTGGTAGTGTGTTCTAAACATGGTGTCAAGTTTTCTACAACCGGATATTAACAAATTCCCATCTGCCACTTAACTGCGGGCACGGCTTTCGAAAGTTCAAAACCCTGCAGGGGTGTCCCAACTTAGCCCATGACAAGCTCACGATCTGCGGAGTCGCAACTCCAAGGTGGGAAGGCCCGAGTATTCTCGGAATCCCGTGCTCAAGATATACCGACATAGGTAAAACTAATCCAGTAAGACCTCCCGGAGTGCCGACACCCTGACAGTAGCCGCGCATATCTAGTCTCGGGCCACGACCGGATGAGCTATGGTTACAGCATCCAGATACCCCGAGTTGCCAAGGGGCGGTGCCGCAAGCTGCTCTAGGTTGGACCAACACTCATGTGGAGCATTGGCCCGGGGGTTGATTAAGAAAAGGGGATAGCTAGTCCCTATGCAAGTTTTAGTTATTAGGCAAATGGAGTACCAATGTCGGGCCTTGCTGGAAAAGGTTTAGCGCTAAGCGGGTTATCGAGGGGGTCCCATAACCCCAACCGTGTTAGGAACGCATAATCAAGGAACATAACACCGGTTTATACGGTTCCTAGGGCGGCATGAGTGGAACAAATCACCAAGCAAGAGGCTTAGCCTTCCACCCATTACCAATATATAGATGATTTAGTTTAAGAGTTTATATAGTGTGATATCCCAACAAAAACTTCAACATGAAGCAAGAATCTTCAAATCTTCTCCTGCAACTAACAATGCTATAAGAGGGGCTGAGCGAAGCCTACGTAGCCAAACAAAGGTTTTGCTAGGTTGGGTGGTTAGACAGATTCATGGTTACAATAGGAGGCTGACAAACAAACATGGGCATCGAGGCAATAAGCTAAAGAGCGAGACTTCTAGCAATAGGCAAAGATAGTAACGATATCTAGGTCAGGTCATCTTGCCTGTCGAGTCGTCGATGGGATCGTAAGATGGCTCCTCGTACTCAACCTCGGTAGTAACCTCGTTCTCGGTCTCGGTCTCGGCTTCCAGCTCTACTCAACACAAGAACACAACGAGCCACCAGAATCAAACAAGGTGCAATGCACAATCAACATGATGCACGTATGTTGCACTTACGATGCACTTAAGATGCACTTATGATGCATTACATGTCAAGAGAGGAAGCACAGAGAAACAACACAAGAACATGACAATATGCTCAAGCAAGTATGATGCAAGACAAGTCTATATATGATGCAATACATGGCAAGGTAGGAAGCACAGAGAAACAACACAAGAACAACAAGTTTAAATGAGGCCGGAATCCACATAAAGCAAATCCGGTAAGTCCTCATATGCATATGTTGAAATTGGTCCAGATCTGAACAAACCTTAATTTAAAGTTGTTAAACAGCAAGTTAACATGCATCAAGATGATCTACACGAAATTCTAGTCAAGTTTCATATAAAGTTTGTTTAAAACGGAGCTACGGTCTAGAAGATATGAGCAAAACAAGATAAGCATGGCAACGGTGCAAGATGCACCCAAACATCAAGCAAACATACTCCAAACATGTTAACAAGATGATATTATGATTCTACAAGCAAAATCACACAAGTTTCATGTAGGACACGCTCAAAATGGAGCAACGGTTCAACACATACACACGAAACAAGATTCAAAGCAAAGCTGAAATTAACAGCCACATAGCAACTTTGGAACAAGAAATATATACTCTACAACACTCAAACATGGTGATAAGAAGCATGGACATGAAGTAGACATATCCTACATAAAACAACTCCATTGGAGCAACTCCATAGGAGGCATGGATCAATAGCAACAAGCTACAACATTTTGATCATGATGTTAAAGACCTGACAGTAATATTTTATAGCAACTTGGGAGCAAGAATTAAATAAGCTACAGCAAGCCATATGAGCAAGTGAGGGCATGGATGGATAGACAACAACATATACAACAAGGAATGATCAATGGCCACCCCAAAACTAACATGGATTTGCCTAGGGCATCAAGCAAACATAGCATCAGGATATGACAGATTCCAGACTTAGCCAAAATTTCACTAAGTGTTACAACAGTTAAGTTGGCATGGCATGTTTGCAAGCATGTTTAAGTCACCTCAAGGCATATCATGGAAAACGGTTTGCACCACAGCAAAGACCACATGATGAAGATTCTAAAACATATTAACATGTGACATGGGGACAATCACATCAATAGCAACGAGCTCTTCAAATCCGCATCTCATAACATGTTACAAAACTTAATAGCCACATGCACTTTTGCAACAGAGATTAACATGGCAATATGAACCCTAACATGCATGCTACAGCAACCAACATGTAGAGCATCTCATGATGAACAT
This sequence comes from Secale cereale, assembly GCA_902687465.1. Lineage (NCBI taxonomy): Eukaryota > Viridiplantae > Streptophyta > Magnoliopsida > Poales > Poaceae > Secale > Secale cereale. The sequence continues at coordinate 566,487,313 of LR738714.1, read as the reverse complement.
TTTGACATCTCATTTGCTTCATTTGGATAAACATGCACCAAGTTATCACATCTCAAACATGGCATGAAAATAACAAGTAGCAGCAGTTTATATCAAGTAGCACTCTTGCAACAGAGATTAGGACCTCTAGATGGACTCAAACAAGCATGCCACAATGGAACAAAACGTAGTACACATCACCACGGTCATTTTGACATATTATATGCACAAATCGGACTAGCACACTAAAAGATACAGTCCCATGAAGTATGCAACAAAATATCAAAAACCACATGACTTAGAGAAAAAAACAGGGGGTCAACCTGCGGATCGGGTCACGGGCGGATCGGGTCGGGCGCGGACCCGTTAGGGTTTCGGCCCGCGGCGGCTGGATCGGCCCGACGGGATCTGGCGATGGGGCGGCGGCCCTCGCTCTGGCGAGGAGCTCGCGATCTCCGGCGGGGAGGGTGGCTCCGGCCGGCCGACGGGAAGGCACGGTGCGGCGGCGGTGCTTGAGCCCCGGCGGCGCGGAGTCTTGAGGCGCCGGTGGCGGCGCGGAGGTAGGCGGCGGGGCGGCGAGCACCAGGCGGCGGGGCGGCGACCTCCAGGCGGCGGGGTTCTCCGGCGAGGCTCGCCCGGCGGGAGGAGGCGGCGGCTCGGGCCACCGGAGGCGGCGGGGACGGAGCGTTGCGGCGCGGGGGGGGCGCGGCCCGGATCGGCCCGGGGGCGGGCCGGATCTGGGCCCGGAGCGGCGGCGGCAATCCGGCTGACGTGGCGCTCACGGATTGGACGTGGGGGCGGCGACGAACTGTCCGCCCGGCACGGATTCCGAGGCGGGGCTGGAGGAGGAAGAAGACTAGGGTTTGGACGAAAAAAATGGACATGGGGGCTAATTTATAGGCACAAGGAGCTAGGAGACTCCATGTGGGGAGCGATTTTCGGCCACGCGATCACAATTCGACGACCGAGATGATGGGAAGGGTTGTGCTGGGTTGGTGGGCTGTTGTGGAGGGGGTCTTGGGCCTCAAAGAAGATGTTCTTTTAACCCACTAGGTTAACCGTTGGAGTACCAAACGAACTCCAAACGCAACGAAACTTGACAGGCGGCCTACACGTACCAAAACAACAACGCTTGACAAGTCTCACGCCATTCCGGAAACGTTACACGGCCATACACGAAAGAATGACTCGGGGATGCCACGGGCACATGTGAGAGCGTCGGAACTCGAAACGGACAACGGGAAGAGACGAGTGGGACCAGATGCAAGTGACAACACAAATGCAATGCAATGCACATGACAACATGACATGGATGAAATGCACACACGCACATGACAAAACGAAGAACCCGAAAAGAAAGAAGAGCCCGGAAAGGAATTGACGAAGCCAAAGTTATATATTGCCATATTGGGAAAGTGTTACATCTGGGGCATTACAGGGCTCCTGATGCAAGTTCATCAGCAAGTTGAAAACTCTTGTAGTGAACACGGCTTGGAAGCCCGGTGTATACACCTAAAACCCCGGATTAACCTGCCTGCATCAAGTAAATCGCGCCGTCCAGGTAAACCTAGTCTGACCCGTCGAACGTATCACAAGTCAATCCTTCGGGACCCTGAACTTGCTCATGTTAAATTGACGATCATCAAGTGATTACCCAAGCCAAAATCTTTATGATATTTTGAACATTGGGTAGCTGTTGACATTGATGATTTGGTTAAAGATTGCGAATCATCTTAACGGGCTTTGCTAAAATGGTTAATGACAGTAGCCTAGCAGCTCATAAAAATCCTCGAATTTGGAGCGTGGCAGCTCGTAAAAAGCCTCGACTACATGGTCTTATTTGCCCAAAAACTTTATTTTCCATTTTTTATGTTTTCACAAATCTTTATCTTTAAGGTCATTGGTTTTTCAACCAAGTCCATTGACTCAAGACCGGACAACTACAAATTTGTCACTACATCTGTGTCTACAGAGCTATAGTCTGGGTCATGAACACTAGCACTAGTTTACCGTTAAACCGGCGTTCATTGTAACCCGGATCATCTTCATAAGCCAACAGAGAGCCAAGGGAGTCTTCAACACTCACGTCTTGGATTACTTGTGCCGGATTAAGGTTTGCAGATACACTTAATCACAGGTATGATATACGATTATATCTTATACACAGTTCAAGTTATTTACTTAGATCATGTGTCAGGGCAATATAACCCGTCCGGTGGTAAACCGCGAGGACGTCTTTTAGCATTTTTTATGCAGATACAGGTAAACATAAACTGTGGACACATTGCAAGCAGGAGATAATTTAGGAATTGCCAATCAAAGTAATGCCATGAAGGATAAGAGTGGGACAAAGACAGTATCTCAACTATTCTATTACAAGGCACTTGCAGGCCCAAAAGAATATCAGTTTCTTGCAAAGTATTCAACACATAAGATTAAACCGGAGTCGGTTTAGGATTCTTCTTCGGCTCGCTGTGAAGACTGAGGGTCAGCTTGCTCTGGATCTTCGACGACTTCTGGCAGCTGCTAGAAATCAGGTGTGCTCCAGTCAATCTTGGCAAGGGCGCGGAAATATACTTCATCGTTTATAAGTTTCGACGGTTCAATGTCAGGAGCGAAGGTATGCTTACGAACGGGTGGAATTAGATTTTCGACGTCATAAGTCGGCCGCTCCACCCGCGAGTTCTCTAGATCATAACCCAGATGATACCTTGTTAAGTCCGCTTCATCAGCGAGCTTACTGGCAAGAGGGCGCTTGTCTCTGGTCAAAGCGCGAAGATCTTCAGCGGAGAAGGCTGACCCGTCTTCTTTCATACTGGGGTAGCCATTCATGGCCTCTGCCGGATCAAAATTGGGAACCCATGCCTTGGCCCGGGTTAACGCCATGAGGGCACCAGCTCTTGCAGAAGATTTCTTCACTTCAACAAGTTGAGTAGGCAAGATGGATAATTTATCCAAAGTACCTTGGATGGTGGTCGGCGCCGGTTTATTGTGCGAAATAGCACTGATGGCCCTCTGAGCACCGGCATAGAGTTGTTCCACCAAGGTATAAGTAGCCTTCAGCTTCCTCCGGACATTATCCCCAAGATGAGTCACGCGCCTCCCTGTGTACAAGTGATGAGTTAAGCCAGAGCAGTATAAGATAGCAAGGATAAAGCGAATGAAAACAAGTACTTACCAAAGATGGCAGAAGTCATATCGTCTATATGTTGTCTTAACCCGGATAACTCCTCCGTCACCGGGTTAAGGGCAGCCTCAGCATCCTTAGCTCTTTTCTCTAAAGCAGCCCTTTGCACCTCCCAAGTGGACCGCTCCGCTTCAAAGTCTTTTTGGAGTTTCTCCATACTAGTTAAAGCAAGGGTAAGTTCCTCCTTGATTTTAGTTGAAGAAGATTCCTGGAAGGCCAGGTTATTTCGGAGCTCAGTTATTTCGGAAGCTCTCCGGTTCAAGTCAGTCTGCAGAGGATAAGGAATGTCAGATATTTATGGAGACAGCTTAATCAAAAGTCTCAAGCACATAACAAGTTATGCACTCGACACTTGGGGGCTAATGTACAATTGAAGTGAAGGAAATCAATTTTTTCAAACAAGTCCCAAGCACATAACAAAGTTATGTCCTTGGCACTTGGGGGCTAATGTAAGGTCATTCTCAAACATGGAAGAAGTTCCAATTCACCCACAATGGAGTAAACCGGCCCTTGGGGGCTATACATGCAAATCAAGCTATTCCAGTTAAACTACCAAAGTCCCGGTTCACCCTAAAGGCTAAACCAGCACTTGGGGGCTATAATGGCCAGGTACAGCTACAAGTTACAAGCAAAAATGAAAGGCAAAGGGAAAGAAGTTACCTCATATTTTTCCTTCATCAAGTTTACTAAACCGGCCTCGTGGTCGCGGCTGGTGAAGAGCCGGTTTAGATACCCGGAATGGAGCTCCTGAGCACTAAGCTGGGCATAACTAGACAAGTCAGTGCTCCACTTGCCTTTGTCTTTCTGGAGAACTTCCTCCTTGGCAGTGTGTCTGGCCAAGATAACAGGCTTTGCGGGAGTAGTAAAACCTATCCCAGTAATCTCAACATCTTCTGTCGAGGCAGCAGTTAGCCTGGGGGGATCGTCAGCGACAGCGGGATCGGTGCATACCGGACTAACAGGAGCCGGACTAGCACAGGGAGGGCTAAAACGGATAGGGCTGGCCGGTTCAGCAGCACTCTCCATAGCATCACCCCCCGGAGCAGCAATATCTTCGTGGTCCATTGGGGAAGGATCATTGAGCGGAACTTCAGCGTTCTCTTCCAGAGGATTGGCAGCTTCAAGATCCTCTGCCGGTTCAGAAGTGTTTCCGGCTGCAGGTTTATTCAACTTTGCCTTCTTGCTAGGCTTGGGCATACTGAAAAGATTAAAGGAACAATGAGAATCACAAGTCAAAAAGGAAAGATAAACCGGACATATTAAAAGATAACTTACCCAGGAACGGTCTTAAGCACTGGGACTTGGGTGGCAGTTGACTCACCGGAAGAAGACAGAGGAGTTTCCTGATAGTTTGGATCAGACGGTTTAAGAGGTTTGTGAATAAGGCCTGCTTTTGGATGAAGAAGGGTTGGAGTAAGCAAAACCTCTAAGCGGCGTCTTCGAGCCGACGTGTGGGGTAATCCGGATGATTCAACCACGTGACCACTGTGGCGTGTGGTCCGGCGAGCCTCATGATGCTGCTTCTTCAAAAGAAAATTGGGGCCCAATTGAGCATAAGGGTGAGAAAATGGATACTTCCGGGCTACCCGACGAATTTAGGGTGGCAATGGTTCTGAATTAGAGGAAAGAGAGATTGCCTCGACTTCATCCGCTTTACTCCCTTCCGCCAGATCCTGGGAAAGGACATTGTTAATATAAATACAGACAAAGGAAAGTTAAAAGGTGTAAGAATCAAGCAGTACCTCAGCAGCCGGATCATCTTCTTCGGGGTTTGAACCGGAAGCGGCGGCAGGTTTCTTCTTATGTTTCTTTACGGCCAAGCTTTTTTTGCGAGTTGGCTTCGCCGGTTTGTCTTGAGCCTTCTTCTTCCATAAGGGGTCATTGGCCTGTGTAAAGGGGTAAAAACATATTGAAGACAATCAATATGGACGGATTAAAGCAAAAAAGAAAGGAACTGAAGAATCTTACCAACGGCGGTTTGTTGTTCACACAGAAAGGTGCTAAACCGTTCCGGCTGCACTCCTCCAGGGGGATATCCAACATCTTCTTAGCAGACTCAGTAACTTCGTTGTCTGGAAGCACTGTAGTTGTGTGACGATGAGGGTCCTTCGGATTACCGATATACTCGCACATTAAACCGGATCGCCGGCTTAACGGGAGAATGCTCCAAGAGAGCCAGCTGCGGACAAAGTCAACCCCGGTTAAACCATTGGCTACGAAAGCCCTGAGTTTGGAAAGTTGGGGGCATATCGAGCCCGGTCTTGGGCACTCAAACGCTGCGGAAAAGGGTGATCCGCTGTCAGGCGATATGGGCGGTAACCCGGCAGTGGATTTTCTCCCTCTAGTGAAGTGTCCTTGCAGTAGAACCAAGTCTGATTCCACTCCTTGGGGTGGCTGTGAAGAGTGGCGTGAGGAAAGCTGACATCTTTCCTCTTCTGGATGCTCATACCGCCAAGTTCAGTATGGGGCCCGTCGGAGAATTCAGTCCAGCGATTCAGATGGAAGAAGTCTCGGAATAGCTGTGCGGATGGCTCCTCTTGCAGATATGCTTCTGAGAAGACTTGGAAGTTGCAGATGTTTGATATGGAATTGGGACCTATGTCTTGTGGGTGGAGTTGAAAATCGGCTAAAACGTCGCGGAAGAACTTTGAACTGGGAGGGCTAAAGCCCTGGGACAGATGATCAAAAAATACAATGATCTCTCCCTCCTTAGGCTGAGGAGGGCACTCTTTCCCTGGGGCACGCCAGTGCAGAACCTCTTTCGGACCTAAACCACCTATGGAGGCCACCTTTACCAAGTCATCCTCAGTAATCCGGGATGGGACCCAGTTGCAAGCGACGAACTGTTTAGCCGCAGAAGTCATCTTTTTCAAGGAGGGACTGCTGAAAAATACAATACAAGACCCAGTTTATGATCCGCTAAAAATAAATCGGCAGGTTCTATGAAGATATTGACCTAATTGACGGTTTAAGCAAGGGACTAAGGGTACCTACTGATCCGGAACAAGCACGAACGAGACAGCTACCGATTTATGAAGCGTAGAAATGAAAAGCTAAACCGCCAATTACAGGAAGCAGGTCTAAATCTAAACCGTCAGTACAAGCATATAAGGCGCAGGTTACAAATGAACCGGTGACATAAGCGGATAAGTTGCAGATCTAAAGTATGAGAAACAACTTTCACATGAGCAGTGGTAAAATATGGATCTACAGCACATGAAAAAATCAAAGATAATTCAAGTCATATTCGTTGAAGACAGCGAGGGGTTTTACAGATCCAGTTTTACTAGCAGTATTGGCGGAACTAAGATTGCAAAGATGGAGCGGAGTCACGCATACAAGAGTTGACCTAAAAAGATTTAACATCTATGGCTAAGAACCACCCATGGTGATGAACAGAGAGGAGCGGAGGTTCATCTGCGAGCTCCCGAGAAACCCTAGAACTAAGATATATGGGGAAGAAGAAGTAACGCACCCGAGGAAGCGGAAGGACGGCGATGAGTATCTGGACGCGCTCAGGTTGATGCAGCGGTCGGGTTTGGTGATGACGATGAGCTCGAAGGACGGCGGCGGAGCTTGAGTGCTGGAGGACAGAGGAAGACGAAGCAGAGGGGATAAAGAGATGGCCCTCGGCCCTATTTATAGGCCGAGGAGATAAAACGGCGGGCGCGGGAATCGAGGAGACCAAAAATCGGATATGGATTGAGTTGTCGCGTCAATCTTCGGAGCATCAATAAGTAAAGGTAAAAAACATGTGCAGGCATTAAATGCGTGGATGATGTCATGACGGTTTAAGGTGACACAGAGGGATGATGTCATGCCGGTTTACCAAACATACTGGAGCTGCGGAAATGAAAAGTTGTACAAGACTTTGGAGATTGACATGAACAGGTTCAAATCAATCTAGGGCCTAATGTCATGGATATTACTACCAGGTATAAACCAGCCAGGAGGGTCCGGTTTAAGTTATCAAGATTGTATTATTAGAAGCCCAGCGGAGTATGGAGTAGGAAGTTATAGCCCGGAAGGCTTAGAGCCCATATGATAGGGCCCATAACTTGTAAACCGTCGTATTATGTAAACTTGGGATGTAAGGTAGAAAGAGCAGAGACCAAGGCGGACACGATTATGAGCCGGCCTCGGGACTCTGTAAACCAGACCGGGCGTCACCTCTTATATAAAGGGACGACCCGGCGACGGTTCAGGACAAGAAACAACAGCTCGAGACACAGGCAAAGCGGATTCGCTCCCTGATCATCGAAGCCCAAGCAATACCACACCAAACTAGACGTAGGCCTTTACCTTCATCGAAGCGGCCAAACTAGTATAAAATCCCTGTGTCCTTCGTCCGCTTTAACCCCTTTAAGCTAACCCGTAGCGATGGCCTCACGACTAAGTCCTTTTGCTAGGACATCTGCCGTGCTAAATCCACGACAGATACCCTGTTTCGGGCTGCTCTCTTGAGTGTTCTTGGTGAGAACATTGTTGATGCTTATGCGTCAATTGATAATGGAAAAGATATGTGGGACGCACTCGAGGCCAAGTTTGGGGTCTCGGATGCCGGCACTGAGCTGTACATCATGAAGCAATTCTATGATTATAGGATGATTGAAGAGCACTCCGTGGTTGAGCAGGCTCATGAGATACAGTCGTTTGCTAGAGATCTTGAGCACTTCAACTGCATGCTACCAGACAAGTTTGTTGACAGGGGTATCATCACTAAACTTCCTCCTTCATGGAGGAACTTTGCTACCTTACTGAAGCATAAGAGGCAGGAGTTTTCCGTTCTGGATCTCATTGGTACTCTTGATGTGGAAGAAACGGCGAGAGCAAAGGACACACGTGCTCTAGCTATTGAAGGAGGATCTAGTGCCAATTTGGTACAGAAGAAAAACTTCCAGTCCCACAAGTTCAAGAACAAGGTCAAGTTTGATGGCAAAGCAAAGTTTGATGGGAAGAGCAAAGTTGTGCAACACACCAACTTCAAGAACAAGAATGACAAAAAGAAAGGTGTCTGTCATGTGTGTGGAGATCCTGATCATTGGGCTCCTAGTTGCCCTAATCGCTATGACAAGCGTCATCTTGGGAAAGGCGACAAGACCGTTAATGTTGTCATTGGAGACACTGACATGAAGGATGATGGGTATGGTATATTTCCCACTATTCTTTCAGTATGTCATTCTCCTGATTGGTTGATTGACACGGGTGCTAATGTGCATGTATGCGGTGATATTTCAATGTTTTTGTCATATCGGACCGCAAGGACTTCAACCGTGCTGATGGGCAATGGTTCAAGTGCTTCTGTTCGTGGTGTTGGCACGGTCGATCTCAAGTTTACTTCGGGGAAGATCGTGCGGCTGAAGAACGTGCATTATGTCCCCTCCGTCAATAAGAATCTTGTTAGCGGATCTCTGTTATGTAGAGATGGCTACAAGCTTGTCTTAGAGTCGAATAAATTTGTAATATCCAAGTATGGAACGTTTGTTGGCAAAGGCTATGAGTCAGGAGGCCTGTTTCGTTTATCCTTGTGAGATGTTTGCAATAAATTTGTTAATCATGTTTGCAACAATAGTGAATCAAATGTGTGGCATTCACGTCTGTGTCATGTTAAATTTGGTTGCATGTCGCGACTAGCCAAATTAAACTTAATCCCTAGTTTCACCACCGTCAAGGGATCTAAGTGTCAAGTTTGTGTGCAAGCTAAGCAACCTCGTAAGTCTCACACGACTACGGAAACGAGAAATCTTGCACCACTATAGCTCATACATTCAGATCTATGTGAAATGAATGGTGTTTTGACAAAAGGTGGAAAGAAATATTTCATGATGTTAATTGATGACTCCACTAGATACTGTCATGTGTATCTTCTGAAATCTAAGGATGATGCTTTGAACTTTTTCAAGATGTATAAAGCTGAAGTGGAAAACCAACTTGATCGTAAGATCAAGAGGCTTAGGTCCGACCGTGGTGGAGAGTATTTTACCAATAAATTTGATGCTTTTTTGTGCGGAACATGGTATAATCCATGATGCCTCCCTATTCACAACAGTCAAATGGGGTGGCCGAAAGAAAGAACCGTACTCTAACTGATTTGGTTAACGTCATGTTAGATACATCGGGTCTATCCAAGGCATGGTAGGGGGAGACGATATTGACTGCATGTCATGTCCTAAACCGAGTTCCCACAAAGAACAAAGAGATAACTCCATTCGAGGAATGGGAGAAGAAAAAGGTTAAAACTCTCTTATCTACGAACCTGGGGTTGTTTGGCGAAAGTCAATGTGCCAATCTCAAAGAAGCGCAAACTTGGACCAAAGATAGTGGATTGTGTTTTCCTGGGATATGCTTTTCGAAGCATTGGATATAGATTCTTGGTTGTAAAATCCGAAGTATCTGACATACATGTTGGTACAATCATGGAGTCGAATGATGTGACTTTCTTTGAAGATATCTTTCCCATGAAGGATATGGCTACCTCATCTACTCAGGAGATGCCTAGTTCATCGAATCAAGAATCAGTTACAATTACTGAACCTACCATTTCAATGGAACACTTTGACAAACCTGTGGAGGAAAACAATGAATTTCCTACTAGGAGCAAGAGACAGAGGACTGCAAAGTCCTTTGGTGATGATTTTCTTGTCTATCTAATAGATGACACTCCCAGTTCTATTTCAGAAGCCTATGCGTCTGAAGATGCTGACTACTAGAAGGAAGCGGTTCGTAGTGAGATGGATTCCATCTTAGCGAATGAAACTTGGGAGATAACCGATCGACAACTTGGGAGATAACCGATCGACCTTATGGGTGCAAACCTATAGGGTGCAAATGGGTATTCAAGAAGAAGCTTAGGCCTGATGGTACTATTGAAAAGTACAAGGCACGGCTCGTGGCTAAGGACTATACCCAAAAGTAAGGTGAAGACTTCTTTGATACTTACTCACCTGTGGCGCGTTTGAGCACTATTCGAGTTCTACTTTCACTAGCTGCCTCACATGGTCTTCTCATTCATCAAATGGATGTTAAGACTGCTTTCCTAAATGGAGAGTTGGATGAGGAAATTTATATGGAACAACCAGATGGGTTTATAATAGATGGTCAGGAAGGAAAAGTGTGCAAGTTGTTGAAGTTTTTGTATGGACTCAAGCAAGCACCAAAGCAGTGGCATGAGAAGATTGAAAGAACTTTAACAGCTGCACGCTTTGTTGTAAACGAAGCTGACAAATGTGTGTACAATCGCCATGGTGGGGGTGAGGAGTTATAATTTGCTTGTATGTTGATGACATACTGATTTTTGGAACAAATTTAAATGTTATTAAGGAGGTCAAGGATTTGCAATCTCGTTGTTTTGAGATGAAGGATTTAGGAGTGGCTGATGTCATTCTGAACATCAAGTTGTTGAGAGACGATGATGGTGGTATTACTTTGCTTCAATCTCACTATGTGAGAAAAATCTTGAGTCGCTTTGGCTATAGTGACTGCAAGCCCTCTCCAACACCATATGATGCCAGCGTGCTACTTCGAAAGAATCAAAGAATTGTTAGAGATCAATTGAAATATTATCATATTGTTGGCTCGCTTATGTACTTAGCCAGTGCTACAAGACCTGACATCTCTTTTGCTTTTAGCAAACTGAGTCGGTTTGTCTCAAAACTAGGAGATGTGCATTGGAAAGCTCTAGAGAGAGTTTTGCGTTACTTGAAAGGCACTGCAAATTATGGAATTCACTACACCGGGCACCCAAAGGTGCTTGAAGGGTATAGTGACTCAAACTGGATCCCAGATGCTGATGAGATAAAGGCCACGAGCGGATATGTATTCACTCATGGAGGTGGCGCTGTTTCTTGGAAGTCTTGCAAGCAAACCATCTTAACGAGGTCAACAATGGAAGCAGAGCTCATAGCACTAGATACAGCTACGGTCGAACCAGATTGGCTTCGTCGGCTCTTGAATGACTTGTCGGTAGTTGAGAAACCTGTACCGGGTATCCTTATGAACTGTGACAATCAAACTATGATCACGAAAGTGAGCAGCTCAAAGGATAACATGAAGTCATCAAGACACGTTCAGAGAAGGTTAAAGTCTGTCAGGAAAATGAAAAACTCCGGAGTAATTGCATTGGATTATATCCAAACGTCTAAAAATCTGGCAGATCCTTTTACTAAGGGTTTATCACGAAATGTGATAGATAATGCATCGAGGGAGATGGGTATGAGACCCACAATATGAGTTGTTCACAATGGTAACCTAGTCTTTGTGATCGGAGATCCTGTGAATTAGATGTGCAAGACAAGTTGTTGGTCAACTGAGAGGAGAGTATCCTTACTATCAATACCACTCCATGAAGATGCAATACTCTCCTAAATCTGCATGGCAGGTTGATGTATATCTTAATGTGTTCTAAGTGGCTCATGTAAGCAGAGATGTTGTCCTGCAGAACATCTTTGAAGAACACACCTATATGAGTCAGATTGTCAAACGTTGCAATCTTTGAGAGTAGGGTTCTCTCTAGTAAACCCACGAAAGGTCACGGAGTATGACGCATAAGCTCCACCCGCGGGGAAGACCACGGTAGCCAAGTATCGGTCAAGGCTTTGTGTGAAGCTAGATTCGCAGAAAACTTGCAGTTCAAGGCCCAGTCCACTGTTCAAGTTGCTTACTAGTGTAACATAGAGTTCTAGGTGGAAGTTCAACTTAACAGTCTCCACTGCAGTACCGGTATATAAAACAGTGTTTTCAAACCAAAGGCAAATTTTGTGTGCCTCTGGGATCTGGTGGGGGATTACTGGAATTTTATCTACTTTGGGCCAGCCCAATAATAATTTCAGAAATTCCTAATAAATTCTAGAGGCCCACTTAGCCCGTTTGTGCAAGGCAAGGGGCACTACTAAAGTTTAGTTCCACATTGCTAGTTTACAGGGAGTTGGACCTCTTTATAAGGGAGGCTCTTTCTCCACTTGTACGAGCATGAGAACAAGAGGGACATCCACGCGCGCTCATCCTCCGTCGCCCGCCTCACCACGCCTCGCCTCGCCTCGTCACGACGCGTCGTGCCGCGGGTTGCGGGAATGAGCCGAGCCGATGTCTTATTTTTGCCACGCACGACGGGTATACGAAAGGTCAGTCGGAAGCTGAAAACGTTTTCTGTAGTGGACACTGAATGAACGGCTCTTGGGCTGCTACCTGTTCGTTTCATCTCCCTCGCTCTCTTCAGCTCCCGGCGCAGCCTCTCGCCTCCTTATCTTGCGCCTATAAAAGGGAGGTCGCTCCTCCCAGAGAGACGCACCAGAACTACTTCTTCCTCTCGCCCTAAGTTCCATCTCTGAGCTGCTGTTGTATTCCTCATCCCGGCTTGCGACGTGCACCGCAGGTCGGGACAGTAGGCCTCCGAAACCGCACCACTTTGAGTCCTGTACGGGAGAAGGGTGATATGGTTTTTGGGGAGCGTTCGGCGCGACTACTAGCTGCTTCATCACAGACGATCCGGTCGCCGACGACTACTTCCCCGACGACGACTTCTTCCTCGACGTTGACAACCTCCTCGACGACATGGCTGGCGAGGATGTCGACCCCAAGTCCAGTGCTTCTGTTGCTGCTGTCCCGTACGTGTTCTTCCTTGTTCTGTTAGAGGCCCTCACACAGTTCCTTGTTCTAGTGTTTGTCCTACATATGTTACCTTCTACTTCATATATGCAACTTTCTGTTCTACATATGTTTACTTACAGTTCATATATGAAGATGATGTTTACCTTCTCCTTGTCAAATCGCATGACTTGTTTTATCACTGCTATAATAGTCATGGTCTATCTAATATTTCTGTTCATAAAATCTTATGGTAAATTGCTCATATTTCCAACAATCCAAAAACCTTATGATAGGCAATTTACCCCAAGTGGTTTTTCTGCTTCCATTAGACCTCCTGTGTTCGAGGGTATCCACAATAAGAGGTGGCGCGTGAGAGCGGTCTTATGGTTTCAAACCATGAGTTGCTATGACGCCACTCTTAGCAAACCTGAAGGAGATTATGATGCTCCACAGGAACAAGCTTTTCTGAAAATGGATACCCTGTTTTGGGCTAGTCTCTTGAGTGTTCTTGGTGAGAACATTGTTGATGCTTATGCGTCAACTGATAATGGAAAAGATATGTGGGACCTACTCGAGGCCAAGTTTGGGGTCTCGGATGCCGGCACTGAGCTGTACATCATGGAGCAATTCTATGATTATAGGATGACTGAAGAGCGCTCCGTGGTTGATCAGGCTCATGAGATACTGTCATTTGCTAGAGAACTTGAGCACTTCAACTGCATGCTACCGAACAAGTTTGTTGCCGGGGGTATCATCACTAAACTTCCTCCTTCATGGAGGAACTTTGCTACCTTACTGAAGCAAAAGAGGCAGGAATTTTCCATTCCGGATCTCATTGGTACTCTTGATGTGGAAGAAAAGGTGAGATCAAAGGACACACGTGCTCAAGCTATTGAGGGAGGATCTAGTCCCAATTTGGTACAGAAGAAAAACTTCTAGTCCCACAAGTTCAAGAACAAGGGCAAGTTTGATGGTAAAGCAAAGTTTGATGGGAAGAACAAGGCTGTGCAACACACCAACTTCAAGAAGAAGAATGACAAGAAGAAAGGTGTCTGTCATGTGTGTGGAGATCCTGATCATTGGGCTCCTAGTTGCCCTAATCGCTATGACAAGAGTCATCTTGGGAAAGGCGGCAAGACCGTTAATGTTGTCATTGGAGACACTGACATGAAGGATGATGGGTATGGTATTTTTCCAACTATTCTTTCAGTATGTCATTCTCCTGATTGGTTGATTGACATGGGTGCTAATGTGCATGTATGCGGTGATATTTCCATGTTTTCGTCTTATCAGACCGCAGGGACTTCAACCGTGCTGATGGGCAACGGTTCAAGTGCTTCTGTTCGTGGTGTTGGCACGGTCGATCTGAAGTTTACTTCGGGGAAGATCGTGCGGCTGGAGAACGTGCATTATGTCCCCTCCGTCAATAAGAATCTTGTTAGCGGATCTCTGTTATGTAGAGATGGCTACAAGCTTGTCTTTGAGTCGAATAAATTTGTAATATCCAAGTATGGAACGTTTGTTGGCAAATGCTATGAGTCAGGAGGCCTATTTCATTTATCCTTGTCAGATGTTTGCAATAAAGTTGTTAATCATGTTTGCAACAATAGTGAATCCAATGTGTGGCATTCACGTTTGTGTCATATTAAATTTGGTTGCATGTCGCGACTAGCCAAATTAAACTTAGTCCCTAGTTTCACCACCATCAAGGGATCTAAGTGTCAAGTTTGTGTGCTATCTAAGCAACCTCGTAAGTCTCACACGATTGTGGAAACGAGAAATCTTGCACCACTAGAGCTCATACATTCAGATCTATGTGAAATGAATGGTGTTTTGACAAAAGGTGGAAAGAAATATTTCATGACGTTAATTGATGACTCCACTAGATACTGTCATGTGTATCTTCTGAAATCTAAGGATGAGGCTTTGAACTTTTTCAAGATCTATAAAGCTGAAGTGGAAAACCAACTTGATCGTAAGATCAAGAGACTTAGGTCCGACCGTGGTGGAGAGTATTTTTCCAATGAATTTGATGCTTTTTGTGTGGAACATGGTATAATCCATGAGAGGACGCCTCCCTATTCACCTCAATCAAATGGGATGGCCGAAAGAAAGAACCGTACTCTAACTGATTTGGTTAACGCCATGTTAGATACATCGGGTCTATCCACGGCATGGTGGGGGAGACGATATTGACTGCATGTCATGTCCTAAACCGAGTTCCCACAAAGAACAAAGAGATAACTCCATTCGAGGAATGGGAGAAGAAAAGGTTAAAACTCTCTTATCTAGGAAACTGGGTTGTTTGGCGAAAGTCAATGTGCCAATCTCAAAGAAGCGCAAACTTGGACCAAAGACAGTGGATTGTGTTTTCCTGGGATATGCTTTTCAAAGCACTGGATATAGATTCTTGGTTGTAAAATCTGAAGTATCTGACATACATGTCGGTACAATCATGGAGTCGAATGATGCGACTTTCTTTGAAGATATTTTTCCCATGAAGGATATGGCTACCTCATCTACTTAGGAGATGACTAGTTCATCGAATCAAGAATTAGTTACAATTACTGAACCTACCATTTCGATGGAACACTTTGACAAACCCGTGGAGGAAAACAATGAAGCTCCTACTAGGAGCAAGAGATAGAGGACTGCAAAGTCCTTTGGTGATGATTTTCTTGTCTATCTAATAGATGGCACTCCCAGTTCTATTTCAGAAGCCTATGCGTTTGAAGATGCTGACTACTGGAAGGAAGCGGTTCGTAGTGAGATGGATTCCATCTTAGCGAATGAAACTTGGGAGATAACCGATCGACCTTATGGGTGCAAACCTATAGGGTGCAAATGGGTATTCAAGAAGAAGCTTAGTCCTGATGGTACTATTGAAAAGTACAAGGCACGGCTCGTGGCTAAGGATTATACCCAAAAGTAAGGTGAAGACTTCTTTGATACTTACTCACCTGTGGCGCGATTGAGCACTATTCGAGTTCTACTTTCACTAGCTGCCTCACATGGTCTTCTCATTCATCAAATGGATGTTAAGACTGCTTTCCTAAATGGAGAGTTGGATGAGGAAATTTATATGGAACAACCAGATGGGTTTATAATAGATGGTCAGGAAGGAAAGTGTGCAAGTTGCTGAAGTTTTTGTATGGACTCAAGCAAGCACCAAAGCAGTGGCATGAGAAGATTGAAAGAACTTTAACAGCTTCAGGCTTTGTTGTAAACGAAGCTGACAAATGTGTGTACAATCGCCATGGTGGGGGTGAGGGAGTTATCCTTTGCTTGTATGTTGATGACATACTGATTTTTGGAACAAATTTAAATGTTATTAAGGAGGTCACGGATTTGCAATCTCGTTGTTTTGAGATGAAGGATTTAGGAGTGGCTGATGTCATTCTGAACATCAAGTTGCTGAGAGACGATGATGGTGGTATTACTTTGCTTCAATCTCACTATGTGAAAAAAATCTTGAGTCGCTTTGGCTATAGTGACTACAAGCCCTCTCCAACACCATATGATGCCAGCGTGCTACTTCGAAAGAATCGAAGAATTGCTAGAGATCAATTGAAATATTCTCGTATTGTTGGCTCGCTTATGTACTTAGCCAGTGCTACAAGACCTGACATCTCTTTTGTTGTTAGCAAACTGAGTCGGTTTGTCTCAAAACCAGGAGATGTGCATTGGAAAGCTCTAGAGAGAGTTTTGCGTTATTTGAAAGGCACTGCAAATTATGGAATTCACTACACCAGGCACCCAAAGGTGCTTGAAGGGTATAGTGACTCAAACTGGATCTCAGATGCTGATGAGATAAAGGCCACGAGCGAATATGTATTCACTCACGGAGGTGGCGCTGTTTCTTGGAAGTCGTGCAAGCAGACCATCTTAACGAGGTCAACAATGGAAGCAGAGCTCACAACACTAGATACAGCTACGGTCGAAGCGGATTGGCTTCGTCGGCTCTTGAATGACTTGCCGGTAGTTGAGAAACTTGTACCGGGTATCCTTATGAACTGTGACAATCAAACTATGATCACGAAAGTGAGCAGCTCAAAGGATAACATGAAGTCATCAAGACACGTTCAGAGAAGGTTAAAGTCTATCAGGAAAATGAAAAACTCCGGAGTAATTGCATTGGATTATATCCAAACGTCTAAAAATCTGGCCGATCCTTTTACTAAGGGTTTATCACGAAATGTGATAGATAATGCATCGAGAGAGATGGGTATGAGACCCACAATATGAGTTGTTCACAGTGGTAACCCAGTCTTTGTGATCGGAGATCCCGTGAATTAGATGTGCAAGACAAGTTGTTGGTCAACTGAGAGGAGAGTATCCTTACTATCAATACCACTCCATGAAGATGCAATACTCTCCTAAATCTGCATGGCAGGTTGATGTATATCTTAATGTGTTCTAAGTGGCTCATGTAAGCAGAAATGTTGTCCTGCAGAACATCTTTGAAGAACACACCTATATGAGTCTGATTGTCAAACGTCGCAATCTATGTGAGTAGGGTTCTCTCTAGTAAACTCGTGAAAGGTCACGGAGTATGACACATAAGCTCCACCCGCGGGGAAGATCCACAGTAGCCAAGTATCGGTCAAGGCTTTGTGTGAAGCTAGATTCGCAGAAAACTTGCAGTTCAAGGTCGAGTCCACTGTTCAAGTTGCTTACTAGTGTAACATAAAGTTCTAGGTGGAAGTTCAACTTAACAGTCTCCACTGCAGTACCGGTATATAAAACAGTGTTTTCAAACCAAAGGCAAATTTTGTGTGCCTCTGGGATCTGGTGGGGGATTACTGGAATTTTATCTACTTTGGGCCAGCCCAATAATAATTTCTGAAATTCCTAATAAATTCTAGAGGCCCACTTAGCCCATTTGTGCAAGGCAAGGGGCACTACTAAAGTTTAGTCCCACATTGCTAGTTTACAGGGAGTTGGACCTCTTTATAAGGGTGGCTCTTTCTCCACTTGTACGAGCATGAGAACAAGAGGGACATCCACGCGCGCTCCTCCTCCGCCGCCCGCCTCGCCTCGCCTCGTCACGACGCGCCGCGCCGCGCCGCGGGTTACGGGAATGAGTCGAGTCGATGTCTTATTTTTGCCACGCACGATGAGTATACGAAAGGTCAGTCGGAAGGTGAAAACGTTTTCTGTAGTGGACACTGAATGAACGGCTCTCGGGCTGCTGCATGTTCGTTTTATCTCCCTCGCTCTCTTCAGCTCCCGACGCAGCCTCTCGCCTCCTTCTCTTGCGCCTATAAAAAGGAGGTCGCTCCTCCCAGAGAGACGCACTAGAACTACCTCCTCCTCTCGCCCTAAGTTCCATCTCTGAGCTGTTGTTGTCTTCCTCATCCCAGCTTGCGGCGTGCACCGCAGGTCGGGACAGTAGGCCCTCGAAACAGCACCACTTTGAGTCATGTACGGTAGAAGGGTGATAAGGTTTTTGGGGAGCGTTCGGTGCGACTATTGGCTGCTTCATCACGGACGATTCGGTCGCCGACGACTACTTCCCCGACGTTGACAACCTCCTCGACGACATGGCTGGCGAGGATGTCGACCCCAAGTCCAGTGCTTCTGTTGCTGCTGTCCCATACGTGTTCTTCCTTATTCTGTTAGAGGCCCTCACACAGTTCCTTGTTCTAGTGTTTGTCCTACATATGTTACCTTCTACTTCATATATGCAACTTTCTGTTCTACATATGTTTACTTACAGTTCATATATGAAGATGATGTTTACTTTCTCCTTGTCAAATCGTATGACTTGTTTTATCACTGCTATAATAGTCATGGTTTATCTAATATTTCTGTTCATAAAATCTTATGGTAAATTGCTCATATTTCCAACATGTTCTATTATTGCGCTTTGTAAGTCATGCAAACCAAAAAGACCCTGAAATGTCAAACATATCCAAAATAAAGGTAAACAAAACATTATATGGTATCTATGTTTAAGGATAAGAGAGTCACAAACAACCCCCGCCCGTCGCAAATAGGGCAAGTTTCACCCCCACCCCGACTCATGTGAGATAGCCGTTTCTGTGGTGTGTGGTGGGAGGATCACGGTCCACGGATCATGTCTGGTCTGTAATTAGGTACCTCTTTTGTGAGTTTTATGTGTCATTTGCGGCAATAGTACAAGTGTTGCCATACGAAATAAAGGGCCTCTCAGTTCCATTTCCGGCCTAGTGGCAATCCCGGTCTACTCTATGAAGCAAGTGGTTCTCATAGTCTAGACCGTGGTGTTCTTGGTCCTTCATCATTGCTCTGGAACAACAATTTTGACGGCCAAGCTTGCGAGGAGTATATTCCCTATAGCATTGCATTCATCAACATTAGGTTTTCACCTTGTACAGTGGTGACTAGTCATGTGACTCTTCAAAATATGTAAGATTATCTCGCTTTCCGTAGGTCTAGTTTTCTGTAGTTTTATTATCATCAGACATGGAAGATTATTAAGATGCAAAAGACAAAGCTAAAGATGTTGGCTTCGAATAACCTTGATATAACTTTCAATTACTAGAGGTCTATGTTGTTGGTGTTCATTTCGGTTATTCGGTCAATTGTACTCTTTCTACTATAAATATAAACAAAGCTAGATGATTGCTTCTAAAAAAACAAAGTAGAGAGGCACCAATATGAAGACTAGACTACCATCCATGTTGTCTGCATGGGAGGGTGAAGGACACACCTTCCTGATCAACTCTTTCGTTTTTCTTGCAACAAACCAACTCTTTCCTTCTGATCATTGAAGCATATGCCAAACACAAGGCCAAAGGATAGATCTACAATGAAGACATGTTTTTCCTCTTAGCAAGGACGACGTCATTTCAACATAGCCATTGCGACCAACAGGGGGTCACTGTCCCAACCAAGATTTGGGTTTTTAGTTTTGTACCAATACCAACAACAAATTACCAAACTTATTGGCAACACAGTGAGATAACACATGCATATGTTCAAGGCCGTGCTCGGCCCAAAAACTAAGTGGGGTCTAGTGAGTGAGAGTCAATTATTTGGCTAACGGTGGCCCAACTAGTAAAATATTGGGCTTCAAAGATGGAAAAAAATAAATTGAGTGGGTGCCTAGGCCCCAACTCGGCCCAATGTAGGTCCGCCCCTGCATCTTCGTAAGTGTCTAGGCTAATTTTCTGAATAGATGCCTTCACATAGTTGCATCATGGAGTTAGTTTTCTATGCTATCTTCACCACTGCTATTTCCAGCCAAATTCAAAGGGCTAGTTCTTTTGGCCCATTCTAGGAGAACACAGGCCCTCCCCAACTTCTCCAAAAATCTGAAACCCACATTCGTTCTAGGATAATCAGCCAAATTGGCTACCACATAAAACCTAACTCCATAGTGTTCACGATACATTAAATTTCAAAGGACCAAGGAGATAAATTTGCATCAAATGTCCAAAACTTTGGTCATGATTTTAGTTTCAGAACCCAACTACAAATTTTGATATATTGCTCCCTCTTGACTCTTAAAATTGTTTACTTTGCTCGCTCAAGACATAATAAGATTAGTTATCTAGACATGGGGTTGTAATAACAGTGGTTTTGACACACATTTGGATAGGGACATGGGTTGAAGTGAAATGTTTTGCAATGGCTAGCTAGCGCACTGCTCCTTCACCCAAGAGGTCCCGGGATTGATTCCCAGCGAGCCCCGGTTCTTGTTAGCCTACCCCAACTTGTTTGGAACTAAAGGCTTTGTTGTTTTGTTTGGGACTAAAGGCTTTGTTGTTGTTGGGTGTTTTTGCGAGTCTTAACCAAAGCAAAAACCTCCCACAAAATATTCTAATTTTCGATGCAAGGATTCTTATTCTTATTACAAAATGAATTACTCCCTCCGATCCAAATTAATTGACGCACACTTAGTACAAAGTTGTATGCGTCAACTAATATGGATCGGAGGGAGTAGTACAATGTTAACCACTTCGCACAGACTGGCAACCAGGTGATCACAAATTGTGCCTCAAGCAAACAAAAATAAAAGGCAGCTTTACTTGGCAAAGAAAACCTGCAACTTATAGATAGGTAAATCAATGGCCAGAACTTACTTTGAGACTAGCATGAACTAGGGCCATGATGGTTCACATACAACCAAATTCTTTTCAGTGAGGCAGTGACCAAACAAAATAGTTATTATAATTATACACGAGTGGGACATAATACAGAGTGAGATGTATGATACAGCGAGAATCAGAGAATTCTAAGTTGGCAACCAGGTGAGATTCCAAAGAATATGTGATCTGACATAGCTTCAAATTACAAGATATTACAACGAGGAAAATTTCAAGAGTGCCTTAAGGAGCAGCAGCGGGTTCAGGCTCACCATCATTTGGAAAACATGAGAGAGAGGAAGGTATCACCACCACCTACTGGAAGAATAATGCTACTAGTCCACACATAAGAGTAATCAAAGCAAGCGAGCTGCTTTGAGCCCTTTGGACACCACTTGCAACAACGTCTTTCTGGGGGACGCCTTCGCAAGAAAGACCTAGCTTGCCTTCTCGGCACTCGTGGGCAAACAGGCCTGGTGGGTACTTGCCATAGAGGTTGATGTAGCTGAACATTGTGGATGCACAGTCATTGCTTTCATCATTGATGTACGTATTAAATGGGCACGCAAATTCCTTGAAAGAATCGCAGCAGTCTTTAGGAGGATATTTTGGCCCTTTGCACCTGCTTGTGATGACCGTGTAGTTCTGGAACTCAAAGTTCACAGGACAATCTGAAACGAACCGGTATAAGTTAAGAGAAATATAATAGATCAAGGCACTGGAAATCTTAAACATGGGTACAAGCATGTCACAGACACCATCCATTACAAATGATGAATTAGGATCTATCTTGATGCTACTTGGTACAGTGTTAGCAATATGCAGGTACTGTTTAGTGAACAGAACATACCAAAATATGCTCAAAGCATTTTGTTCGTATGGCCAAGGAAGCGTGGAACCAAATTACCCAATGAAATTTCGATAACAAGCTTCAGTACCTGGACATTGCATGCCTTACTAGACAACAAGTTCAGGTTTTACCATCACAAGCTCAAACAAACCTCCTTTCTGTCATTTCATCATATGTATGTCAGTTTACCACGCTCTCGTGATCAGCACCTTGGCACCAAGAGGCAGCAACCAGCATGTTCAGAAATTCCACATCACGATTAATAGGTATGCAAGTATAATTAGATGCTACTATCCAGTTACAACTAGCATGCGCATGTACTAGTATGTACCGTGCGAACAACATGAAACGCGGACTAATCGGCAAACCATGCCAGCTCGACAATTCCTTTTTAATCGGTGAAGAACATCCTCGGGGAGCTATAGCCCTCACCCCCTGCATTCAACTCGTAGCACCCCAATTCCGCAATGTAATTATATCTAACAAACCAAGCACCACAATGTTCCCTCGATCGCTGTTTATTATTCCTCATCAATCACCTACAGTTCAATAACCGCCGATCCTCGATGCTACCCGATCTGACGACATGACAGCAGACGTTTCGTCGGCGTGGGAGATCAGGGCATGGACACCCCACGCATGTAAGCGGAGCGTGTAACCGAACTCCCAAATCCCGGCCCAATCTTCTCAAATTCTAGATCAAACTCCGAAACTGGCAAGAATTAGAGCGTGGAGCTCAGCGAGAAGGGAGGTGAGGTGGTGGAGGAGGAAGGAAACGTACCCCTCTTGGCCTGCAGCAAGGTCCTCCCCGTAGTAGATCCGGCGCTCGCCTGGAACACGCCGTCTGTTCAAAGCAAAACACAGCACAACGAACCCGTCAGAACAGAAGCCGCTGCGAAGCGTAACGCGAAGGACGGTGGCGGCGGCAGAGCAGGAGCAGGAGCAGGAGCAGGTGACGCACCGGAGATGAAGGGGGAAGCGGAGGCGAGCCCGACCAGGAGGGCGGCGAGGAGGAGGAGGAGCGGGAGCCCACGGCCGGCGGCCATCGCGCGTCCCTCCGCCCGGCGCACGGCTGGCTCTCCGAGCAGGGACAAAGGCTGTTGGATCTACGACGGCGGCGGCGGCGGCCTGGTGGAGGAGGTTGGACGGCGCGCGCAGACCCACCCACGTGAGCGCCTCGACTCTCCTCGCTGGTGCTTGTAAGCTCCACGGAGCGGGCGGGCGGGCGGGCGGTGCTACAGCTGCAATTAATTAGTGGCGCCGGATGCTGCTGCGAGCTGGAACAGGAGGCAAAGGGGAGAAGAAAGAAGAGAAGGACGTGACCATGCGGACGCGTTTTGTTTCGGTGTCTGCTTCTTCTTTTTTTCTCGCTGACGGTGGTTATTCGGATGGATTGTGGGACCCAGCGAGTCGGCGACGCGAGGTTATTCGGATTAGACAGGAGACAGAGACGGTAGATGGATTAGGGAAGCGGTCAAGGCGACGCACGTCTTGTGTTTGATCTCCACACAGCGAGGGTATTTTCCCTTGGCTGTTTCTCCTGCCGTCGCATGACAACTGTAAGGAATGAACGCACGCCGTATTAGTTCTGTTCTTCCGTAGGCGAGTAAAAATCGTTGAACCTTTCGGCACTTCCACCAAACCAAACCTCCTCCCATGATGCAGCACCGTCGTCTTCTGGTGGAGGAAGATGCCGTCTTCAATCTGGCAGCTGCCTCTTTCCTGCTTATGGCAAACTTGCTCGCAAGAACGACGTGCCGTTCGCCAGCTAAGCTTGATGTGGTAGTATATCTTCGAGTGCCACACAGCTCACCGCACGGCAGAATACCACTCAACATGCCATCCACCAACGATGCTTTGCACCAATCAACGACGGTGCTCAATAAAAGAGGTTTGTCTATTTTTGTCAAACATGGCGTGGCCAAGCCCAACCTACAATTCGGGTTGAGAACCCATGGAACGATGGTAGAAAAAAGGAACAACCCAGGGCTACAATTCGGGTTGAGAACCCATGGAACGATGGTAGAAAAAAGGAACAACCCAGGGCTACAATTCGGGTTGAGAACCCATGGAACGATGGTAGAAAAAAAGGAACAACCCAGGGCTGTACAAAATGCACTTTGTCGCTATTTCACTCACGTGAAAAAAATGCTGCAACACCATGTCCTGCTTATTTGGTTTGTTGCAGCATCAGGTCAGATGAGTGGCGTCACGAAAATAAAGAAAGTACGTATGAGCTACTGGGCAAAACTAGTATAAGCATGGACGCCATCAACCAAAGAATAGTGTTAATTATGAGAGCCAGCCTCAACTGTTCTGACAATGAAAATGCGCAGAAACATTCAAATACAGGCATATAGCAGATCAGGAGGCGCATAGAGGCAGAGAAAACAGAAAACAGACACAAGATGAGCTGCGCGTCCGGATTCCTCTTTAACTTTCTTTTGGTCTATATAAGCCGCTTTATATTCAGTTTATCTTCCAGGACGCTCTTTCTTTACCATCCGCTCCATTTTTCTCGGGTCACCAACTATCTATCTTATTAACATCACACATCTTTTTGATTGACCGAAAAGAGAAGTGAGACTGAGCAGCCATATACAAAGCAATGCTATTTAATCCTGTCGGTAAGCAGACACTGAAGTCGCCATCTCTGTTTTTCTTGTTAATGTACATTGCTGTGAGTTTATTATGTACAAAATTTCCTTCTCTGCACCAAACCAAAAAAAAAAAACAGCAAACGTTAGTGTCTCCCAAAATTAACCTCTAATATAAACCAAAGAGTAAATCCAAAATGCACAATATTACATATATCTCCAGAGACATGTCAAACACTGAATGTCCCTTTTAGATCACAATTCAATACTATTGTGGGTTGAAAATAACTGAACTGTGCGTATTCGAGAAAATAACTGAACTAACTGTATCCAGCGTTATAGTCCACAATGTGGCAGTGCTTACTCTATGACCAGACTCTGTCACGGACTCCAATGTTTCAGCCATCTGCATTTGTTTGATCACTGTTGCATGCAATACCTGGACGAACACATTAGAAAGAACGCCGCATAAATAGATGCACATATCGTACTGTGAATATTGACATTTTTTTCCTACAAAATTGGTCAAACTTTACGAAGTTTGACTTCAAACAAATTTTATATGCAGACTAAAAAGAAACAGAGTAAGAAATATAGATAACTGATTAATTATGACATGAGTATGCACCTTGCCCATAGTGTTTTTTTATCACTGTTATGCAGTTTCATAATAATGGCACCCCACAATAGCAGTGGAAGATTTCTTCAAAGTAAAAAGTGCATTGCGACTATTTCACTAGTGGTCCTTTTAAAAGTTGGACAGTTGGATTCTAACCGAACTCCTTGCAGTTTTTTAGCAGGTGCTCAAAGTTTCAAGTGTATCATAAACATGCATATGTCAATAAACAAAACAGAACTAATTGAGCCTACATTGTTCAAATTTTGCAAATTAGTCAAGCAGGCCATAAGTTTATTTATCAAGGTGCAACACTTTTGTGGTAAAAAGCATGATACAATTCTAAACTATACACGCTGCAAAACTGTAAGCAGCATAACGCTGTGACACTTGGTTAGACAAATACCTTCTTTGTCTTCTCCAGATCAAATTCAATGGATTTTATCCTATCAAAAGAATCCTGTATAGCACGATCCTTATCCTGTGGGATCTCAGGAGGCTTTCTGCTGAGTTGATTACACATCGACTCAAGTCTTTCAAGACGCTCCAGACAAGGATTTACTCGGTCTTCCTTTACTATCTGAAGATTTGGTTGATTACTCGGTACGGCTACAGTATGCGGATGAACATTTTCCAACTGTTGCTGATGGCGAGTGAACAAACGCAAAAGAGAGAGTACTTTGAGAATTACAGCAAGAACTTTTCTTGAAAATAATTTCAAAATCCCATCATCTGCATCGCCTTCACGGACATTTGGGGCACGACCTGCTAGTTTCAGCTCACATTTTAAGCATCAGAGAGACTAGCCACCATGGTGAGACAACAGGGATAAAATATTAAGCGCCCCATGAGTTTTGTAGATGTTAGATAGTGCATGCAGACCATGATTAGATACCTGGCTCAGGAGAAACTCTATTCATCGATGAATTTTGTCGTGTGTTGTACTGCCTTAATACATTTCCAGCAAGGTTATATCTTTTGTTGGACTCGACAGCTTTATCCACTGAAAGAGGTCGATCGTCTGAACAGCCGTATGTTGTTGATCCTGATTCCCTGGCCTACATGATAAAGACAGGAGATGAAGTTTGTTAAGAAATGCCATGGAGGATAAGGCACTCTAGATCTAGCAACAGCCTAACATTTTTTCTTCGAGGGAACAACGACCAAACATTTTAGGCATGTCGGGACCAAAAAGAAATATCTGTTATTTCCTTTTGTTCATCTGAATATAGGAGCTTCTAATTGGAAAGCAAGAACATGAATGGAACTTATTACTATAACAATGGCAGAATTGAGGGAACAATAATTTACTTCCTCACGGACTGGAGCCAAACTATGATATTCAACATCTTCAGGGGCTATAGGGGATCCAAGATCATCAACATCTGAACCTGATTCAGCATTTGATGTATCACTAATTCTTTCTGGTAACTGAAAGAAGCAAGAACAGTGCATAAAACGTTAAAACTGGAAAAAGATTTGACTCATTGAACAAATGAGAGCTCACAGATCGGATATTTCGTAATCTTGCCTTGAGCGCACGCAATCTTACAGAGCCTGTAATTGTTTCTTCTATATCAGATACTTGCAGGATATCCCTTAATGCAGATGATTCCATGCTATGTACGATCTGCAATAAGAAATAAGTTCATAAGCAGCTGTAGCAGACAAGTTGGATATCCTGTTGTACCACGAGGAATATGATACAGTAAGAGAGCACCAGCAGATTCAGTAAAAAAAACTACCTTCATAATTAAAGGGTCACTCCAAGGGCCTTTGTTGGACCTCAGGCATCCTCCCTGGTTAGTGCATGTGCACAAACCACCAAAAAACTCTGGTAATTGGCTGCAGATATATTCTGGTAAGCCTTGTACAACAAGCACAAAAACCAATCTTACACTAAAGGACCCTAACAACATAGAAGATTACCGTCACCAACCTTGCGTCAATAGCTTCAAGAAGCCTGCTCTGGTATTTTGCTCCTAGAACCTGTTATTGAAGATTATAGGTATGAAGCAAAGGAAACATCGCAATGTGGAAAGTGAACTTGGAACGCTTGTAAGACTCCATACATGAATTTTCGATGATGTTTTGGGGTCAAGAAGTCCCTTTATAGTGCTCCAGATCAGTTTGAAACCAGCTCCAGCATTTACAATGAACATTTGATGTAGTGTCTGCATAATTTAGCACACGAAAGGTAATCAGAACACTGGAAAACACAGGCCTATGTTTCATCAGTAAGACTTGCCTCGGGATAATAGTCACCATCTATTTTCTGCATACAGCGCACTAAATCCCTTGCAATCTTACCAAAGTTCTTCCAGCCCTGCATCACATGGAACAGATACAAACGTCATTTTCAACTATTTTGCAGATAGCACAAAGATGTTAAACGGCACTCAAAGATCAGACCACGAAATCATTCTACAATCAATCAAAGATACAGTTTGAAAGAAAAAATGTTGGAAATAAAATATCCACATTCATGAATGCATATAGTTGGATTGCAATAGCAGACGACCAATGCAATTCTAGCAATATCAACAGTTTTGAGGAATTGAACCTCTACACTACAGCTCTACCCAGACCTATAAGATGCAACCTAAATGTTAGAATCAAACAGGAGGCAGACTAAGGCATAGCCTAGTGGTGGGAAGGCTTTGGGTTTGTTGCACCAATTATACTGTACGGGGTTCCCTTACAGTTTTTCTGTCCAAAAAAAAAAATCAAACAGGAGGTCACCACCCCAGTACTGGATGAGAGCTTCTATGACTGATTGCCATCTGTAGCTGACCGGGTCGTCATTGCCAAGAGGAAGGGGCCAGATCGCTCAACAGTCTAGCCATGTGGCAACTCTGGCAGGTGTGTAATGACTGCGTGTTTGAAGGTGCAATGCTGGTCTGCTCTACTCTGCTCAATGTGATTATAACTGAAGCGAAGTTGTGGATGTTGGAAGGAGCCAAGGCACCAAGACGTTTTCCATGCCACACCCAGGCCACCAGACTTAGCAGCCAGCTGTACAGCTTGCCGATATAGCTGTTGCGCTTTTGCCTTTGTTTTGCTTGCCTAGGTTTTTTGCAGCTTTGCTTCCCATTCTTTTGGTTTTTTCGGTTTTGTTTTCTGCCAGGCTCTACGTTTTATGCCAATTAGACATTCCCTTCTTATACAAAATGAGACACATTTAGACGCGTGTTCAAGAAAAAATATTGGAATCAAATCCATTGTATTTTTATTTTATCTGGACAGAGTAGGAGCTAAACCAGCAGCATTCAAGAAAAGCCTTATGTTACTGCTGTTTCTCTCTAACTTCCAAGGACTATTGTGCCACCAAGCATCCTAGTTGATTTAGTCACTAAGATGTTTTTAAAGAAGTTTCTGAATTTTTTCTACATGCAAGCTTGTACATCTTCACAAATCCCAATAGTGACATTTTTGTTAGAACGGGTACCCTAAGAGGCTAAAGAGTGTAAGAGTTCCAACTTCTGCGAAAATTTCCAGTAGTATCATACTCCCTCCTTCCCAAAATATAAGGCGCCGATTGACTTTTCTGGTCTTTGTTGCATAACTTTGACTATGATTTTCATGTATTGTATGTCTATAAAATTAGTATACAAACATATGAAGTAAAATTGTTTTGCAAGACAAATACGACGATGCCTTTTATACATGTTCAATCCATGTACTTTGATATATATTTGTGGTCAAAGTCATGCATCAAAGACCGTGCAAAGTCAATCGCGCCATATATTTTGGGAAGGAGGGAGCAGCATATTATCTTATGAGAAGATGTCTTTGTGACAGGACAACAATGTTTCTGACTTCTGATAACTGCAGTGCAGCCCCACAAAGTACTCCCTCCTTCCTATAATATAAGAGTGTTTGACACTACACTAGTGTAAAAAATGCTCTTATATTATGAGACAGAGGGGGTACATATTTTAAGCCTAACGAATAATTTCAATGGAAGGTTTTATCAACTGAAGGTAGTTTCAGAAAAATGTTACTGCAAAGACGACACTTCCTTTCGCTAAAAAATTTACGTGTTTAGAGTCTAGACAAAAATTGCTGGCGCAGAGAAACCATATTTAGGAAAAGGACAATGAACATACCACGCCATGGACATCCAATATTGTGGTTGTTGTATCTATATGCTTTTGAGCAGAAATTGAGCAGGCAGGAAACTTCTCACGGAATGCTCTCTCGAACTCTTGCACATGGTACTTGATATATCGTTCCACTGTTGTGGTTTGCACAAGTTTATTGGGTTCTACTTTTCCAAGCAACTCGATATAGACAGGCCTTCCATCCTTGTCAACCCCATGATAACCCTGAGGATAATACTGCAGTACCTCCTCTAGCTCATGAAATTCAAAATCCTTCAATGATAAAAGTTAGTTGTCATCAGTATGCTCAACACTGTAAGGCAAATTATATAGCAGGCAGTCTTTCAAATTCACATCAAATGCATCTAAATCTGTACAGTGTTTCGTATATTGTCAAATCGGTCCTGAGAATAGACAGTGTTCTTACTTCCAAAATTGTGTCTGTCCCAAATTCATTCCTCCACTGGAGCATCTCATCCCACATTTGTGCTGCCTTTTCAACGTCGAACTTTCTAGCTTTCAAAAATCTGCATACCAGATATACCAGAATGAAGAATCACCAACTGGTATTTGAAGGCTGAAAACACCAATACGATGCAAAGTTTCATCCGTACTAACCTAAGCATCATATGGTAATCATCATGCCTTTCAGGCAATAGGTTCCTGGCAAACAAAACCTCGCGGAACGAGCTGACCGCCTGCTCTTCACCAGCATCCCTGACATCCTCTATCGGTATTCTCGGCACTCTGCAGTCCACTTTCCTCTTCCCCCTCTTCTTCAGCGAGTGTGTCAGCTTGGTTGAAGCGTGCAGCGCCTTCTTCCTCAGCGACCGCATCCTCCTGTGCTTTGGCTCGTCCTCCGAGTTCTCGGCATCCGCTCTGTCCCTCCTCTCGTCATTACTGACAGATATCTCTATGCCGTCGATATTGCTCTCTGAAACAGCACATCATAATAACCCATATAGCATTAGCTGCATTGTATCCATTAAACCCACATACCTACAGAGCAACCAACAACAGCCCATACCTGACATTCTCCGCAAATGCAGCCTAAATGATCAGGGGCCAGCCTATTCTAGAACTGATGATCACTGATCCGAAACTATATGTACAGCCACTGGAGCCTCCACTCTGCCACAAAACCAACACAGATTATTCGTTTATTTTTTGGGAGAGACAAACAAATACAGGTTAGAACTGAATCCAGGGAGTTGTGCTGGAAAACATCGAACTCGTGGCCAAATTATCCGCAACGAGTAAAAGCAGAAGACATGGAAACAAGCTCGGAAAGCGGTGGTTCCAGAAAGGAAAGGCGATCGCCTAACCTACATACGATAAATGCTCCCGCCGCGAGATCCAGTGCCGGCAACGGCAACGGCACCGGCACCCCCAACCGCCTCGGGAATCACGCGGACACCCGCAGCTAGATCCGATCGTCCGAACCCGACGCGCGAACAAAACGGAAAACCGGCAGCCCCGGAAAAAGCGGAGTCGATCCGTGCCGTACCTCGCCGGGGGAGAGGGAGATC
The DNA here is from genome assembly GCA_902687465.1 of Secale cereale. Classification (NCBI taxonomy): domain Eukaryota; kingdom Viridiplantae; phylum Streptophyta; class Magnoliopsida; order Poales; family Poaceae; genus Secale; species Secale cereale. The sequence goes on along the minus strand of LR738714.1, from coordinate 566,456,795 downwards.
CGCCGCTCGATCCGGATCGGGAAGGAGGGAGGCCGCGAGCCCCTCCTCCGCCACCACCGCCTCCGGCGCGGCGGAACGGTGGAACAGAGGGCTCGAGCTGGTGCGGACGGGGCGGGGCGGGGCGGGGCGAGCGGGCGTTTGATCCGCGCGTCTCTCTCTCTCTCCGCCTCCGTCCCCCTCGCGCTCACGCCTCCTTTTTCCGCCTACTCCTACTCCCTCCTCCCCGTGCTGCTGCTGCTGCTAGCGCGCGCCTACTCGACTGCTTCGGTTACTGTGATGCTGCTGGGTGGGCGCTGGCTGCGCCTCGTGCCTTCTGGCGGGGCGGGGCCCAGTCGTCGGTGGCGAGCGCGGCGGTGCGGGGTGCGCGAGGAGCGTGCGCGCGTCGCTATTGACCCGGGCGGGCGGATGGGGATGGCTGCCGCGCTCCCGCGTCGCTTTTGCGTGACTGCGTAACGCAGGGCCGAGCGGGGGGCGCCGACGCTCACGTGCGGGGTGAACCGGGTGGGGCCCTTGTGTCAGTCTTGTCTTGTCGGTATGGATGGTCGCGCCTTGTATTGCGTGCGTGATACCCGTACGGCCTGGCCTACCCCGTCGACGAAGATTCATGCGTGATCTCGCCATTTTACAAACTTTAGGCCAACTTCAGCCGCGACCCATTCGAACGTCCAGTTTGTCCCGATTCTGTACGTTTGGGTAGAGCAATGGGGTCGTGTCCGGACCTGTTCTGAAACGCGATGGTCGTGCGCCCAACGCGCGGACGCATCCTTCGGTCTCATCCTGTCTGTCACGGCCAAAAATGCCCATATATTTATATTTTAATGTTCAAAACTAGTTTGCACGTCCAAATGTTAATTGCCTGGAAATAAAAATACTTTACAATCCAATCAAAATTGTCTCCTATAAAATAGTTTTACAATCGAATCGAAATACATCTATTAGATGTGAGTCCACACGTGCTCAACCAAGTCATTTTGAAGATCCAAATGAGTGTGCCAATCACGTAGTTCACAATGGAATTGGGTAAATTGTTCAAACATGGTCGGTTCTTGGTGCAGGGGCTCAACATTTTCACCTTGAAAGTCAAATCCTTGGTCGAAGATGTTGTTATCACGCTCGTCTTCGACGATCATGTTGTGCATGATCACACAAGCAGTCATCACCTCTCGAAGCTTCCATTCATCCCATGACAGTGCAGGGTTTGGAATGATACCCCATCGGGATTGAAGCACGCCAAAAGCACGTTCCACATCCTTTCTAGCACTCTCTTGCATTTGGGCAAATCTCTTTCTCTTCTCACCTTGGGGCTTCGAGATTGTCTTCATAAAAGTTGACCACTGGGGATATATATCATCAGCTAGGTAGTATCCCTTGTTATACTGGTGGCCGTTGATCTCAAAGTTGACAGGTGGGGAGTGGCCTTCTGCAAGCCTTGCGAAGACCATAGAACGCTACATCACGTTGATATCATTGTGAGAACCTGCCATGCCGAAGAAAGAATGCCATATCCAAAGATCTTGCGAAGCCACCGCTTCTAATATGACAGTGCACGCTTAAACATGCCCCTTGTACAGGCCTGCCAAGCAAATGAACAGTTCTTCCACTCCCAGTGCATACAATCTATGCTGCCAAGCATGCCTGGAAAGCCTCTATCGGCGTTGATCGCCAACAACCTTTCTGTATCAGCGGCAGTTGGCTGCCTCAAGTACTCAGGGCCAAACACTTCCACCACGGCCTCGCAGAACTTGTACAGTGGCAGCAAACATGTGGACTCACTCATGCGCACGTACTCATCCACCAGATCGCCTGGAATTCCATATGCGAGCATGCGGATGGTCACGGTGCATTTCTGATAAGAGGAGAGTCCAAGCTTGCCAAGGGCATCAGTCTTGCACTCGAAGTATGGGTCATGAGCAACCATTCCCTCTCGGATACGACTGAACAGATGCCTTGCCATACGAAAACGGCGACGAAATTTATCCGACTTGAAGAGCGAGGTGTTCGCAAAGTAATCGGCATAGAGCAGGGTGTGGCCTCTCTCTCTGTTGCGGTTCAGGTTGGGAGCACGGCCAGGGACTAACCCCTGTACCGAGGAAGCTGCCGCCCAGTGTGGTCGTGAATGAACAGTGCAGCCACCACAGAGATCTTCGTCATCCGAGGACGAATCGTCCGATGAATAAATGAAGTGGTGGAAGAAAAATCCATCTCCACTGTCCATACCTTTGTGGGCAAAGTGTCAAACACCTTGCGAACGTGATGGCAAAGAGGGCGCGATGATCACCTCGATGCAGCAGGGGGGTGACGGAAGCTGTCGTGGTCCATATCCGTCACCGACAGTCGTATCCCCTCTGGCACCGGCTACGACGACGACGGCCAAATCTCCTCCAGTCGACGGCCAAAAGTACGGCGAAAGCGCGGGCGTGGTGGCGGCCATGTCGAGACGTGGTTTGGTATGGATGGCGGGGGGGTGCGCAGTGAGGAGGCAGCCGGAGAATAGTGGTGGCGTCGGTGGCGGGGTGGGGCGGGGAGAGGGGGTGGAGGCATTGGAAGCGAAGGGACTGCTAGTGTCCCCAACAGGTGGGCCACGGGGGGACAAGGGCGTGCGTCGAGTCCATCCGCGCGATGTCCATTTCACTCCAAACTCGGCGCAGATTTGGGCCGGGGATGGGTCGAAAACAGACGGAATCTGGACATTTGTTTGTTTGGGGCCGCGCGTTGGGCCGCGCTATTCGTCCGTTCTACCCCAAACGGACGCACCCGGACATGATGGAGTCACGCGCTGGAGTTGGCCTTAAAGCATCTCCAATAGTCTAGATTTTGGTGGTCCAAACCGACGATGGTCCAAATTTGAAGCACCAAAAAGTCCTTTTTACATTTCCGAAAAAGCTCAACTCCAACGGATGCTCCAAAATGGAGATGTAGAAAAAAGAGCGACTTCAACAGATGGTCCAAAACGAAGATTAAAACGACCAACTACTACTTCATCTCAACATAGTTCAAACATGAAATTCAACATAGTTTCATACATAAATTCAACTACTACTTATTCGAACTATTAAATGAAACTACTCCTCGCCGTCGGAGCTGTGGAACTGCTCCAAGAACTCATCATTGGTCGGGTCATCACACCCATCATCCTCCTCCTCGGAGTCACCCCAGTCCTCATCCGACAACTTGATAGGGATCACAGTCGAGGGGCCGGTCTCGTCCTCCTTCTTCACCCCCTTCTTTTTCGCCTCGACATCGCGCTTCTAGTAGTGCTCCAGCTCGGCCTGGACGTACTGCGGATGCTCTTGTGCAAACCGAGCCATCGCCGCCTCGTCACTCTCGCTAGGAGCAACGACAACCGCTGGTCTCTTCTTCGCCTTCTCCGCCGGCTTCTCCTCCATCCGGATGCCCTGTGGCACGAGCCACTCCGCCATCGCCTGGGACTCGACCTCCGGGAAGTTGAGGTCCGTCTTCGGCCGTCCGGCACGCCACACCACCACGTCGTAGGCACACGCGGCCTCATTGGCGGTGGGATACGTGCCGAGCCACCAACGCCACCCGACGTCGAAGAACTCCACTCCGAAGTTCCCAGAGGGCTTCGCCCTCACCCCGAAGAAACCGGACTTGCCCTTCGACGTCTTCTTCGGCGCCATCGGAGAGCGGGCGTCGGCCAAGCGCGAGTCGGGGCGACGATCGAGCGGGGAGCGGGGCGGCGGCATGCGGCGCGGCATGGTGGCGGCCGAAGTGGGGCGGAGGCGGACAGACCGGATGCGGAGGCGGACGGAGCGGGGCCTGGTGGAGGACGGACCGGAGGCGGACGGGGTCGGGGCGGGGTGGAGGCGGACGCGACGGGGCGGCGCTGCAGCCCAGGCGGGGTGGAATCAGCGGCGGGGGTCTGGATCTACAGCGGGGCGGCGTCGAGAGCTGCGGCGAGGAGGCGGCCGAGTAGGGAGCGGCGGTGGGGCGGCGGCGGGTGGGCGGTCGCGAGGCAGAAGGGGAATGAAGTGGCGGTTGGGCGTTTGGCGGCTGACCGCGGTTTTACATCAGTTGCGTCTCGCGATGTAAATTTTCTGCAAGTTCGCAAATTTCAATAGGCATTTCACCATCCTTAACTTTGAATATCTTCCAACATTCGTCATCCATTCCCTCTTAAAACTTAGGGGGGTTAAGTTTTAGGGAAGGGTTTGTTGGGAATCGTAGCAGAAATCAAAAAAATTCTACGCATCACCAAGATCAATCTATGGAGTAATCTAGCAACGAGGGAGAGGGGAGTGCATCTACATACCCTTGTAGATCGCGATGCGGAAGCGTTGCAAGAACGCGGATGAAGGAGTCGTACTCGTAGAGATTTAGATCGCGGTTGATTCCGATCTAAGCGCCGAACAACGGCGCCTCCGCGTTCAACACACGTGAAGCCCGGTGACGTCTCCCACGCCTTGATCCAGCAAGGAGAGAGGGAGAGGTTGGGGAACACTCCGTCCAGCAGCAGCACGATGGCATGGTGGTGGTGAAGGAGCGCGGGACTCTAGCAGGGCTTCGCCAAGCACTACGAGAGACGAGGAGGGAGAGAGGTAGGGATGCGCCAAGAGAGAGAGGTCAAACCGTGTCTTGGGCAGCCCCAAACCCCAAGTATATATAGGGGAAGGAAGGGGCTGCGCTCCCACCTAGGTTTCCACCCCTAGGGGCGGCAGCCAGCCCTAGATCCCATCTAGGGGGCGGCCAAGGGGGAGAGAGGGGGGCGCACCACTAGGTGGGCCTTAGGCCCATCTAGCCTAGGGTTCCCCCCCCCTTTCCTTCTCTCTTCGCCTTGGGCCCTGGTGGGGGGGGGGCGCACCAGCCCACCTGGGGCTGGTCCCCTCCCACACTTGGACCCACGCAGCCCTCTGGGGCCGGTGGCCCCATCCGGTGGACCCCCGGGACCCTCCTGGTGGTCCCGGTACGCTACCGATAGCGCCCGAAACTTTTCCGGTGACCAAAACGGGACTTACTATATATGAATCTTTACCTCCGGACCATTCCGGAACTCCTCGTGACGTCCGGGATCTCATCCGGGACTCCGAACAACATTCGGTAACCGCGTACATACTTTCCCTATAACCCTAGCGTCATCGAACCTTAAGTGTGTAGACCCTACGGGTTCGGGAACCATGTAGACATGACCGAGACAACTCTCCGGCCAATAACCAACAGCGGGATCTGCATACCCATGTTGGCTCCCACATGTTTCACGATGATCTCATCGGATGAACCATGATGTCAAGGATTCAATCAATCCCGTATACAATTCCCTTTGTCTATCGGTATAGCACTTGCCCGAGATTCGATCGTCGGTATACCGATACCTTGCTCAATGTCGTTACGGCAAGTCTCTTTACTCGTTCCGTAACACATCATCCCGTGATCAACTCCTTGATCACATTGTGCACATTATGATGATGTCCTACTGAGTGGGCCCAGAGATACCTCTCTGTCATACGGAGTGACAAATCCCAGTCTCGATTCGTGCCAACCCAACAGACACTTTCGGAGATACCCGTAGTGCACCTTTATAGCCACCTAGTTACGTTGTGACGTTTGGCACACCCAAAGCATTCCTACGGTATCCGGGAGTTGCACAATGTAATGCCCCAGATGTAACACTTTCCCAATATTGGCAATATATAAACTTTGGCTTCATCAATTCCTTTCCGGGCTCTTCTTCATATCGGGTTTCTTCATTTTGTCGTGTGCGTGTGTGCATTTCATCCATGTCATGTTGTCATGTGTATTGCATTGCTTTTGTGTTGTCACTTGCATCCGGTCCCACTCGTCTTTTCCCGTTGTCCGTTTCGAGTTCCGACGCTCTCACACGTGCCCGTGGCATCCCCGAGCCCTTCTTTCGTGTGTGGCCGTGTAACGTTTCCGGAATGGCTTGAGACTTGTTGTGCGATGTTGTTTTGGTACGTGTAGGCCGCTTGTCAAGTTTCGTCGCGTTTGGAGTTCGTTTGGTACTCCAACGGTTAATCTAGTGGGCTAAAAGAACCTCTTCTTTGAGGCCCAAGACCCCCTCCACAACAGCCCACCAACCCAGCACAACCCTTCCCATCATCTCGGCCGTCGAATTGTGATCGCGTGGCCGAAAACCGCTCCCCATTTGGAGTCTCCTAGCTCCTTGTGCCTATAAAAACGTCCCCTCATGTCATTTTTCGGGCGAAACCCTAGCCTCCTCCCTCCCCGCGCCGCCGGACACGTCCGATCCGAGCCCCTCAGCCTATCGTGACGTGCCACGTCACCCCGCCGCCGTTCCACCGTGCCGGCCCGCAAGGCCCGATGCGGGCCCTCCGCGCCGCCGTTCCGGGCCGCGCGCCCCTCCGCCCTCCGCCTCCGCGTCGGCACCCCGCCGCCGTCCTCCTCCGCGACGGCCGAAGCGTCGTCCTCCGCCGCCAGCAGCTCGCCCCCGCCGCCACGTCGCCGCCTGTGCGGGATCCGCCGCCGGCAACCTCCAAGCTCGCCGGCCCCCTCGCAGTCCCCGCCGTCGGGCCGTGCGCCGCCGTCGGCCGAGGCCGCCTTCGCCGTCCCTCGCCGGCCTCCTCCGTCGCCGTCGCCGGCCGGAGAAGCCGAGGCCGCCGCCCCACGCGCCGATCCTGCGGGCGCCGCCGATCTCGATCGGATCGGGCGCGCCGATCCAGCCGCGCCATGTCGAAACCCTAGCGGGCCCGCGGACCCACTTCGCCCGCAACCCGCTCCGCGACCCGCGACCCGATCCGCCGTGGACCTGATCCGCAGGTTGAACCCCTGTTTTTTTTTTGCTAAGTCCTTTTTGAATCTTGTTGTCTGATGGCATCTTTGCATGGCGATATCTTTTTGTGTGTATGTCCGATTTGTGCATATGATATGTCAAAATGATCGTGGTGATGTGTACTACGTTTTGTTCCATTGTGTCATGCTTGTTTGAGTCCATCTAGATGTCTTAATCTTCGTGACAAGAGTGCTACTTGTTATAAACTGCGGCTACTTGTTATTTTCATGCCATGTTTGAGATGTGATAATTTGGTGCATGTTTATCCAAATGAAGCAAATGATATGTCAAAATGTTCATCATGAGATGCTCTACATGTTGGTTGCTATAGCATGCATGTTAGAGTTCATATTGCCATGTTTATCTCTGTTGTAAAAGTGCATGTGGCTGTTAGGTTTTGTAACTTGTTACGAGATGCCTAGTTGAGGAGCTTGTTGCTATTGTTGTGTTTGTCCCCATGTCACATGCCCATATGTTTTAGATTCTCCTTCATGTGATCTTTGCTGTGGTGCAAACCATTTGCCATGATATGCCTTGAGGTGACTTAAACATGCTTGCAAACATGCCATGCTAATGTTACTGTTTTAACACTTCGTGAAATTTCACTAAGTCTGGAATCTGTCATATCCTGATGCTATGTTTGCTTGATGCCCTAGGCAAATCCATGTTAGTTTTGGGGTGGCCACTGATCTTTCCTTGTTGTATATGTTGTTTTCTATCCATCCATGTCCTCACTTGCTCATTTGGGTTGCTGTAGCTTATTTAATTCTTGCTCCCAAGTTGCTATAAAATATTACTGTCAGGTTTTTAGTGTCATGATCAAAATGTTGTAGCTTGTTGCTATTGATCCATGCCTCCTATGGAGTTGCTCCAATGGAGTTGTTTGTTGTAGGATATGTCTACTTCATGTCCATGCTTCTTGTCACCATGTTTGAGTGTTGTAGAGTATATATTTCTTGCTCCAAAGTTGCTATGTGGGTGTTATTTTCAGCCTTGCATCTTTTAATATCATCTTGTTAACATGTTTGGAGTATGTTTGCTTGGTGTTTGGGTGCATCTTGCACCGTTGCCATGCTTAACTTGTTTTGCTCATATCTTCTAGACCATAGCTCCATTTTAAACAAACTTTATATAAAACTTGACTAGAATTTCGTGTAATTATCATGGTGCATGTTAACTTGTTGTTTAACAACTTTAACTTAAGGTTTGTTCAGATCTGGACTAATTTCAAACTATGCATATGAGGACTTACCGGATTTGTCTTAAGTAGTTTCCGACCTCATTTAAACTTGTTGTTCTTACATTGTTTCTCTGTGCTTCCTACTTTTCCATGTTTTGCATCCTATATAGATCTGTCTTGCATCCTACTTGCTTGAGCATATTGTCTTGTTCTTGTGTTGTTCTGGTGTGCTTCCTACTTTGACATGTTATGCATCCTAAGTGCATCTGCAATGCATCCTAAGCTCTGTTTGTAAAGCGTCGCTAAAGCGTCGCTTAAGCGACGCTTTAGCGTCAGAGCGCCCTCGAGGCTCAAGGCGTCCAGTTCGCTTTAGTTCTATGTCTAAGGCGTCCGCCTTAGAGTTTAGAGCGTCTGAAACGTCCGCTTAGGCGTCCTGGTGGGCGCTTTAGCACATAATGGACGCTTTAGACATGCCAGGCAGGGGAACATAGGTTTTTGGCGGGAAAACTGGGCTGGGCAGGAACAAAAGGGCGGGAAACTGGGCTCACATGTGAATAGTAACAGGAGGGAAAAGAGGGACCAGAACGTGCAGCTCCTGCTCCTCCCCCACCACTCCTCTGGCTCTCTCCTCTGGCAGCAGCTCTCTCTCCAGATCTGGACCAGCTTCCTCTCCAGCCACAGCTCCTCCCCCTCCTCCTCTCCGGCTGCAGCTCCTCCCCTCCTCCTCTGACACACCACAAGGTATGGCCCCTACTCTCTCTCCTCCCCTCCTCCTCTGACACTTTGTATGCTCTTTCTTCCATGCTCAGATATGCTTTTCTTGCTCTGTTATGTGTTATGCTATACACAACTCCTTTGCTTGCTGTTAAGTGCTGCTGCTGCCTCTCTTATAGTGGTTGGCTAGTTGCTTTCTAATTAGTGGATGGATTAGAATAATAGCTTATAGCTCCTGATGCATGATGTGCTCACTGGTGGATTAGAATAAAGCAAGATGATGATGTGTCATGCTGATTAGAGTAATGGACTAATGGCCTAATGGGCTACTGGCTACTAATCTGCCATGCATGCTGATTAGTTTAATGGCTAATGATGTGCTCAGTGCTCACTGCCTCACTAGTTGTTTATAATAAGAATGCATGAGTACTACTACTTGATTGTGTAAGGGTTGCATATGTCATCTTTCTAGTTAGTACTTAGTACTGTTAGTAATGGTTGTTTAAGAGTACTTGGTTTGCTGCATGCAGTGTAAAGTGTAGCACCATGGCTGCAAATGAAGGGGCTAATGGGGAAGAGGATGTCTACGATCCAATGAAAGATCCAGCAAGGAAGCCACGCCGGTCAAATGATCCGGGATGGAAGTATGGGTATTGGCACAATCCTCCCAGTCGGGAATCTGTTGTATGCAATCTTTGTGGCAAGGTAACTACTGGAGGAATCAAGAGGCACAAGGAGCATCTTGCTGGCTGTGGTGGAGATGCGATTGGCTGTCCTAAGGCTACCACTGAAATCAGGAGAGAGATGGGAGCATATTTGGAGCAAAACAGGAGGAACAAGGGAGTAGATTATGATGACAACAATAATGAGGTTGTGGAGGTGAATGAAGATGGAACAAATGCCCCCATTACCAAGCCAAGCTCAGGGACAGCAGCCAAGAGGAACAAGAGAGCATTTGTTGCCAAGATGCAAGGAAGAAGCAAGTCTACTGTTGCTTCCAACAACAATTCAAAGCCAATTGTTGCCATGCTACGAAGAACACCTGAGGAACTTGTAGATGAAAGACGATCTGGGTGTTCTCAAAGCACCATGGAGTCCAGCACAAAGACTAAAGAAGAGAGGGAATATGTGAGTATCCAGTGGGCATTGTTCTTCTATGAGTGTGGCATTCCATTCAATGCTGCAAGTAGTAGACAGTTTGAGATTGCAATTGAAGCCTCTTGTCAATATGGTTCAGGTTACAAGCCTCCTAGTGCCTATGAGCTGAGAGAGCCATTGCTTAATGCTTGTGTCAAGGAAACTAATACTTTGAGGAAGCAACATGAGGCAGCATGGAAACAATATGGATGCACACTCATGTCGGATGGCTGGTCAGATAAGAGGGGATGCCATTTGATCAACTTCCTTGTTAACAGTCCGGAGGGCACTTTCTTCTTGGAGTCCGTTGATGCCTCAAGTGAATCACATAGTGCTCAAATGATTGCTGATCTGCTGGAGAAGAGAATTATGGAAATTGGGAAAGAAAATGTTGTGCAAGTTGTCACAGACAATGGTGCCAACTACAAGGCAGCAGGCCACCTTCTAGAGTTGAGGTTCCCTACACTATATTGGAGTCCTTGTGCATGTCATTGCTTGGATCTAATGCTGGAAGACATAGGAAAGTTGAAGGCATTCAAGAAGCCTATTGCACGGGCTAGACGTGTCACAACTTTCATCTATAGGCATGGAAGAATTCTTAGTCTAATGAGGAAGATGACAAAAGGGCTAGATCTTGTGAGACCCGCAACCACTCGTTTTGCCACAGCCTTCCTTACACTAAAGAGTTTGCTCAAACATAAGGCAGCTTTGAGGAGTATGTTTACATGTGCAGCATGGGTTGGAAGCAAAGTGGCAAAAACACACGCTGGATTGAATGTGCAAGACATTGTGCTCTCAGCTGAGTGGTGGCATTCAATTGAGGATTGCCTTAGAGCTTCAACACCGCTTCTTCGAGTGCTTAGGGTAGCGGATGGTGATGAGAAGCCTGCCATGCCAGAGATTACAGCACTTATGCTTTATGCAAAGGAGAGGATCAATCAAAGCTTCCCCCAACAAAATAAGCAACCATTGCTCAAGAAGATATTGGGCATTGTTGAGAACCGTTGGGAGACTCAAATGAATCATCCATTGTATGGGGCTGCTCTTTATTTGAACCCAGGGAAGTTTTTCCCTATTGTAAAGAGGAATGACGATGCCTTAGTTGGGGAGCTAAGGAGCTGCTTTAATGATGTGCTTGCAAAAACGGTGCTTGATGCCAATATTCGAAGCAAGATTGATCAACAAGCTGTGCTCTACGAGAACCATCAAGGAGTCTTTGCTAGTTCGTTGGCAACTGAAAATATTGAGAAAAAGGGCCCTCGTAAGTTGTTAATTGCAGCTTGTTGATTTCAGCATATTTACTCTTCATAAGTTCATATGTTTTTGACTGTTTCCTTTTATCACTTTAGTTGAATGGTGGTGTTCATATGGTGGTCGGGCCATTGAGATACAAAGATTTGCGAAACGCATTGTCAGCCTTTGTGCATCATCTTCCGGGTGTGAGAGGAATTGGAGCACCTTTGAATTTGTGAGTAAAGAAATCTCTTTGTGCTTTCCAATGGTACTTACAGCAAGCCATTTACTCATTTTCTTCCGCTGTTTGTAGATCCATACGAAGAAAAGGAACAGGCTGCAGTGGAAAAGGTTGAATGATTGTGTTTTTGTTTCATATAATCGCAAGATGATGCATAGGTTTCAAAAGAGGCGTGAGAAGGCAGCCACAGGAGACAATAGCTTTGACCCTTTGGTGTATGAGGATTTTGATTGGGGCAATGAGTGGGTTGACCCAACAATACCACTACCTCAAGGTGCTCGTGGGTGTCCTGATGACATCTCATGGGAGGATGTTGATGTGGCTGTTGGTGCATCTGCGAACCTTCAAGGTCGCAATCTTCCTAGGACAAGTACTACACTTCAAAGGGGGCCTTCATCTGTCCATGTACAGTTTAAAAGACAACGGAAGAGACCTACAGCAACACGTCCAACACTGCTTGAAGAAGATTGGGAAGAGGAGGACTTGGAGCAAGAGCAACACTCAAGTAACCCCAGCCGCAATGAAGAGGAGGAGGATTAAGACTATGTGCAGGATGATGATGATGTGAGCAATGACGATGAAGATCCAACCAATGATGACCAAGATTGTGAAGACAACACCAATGCCACCATGGATGAGTTTGATGACGGATATTGAGACTAGGAGATGGAAGTTGAGAGTTGAGACTTGAGAGATGAGAAAGTTGGCCAACCTGATTACCTGAAACCTTTTGCTATGCTGCTGTTATGTGAACATTTTAGTGCTATTCTAGTAGTAGTCCAGTACTTTAGTCTAGTTTGTGGTGTCTATGAATCAGTACTTTAGTCTAGTTTGTGGTGTCTATGAATCAGTATCTTACTATGGTTATCTATCCTGCATTCCTACTGCCCATTAGCTTCAGATCAGTCTAAAGCATCGCCTCGCTTTACGCTTCAGCGCTTAAGCAGTGAGGCGCCCCCCCAGCGCCTCGCTTCGCTTTACCGCTTTGAAAACATAGATCCTAAGTGCATCATACGTGCATCCTATAGATTGTGCATTGCACCTTGTTTGATTTCGTGCCTCGTGTGTTCTTGTGTTGAGTAGAGCCGGAAGCCGAGACCGAGTACGAGAACGAGGTTACTACCGAGGTTGAGAACGAGGAGCCGTCTTACGATCCCATCGACGACTCGACAGGCAAGATGACCTGACCCAGATATCAATACTATCTTTGCCTATTGCTAGAAGTCTCGCTCTTTAGCTTATTGCCTCGATGCCCATGTTTGTTTGTCAGCCTCCTATTGTAACCATGAATCTGTCTAACCACCCAACCTAGCAAACCTTTGTTTGGCTAAGTAAGCTTCGCTCAGCCCCTCTTATAGCATTGCTAGTTGCAGGAGAAGATTTGAAGATTCTTGCTTCATGTTGAAGTTATGTTGGGATATCACACTATATAAACTCTTAAACTAAATCATCTATATATTGGTAATGGGTGGAAGGCTAAGCCTCTTGCTTGGTGATTTGTTCCACTCATGCCGCCCTAGGAACCGTATAAACCGGTGTTATGTTCCTGGATTATGCGTTCCTCACACGGTTGGGGTTATGGGACCCCCTCGATAAACCGCTTAGCGCTAAGTCTTTTCCAGAAAGTCCCAACATTGGTACTATTTGCCTAAACAACTAAAAACTTGCATAGGGAGTTATAAACCCTCTTCTTAACCAACAACCCGGGCCAGTGCTCCACATGAGTGTTGGTCCAAACCGGGCAACCTGCGGGGCCACCTTGGGGGAACCCGAGGGCTGGTAAAAACCCGTAGCTTGTCCCATCCGGTCATGGCCTGAGACGAGATACGCGCGGCTACTATCAGGGTGTCGGCACGCCGGGAGGATTTGCTGGATTAGTCTTACCTTAGTCGGAGTATCTTGAGCACGGGATTCCGAGAATACTCGGGCCTTCCCACATTGGAGTTGCGACTCCGCGGATCATGGGCTCGTAATGGGCCAGGTTGGAACACCCCTGCAGGGTTTTGAACTTTCGAAAGCCGTGCCCGCGGTTATGTGGCAGATGGGAATTTGTTAATATCTGGTTGTAGAAAACTTGACACCATGTTCAGAATACACTACCAACGTGAGTAACCGTGACGGTCATTTTCCGAAAGGGGTTCGGGAAGTGAACACGGTGGGGTTATGATTGACGTGCTTAGATAGGATCACTTCGTGATCACCTTATCGCTCGTGGCACTTCTCTTCTCGCTCTTAACACGTAAGCTAGTGCTAGTGCAGCTGCAACCTTTCATCTTCCTTCAGCCTTGTTCCACACCCAAGGCTTAGATAGTTTTGCTACCCGGGAACGGGATTGCTGAGTCCTCCGTGGCTCACAGATTCTACACCACACCAGATGCTGGTACTATGGTGAACTACTCAGGTGATGGCACGGAGCTGTACTAGGAGTACGATGAAGAACGTAGCCGTTACTATGTGCACTATCACGATGATCAGTAGTGGTTTCTACTAGGGGCGATTCGGACCTTGTGGTTTTATGTATTTGGTATCTTTCATTTGGATCTTCACCCGTAGTCGGGTTGTGATGTTGTTTGGATGATGATTTGCTTATGTAATGTATTATGTGACATGGCGAGTGTAAGCCAACTATCCTTTTGCAATTTCATCCCTATTGTTACATGAGTCGTGCAAAGATACCGAACTTGAGATCATTCCAGAATGGGCTTATACCTTTAAGTCGTGCCTCGACACGTAGGAGGTATAGTCCCATCCTGGGCATTACACACAATCTCATGATCTAAGGAAAAGATACTTGACATTTAGAAAAGCTTTAGCATACGAACTACACAATCTTGTGCTAGGCTTAGGATTGGGTCTTGTCCATCACATCATTCTCCTAATGATGTGATCCCGTTATTAATGACATCCAATGTCCATGGTCAGGAAACCGCAACCATCTGTTGATCAACCAGCTAGTAACTAGAGGCTTACTAGGGACATGTTGTGGTCTATGTATTCACACATGTATCACTGTTTCCGGATAATACAATTCAAGCATGAATAACAGACAATTATCATGAACAAGGAATTATAATAATAACCATTTTATTATTGCCTCTAGGGCATATTTCCAACAGTCTCCCACTTGCACTAGAGTCAATAATCTAGTTCACATCGCCATGTGACTAACATCCAAAGAGTTTACTAGAGTTAATAATCTAGTTCACATCAATATGTGATTAACACTCAATGAGTTCTGGGTTTGATCATGTTATGCTTGTGAGAGAGGTTGTAGTCAACGGGTCTGCAATATTCAGATCCCTATGTATTTCACAAAACTTTATGTCATATTGTAGATGCTGCTACCACGTTCCACTTGGAGCTATTCCAAACTGTTGCTCCATTATACGTATCCGGTATCTCCACTCAAAGCTATCCGGATAGGTGTTAAGCTTGCATCGACGTAACTCTTTATGTCGAACTCTTTATCACCTTCATAACCGAGAAACATTTCCTTATTCCTCTAAGGATAATTTTGACCGCTATCTAGTGATCCACTCCTGGATTACTTTTGTACCCTCTTGCCAGACATGTGGCAAGGCACACATCAGGTGCCGTACTCAGCATGACATACCGTATAGAGCCTATGACAAAAGCATAGGGGACGACCTTCGTCCTTCTCTTCCTTCTGCCGCGGTCAAGCTTTGAGTATTACTCAACTTCACACCTTACAACTCAGGTAAGAACTCCTTCTTTGACTGATCTATTTTGAACTCCTTCAAAATCATGTCAAAGGTGTGTGTTCTTTTTGAAAGTATCATCAGGCGTCTTGATCTATCTCTATAGATCTTGATGCCCAATTATGTAAGCAGCTTTATCCAGGTCTTCCTTTGAAAAACTCCTTTCAAACAACCCTTTATGCTTTCCAGAAATTCTACATCATTTCGGATCAACAATATGTCATTCACATATACTTATCAGAAATGTTGTAGTGCTCCCACTCACTTTATTGTAAATACAAGTTTCTAACAAACTTAGTATAAACCCAAAAACTTTGATCACTTCATCAAAGCGTATATTCCGACTCCGAGATGCTTGCTCTAGTCCATGGAAGGATCGCTAGAGCTAGCATACCTTTTAGCATCCTTAGGATCGACAAAACCTTTCTGATTGTATCACATACAACCTTTCCTTACGAAAACTGGTAAGGAAACTTGTTTTGACATCCATCTGCCAGATTTCATAAATGCAGCTAATGTTAACATGATTCCGACGGACTTAAGCATCGCTACGGGTGAGAAAATCTCATCGTATTCAACTCCTTGAACTTGTGAAAAACTCTTCGCCACAAGTCGAGCTTCATAGACGGTGACATTACCGTCCATGTCCATCTTCTTCTTAAAGATCCATTTATCTCAATGGCTTGCCGATCATCGGGCAAGTCCACCAAAGTACATACTTTGTTTTGATACATGGATCCTATCTCGGATTTCTCGGCTTCTAACCATTTGTCGGAATACGGGCCCACCATCGCTTCTCCATAGTTCGTAGGTTCATTGTTGTCCAACAACATGACATCTAAGACAGGATCACCGTACCACTTAGGAGTAGTACATATCCTTGTCGACCTACGAGGTTCGATAGCAATTTGATCCGAAGCTTCATGATCAGTATCATTAGTTTCCTCTACAACAGTCGTAGATTCCACAGAAACATCTTTCTGTGTTGCACTACTCTTCGGTTGAAGTGAGGGTTTGACAACCTCATCAAGTTCTATCTTCCTCCCACTCAATTCTTTCGAGAGAAACTCCTTCGAGAAAGGACCCGTTCTTAGTGACAAACATTTTTGCCCTTGGATCTGAGATAGAAGGTATACCCAACTGTTACCTTTGGGTATGCTATGAAGATGCATTTGTCCGCTTTGGGTTCGAGCATTTTCTGGCTGAAGCCATAAGCATCACAACCCCAAACATTAAGAAACGGCAACTTTGGTTTCTTGCCAAACCATAGTTCATACGGCGTCGTCTCAACGGACTTAGATGGTGCCCTATTTAAAGTGAGTGCAGCTGTCTCTAATGCACAACCTCAAAATAATAGCGGTAGATCGGTAAGAGAATCATAGATCGCACCATATCTCATAAGGTTCGATTACGACGTCCGGACACACCATTATGCTGTGGTGTTCCAGGTGGCTTCAACTGCGAAACAATTCCACAATGTCTTAAGTGATTGCCAAACTCATAACTCAGAAAATCTCCCCTTGATCATATCGTAGGAACATGATCTTCTTGTTATGATGATTCTTAACTTCACTCTGAAATTGCCTGAACTTTTCAAACGTATCAGACTTTTGCTTCATTAAGTAAATATACCCATATCTACTCAAATCGTCAGTGAAGATGAGAAATAACGATATCCACCACACACCTTAATTCTCATTGGATCACACACATCAGCATGTATGTTTTCCAACAAGTCACTTGCCCGTTTCATTGTACCTGAAAACAGGATCTCAGTCATCCTGCCCATGAGGCATGGCTCGCATGTGTCAAGCGATTCAAAATCAAGTGACTCCAAACATCCATTAGCATGGAGTTTCTTCATGCATTTTATGCCAAAATGACCTAAGCGGCAGTGCCACAAGAAAGTGGTACTATCATTATTAACTCTACATCTTTTGGCGTTAATATTATTATCATGTGTATTACTATGATCAGGATTCAATAAACCATTGGGTGCATGACCATAAAGGTATTATTCATGTAAACAGAATAACCATTATTCTCTAACTTAAATGAATAACTGTATTGCAATGAACATAATCTTATCATATTCATGCTCAACGTAGACACCTGATAACATTTATCTAGGTTCAACACTAACCCCGAAGGTAGAGGGAGCGTGCGATAGTGATCTTATCAACCTTGGAAACACTTCCAACACACATCGTCACCTCGCCCTTAGCTAGTCTCCGTTCAGTCTGTATCTTTTGCTTCAAGTCACTAATAATAGCAACTAAACCGGTATCCAATACCCAGGCACTACAAGGAGTACTAGTAAGGTACACATCAATAACACGTATATCAAATATACTTTGTTGAAGTTGCCATCTTTCTTATCTACCATGTATTTGGGGTAGTTCTGTTACCATGTGACCGTTCCCCTTACAATAGAAGCACTTAGTCTCGAGGTTTGGGTTCAACCTTGGGTTCCTTCATTAGAGCGACAACTGGTTTGCCATTCATGAAGTTTCCCTTCTAGCCCTTGCCCCTTTTGAAACCAGTGGTCTTGCTAAACCATCAACACTTGATGCTCCTTCTTGATTTCTACCTGAAAGTGCAGTATATCGACTTGAGGGGGGGTGAATAGGCGATTTTTATGAGATGCTTCAAAACATGGTAGTTTTGAAGACAAAAGATAAACTCAATCCTATTAGTACGCAGCGGAAAGTAGACTACACTAGACAAGCCATAGTCATGTATTCAATGAAGTGAAAGCACGAAGACTAATAGCAGCTAGGCAGTAGGGATCAATATGGAAGAAGGAATGAAGCCAATCTCAACAGGTAGGTACTCAGTGAAGTCAATCAGATAGGGCAAGCATGTAATGACTTCACAACATAGAACAGTAAGTAAAGGGAGGGAAAGGATAGAACCAGTAGCTCGGGGAGGACAGTGATTTGTTAGACCAGTTCCAGTTGCTGTGACAACTGTACGTCTGGTTAGGGAGGCTGAGATTTAACTCAGAAGACCGCGTCTTCACCTTATTCCCCTTGAGCTAAGGACACCTAGTCCTCGCCCAATCACTCTGGTAAGTTTTCAAGGTAGACTTCCAAACCTTCACAGACTTCGTTCACCGGCGATCCACAATGACTCTTGGATGCTCAGAACGCGACGCCTAACCGGCTGGAGGAAACACAGTCCTCAAGTGTAATAAGTCTTCAGGTCACACAGACAGAAAGACTTTAGTGATGCCTAACACTCTTTGGCTCTGGGTGTTTTGGCTTTGTCCTCGCAAGGATTTCTCTCTCAAACGCTTCGGAGGTGGGTTGCTCTCAAACGACAAAAGCCGTGCAATAACTCTGAGCAGCCACCAATTTATGGTGTAGGGGGTGGGCTATTTATAGCCACTGGGCAACCCGACCTGATTTGTCCGAAGTGACCCTGGGTCACTAAGGAACTGACACGTGTTCCAACGGTCAGATTTCAAACACTCAGACGGCAACTTTACTTGGGCTGCAAGTAAGGCTGACTCATCCAACTCTAGATAAGATTTGCTCTTATAGTCTTCGCTCGAAGACATAGGATTTGGTTGAGCATCACTTCAGTCACTCTGACTTAGATCACTTGGACCCCACTTAACAGTACGGTGGTTCCTACGACTCAACAAAGAAGAAAAGGAAACAACGAAACATCTAAGTCTTTATTCTCCATAGTCTTCACACAATGTCTTCTCTTGTCATAGTCTTCAATATGATTATCTTCATATACCACCACTGATGGCAATGTCTTCATACATTTTTAGGGTCATCTCCGGTAGGTAAACCGAATCAATAAGGGACTGCTACCTGTGTTATCCTACAATTCTCACAAACACATTAGTCCCTCAACCAGGTTTGTCGTCAATACTCCAAAACCAACTAGGGGTGGCACTAGATTCACTTACAATCTCCCCCTTTTTGGTGATTGATGACAAACTGGTTGAAGTTTTCAACGGGGATAAAGATATGTGAAATTGTAAAGGATAAAGGTATTGTCTTCGTAAGTAGCAAGAGGCTCCCCCTGAAGATGTGCATATAGTTGATTTGCCTTTGAATGCAAATGCACATGGCAGGTTGTACTTGTGGAGATCCTCTTCAACTTATGAAGACAATTCATCATGCACAATTGATATGTCGAAGATAATGACATGCATAATGAGAAATGGACGTCTGCAATAATGACTAAGTGCGGAATATAAGGTAGCAGATGCGGAATTTATCATCGCATTACATAGTAGCATATAAAATGTAGCAGACGACCATCAGTTTAAGTGTTACAACTCAAAGAACCAAATGTAGCAAAAACGAGAGTTGTAAACACTAGGCAAAATATAAAGCACCCGCCCATATGGACCCGCTTGAAGACTATCAACTCATATGCTTCTCCCCCTTTTGTCAGTAAGGACCAAAAAGGTTTGAAGATATAGAGCCTCTACTCGTTCCCAGTTGGAGCAGGAGAGGATGCAGGGTCGACGTTGGTGTTTGGCGGTGCAGAAGTAGTTGGTGCAGTGTCGACACGCGCTGATGTAGGAGGAGGTGAGGTAGCATCATCTTGACATCGATCACCCTGGCGTCAATTGTTGCAGCGGAGGAGGAATATTCATAATCTTCAAGAGATGGAGTTCGATGCATAACAACATTCCTTGGAGGAGTGTGGTCAAACTTGAATCTCTCTGTGAAGCCATCGTCTTGAAGATCCGCTTCAGCACTTAGCAAGTTCAAACTCTTCCAAGACCTCCGGCAGGTTTCATGAGCAACAAAGACATTCTTGGTGGCAAGATTGCGAATGCGATTGACATCCACCAAGAGGCTTTGCATCTGACGCTTTAGTCAGTAGTGATGCTTATCCTGTTTGTGATGAAGGGCAACCAGAAGCTCTCGGTTATTGAGAACACGAGATCGCTTCTGATGCCTTTGGGCAATGGTGCTCTTAGTAGCTTCGGTTTCAGCGTGTCGAGGTAGACGAGTACGGCCAGCCAGAGGATAAATGCGTGAGACTGCTGTAACTCCTTCAATTCGCTAAGTGAAGCTCTGGTGATCAGCATTGTGAAGACTAACATGCTGTTTGGCAGGCTCTTGGTATATAGCTTCAGCAGACATATCAACCTCAGGCAAGAATATATGATGGTTGCGAGCAGATGGCTGATAGGTGATAGCTGAATGCAGCTTGATGAGGCGCATAATCCATGGGGCATAGAATTTCAGACCAAACAGATCAGATCCAGACATAGCCAATTGCCTAATGAAGAAATCTTGAGCATTGAAGCTGATGCCATTGAAGATATAGAAGACCAAAGTCTTCATCGTGCCTTCAAGCTTGGCTGATGAAGAATGTCCTTTGACGGGCCATAGAGTACGCCTGATGATATGATAGATGGTGCATGGCAGGTACTCTAGGTCTTCAACAAAGAATTCCTTAGGATATTCAGCATCACTTGGCAGATGCTTCATCATGCTTAGCATTTTGCTCATGTTGGGCTTGCGCTTCTGAAAGATGCTCTCCAAGGCTTCATTGTGCAATTGACAACCAGGTTCATACAGATCTCCTGGAGTGTGCAGGCCAGTAAGCTCAATGAGATCAAAGGCTTTGGCTTCATGATGGACATTGCATGTCATCCACTCAAGGACCCATGTCTTCGGATCCCTGCTGTAGCCTCGAATGTGGAGGGTTGCATAGAATTGCAGAAGCAGCTCTTCATTCCAATGCTCCTTATCAGTTACAAAATTTAGCAGGCTAGCATCACGGAAACAATCAAGAGCTTCCTCCAGACAGGGCAGACCAGCAATAGCTTCAGTGTCAAGACGCATATGAGGGTAAATACGCCCTTGATCATAGAGTACTCTTGAGTAATAATTGCGCTGCTGATGGCTCCAGAACCTAGCTGATGATATTCTTGGCTTGGAATATGGGTTCTTGGCGCTGTCAAAGAAGGTGTTGTGCGCAGTGAATCTATTGGCATTGAATGACCCTTGAGATGTTGCAATACTTGGAAACCTTGGCAGTCTTGGCTTAGGCTTCTGAACTTGAGGCTTGTGTTCAATATGATGATCAAACTGAGGACCAGCAGCATGCGGTCCAGTAGTAGGTGGTGGAGTCAGAATGGGCCACCGGACAGTAATGAGCTGATCATCCTGGTTGTATGCTTGCTCAATTGTATGGGGCCTAGGAGGCGGAACAGGAGCAGAGGCATTAGCTTCAGGCTGCAGATTTGCTTCAGGTGTAGCACTGTCTTCAGGCGCCATCACTTCAGGCACCATTGTGTCTTCAGGTTCTACATAAGCTTCAGCCATGACCACGTCATTGGCTTTAGTGTTGGTGGTGGCATCCTCTGTGTTTGTAACCTCCACTTCAGGAGCTGGAGGGTCGGACATGTTCTCCTCGAGAACAGGGGGTGTGGCAGTACGTTCATCTTCCGCTTGGGGTTGTTCTTCTCCTTGGGGTGATTCTTCTTCGGCTGATGCAGCCGGAATATCTTCAACCGTTTTGGCTTCAGATTCTGAAGGGTTCACAGTAGGAGCAGCATCAGGTATAGATGGTTGCTCTACTCCTTCTGGAACACTTGGGGCGACGACTTGAGGCCTTGGTCCTTTGCGAAGCCTGCGAAAAGCTGGCGACGCCTGAGGGGATGGAGGTTGTTGGGCCTCAAGGTCTTCATCTTCAAGCACCGAACTGGTGTCTTGAGTTGGCTGGGGTGTGAGTGGTGTATCCTATGGGTGATCAACCCACGAGTCATCCTGTGCAATTGGCGTCAATGGACGACCAATGCTGATGCATTCGTTTTTGTAAGAACAGGCGAAGATTCAACGTTGTACTCGATCTGAGGAAGGACTTCATCATCTTCAACATTGTCATGAGGACCAATGTCTTCAGCTGCGATGGAGTCAGCAGCTGGAATGTCTTCAGCCTCTATGGGAGCAGGCTCATGGACTGTCAGGCGACATTCTCTATGGGCAGATGCAGGGCGAGCAACTGAGATGGGCTCGACAAAGATAGGCTCTTTGGAAGCAGCCTTATCCTTCTTTGTCTTGTGCTTCTTGGTGGGTGGAGCTTCATCAGTAGTTTGCTTGCGTTTGCGAGCTCTTGCTTCAGCCACCTTTGTCTTCTTAAGTTCCGAAGCAGTTGGAGTGGCCTTAGGCTTCGTGCCGGTCATGCTGGCAGGGAAGACTATGCTAGGCATTTCCTGCCTTGATTCTTCAGCTTCGGGCATAGGTTGCTTCTTCTTCTTCTTGGCAGCCATCCTTGGGTCAATGCCAGGACGCCCAAGGGCCTTGCGCTTTTCAGCTTCATTGAAAGCTTGAACACATTTGTCAGCCAAGTCCTTGATCCGCTCACGAGAACCTTTGGCTTCATCACGCCTCTGACGAAAGGCTTCCTTGAGCTCATGCATCATAACTTTGAAGTTTTGAATCTCTTGAACGCTGAGCTTGTCCATATGCTTCTTGAACTAAGCCTTTTCATAATCGATCTTTTGCTTCAGCTCAACAATTCTCTGAGCCAGAGCTAGCTCAGAAGCAATGGCGCCATGGAAGGAGATGCTGAGGCTAACTGGAAGTTAAAGATCGTCGAAGCTGAGGTTGGGGGTGTCAAACCATTCATCAATGAAATTATTGAGCACTTCCACGTCAAAGAGCGGCAAATCATTGAAGATTTCAGCATCTTGCTTGCTCTTGATCAGTTGCTCCAGAGCATCATCACAGATCCTCATCGCTCGAGAGATCAAGGGCTTCATTGGCAGTCTTCAGAACAGCGTTAGGAGTGAGAGCTGGACTGGGGTTGCGTGATGACTTCTTCCTCAGCTGTCTGCTCTTGGAGATGCGAGAGTGTTCCTCAGATTGCACACTTGGCCGGTGGAGCAGTGGCCAAAGGCTTCACTCTTGAAGCAATTGGTGGAGTTGTCTTCGAAGCCTTGGATTTCTTCTTCTTGGGCTTCGGGGTTGCAGGCGCTTCTTCAGAATCAGCTTCATCTGAAGGTTGATCCACATCTGCCCCTTGAACCCTGATGTGACTGATGAGGCCTTCTAAGTTGTAGAAGGGCCCGACCAGGTTTGGTTTAGCTTCGCGCGAGCCATCAGCGCGGGGCGCAGAGGGGCCGGGATTGAAGTCCAACCCCCAATTCTTCTTGTTCTCTTTGGCTGAGTTCTTGGCATATTGAAGATTGCGCTTGAACAAATTGTCGTCGCGACACCAGAGCAGAGAACTTGGATCAGCATCAGTAGGTTGAGGCCCTCTGACCATGCAAGGGTAGAAGCCTTGAGCAATGGCTTCAGCACGAGTCTTGGAGGGAAGATTTTTATAGGTGATATCTCCCCATGGATGCTTGATGGCGTTCTTTTCAGCATACTCTTGGGTCACGAACCTATACTTGAACCACTGTTCAGCCCAATATCTTCGAATCCATTGGATTCGTGTCTTCCTCTGATTATAATCCTCCTCTGGATCAGTCTTGTACATCTCAATGAGATCAGGAGGCAAATCTATGGAGGTGTTGCCACAACGCTGTCTGCCACCCTTTCTAACTGTCTTGTCAGTTGCCATTGGCTTCAACCTGAAGGGCTTCAAACTGAATGGCTTCAAAACTGGCAAATGCTTCGGTCTGCTGGTCAGACAGGAACTGTCTTCAAGGGAGTGAATGTGACGCTGCAAGAATTCTGCAAATGAATGCAGACTATGAGAACCAAGGGATTCTCCCACGGACATGTACCTATGACATCATTAGAGATGCGAGGGAAGGGGAAGAGGTCATATGCATTCTCAGAAGTTTTTGAAGATAAAACAGTTTTGAAGACTTTGACCTCATAGCGCGAAGACATTTACTCATATGATGAGAGTTGGTTCCAGATTTGTACGAATCCACGAATAGGTACAAGTGAGGAATCTAACTATGTTTGAAGCATACGTGAATGTACTAGGCAAGGTATGAGATGCAGACAGGATAGATCTATATATTTGTGTGGGCAAAAACCTCTTGTGGTAAAAGTGATAAATCTCTATGGATCAAGAAGATGGTAAAAGGTAAGTTTTATTTACCACACGATGAACTGCTTAGACGGAGAGGAGTTAGATGCCTAGCAGTTCGATCTTCCGTGCCCTAACTTGGCGACGGATGACAGCTACGGCGGCGGCGGAGTAGAAGATGTCCGTGGCCGGCGTGAGGACGGCGTCGACGAGGTTGCGGCAGCGAAGCGCTTCGTCGCCGGCGTCGTCAAGAGCTAGCGGAGGCGCTAGGGTTGGTCGAGGTGGAGAGGTGGTAGAAGAACTTTTGACCGTGATGGGACGTGCATTTATAAGCATGGGAGACGGCGCAGCGCAATTACGCAGGTGCCCCTGGCGGTTCACATACGAGGGACACGTGGCGGTCATGTAACGCATTGGGAGTTGTCCCACGATCCCACGTACACCACGAGTGTCGGAGTGGTCGTTCCGGCTTCTCCGAGTTTCAGGCATAAAGGATGGAGCATTAAAATCAGATTTAAAGTTTGTCTTCGTATCTTCTGCTGACAAGGATGCAGAGAAGATATTCGACAGATTCAATAGAATGCATATGATTTGGACAGACAGAGTGTGACATGAGAAAGCATAGAGAGGTTAGGGTCCGATCACATTCACTTAGTTCAAAAGATTCAAATACGAAGACATAGCTATAAGTGAATGCTGTTGAGGACAGAACACAACTCTCTATATATATATGTCCTATATGAAGATAAACCAGGTGCGAAGACTTTGCGAATGTAACACCACGAGAAACACTTCAAACAAGAATTTGGTGGTGGCGTTACCCACCATATAGGAAGTATTAGACCCAGACACGACGCACAATTATCGTGGCGCTCCGAAGTCAAATTCCATGTTAATGTTTTCACACTTAGAATGTAAGTCTTCATTGATTGAAGATATACTTTACCTCGTGTGTTGCACATCTAAGTCATCAATATGCATAAGTGTTAGGATGTGTGCCTGATTACATGACATTTGAGGATTCTAAGATATTTAGCTCACACCGCAACTTGCAAAACCTTTTCTCATCCAAGGGCTTTGTGAAGATATCTGTCAGTTGTTCTTCAGTGTTGACGTGTATGATATCAATATCTTCCTTCATGACATGATCTCTGAGAAAGTGATGACGAATTTCAATGTGCTTTGTCTTCGAGTGCTGAACTGGGTTGTTGGCAATCTTGATAGCGCTTTCATTATCACAGTAGAGTGGCACATGCTTCAGATGGACGCCATAGTCCTTGAGCGTTTGCTTCATCCAGAGAAGCTGAGCGCAGCAAGATCCAGCAGCAATGTATTCAGATTCAGCAGTGGAGAGTGATACACAGTTCTGCTTCTTTGAAGACCAACAGACAAGAGAACATCCTAGAAAGTGACATGCGCCTAATGTAGACTTGCGATCAACCTTGTCACCAGCATAATCAGCATCTGAGAATCCAACTAGATCAAACTCTGAGCCCTTTGGATACCATAATCCTAGTGTTGGGGTGTAAGCCAAATATCGAAGTATTCGCTTCACAGCTAAGTGATGCGACTCCTTTGGTGCCGCTTGATATCGAGCACACATGCAAACACTAAGCATAATATCTGGCCTAGATGCACATAAATAAAGCAAAGAACCAATCATGGAGCGGTATACCTGTTGATCAAACTCTTTACCATTGGCGTGGGACCCAGATGGTGTTTAGCAGGCATTGGCGTCGAGTACCCTTTGTAGTCTTGCATTCCAAACTTTTTCAGGCAGTCTTTAAGGTACTTCTCTTGAGATATGAAGATGCCATTGCTTTGCTGACGAATTTGAAGACCAAGGAAGAACTTCATCTCACCCATCATGGACATCTGATATTGCTCTTGCATCATGTGACGAAACTCATCACTGTATTTTTTGTTAGTGCAGCCGAAGATAATGTCATCCACATAGATTTGGCAGACAAATAGTTTATCATCATATGTTTTCGTGAAGAGTGTGGGATCTAGGGATCCAGGTTTGAAGCCTTTGCTCTTCAGGAAGTCTTTGAGTGTGTCATACCAAGCACGAGGCGCTTGTTTGAGGCCATACAGTGCCTTGTTGAGTTTGTATACCATATCAGGACGTTTTGGATCTTCAAAGCCAGGTGGTTGTGCAACATACACTTCTTCTTCAATCCTTCCATTGAGAAAGGCACTCTTTACATCCATTTGATATAGAAGTATGTTGTGATGATTTACATAGGCTAGCAGTATACGAATAGCTTCAAGTCTGGCCACAGGAGCAAATGTTTCATCAAAGGCAATCCCTTCGACTTGAGTGTATCCTTGAGCAACGAGACGAGCTTTGTTTTTGACCACTTGACCATGCTCATCTTGCTTGTTGCGATAGATCCATTTTGTGCCTATTATGTTGTGCTTGCGAGGATCAGGACGCTTGACAAGTTCCCACACATTGTTCAGCTCAAACTGTTGAAGCTCTTCTTGCATTGCTTGAATCCATTCGGGTTCCATAAAAGCTTCAGCAACTTTCTTGGGTTCAGATATTGAGACAAAAGCAAAGTGCCCATAGAAATTTGCAAGCTATGTTGCTCTTGAGCGAGTAAGTGGACCAGGAGCATTTATGCTATCAATTATCTTTTCAACTTGTACTTCATTTGCAACACGAGGATGAGCTGGACGAAGATTTTGCTCTTGCTGTACATTGTCATCGTCAGGAGTGTTGTCTTCAGGCAGAGCATTGTCGTCAGGTTGATTTGGAGCAGAGATGATGAGTTCCTCGTTACGTTGTGCTTCAGAGGGCATGATCTCACCGGTTCCCATTAGCTTGATAGATTCATTTGGTGAAGCCTCATCTAGCACAGTTGGTAGGGACTCTTTTTGTGAACCATTTGTCTCATCAAACCGCACATCCACAGTTTCAACAGTTTTATAGAGAAAGATGTTGAAGACTCTGTAGGAGTGTGAATCCTTTCCATATCCGAGCATGAAGCCTTCATGTGGTTTTGGTGCAAATTTTGACTTGTGATGAGGATCCTTGATCCGGCACTTAGCTCCAAATACTCTGAAGTAACTTACGTTAGGCTTCTTTCCAGTGAGGAGTTCATAGGATGTTTTCTTCAGAAGCTTGTGAAGATAAACACGGTTGATGATATGGCATGCAATATCAATAGCTTTGGGCCAGAACCTTCTTGGTGTCTTGTATTCATTGAGCATCGTTCGAGCCATCTCAATTAGAGTTCTGTTCTTGCGCTCAATGATCCCATTTTGCTGAGGTGTATACGGGCTGAGAATTCATGAGTGATTCCCGTTTCATCCAGATAAAGATCAAGGCCAGTGTTCTTGAACTCAATGCCATTGTCACTTCTGATATGCTTGATCTTGACGCCATAGTTGTTCATGGCACGGTTGGCGAAGCGTCTGAAGACATCTTGTACTTCAGTCGTGTAGAGTATTATATGCACCCATGTGTATCTTGAATAATCATCAACAATGATGAAGCCATAGAGACAGGCTGTGGTAGAGAATGTGGAGTAGTGAGTAGGGCCAAATAAGTCCATGTGAAGCAGCTCGAAGGGTTTGGATGTGGTCATGATTGTCTTCGAGGGGTGCTTGGCTCTAGTCATCTTCCTAGCTTCACAGGCACCACATAGATGATCTTTCTTGAACTTGACTTCCTCGATGCCTATGGCATGCTTCTTCTTTGCAAGAGTGTGCAGGTTCCTCATGCCAGTGTGTCCTAGCCTCCGATGCCAGAGCCAACACTCTGAAGCTTTTGCTAGAAGACATACGGCCATGTGTGGTCCAGCTGAGAAATCTACCATGTACAGATCACCTTTTCTGTATCCTTCAAATACTAAAGACTTGTCAGATTCCATTAGTACAAGGCAACAAAATTTTCCAAAGATCACAATCATGTTTAAGTCACAAAGCATTGAGACAGACATTAAGTTGAAGCCAAGAGATTCAACAAGCATGACTTTATCCATGTGCTGATCTCTTGAGATTGCAACTCTACCTAGACCCAACACTTTGCTTTTACCAGTATCAGCAAATGTGATGTGACTCTTGTTAGATGGACGTAAGGTTGAGTCCATGAGAAGATTTCGATCACCAGTCATATGATTTGTGCATCCGCTATCCATAATCCATTCTGAAGACTTTGGTGTCACTCCCTACAATGCAGTTAGGAGGATAGGCTTCACCAAAAGCCATTATGAAGTATAAACATTTGACGTATAAGTGGATTATGAAAGGTCATACGAAGATTGGAACTGATAAGATGTTTAGCAAGTGATTCATGAGCAGTATGAGCAGTAAGACATTTGGGCATTTGATCTTGTGCCCAACAAGTGTTTTAGGTCCCCAGCAATAGCATCAGAAGCTTTTGGTTTTCGGCTGGAGACCTTTCCCTGCAAGAGAAAGTTAGTTCTTCTTAACCACCCACATTTTCAGGGGTGGCTTAGAAGCAATGAGTCTAAGAGCAGCATCTGAGAATTTTGGCTTTGAAGCCCTAGCAAATAATCTTGCAGGAGGAGAATAATACTCATAAGAATAGGCAGAAAAATTCTTTGTTTTATGAATATAGCGGTTTGAAGAAACACACTCATATTCATGGGTCTGAGTATGATTTCCCTGCAAAACATCCGCGTTAGGGTGACTCAGGTGAGTCCTTTGTCTGTATGAAGCCTAGGACCATATGAAGCCTTTGGTCTGGGGTTTGTCTTCTTCCCAGGAGGTGTCATGATGACATTTGCTGGAAGTTTCTCAAGACAACCTTTGGGTACCCAGATCTTCTTCATAGGTGGCCCGTTCCTGCAGTTAGTACCAATATACCTGGCAAACACTTCACCACTTTGATTCTTAAACAGTTTATAGTTTGCATCAAAGGATTCATCAATGATAACAGGATTAGCACAAGTGAAGCCAGATAGGGTAGATGGATCCACTGAAGGTTCCTTTGCAGCAACCCATGTGGTTTTGGGATACTGCTCAGGCGTCCAGCATGAACCATCAACATTCATTTTCCTGTCGAACCCAACACCCTCTTTCCTAGGGTTTCGATTCAGTATCTGCTTTTTGAGGACATCACATAGAGTCTGATGCCCTTTGAGGCTTTTGTACATCCCTGTTTCAAGCAAAATCTTCAACCTATCATTTTCATCAGCAATAGTAGTGGTATCCTCAACAGAGGGGTTAGTTACCACATCAGTAGTTGAAGATATTGCAACAGTGGCGGCAGTAGAACATTTAGCAACAGATGTAGCATTATCACGCTCAATGCATTTTAGACATGGTGGTTGAAACTCTTCGTGAGTGGAGCTGATCAGTTGTGCGCGGAGTGACTCATTTTCTTTTTGAAGATCTTCATGAGCCGCTTTCAATTTCTCAAGTTCTCGTTTCCTTTTAATGTAATCGTGGGAAAGCTTTTCATGAGTTTTTGAGAGTGATTCATAAAGACCTTCAAGTTCCTTGTACTTATCATGAAGATTTTTTATGTCTTCAATTAAGGACTGAGAACGGGTCATTTCCGCGTCCAACATGTCATCGCTTTTGTCTAACAGTTTTTGAATATGTTCCATGGCTTTCTGCTGTTCAGTGGCAATTTTAGCAAGTGTTTTGTAGCTAGGTTTTGATTCACAATCAGAGTCATCTTCACTGGATGTTTGAAAGTAAGCATCGCGTGATTTTACCTTGGCACCGCGTGCCATGAAGCAGTAGGTGGGAGCAGAGTCGTCGTCCTCATCATCAATGTTGGGGACGGGGCCATTGTCTTCAGTGTTGAAGATGGACTTGGCCACATAGGCAGTGGCTAGAGCCAGACTCGCAGCACCAGAATCAGACTCCTCCTCTGACTCCACCTCCGCCTCTTCAGAAGCAGACTCTTCCACAGAATCCATCTCCTTGCCAACAAACGCGCGAGCCTTGCCAGATGAATTCTTCTTGTGTGATGAATACTTTGATAAAGACTTGGAAGAAGACTTTGAATATTTATTCTTTTTCTTGTCATCAGAATCATATTCCTTGCTCTTCTTCTTCTTCTTCTTCTTCTTCTTCTCATTGTCCCACTGAGGACACTCAGAGATGTAGTGACCAGGTTTCTTGCACTTATGACATGTTCTCTTCTTGTAGTCATGGGTAGAAGCTTCATCATTTCTTGAGCTGGATCTTGAAGACTTTCTGAAGCCTTTCTTCCTAGTGAATTTCTGGAACTTCTTCACAAGCATGGCAAGCTCCTTTCCAATGTCTTCAGGATCATTAGAACTGCAGTCAGATTCTTCTTCAGATGAAGAAACAGCTTTTGCCTTTAAGGCACGAGATCAGCCATACTTGGGACCATAGATGTCACGTTTCTCAGATAGCTGGAACTCATGTGTGTTGAGCCTCTCAAGTATATCAGACGGATCGAGAGTCTTGAAGTCAGGACGTTCTTGAATCATCAGGGCAAGGATATCAAATGAGCTGTCGAGTGATTGCCAAACTCATAACTCAGAAAATCTCCCCTTGATCATATCGTAGGAACATGATCTTCTTGTTATGATGATTCTTAACTTCACTCTGAAATTGCTTGAACTTTTCAAACGTATCATACTTTTGCTTCATTAAGTAAATATACCCATATCTACTCAAATCGTCAGTGAAGATGAGAAATAACGATATCCACCACACATCAAGGTGGCAACGGGGACGGGGATGACCGGGGATGACTCCACCATCCCCGCCCCGATCCCCGCCAATCCCCATACCCGCGATCCCCATGAAGCTTCGCGGGGACAAAATGCCCCCCATCCCCGTTAATAGCGGGTACCCGGTACCCGTCGGGTATCCATGGGGATTTCAAAGCTGACTAGGATAAGTGAGATTGGAGAAGACATGGTTGTTGGGAGAAGTGGAGAAATATAATTGTGTGAAATATCTAGGTATTAATCTATATATTCTGTATTTTAGTACGAATGGCATAGTTTTCGGGTATCCATGGAGTCCCCATGGGGGATTTTATACCAATCCCCGCCCCACGAGACTAACGGGTACCCACCAAACAATACCCATGGGGATAATTTGCCCCCATCCCCGCTCCATGACGGGTAAATCCCCGCGGGTACCCATCCCCACGGGGAATATTGCCATCTTGAACCACACACCTTAATTCTCATTGGATCACACACATCAGCATGTATGATTTCCAACAAGTCACTTGCCCGTTTCATTGTACCTGAAAACATGATCTCAGTCATCCTGCCCATGAGGCATGGCTCGCATGTGTCAAGCGATTCAAAATCAAGTGACTCCAAACATCCATTAGCATGGAGTTTCTTCATGCATTTTATGCCAAAATGACCTAAGCGGCAGTGCCACAAGAAAGTGGTACTATCATTATTAACTCTACATCTTTTGGCGTTAATATTATTATCATGTGTATTACTATGATCGGGATTCAATAAACCATTGGGTGCATGACCATAAAGGTATTATTCATGTAAACAGAATAACCATTATTCTCTAACTTAAATGAATAACCATATTGCAATGAACATGATCTTATCATATTCATGCTCAACGTAGACACCTGATAACATTTATCTAGGTTCAACACTAACCCCGAAGGTAGAGGGAGCGTGCGATAGTGATCTTATCAACCTTGGAAACACTTTCAACACACATCATCACCTCGCCCTTAGCTAGTCTCCGTTCAGTCTGTAGCTTTTGCTTCAAGTCACTAATAATAACAACTGAACCGGTATCCAATACCCAGGCACTACAAGGAGTACTAGTAAGGTACACATCAATAACATGTATATCAAATATACTTTGTTGAAGTTGCCATCTTTCTTATCTACCATGTATTTGGGGTAGTTCCGTTACCATGTGACCGTTCCCCTTACAATAGAAGCACTTAGTCTCGAGGTTTGGGTTCAACCTTGGGTTCCTTCATTGCAGCGACAACTGGTTTGCCATTCATGAAGTTTCCCTTCTAGCCCTTGCCCCTTTTGAAACCAGTGGTCTTGTTAAACCATCAACACTTGATGCTCCTTCTTGATTTCTACCTGAAAGTGCAGTATATCGACTAGAAGGGGGTGAATAGGCGATTTTTATGAAATGCTTCAAAACATGGTAGTTTTGAAGACAAAAGATAAACTCAATCCTATTAGTACGCAGCGGAAAGTAGACTACACTAGACAAGCCATAGTCATGTATTCAATGAAGTGAAAGCACGAAGACTAATAGCAGCTAGGCAGTAGGGATCAAAATGGAAGAAGGAATGAAGCCAATCACAACAGGTAGGTACTCAGTGAAGTCAATCAGATAGGGCAAGCATGCAATGACTTCACAACATAGAACAATAAGTAAAGGGAGGGAAATGATAGAACCAGTAGCTCGGGGAGGACAGTGATTTGTTAGACCAGTTCCAGTTGCTGTGACAACTGTACGTCTGGTTAGGGAGGCTGAGATTTAACTCAGAAGACCGCGTCTTCACCTTATTCCCCTTGAGCTAAGGACACCTAGTCCTCGCCCTATCACTCTGGTAAGTCTTCAAGGTAGACTTCCAAACCTTCACAGACTTCGTTCACCGGCGATCCACAATGACTCTTGGATGCTCAGAATGCGACGCCTAACCGGCTGGAGGAAACACAGTCCTCAAGTGTAATAAGTCTTCAGGTCACACAAACATAAAGACTTCAATGATGCCTAACACTCTTTGGCTCTGGGTGTTTTGGCTTTGTCCTCGCAAGGATTTCTCTCTCAAACGCTTCGGAGGTGGGTTGCTCTCAAATGACAAAAGCCATGCAATAACTCCGAGCAGCCACCAATTTATGGTGTAGGGGGTGGGCTATTTATAGCCAGTGGGCAACCCAACCTTATTTGTTCGAAGTGACCCTAGGTCACTAAGGAATTGACACGTGTTCCAACGGTCAGATTTCAAACACTCACACGACAACTTTACTTGGGCTGCAAGTAAGGCTGACTCATCCAACTCTGGATAAGATTTGCTATCATAGTCTTCGTTCGAAGACATAGGATTTTGTTGAGCATCACTTCAATCACTCTGACTTAGATCACTTGGACCCTACTTAACAGTACGGTGGTTCCTATGACTCAACAAAGAAGAAAAGGAAACAACGAAACATCTAAGTCTTCGTTCTCCATAGTCTTCACACAATGTCTTCTCTTGTCATAGTCTTCAATATGATTATCTTCATATACCACCACTGATGTCAATGTCTTCATACATTTTTAGGGGTCATCTCCGGTAGGTAAACCGAATCAATAAGGGACTACTACCTGTGTTATCCTGCAATTCTCACAAACACATTAGTCCCTCAACCAGGTTTGTCGTCGATACTCCAAAACCAACTAGGGGTGGCGCTAGATGCATTTACACTACCTTTTGCGGTCTTAAGCACCGCTAACAGATCCGGGATCATATCCATCCTTTGCATGTCATAGTTCATTACGAAGTTCTAGTAGCTTGGTGATAGTGTCTAGAGAATTCTGTCAACCACTATCTCATATGGAAGATTAACTCCTACTTGGTTCAAGTGATTTTAGCACCCAGACATTCCGAGCACATGCTCACTAGTCGAGCTATTCTCCTCCATCTTGTTGGCAAAAGAACTTGTCAGAGGTCTCATACCTCTCAACACGGGCATGAGCCTGAAATCCCAATTTATGCTCTTGGAACATCTCATATGTCTCATGGCGTTCAAAACGTCATTGGAAACCCGATTCTAAGCCGTAAAGTATGGTGCACTAAACTATCAAGTAGTCATCAGGACGTGTCTGTCAGGTGTTCACAACATCCACAGACGACGTTGTAGGGGTTTGCACATCGAGCGGTGCATCAAAGACGTAAGCCTTCTGTGTAGCAGTGAGGACACTCCTCAGACTACGGACCCAATCCGCATCAGTGCTTACAATATCTTTCAACTTAGTCTTTCTCTAGGATCGTATTAAACAGGGGGCTACAATGTAGCTATTGGTCTACAACATAATTTGCGAAGACAATTTAGACTATTGTTCATGACAACTAAGTTCATCTAATGAACTCCCACTCAAATAGACATCTCTCTAGTCATCTAAGTGATACATGATCCGAATTGACTATGCCGTGTCCGATCATCACGTGAGACGGACTAGTCATCAACGGTGAACATCTTTATGTTGATCGTATCTTCTATACGACTCATGTTCGACCTTTCAGTCTTCCGTGTTCCGAGGCCATGTCTGTACATGCTAGGCTCGTCAAGTGAACCCTAAGTGTATTGCGTGTGTAAATCTGGCTTACACCAATTGTATGCGAACGTTAGAGCCTATCACACCCGATCATCACGTGGTGCTTCGGAACAACGAACCTTAGCAACGGTGCACAGTTAAGGGGAACACAATTCTTGAAATTTTAGTGAGAGATCATCTTATTTACTACCGCCGTTCTAAGCAAATAATATGTAAAACATGATAAACATCACATGCAATCAAAAAGTGACATGATATGGCCAATATCATTTTGCTCCTTTTGATCTTCATCTTCGGGGCTCCATGATCATCATCGTCACCGGCATGACACCATGATCACCATCATCGTGTCTTCATGAAGTTGTCTCGCCAAACATTACTTCTACTACTATGGCTAACAGTTAGCAATAAAGTAAAGTAATTACATGGCGTTTTCAGTGACACGCAGGTCATACAATAAAATAAGACAACTCCTATCGCTCCTGCCGGTTGTCATACTCATCGACATGCAAGTCGTGATTCCTATTACAAGAACATGATCAATCTCATACATCACATGTATCATTCATCACATCCTTTTTGGCCATATCACATCACACGGCACATGCTGCAAGAACAAGTTAGACGTCCTCTAATTGTTGTTGCAAGTTTTACATGGCTGCTATAGGTTTCTAGCAAGAACGTTTCTTACCTACGCCAAAACCACAACGTGATATGCCAATTTCTATTTACCCTTCATAAGGACCCTTTTCATCGAATCCGATCCGACTAAAGTGGGAGAGACAGACACCCGCTAGCCACCTTATGCACCTAGTGCATGTCAGTCGGTGGAACTTGTCTCACGTAAGAGTACGTGTAAGGTCGGTCCGGGCCGCTTCATCCCACGATGCCGCCGAATCAAGATAAGACTAGTAACGGCAAGTAAATTGACAAATCGACGCCCACAACTACTTTGTGTTCTACTCGTGCAAGAAACTACGCATAGACCTAGCTCATGATGCCACTGTTGGGGATCGTAGCAGAAATCAAAAAATTTCTATGCATCACCAAGATCAATCTATGGAGTAATCTAGCAACGAGGGAGAGGGGAGTTGATACGTCCAAAACGTATCTATAATTTCTGCTTGCTCCATGCCACTTTTGGGTGATATTGCTATGATATTCATACACTTCCATACATTTTTTATCATATTTGGACTAACTTACTAATCCAGTGCACCCCAGTGCCAGTTTCTGTTTTCGGCTGTTTTTGTATTTCAGGTTTTCACGTTTCGAGAACTGCCCAGAAAAATCCAAAAAAAATATATAAAAAATCAGCGATCCGGGAACGACACTGCCTCCGAAGGGCAGCCTGGGGGTGGGGGGGGCACAGGGGCTCCAGGCGCCCTGTGGGCGCGCCCCCCCTGGGCCGCGCCGGGGGGGCGCCTCGGCCCCCCGAGAGTCCCCCGGTGCCCTACTTTGGCATATATTTAAAGGACTCTCCGAAACCCTCGAAAGAGGACTTCTTTTCGCGATCCCATCTCTGTTCCGCCGCCGCCGCCGCTTCCAAGATCGGGAGCACCAGGAGAATGTTGGAAATATGCCCTAGAGGCAATAATAAAAGTATTATTATTATATTTCCTTGTTCATGATAATCGTCTGTTATTCATGCTTGAATTGTATTGTACGGAAACAGCGATACATGTGTGAATATATAGACCACAATGAGTCCCTGGTAAGCCTCTAGTTACCAGCTCGTTGATCAACAGATGATCACGGTTTCCTGATCATGGACATGTGATGTCAGTGATAACGGGATCACATAATTAGGAGAATGATGTGATGGACAAGACCCAAACTTGAGCATAACACGAGATCGTATAGTTCGTAATGCATAAGCTTTTCGGTGTCAAGTATTTATTCCTTAGACCATGAGGTTGTACAACTCCCGGATACCGTAGGAGTACTTTGGGTGTGCCAACCGTCACAACGTAACTGGGTGGCTATAAAGGTACGCATCGGGTATCTCCGAAAGTGTCTGTTGAGTTGGTACGAACCGAGACTAGGATGTTGTCACTCCGTATGACGGAGAGGTACCTCTGGGCCCACTCGGTAAGACATCATCATAATGAGCTCAATGTGACTAAGTAGTTAGTCACGGGATGATGGATTACGGATCGAGTAAAGAGACTTGCCATAACGAGATTCAACAAGGTATCGGGAATACCGACGATCGAATCTCGGGCAAGTACCGTACCAATGGACAAAGGGAATAACATACGGGATTGAGTGAATCCTTGACACGGTGGTTCATCCGATGAAGATCATCGAGGAACACGTGGGAACCAACATGGGTATCCAGATCCCGCTGTTGGTTATTGACCGGAGAGTCGTCTCGGTCATGTCTACGTGTCTCCCGAACCCGTAGGGTCTACACACTTAAGGTTCGGTAACGCTAGGGTCGTAGAGATAAATGCACGTGGAAACCAGAAAGTTGTTCGGGGTCCCGGATGAGATCCCGGACGTCACGAGGAGTTCCGGAATGGTCCGGAGGTAAAGATTGATATATAGGAAGTCCAGTTTCGGCCAACGGGTGATCTCCGGGGGTCACCGGGAGCGTCCCGGGACCACCGGAGGGGCCCCGGGGGTCCACCGGGTGGGGCCACCCATCCCGGTGGGGCCCCTAGGCCGCAAGGGGAAGTGTCCAGCCCCTCTGGGCTGGCGCACCACTAGGGGCCCACCTCCCCATGCGCCTAGGGTTAAAACCCTAGAGGGGAAGGGGGTCCACTTGCCTTGGGGGGCAAGGACTCCCCCCTGGCCGCCCCCCCCTTGCAGATTGGATCTGCAGGGGGCTGGCGCCCCCCTGGCCCCCTATATATATGTGGGGGGGGAGAGGGCAGCCGCACCCAAGCCCTGGTGCCTCTCCCCCTCCCGTCACACCTCCATACTCCAACGCAGGGCGCCCGGCGAAGCCCTGCTGCGATCTCCACTGCATCCGTCATCACGCCGTCGTGCTGCCGGATCTCTGACGACTTCTCCCCCCCTTGCTGGATCAAGAAGGAGGTGACGTTGCTGCACCGTACGTGTGTTGAACGCGGAGGTGCCGTCCGTTCGATGCTAGATCATCGGTGACGAAGAACGTGAAGAATACGACTACTTCATCCACACTTCGTTGAAAGCTTCCGCTCGTAATCTCCATAACGGTATGTAGATGCACTCTTGCTTGCTCGTTGCTAGATGTCTCCATAGTTGGATCTTGGTGAAAGCGTAGAATTTTTTTGAATTATG
Organism: Secale cereale; assembly: GCA_902687465.1. Taxonomy (NCBI): domain Eukaryota; kingdom Viridiplantae; phylum Streptophyta; class Magnoliopsida; order Poales; family Poaceae; genus Secale; species Secale cereale. The sequence goes on along the minus strand of LR738714.1, from coordinate 566,419,329 downwards.
CTACGTTTCCCAACAATGGTATCAGAGCCTAGGTTTTATGCGTAGCATCTTGCACGAGTAGAACACAAAGTAGTTGTGGGCGTTTGAGTTTGTTCAATTTTCTTACCGTTACTAGTCAATCTTGATTCGGCGGTATTGTGGGATGAAGCGGCCCGGACCGACTTTACACGTACGCTTACGTGAGACTGGTTCCACCGACAGACATGCACTAGATGCATAAGGTGGCTGGCGGGTGTCTGTCTCTCCTACTTTAGTCGGATCGGATTCGATGAAAAGGGTCCTTATGAAGGGTAAATAGAAGTTGACAAATCACGTTGTGGTTTTGGCGTAGGTAAGAAACGTTCTTGCTAGAAATCCTATAGAAGCCACGTAAAACTTGCAACAACAATTAGAGGACGTCTAACTTGTTTTTGCAGCATGTGCTATGTGACGTGGTATGGCCAAAACGAAGATGTGATGAATGATATATGTCATGTATGAGATTGATCATGTTTTTGTAATAGGGAATCACGACTTGCATGTCGATGAACTTGACAACCGGCGGGAGCCATAGGAGTTGTCTTAATTATTGTATGACCTGCGTGTCACTGAATAACGCCATGTAATTACTTTACTTCATTGCTAAACGTTAGCTATAGTAGTAGAAGTAATAGTTGGCGTGACGACTTCTTCAAGACACGATGATGGAGATCATGATGATGAAGATCATGGTGTCGAGCTGGTGATAAGATGATCATGGTGCCCCGAAGATGGAGATTCAAGGAGCAAGATGATATTGGCCATATCATGTCACTTTAATTGATTGCATGTGATGTTTATCATGTTTATGCATCTTGTTTACTTAGAACGACGGTAGTAAATAAGATGATCTCTCACTAAAATTTCAAGTATTGTGTTTCCCCTAACTGTGCACCGTTGCTAAAGTTCGTTGCTCCGAAGCACCACGTGATGATCGGGTGTGATAGGTTCTAACGTTCGCATACAACGGGTGTAAGACAGATTTACACACGCGATACACTTAGGGTTCACTTGACGAGCCTAGCATGTACAAATATGGCCTCGGAACACGGAAGACCGAAAGGTCGAACACGAGTCATATAGAAGATACGATCAACATGAAGATGTTCACCGTTGATGACTAGTCCGTCTCACGTGATGATCGGACACGGACTACTCGATTCGGATCGTGTATCACTTAGATGACTAGAGAGATGTCATTCTGAGTGGGAGTTCATTAAAATTTGATGAAGATGAACTTAATTATCATGAACTTAGTCTAAATTCTTTACAATATCTCTTGTAGATCAAATGGCCCACGCTTCAGTTTCCCTCAACTTTAACGCGTTCCTAGAGAAAACCAAGCTGAAAGACGATGGTAGCAACTATACGGATTGGGTCCGTAACCTGAGGATTATCCTCATAGCTGCCAAGAGATCATATGTCCTAGAAGCACCGCTAGGTGATGCACCTGCTCCCGATGTGGCCCAAGACGTTTTGAACGTCTGGCAGTCGCGTAGTGATGATTACTCCCTGGTTCAATGCGGCATGCTTTACAGCTTAGAGTCGGGGCTCCAAAAACGTTTTGAGCACCACGGAGCATATGAGATGTTCGAAGAGCTGAAAATGGTTTTCCAAGCTCATGCCCGAGTCGAGAGATATGATGTCTTCGACGCATTCTATAGCTGTAAGATGGAGGAGAACAGTTCTGTCAGTGAGCACATCCTCAAGATTTCAGGATTGCACAATCGCTTGTCTCAGCTGGGAATGAATCTCCCAGATGAAGCGGTCGTTGACAGAATCCTCCAGTCGCTCCCACCAAGCTTCAAGAGCTTCGTGTTGAACTTCAATATGCAAGGGATGGAGAAGTCCATTCCCGAGGTGTATTCGATGCTGAAATCAGCGGAGGTAGACATCAAGAAAGAACATCAAGTGTTGATGGTCAATAAAACCACTAAGTTCAAGAAAGGCAAGGGTAAGAAGAACTTCAAGAAGGACGGCAAGGGAGTTGCCGCGCCTGGCAAGCCTGTTGCTGGGAAGAAGCCAAAGTATGGACCCAAGCCTGAAACAGAGTGTTTTTATTGCAAGGGAACGGGTCACTGGAAGCGGAACTGCCCCAAATACTTAGCAGACAAGAAGGCCGGCAACGTCAAAGGTATATATGATATACATGTTATTGATGTATACCTTACCAGCACTCGTAGTAGCTCCTAGGTATTCGATACCGGTGCAGTTGCTCATATTTGTAACTCAAAATAGGAGCTGTGGAATAAACGGAGACTGGCGAAGGATGAGGTGACGATGCGCGTCGGGAATGGTTCCAAGGTCGATGTGATCGCCATCGGCACGCTACCTCTACATCTACCCTCGGGATTAGTTTTAAACCTCAATAATTGTTATTTAGTACCAGCTTTGAGCATGAACATTGTTTCTGGATCTCATCTTATGCGAGATGGCTATTCTTTCAAATCAGAGAATAATGGTTGTTCTATTTATTTGAGAGATATGTTTTATGGTCATGCCCCGCTGGTCAATGGTTTATTTTTGATGGATCTCGAACGTAGTAATACACATCTTCATAGTGTAGATGCCAAAAGATGTAAAGTTGATAATGATAGTCCCACATACTTGTGGCATTGCCGCCTTGGTCATATTGGTGTCAAACGTATGAAGAAGCTCCATTCGGATGGACTTCTAGAGTCTCTTGATTATGAATCATTTGACACGTGCGAACCATGCCTCTTGGGCAAGATGACCAAGACTCCGTTCTCCGGAACAATGGAGCGATCAACCAACTTACTGGAAATCATACATACCGATGTGTGCGGTCCAATGAGTGTTGAGGCTCGCGGAGGCTATCGTTATGTTCTCACCCTCACAGATGACTTGAGTAGATATGGGTATATCTATTTGATGAAACACAAGTCTGAGACCTTTGAAAAGTTCAAGGAATTTCAGAATGAGGTTGAGAATCAACGTGACAGAAAAATAAAGTTCTCGCGATCGGATCGTGGGGGTGAATATTTAAGTCATGAATTTGGCACACGCCTTAGGAGCTGTGGAATTGTTTCACAATTGACACCGCCCGGAACACCTCAACGTAACGGTGTGTCTAAACGTCGAAATCGTACTCTGTTGGACATGGTGCGATCTATGATGTCCCTCATCGATTTACCGCTATCTTTTTGGGGTTATGCTTTAGAGACTGCCGCATTCACTTTAAATAGGGCTCCGTCGAAATCCGTTGAGACGACTCCGTATGAACTTTGGTTTGGCAAGAAACCGAAGTTGTCATTTTTGAAAGTTTGGGGTTGCGATGCTTATGTCAAGAAACTTCAACCTGAAAAGCTCGAACCCAAATCAGAAAAATTTGTCTTCATAGGATACCCAAAGGAAACAATTGGGTACACCTTCTACCACAGATCCGAAGGCAAAGTCTTTGTTGCCAAGAATGGATGCTTTCTGGAGAAAGAGTTTCTCTCGAAAGAAGTGAGTGGGAGGAAAGTAGAACTTGATGAGGTGACAGTCACCACTCCTGCACCGGAAAGTAGCGCAGCGCAGGAAACTGTTCCTGAGGTGCCTGCACCGACAAGGGAGGAAGTTAATGATAATGATCATGAAGAAACTGATCAAGTTACTACTGAACTTCGAAGGTCCACAAGGGCACGTTCCGCAGCAGAGTGGTACGGCAACCCTGTCCTGGAAATCATGTTGTTAGACAACGGTGAACCTTCGAACTATGAAGAAGCGATGGCGGGCCCAGATTCCAATGAATGGCTTGGAGCCATGAAATCCGAGATAGAATCCATGTATGAAAACAAAGTATGGACTTTGGTGGACTTGCCTGATGATAGGCACGCCATAGAAAACAAATGGATATTTAAGAAGAAAACAGACGCGGATGGTAATGTGACCATCTATAAGGCTCGGCTTGTCGCTAAGGGTTATCGACAAGTTCAAGGGATTGACTACGACGAGACTTTCTCTCCCGTAGCGATGCTGAAGTCAGTCAGAATCATGTTAGCTATTGCCGCATTCTATGATTATGAGATATGGCAAATGGACGTCAAAACAGCATTCCTTAACGGCTTCCTCAAGGAAGAGTTGTATATGATGCAACCGGAAGGTTTTGTCGATCCAGAGAACGCTAACAAGGTATGCAAGCTCCAGCGCTCGATTTACGGGCTGGTGCAAGCATCTCGGAGTTGGAATATTCGCTTTGATGAAGTGATCAAAGCATTTGGCTTTATACAGACTTATGGAGAAGCCTGTATTTACAAGAAAGTGAGTGGGAGCTCTGTGGCATTTCTCGTATTATATGTGGATGACATATTGCTGATGGGAAATGATATAGAATTCTTGGAAAATGTAAAGGCCTACTTGAATAAAAGTTTTTCAATGAAGGACCTTGGAGAAGCTGCTTACATATTAGGCATCAAAATCTATAGAGATAGATCGAGACGCCTCATTGGTCTTTCACAAAGTACATACCTTGACAAAATATTGAAGAAGTTCAATATGGATCAGTCAAAGAAAGGATTCTTGCCTGTTTTGCAAGGTATGAGATTGAGCAAGGCTCAGTCGCCGACCACGGCAGAAGATAGAGAAAAGATGAGTGTCATTCCCTATGCCTCGGCCATAGGTTCTATCATGTATGCCATGCTGTGTACCAGACCTGATGTGAACCTTGCCATAAGTTTGGTAGGGAGGTAGCAAAGTGATCCCGGTACGGAACACTGGACAGCGGTCAAGAACATCCTGAAGTACCTGAAAAGGACTAAGGATATGTTTCTCGTTTATGGAGGTGACAAAGAGCTCGTCGTAAAGGGTTACGTCGATGCTAGTTTCGACACAGATCTGGATGACTCTAAGTCACAAACCGGATACGTGTATATTTTGAATGGAGGGGCAGTCAGCTGGTGCAGTTGCAAACAGAGCGTGGTGGCAGCGTCTACATGTGAAGCGGAGTACATAGCTGCTTCTGAAGCAGCACATGAAGGAGTCTGGATGAAGGAGTTCATCACCGACCTAGGAGTCATTCCAAGCGCGTCAAGCCCGATGACTCTCTTCTGTGACAACACTGGTGCTATTGCTATTACCAAGGAGCCCAGGTTTCACAATAAGACCAAGCACATCAAGCGCCGTTTCAACTCCATCCGGAATTATGTTCAGGATGGAGACATAGATATTTGTAAAGTGCATACGGATCTGAATGTCACAGACCCGTTGACTAAACCTCTTTCACGAGCGAAACATGATCAACACCAGAACTCTATGGGTGTTCGATTCATCACAATGTAACTAGATTATTGACTCTAGTGCAAGTGGGAGACTGTTGGAAATATGCCCTAGAGGCAATAATAAAAGTATTATTATTATATTTCCTTGTTCATGATAATCGTCTGTTATTCATGCTTGAATTGTATTGTACGGAAACAGCGATACATGTGTGAATATATAGACCACAATGAGTCCCTGGTAAGCCTCTAGTTACCAGCTCGTTGATTAACAGATGATCACGGTTTCCTGATCATGGACATGTGATATCAGTGATAACGGGATCACATCATTAGGAGAATGATGTGATGGACAAGACCCAAACTTGAGCATAACACGAGATCGTATAGTTCGTAATGCATAAGCTTTTCGGTGTCAAGTATTTATTCCTTAGACCATGAGGTTGTACAACTCCCGGATACCGTAGGAGTACTTTGGGTGTGCCAACCATCACAACGTAACTGGGTGGCTATAAAGGTACACATCGGGTATCTCCGAAAGTGTCTGTTGAGTTGGTACGAACCGAGACTGGGATGTTGTCACTCCGTATGACGGAGAGGTACCTCTGGGCCCACTCGATAAGACATCATCATAATGAGCTCAATGTGACTAAGTAGTTAGTCACGGGATGATGGATTACGGATCGAGTAAAGAGACTTGCCATAACGAGATTGAACAAGGTATCGGGAATTGATGGGCCTCGAACCCCTCGTTGGATTACCCCAAGTGGAAGGTGTAAGATGCAGTAAGTAGAAGTGTTTTCCCCTAGCAAAGATGCCAAGGATCGAATCCCCAGAGACTCCTAGGTTCAACAGGTAGGTGTCAACTGCTAATGGCGCAATTAGCAATCAACGTGGACCTGCACACAGATACAAATAACTTTGCTCCCAACGAGTACAGAGAGGTTGTCAATCTCTCCGGCCTTGTAGTTCACAAAGGGTTAAAAGCAATATGATAGTAGTGATAGATAGTAATTTGCAATAGTAAATAAAATAGCGGAAGTAAAATAGTGTATGTGATCAACGATGGTAATATGGACCGGAGTCACATGATGTTCACTAGTGATGTCTCTCTCCCAAAAGACGATAAAATAGCTATGTGAGGTAACAAATTACAGCTGGGCAATTGACAGGACCACGAACGCAAACCAATGCTGACTACATTGCAAGAAAGGTTGAGGTTCAAAGCATGGGCGGTACGCCAAAGTAAGTAGACCGAAATCCATCTGCATCTACTACTAATCATCCACCTTGAGATATCTATCCAGAACATCTCGCTGGTATTAAGTTGTGAGTCCCACCCATAGTGTAAACTCAATGCAACAGACAACTGCATTAAAAGAACTTTGCGTAAAGTAAACAATCCTTGCACCCGCGGGCACAAGCACCGTTGTTTTCCCCCTTGTGGGAACAGCACATCCCCTAGACTCATGTTTCTGTCACTCAAGCTAGTCATCGAGGGGCATGAACCCACAATCGAGCATAACGTTCCCTCTTGGAGTCACTACTTACTACTTGGCCAAAGCAATAAATAACAACGGAGAACATGCAAGAATTACTTATGAACTAAAATATAAAAGAGGTGAATCAAATATACTACTCAAGATCAATCTGAACATAATCTCATAATCCATCGGATCCCAGCAAACTCAACATAGCAACAACACAAGGATTACATAGGTGCCTCGATCATGTAGGGCAGCTCACGAGGACTAATTAGTGAAGCACAAGAACGGGAGGAGACCATCACATAGCTACTGGTCATGGACTCATGGTCCAAGGGAGACTACTCATGAGTCATCCGGGAGGCGTCCATGGTGGTGGAGAAGCTCCCGGTGGTGATCCTCCCCTCCGGGAGGGTGCCGGGAAGAGTTCTCCTGGTGCTCCCGATCTTGGAAGCGGCAGCGGCGGCGGAACAGAGATGGGATCGCGAAAAGAAGTCCTGTTTCAAGGGTTACGGGGGACCCTTTAAATATCTGCCAAAGTAGGGCACCGGGGGGCTCTCGGGGTGCCGAGGCGCCCCCCCGGCACGGCCCAGGGGGGGGGGGGGG
>LR738714.1:566400426-566411977 GCA_902687465.1 Secale cereale | reverse complement strand
GGGGGGGCGCCCACAGGGCGCCTCGGGCCCTTGTGCCCCCCCAAGCTCCCCTTCGGAAGCAGTGTCATTCCCGATACGCTGATTTTTTATATATTTTTCTGGGCAGTTCTCGAAACGTGAAAACCTGAAATACAAAAAACAGCCGAAAACAGAAACTGGCACTGGGGTGCACTAGATTAGTAAGTTAGTCCAAATATGATCAAAAGTGTATGGAAGTGTATGAATATCATAGCAATATCACCCAAAAGTGGCATGGAGCAAGCAGAAATTATAGATACGTTTTGGACGTATCAACATCCCCAAGCTTAATTCCTGCTCGTCCTCGAGTAGGTAAATGATAACAAGAATAATTTCTGTGGTGACATGCTATTAACCATATAAGACTTTCTCGTAGTCATATGACAAAAGCTTACTGAGACAATGATTCTAAAGTAACTAAGTTGTCTCAAGAGAAAATCACAAATGACTGAAAGTTTTACAACATGAAACTGAAACATCAAAAAGATTTGCAATGAACATGATGTACAAATATGATCAAGTGATATCTAGCCAGCCCCCTTTAGTGATGCAAAACATAAATGCAAGGGCACCTTCAAGGTTTAAGTGATGACTAGATACAATCATTTCAAAATAAACGATATCACAATCATGCAAAAGACAATGCTACTTTGGGACAATGCACATTACACTCAGAATGACAATCATGCTCTCCGTAGTTGACGCTTGAAGTGCTAGAGCTTTTTATTTTGAAACATGGAAGCAATTGTGTCAACGGTAGTAGTACTTCATATGTGTCATGTATAAAACATCTTATAAGTTGCAAGCCTCATGCATCGAATACCAATAGTGCCCGCTCCTTGTCCTAATTAGCTCGGATCCCCATGGGTTATTATTGCATTGCATATGTTTTTACCAAGTGTCACAAAGGGGTACCTCTATGCCACCTGTACAAAGGTCCAAGGAGATAGATCACATTTGATTTCTCGTTTTTGATAAATCTCAACTTGAGGACATCCATACCGGGACAACATAGAAAATAGATGATGGACTCCTCTTAATGCATAAGCATATTCTCGTGAGAGATTGAGGATTAAGGTCCAAGCTAAAACTTCCACCATGATGCATGGCTTTGGTTGGTGGCCCAATGTTCTTCTCTAACAATATGCATATTAATTCAACCCACGGTAAATCACCCTTACTTCAGACAAGACGAACATGCATAGCAACTCACATGATATTCAACAAAAGTGTGACAGTTGATGGCGTCCCCAGAAACATGGTTACCGCTCAGCAAGCAACTCATAAGAAATAAGATACATAAGCAACATATTCTTTACCACAATAGTTTTTAGGCTACTTTCCCATGAGCTATGTATTGCATGGTTTTGCTTAGTGCAGGTGGAGGTTTAGCAAAAGACTGGGAGCAACCAACTAAGAGAGCAATGACGGTCATAATCATGCAGAGCGACAAAGCAATATTGAATCGGGCATGGTAGTTATATCGCTACTTAGAAACAAAAGATCATCAAGGCTTGACAGACTTTCTTTACAGTCTTGAATATGCGTGAGCATACGCCAAGTCAATCAAAATAAATTCTTGAAGGAAGATATTACTAAACCATACCACATCATAGGCAAACAAACCAAGTTGGTATTCCAATGACATATTGGGAATCCCCCAGCTATCTGAGATTAACCATAAGAAAACCTGAACTACTAAGCACCATCATGAAAGTAGCATATTTATCATAGACATATTAACCCATGCAACGGAAGCAAACTCTCTTAATAAGGTGAGCATGGTAATTAAAAAGAGTTCAAGCAACCAACCGAATAGAAGCTCTTGAAAAGATAAGCATGAATACTAAGAGCAGAGCACGATAGTAGCTATTAAAAGATAAAGAACACACACAGCATGGATAGACATGAAAATTCTATGTAATGTTCTAGGTAGAGGTGGAGCGTGTTTCTCTCCCACATAAAGGAATGCTGGGTTTCGACTCATTATGAAAAACTAAAAAGAAAACTAAAAGCAAGACGCTCCAAGCATAGCACATAACATATGAAGTGATAAAAATATAGCGGAACGAAAGACGAACTGATAATGTTGATGGAGAAGGGGATGCACGGGGGGCATCCCCAAGCTTAGACGCTTGAGTCTCCTTGAATATTTCTTGGGGGTGCACGTGGGCATCCCCAAGCTTGAGCGCTTGACACTCCTGAATCTTTTTATCATCTTCCCTCGCACACTTGAAAACTCCCTTCATACATAACTCATTCATAATCTGATTAGCGAGGTTAGTATCCTCAATAAAATAATTATACCTTGCTGGAAATAAGGATATTCTTGAATTTTTACTGTTTCTCAAGATTGCCAAAAGGTTTTTGCAAAGAAAAAGCAAGTTCTTAATTTGCAAAGTGAAGGTAAGGCAAAACAGGACAGAATCTGTGAAAAACAGAACAGCATGCAGTAATTGACATGTTCGGGATACTTTTGCAACTCAAATCAAAAAACTCAGAACTGACGCACGAAAGACAATTATATAGAGAACGCTGTAGAAAAAATTCAGACCAAAAAGATGATCTGGTGATTTTATACGAATTTTTCTATCCAAGGACAGAATCTGTTTCCTGGACAGCACCTCACAACTTTTGAACTTTCTAGCAATCAGAGGCTATACTTGGCACAAATATGAAAAGTAAAGATACAATGATGATGCTACAGAAGTAAACAACATCAAGACACAACAAAAGCAAATTTTTTATTCATGTGGGCTGCCTCCCAAAAGCGCTTTCTTTTATGCCTTTAAGCTAGGCATAATGCATAGATCAAGTTTTATCAATTGAACCATCATCAAGATCATCAAAAAGCTCTTCAATAATACAACTAGTCTTAAGAGGACTCTCAAACAAAGGCCTCATAGAGATACTTCTAGGTAGAAGACCAAAAGGATAAAAGTCAAGGGAAGATTCATTTATAAATTCATCAACGATAGGTGTTTCTTCCAAAGTCTTTACAGTTTCAACCCCTTTGGCAATGGGTGGATTGCTTTTAGAACGGGGAGCCTTTGGAACGTGAACGAACTTAGGCTCCCTCTTTGCCGGAGTTTCTACCTTTTCGGTTTTGATCGAGGAGAAAGTAGTTCCTAAGGTATCAAATATCTCCTCAATCTTGTCCATCCTAGAAAAGTCAGAATCATGGAATTTGACGGTCTCCAAAATTTTGAAAATTTTATGCAAGGAGCTATCAAGTCTATTCAAATTCCCTTGGATCTTTCGATCCAACTCATTCATCTTATTAGTGCTTGGCATCTCTAGCTCTATTTTTTCAAGTTTTTTCATAATGTGAGCTAGGGTGATGTCCTCTCGAACGCTAACAACAGGGGGACTCCCAACAAGATTTTCAATAATACTAAGAGACTCCCAAACTGGGGCCTCCAGGAAATTCCCATTGATAGCAGTATCTAGAATAAACCTATTCCAAGAAGTGATTCCAACATAAAAATTTCTAAGTAAGATAGTAGTAGGTTGCTTCTTGGTGGCTCTTTTTTGTGAATCATTAATTCTATACCAAGCATCTTTCAAACTTTCCCCACCTCTTTGTTTAAAGGTGAGAACTTCTGCCTCGTCAAAGACAAAAGGACCCGACATAATGATAACTAAGGAACAAGATAACTATTTTTGTGATTTTCTATAAAAAGGTACTAAAGCAAATTTGAAAGGTAAACTAGCAAGACTAATAAGCAAAGGTAACAGATAGCATGCAACTCCCCTATCCTGAAGAGTGGAGTCCCCGGCAACGGCGCCAGAAAATACTCCTTGATGGGCCTCGAACCCCTCGTTGGATTACCCCAAGTGGAAGGTGTAAGATGCAGTAAGTAGAAGTGTTTTCCCCTAGCAAAGATGCCAAGGATCGAATCCCCAGAGACTCCTAGGTTCAACAGGTAGGTGTCAACTGCTAACGGCGCAATTAGCAATCAACGTGGACCTGCACACAGATACAAATAACTTTGCTCCCAACGAGTACAGAGAGGTTGTCAATCTCTCCGGCCTTGTAGTTCACAAAGGGTTAAAAGCAATATGATAGTAGTGATAGATAGTAATTTGCAATAGTAAATAAAATAGCGGAAAGTAAAATAGTGTATGTGATCAATGATGGTAATATGGACCGGAGTCACATGATGTTCACTAGTGATGTCTCTCTCCCAAAAAACGATAAAATAGCTATGTGAGGTAACAAATTACAGCTGGGCAATTGACAGGACCATGAACGCAAACCAATGCTGACTACATTGCAAGAAAGGTTGAGGTTCAAAGCATGGGCGGTACGCCAAAGTAAGTAGACCGAAATCCATCTGCATCTACTACTAATCATCCACCTTGAGATATCTATCCAGAACATCTCGCTGGTATTAAGTTACGAGTCCCACCCATAGTGTAAACTCAATGCAACAGACAACTGCATTAAAGGAACTTTGCATAAAGTAAACAATCCTTGCACCCGTGGGCACAAGCACCGTTGTTTTCCCCCTTGTGGCAACAGCACATCCCCTAGACTCATGTTTCTGTCACTCAAGCTAGTCATCGAGGGGCATGAACCCACAATCGAGCATAACGTTCCCTCTTGGAGTCACTACTTACTACTTGGCCAAAGCAATAAATAACAACGGAGAACATGCAAGAATTACTTATGAACTAAAATATAAAAGAGGTGAATCAAATATATTACTCAAGATCAATCTGAACATAATCTCATAATCCATCGGATCCCAGCAAACTCAACATAGCAACAACACAAGGATTACATAGGTGCCTCGATCATGTAGGGCAGCTCACGAGGACTAATTAGTGAAGCACAAGAACGGGAGGAGAACATCACATAGCTACTGGTCATGGACTCATGGTCCAAGGGAGACTACTCACGAGTCATCCGGGAGGCGTCCATGGTGGTGGAGAAGCTCCCGGTGGTGATCCTCCCCTCCGGCAGGGTGCCGGGAAGAGTTCTCCTGGTGCTCCTGATCTTGGAAGCGACGGCGGCGGCGGAACAGAGATGGGATCGCGAAAAGAAGTCCTGTTTCAAGGGTTACGGGGGACCCTTTAATTATCTGCCAAAGTAGGGCACCGGGGGGCTCTCGGGGTGCCGAGGCGCCCCCCCGGCGCGGCCCAGGGGGGGGGGGGGGCGCCCACAGGGCGCCTGGGGCCCCTGTGCCCCCCCAGGCTCCCCTTCGGAAGCAGTGTCGTTCCCGATACGCTGATTTTTTAATATTTTTTCTGTATTTTTCTGGGCAGTTCTCGAAACATGAAAACCTGAAATACAAAAACAGCCGAAAACAGAAACTGGCACTGGGGTGCACTGGATTAGTAAGTTAGTCCAAATATGATCAAAAGTGTATGGAAGTGTATGAATATCATAGCAATATCACCCAAAAGTGGCATGGAGCAAGCAGAAATTATAGATACGTTTTGGACGTATCAGGAATACCGACGATCGAATCTCGGGCAAGTACCATACTGATGGACAAAGGGAATAACATACGGGATTGAGTGAATCCTTGACACGGTGGTTCATCCGATGAAGATTATCGAGGAACACGTGGGAACCAACATGGGTATCCAGATCCCGCTGTTGGTTATTGACCGGAGAGTCGTCTCGGTCATGTCTACGTGTCTCCCGAACCCGTAGGGCCTACACACTTAAGGTTCGGTAACGCTAGGGTCGTAGAGATAAATGCACGTGGAAACCCGAAAGTTGTTCGGGGTCCCGGATGAGATCCCGGACGTCACGAGGAGTTCCGGAATGGTCCGTAGGTAAAGATTGATATATAGGAAGTCCAGTTTCGGCCAACGGGTGATCTCCGGGGGTCACCGGGAGCGTCCCGGGACCACCGGAGGGGCCTCGGGGGTCCACCGGGTGGGGCCACCCATCCCGGTGGGGCCCCTAGGCCGCAAGGGGAAGTGTCCAGCCCCTTTGGGCTGGCGCACCACTAGGGGCCCACCTCCCCATGCACCTAGGGTTAAAACCCTAGAGGGGAAGGGGGTCCACTTGCCTTGGGGGGCAAGGACTCCCCCCTGGCCGCCGCCCCCCTTGCAGATTGGATCTGCAGGGGGCTGGCGCCCCCCTGGGCCCCTATATATATGTGGGGGGGGGGGGAGAGGGCAGCCGCACCCAAGCCCTGGTGCCTCTCCCCCTCCCGTCACACCTCCATACTCCAACGCAGGGCGCCCGGCGAAGCCCTGGTGCGATCTCCACTTCATCCGTCATCACACCGTCGTGCTGCCGGATCTCTGACGACTTCTCCCCCCCTTGCTGGATCAAGAAGGAGGTGACATTGCTGCACCGTACGTGTGTTGAACGCGGAGGTGCCATCCGTTCGACGCTAGATCATCGGTGACGAAGAACGTGAAGAGTACGACTACTTCATCCACACTTCGTTGAAAGCTTCCGCTCGCAATCTCCATAACAGTATGTAGATGCACTCTTGCTTGCTCGTTGCTAGATGTCTCCATAGTTGGATCTTGGTGAAAGCGTAGAATTTTTTTGAATTATGCTACGTTTCCCAACAGAGAACTCTTCCCGGCACCCTGCCGGAGGGGAGGATCACCACCGGGAGCTTCTCCACCACCATGGATGCCTCCCGGATGACTCGTGAGTAGTCTCCCTTGGACCATGAGTCCATGACCAGTAGCTATGTGATGTTCTCCTCCCATTCTTGTGCTTCACTAATTAGTCCTCGTGAGCTGCCCTACATGATCGAGGCACCTATGTAATCCTTATGCTGTTGCTATGTTGAGTTTGCTGGGATCCAATGGATTATGAGATTATGTTCAGATTGATCTTGAGTAATATATTTGATTCACCTCTTTTATATTTTAGTTCATAAGTAATTCTTGCATGTTCTCCGTTGTTATTTATTGCTTTGGCCAAGTAGTAGGTAGTGACTCCAAGAGGGAACGTTATGCTCGATTGTGGGTTCATGCCCCTCGATGACTAGCTTGAGTGACAGAAACATGAGTCTAGGGGATGTGCTATTGCCACAAGGGGGAAAACAACGGTGCTTGTGCCCGCGGGTGCAAGGATTGTTTACTTTACGCAAAGTTCTTTTAATGCAGTTGTCTGTTGCATTGAGTTTACACTATGGGTGGGACTCGCAACTTAATACCAGCGAGATATTCTGGATAGATATCTCAAGGTGGATGATTAGTAGTAGATGCAGATGGATTTCGGTCTACTTACTTTGGCGTACCGCCCATGCTTTGAACCTCAACCTTTCTTGCAATGTAGTCAGCATTGGTTTGCGTTCGTGGTCCTGTCAATTGCCCAGCTGTAATTTGTTACCTCACACAGCTGTTTTATCGTCTTTTGGGAGAGAGACATCACTAGTGAACATCATGAGACTCCGGTCCATATTACTGTCATTGATCACATCTACTATTTACTTTCCGCTATTTTATTTACTATTGCAAAACACTATCTATCACTACTATCATATTGCTTTTAACCCTTTGTGAACTACAAGGCCGGAGAGATTGACAATCTCTCTGTACTCGTTGGGAGCAAAGTTATTTGTATCTGTGTGCAGGTCCACGTTGATTGCTAATTGCGCCGTTAGCAGTTGACACCTACCTGTTGAACCTAGGAGTCTCTGGGGATTCGATCCTTGGCATCTTTGCTAGGGGAAAACACTTCTACTTACTGCATCTTACACCTTCCACTTGGGGTAACCAACGAGGGGTTCGAGGCCCATCAAGGAGTATTTTCTGGCGCCGTTGCCGGGGACTCCAGTCTTCAGGATAGGGGAGTTGCATGCTATCTTTTACCTTTGCTTTTTAGTCTTGTTAGTTTACCTTTCATTTTTGCTTTAGTTCCTTTTATCAAAAATCACAAAAATAGTTATCTTGTTCTTTAGTTGTCATTATGTCGGGTCCTTTTGTCTTTGACGAGGCAGAAGTTCTCACCTTTAAACAAAGAGGTGGGGAAAGTTTGAAAGATGCTTGGTATAGAATTAATGATTCACAAAAAAGAGCCACCAATAAGCAACCTACTACTATCTTACTTAGTAATTTTTATGTTGGAATTACTTCTTGGAATAGGTTTATTCTAGATACTGCTATCAATGGGAATTTCCTAGAGGCCCCAGTTTGGGAGTCTCTTAGTATTATTGCAAATCTTGTTGGGAGTCCCCCTGTTGTTAGCATTCGAGAGGACATCACCCTAGCTCACATTATGAAAAAACTTGAAAAAATAGAGCTAGAGATGCCAAGCACTAATAAGATGAATGAGTTGGATCGAAAGATCCAAGGGAATTTGAAGAGACTTGATAGCTCCATGCATAAAATTTTCAAAATTTTGGAGACCGTCAAATTCCATGATTCTGACTTTTCTAGGATGGAAAAGATTGAGGAGATATTTGATACCTTAGGAACTACTTTCTCCTCGATCAAAACCGAAAAGGTAGAGACTCCGGCAAAGAGGGAGCCTAAGTTCGTTCACGTTCCAAAGGCTCCCCGTTCTAAAAGCAATCCACCTATTGCCAAAGGGGTTGAAACTGTAAAGACTTTGGAAGAAACACCTATCTTTGATGAATTTATAAATGAATCTTCCCTTGACATTTATCCTTTTGGTCTTCTACCTAGAAGTATCTCTATGAGGCCTTTATTTGAGAGTCCTCTTAAGACTAGTTGTATTATTGAAGAGCTTTTTGATGATCTTGATGATGGTTCAATTGATACAACTTGATATATGCATTATGCCTAGCTTAAAGGCATAAAAGAAAGCGCTTTTGGGAGGCAGCCCACATGAATAATTTTTTTTTTGCTTTTGTTGTGTCTTGATGTTGTTTACTTCTGTAGCATCATCACTGTATCTTTGCTTTTCATATTTGTGCCAAGTATAGCCTCTGATTGCTAGAAAGTTCAAAAGTTGTGAGGTGCTGTCCAGGAAACAGATTCTGTCCTTGGATAGAAAAATTCGTATAAAATCACCAGATCATCTTTTTGGTCTGAATTTTTTCGAAAGCGTTCTCTATATAATTGTCTTTCGTGCGTCAGTTCTGAGTTTTTTGATTTGAGTTGCAGAAGTATCCCGAACAGGTCAATTACTGCCCGCTGTTCTGTTTTTCACAGATTCTGTCCTGTTTTGCCTTACCTTCACTTTGCAAATTAAGAACTTGCTTTTTCTTTGCAAAAACCTTTTGGCAATCTTGAGAAACAGTAGAACTTCAAGAATATCCTTATTTCCAGCAAGGTATAATTATTTTATTAAGGGTACTAACCTCGCTAATCAGATTATGATGGGTTGTGTATGAAGGGAGTTTTCAAGTGTGCGAGGGAAGATGATAAAAAGATTCAGGAGTGTCAAGCGCTCAAGCTTGGGGATGCCCCCGTGCACCCCCAAGAAATATTCAAGGAGACTCAAGCGTCTAAGCTTGGGGATGCCCCCCGTGCATCCCCTTCTCCATCAACATTATCAGTTCGTCTTTCGTTCCGCTATATTTTTATCACTTCATGTGTTATGTGCTATGCTTGGAGCGTCTTGCTTTTAGTTTTCTTTTTAGTTTTTCATAATGAGTCGGAACCCAGCATTCCTTTATGTGGGATAGAAACACGCTCCACCTCTACCTAGAACATTACATAGAATTTTCATGTCTACCTATGCTATGTGTGTTCTTTATCTTTTAATAGCTACTATCATACTCTGCTCTTAGTATTCATGCTTATCTTTTCAAGAGCTTTTATTTAGTTGGTTGCTTGAACTCTCTTTAATTACCATGCTCACCTTATTAAGAGAGTTTGCTTCCGTTGCATGGGTTAATGTGTCTATGATAAAGATGCTACTTTCATGATGGTGCTTAGTAGTTCAGGTTTTCTTTTGGTTAATCTCAAATAGCTGGGGGGTTCCCAATGTGTCATTGGAGTACCAACTTGGTTTGTTTGCCTATGATGTGGTATGGTTTAGTAATATCTTACTTTGAGAATTTATTTTGATTGACTTGGCGTATGCTCACGCATATTTAAGACTGTAAAGAAAGTCTGTCAAGCCTTGATGATCTTTTATTTCTAAGTAGCGATGTAACTACCATTCCTGATTCAATATTGCTTTGTCGCTCTGCATGATTATGACCGTCATTGCTCTCTTAGTTGGTCGCTCCCAGTCTTTTGCTAACCTCCACCTGCACTAAGCAAATTAACCATGCAATACATAGCTCATGGGAAAGTAGCCTAAAAACTATTGTGGTAAAGAATATGTTGCTTATGTATTTTATTTCTTATGAGTTGCTTGCTGAGCGGTAACCATGTTTCTGGGGACGCCATCAACTGTCACACTTTTGTTGAATATCATGTGAGTTGCTATGCATGTTCGTCTTGTCTGAAGTAAGGGTGATTTACCGTGGGTTGAATTAATATGCATATTGTTAGAGAAGAACATTGGGCTGCCAACCAAAGACATGCATCATGGTGGAAGTTTTAGCTTGGACCTTAACCCTCAATCTCTCATGAGAATATGCTTATGCATTAAAGAGGAGTCCATCATCTATTTTCTATGTTGTCCCGATATGGATGTCCTCAAGTTGAGATCTATCAAAAACGAGAAATCAAATGCGATCTATCTCCTTGGACCTTTGTACAGGTGGCATAGAGGTACCCCTTTGTGACACTTGGTTAAAACATATGCAATACAATGATAACCCATGGGGATCCGAGCTAATTAGGACAAGGAGCGAGCACTATTAGTATTCGATGCATGAGGCTTGCAACTTATAAGATGTTTTATGCATGACACATATGAAGTACTACTACCGTTGACACAATTGCTTCCATGTTTAAAAATAAAAAGCTCTAGCACTGCAAGCATCAACTACTGAGAGCATGATTGTCATTCTGAGTGTAATGTGCATTGTCCCAAAGTAGCATTGTCTTTTGCATGATTGTGATATCGTTTATTCTGAAATGATTGTATCTAGTCATCACTTAAACCTTGATGGTGCCCCTACACTTATGTTTTGCATCACTAAAGGGGGGCAAGCTAGATATCACTTTATCATATTTGCACATCATGTTCATTGCAAATCTTTTTGATGTTTCAGTTTCATATTGTAAAACTTTCAGTCATTTGTGATTTTCTCTTGAGACAACTTAACTACTTTAGAATCATTGTCTCAGTAAGCTTTTGTCATATGACTATGAGAAAGTCCTATATGGTTAATAGCATGTCACCACAGAAATTATTCTTGTTATCATTTACCTACTCGAGGACGAGCAGGAATTAAGCTTGGGGATGTTGATACGTCCAAAACGTATCTATAATTTCTGCTTGCTCCATGCCACTTTTGGGTGATATTGCTATGATATTCATACACTTCCATACACTTTTGATCATATTTGGACTAACTTACTAATCCAGTGCACCCCAGTGCCAGTTTCTGTTTTCGGCTGTTTTTGTATTTCAGGTTTTCACGTTCCGAGAACTGCCCAGAAAAATCGAGAAAAAATATATAAAAAATTAGCGATCCGGGAACGACACTGCCTCCGGAGGGCAGCCTGGGGGGGGGGG
>LR738714.1:566233404-566400416 GCA_902687465.1 Secale cereale | reverse complement strand
CTTCCCGGCACCCTGCCGGAGGGGAGGATCACCACCGGGAGCTTCTCCACCACCATGGACGCCTCCCGGATGACTCGTGAGTAGTCTCCCTTGGACCATGAGTCCATGACCAGTAGCTATGTGATGTTCTCCTCCCATTCTTGTGCTTCACTAATTAGTCCTCGTGAGCTGCCCTACATGATCGAGGCACCTATGTAATCCTTATGCTGTTGCTATGTTGAGTTTGCTGGGATCCGATGGATTATGAGATTATGTTCAGATTGATCTTGAGTAATATATTTGATTCACCTCTTTTATATTTTAGTTCATAAGTAATTCTTGCATGTTCTCCGTTGTTATTTATTGCTTTGGCCAAGTAGTAGGTAGTGACTCCAAGAGGGAACGTTATGCTCGATTGTGGGTTCATGCCCCTCGATGACTAGCTTGAGTGACTGAAACATGAGTCTAGGGGATGTGCTGTTGCCACAAGGGGGAAAACAATGGTGCTTGTGCCCGTGGGTGCAAGGATTGTTTACTTTACGCAAAGTTCTTTTAATGCAGTTGTCTATTGCATTGAGTTTACACTATGGGCGGGACTCGCAACTTAATACCAGCGAGATGTTCTGGATAGATATCTCAAGGTGGATGATTAGTAGTAGATGCAGATGGATTTTGGTCTACTTACTTTGGCGTACCGCCCATGCTTTGAACCTCAACCTTTCTTGCAATGTAGTCAGCATTGGTTTGCGTTCGTGGTCCTGTCAATTGCCCAGCTGTAATTTGTTACCTCACACAGCTGTTTTATCGTCTTTTGGGAGAGAGACATCACTAGTGAACATCATGAGACTCCGGTCCATATTACTATCATTGATCACATCTACTATTTACTTTCCGCTATTTTATTTACTATTGCAAAACACTATCTATCACTACTATCATATTGCTTTTAACCCTTTGTGAACTACAAGGCCGGAGAGATTGACAACCTCTCTGTACTCGTTGGGAGCAAAGTTATTTGTATCTGTGTGAAGGTCCACGTTGATTGCTAATTGCGCCGTTAGCAGTTGACACCTACCTGTTGAACCTAGGAGTCTCTGGGGATTCGATCCTTGGCATCTTTGCTAGGGGAAAACACTTCTACTTACTGCATCTTACACCTTCCACTTGGGGTAACCAACGAGGGGTTCGAGGCCCATCAGGAGTGCATCTACATACCCTTGTAGATCGCGATGCGGAAGTGTTGCAAGTACGCGGATGAAGGATTCGTACTCATAGCGATTCAGATCGCGGTTGATTCCGATCTAAGCGCCGAACAATGACGCCTTCGCGTTCAACACACGTGCAGCCCGGTGACGTCTCCCACGCCTTGATCCAGCAAGGAGAGAGGGATAGGTTGGGGAAGACTCCGTCCAGCAGCAGCACGACGGCGTGGTGGTGGTGGAGGAGCGCGGGACTCCAGCAGGGCTTCGCCAAGCACTACGAGAGACGAGGAGGGAGAGAGGTAGGGCTGCGCCAAGAGAGAGAGGTCAAACTGTGTCTTGGGCAGCCCCAAACCCCAAGTATATATAGGGGGAAGGGAGGGGCTGCGCCCCCACCTAGGTTTCCACCCCTAGGGGCGGCGACCAGCCCTAGATCCCATCTAGGGGGGCGGCCAAGGGGGAGAGAGGGGGGGGGGGCGCACCACTAGGTGGGCCTTAGGCCCATCTGAGCCTAGGGTTTCCCCCCTTTCCTTCTCTCTTGGCCTTGGGCCCTGGGGGGGGGGGGGGGGGGCGCACCAGCCCACCTGGGCTGGTCCCCTCCCACACTTGGCCCATGCATCCCTCTGGGGCCGGTGGCCCCACCCGGTGGACCCCCGGGACCCTCCTGGTGGTCCCGGTACGCTACCAATAGCGCTCGAAAATTTTCCGGTGACCAAAACAGGACTTCCCATATATGAATCTTTACCTCCGGACCATTCCGGAACTCCTCATGATGTCCCGGATCTCATTCGGGACTCCGAACAACATTCGGTAACCGCGTACATACTTTCCCTATAACCCTAGCGTCATCGAACCTTAAGTGTGTAGACCCTACGGGTTCGGGAACCATGTAGACATGACCGAGACAACTCTCCGGCCAATAACCAACAACGGGATCTGGATACCCATGTTGGCTCCCACATGTTCCACAATGATCTCATCGGATGAACCACGATGTCAAGGATTCAATCAATCCCGTATACGATTCCCTTTGTCTATCGGTATAGCACTTGCCCGAGATTCAATCGTCGGTATACCGATACCTTGCTCAATCTAGTTACGACAAGTCTCTTTACTCGTTCCGTAACACATCATCCCGTGATCAACTCCTTGATCACATTGTGCACATTATGATGATGTCCTACCAAGTGGGCCCAGAGATACCTCTCCATCATACAGAGTGACAAATCCCAGTCTTGATTCGTGCCAACCCAACAGACACTTTCGGAGATACCTGTAGTGCACCTTTATAGCCACCCAGTTACGTTGTGACGTTTGGCACATCCAGAGCATTCCTACGGTATCCGGGAGTTGCACAATCTCATGGTCTAAGGAAAAGATACTTGACATTTAGAAAAGCTTTAGCATACGAGCTACACGGTCTTGTGCTAGGCTTAGGATTGGGTCTTGTCGTTCACATCATTCTCCTAATGATGTGATCCCGTTATCAATGACATCCAATGTCCATGGTCAGGAAACCGTAACCATCTGTTGATCAACCAGCTAGTAACTAGAGGCTTACTAGGGACATGTTGTGGTCTATGTATTCACACATGTATCACTGTTTCCGGATAATACAATTCAAGCATGAATAACAGACAATTATCATGAACAAGGAATTATAATAATAACCATTTTATTATTGCCTCTAGGGCATATTTCCAATAGGGTTGGGTGTAAGAGCAACTCTAGTAGACCCCGCAAAACGCGTATGTAGTTTGCACAAAACAGCTTTTGCGGGCCGGCGCGGGCTGGCGCAGATGCAGACTCCGCAAACGGATCCGTAAAAAAGTATATTCGCGGAATATGCCCTTTTACGGGTCGGCTATGCGGGTTCTGCTCTTTGCGCCGCCGCATCCCCGCAAATCATCAACCCGCAAATCTCAAATCCAACATAATTCAACAATCGAAAACAAACTGAATTATTCAAATCAAACATAAAACAATAATCATCCGCATTACAAATAAATATTCATATCACCGTAGCAAACTAAAAATAATGCAATACAAAACTTGTCATGAATACAAATACAAATGAGTACAAAAATTAGTCATTGTCCTACCCTTTGCCAATGGTGCTCAATGAGATCTTCCTGAAGTTGAAAGTGTGTGTTTGCATTTTCAATCTCCTTGTATGTCTGAAGAAAAGCTCTAATGCGGTTTGGTTCTCTAGCTGGTTCGACACGGCTACCCACATTATCGTAAAAGAATATAAGTCCATTCCTCTCTCATCTTCAAGAATCATATTGTGCAGGATAACACAACAAGTCATGATGGTCTTGAGGGTTTTATTATCCCAAAATGAGCAGGACCTCGGACAATGGCAAACCTAGATTGCAAAACACTGAATGCTCTTTCAATGTCTTTTCGGGCTGCCTCTTGCACCCTTGCAAATTCACATTGTTTTTTTGTTTTGGGTTCTTTGATGCTCTTGACAAATGTGCACCAAGGAGGATATATACAATCTGCTAGATAGTACCCCTTTGTGTATTCATGGCCATTGATAGTGTAGTTGCAAGCAGGAGCATCATGATACGTCTCCAACGTATCTACTTTTCCAAACCCTTTTGCCCTTGTTTTGGACTCTAACTTGCATGATTTGAATGGAACTAACCCGGACTGACGCTGTTTTCAGTAGAACTGCCATGGTGTTGTTTTTTGTGCAGAATAAAAAGTTCTCGAAATCGCCTGAAAATCAACGGAGAATTATTTCAGAAAATATAAAACATATCTGCAAGAAGATACTCACCGGGGGCCCCACGGCCTGTCCTCGAGGGTGGGGGGCGCGCCCCCTTCCCAGGGCGCGCCCCCTGCCTCGAGGGCCCCCCGATGCTCCACCGACGTACCCCCAGGTCCTATATCTTCTGTTTCGAGGAGAGAAAAATCAGAGAGAAAGAATTATCGCGTTTCACGAGACGGAGCCACCGCCAAGCCCTAATCTCTCTCGGGAGGGCTGATCTGGAGTCCGTTCGGGGCTCCGGAGAGTGGAGATCGTCGCCATCGTCATCATCAACCTTCCTCCATCACCAATTCCATGATGCTCACCGCTGTGTGTGAGTAATTCCATCGTAGGCTTGCTGGACGGTGATGGGTTGGATGGGATCTATCATGTAATCGAGTTAGTTTTGTTCGGGTTTTTATCCCTAGTATCCACTATGTTATGAGATTGATGTTGCTATGACTTTGCTATGCTTAATGCTTGTCACTAGGGCCCGAGTGCCATGATTTCAGACCTGAACCTATTATGTTTTCATGAATATATGTGTGTTCTTGATCCTATCTTGCAAGTCTATAGTCACCTACTATGTGTTATGATCCGGCAACCCCGAAGTGACAATAATCGGGACCACTCCCGGTGATGACCATAGTTTGAGGAGTTCATGTATTCACTATATGTTAATGCTTTGGTCTGGTACTCTATTAAAAGGAGGCCTTAATATCCCTTAGTTTCCAATAGGACCCCACTACCACGGGAGGGTAGGACAAAATATGTCATGCAAGTTCTTTTCCATAAGCACGTATGACTATATTCGGAATACATGCCTACATTGCATTGATGAACTAGAGCTAGTTCTGTGTCACCCTAGGTTATAACTTCTACATGATGAATTGCATCTGACGTAATTTCCCATCACCGATCCAATGCCTACGAGCTTTACCTATATTGCTAGTCGCTTATTTACTTTTCCGTTGCTGTTATCACAAAAACTACAAAATAATTATCTTTACTTTTATTGCTGCTACCGCCACTATCATATTACTTTGCTACTAAACTATCTTGCTGCAGATACTAAGTTTCCAGGTGTGGTTGAATTGACAACTCAGCTACTAATACTTAAGAGTATTCTTTGGCTCCCCTTGTGTCGAATCAACAAATTTGGGTTTAATATTTTACCCTCGAAAACTGTTGCGATCCCCTACACTTGTGGGTTATCAAGACTATTTTCTGGCGTCGTTGCCGGGGAGCATAGCTCTATTCTTTAAGTCACTTGGGATTTATATCTATTTATCACTATGAAGAATTTGAAGGACTCAAAAACCAAGATCTTACCCTCAACTACGACGGGAGGTAAGGGACTGCCATCTAGCTCTGCACTTGATTCTCCTTCTGTTATGAGTAAACTTGCGACACCTACTCCTGCTATTGAATTGATATGTTGTATGTTCTTGATGATGCTACTTCTGCTATGTTTGATGAAACTACCTCTATGCTTGATACTGTGCCACTAGGTGAATTTCTAGATGAGCAAATTGCTAAGGTTAGGGAGAGTGCAAATGTTGATGATATTTATGAAAGTGATGATGAAACTACTCCCAATAGATATGAATTGTCTGTTGTGCCTGAGGGTTATGTTATGGATGAAGAAACTGCTAGAGACTTTCTTGCTTGCAATGATAGATATGATCTTAAGAAATTATTAGCTAAGCTGAAAAAAAAGTCCTTGAATGCTAGAATGAAACATGACCCTGCTTTTGCTACTTCACCTATATGTGTTACTAATAAGGATTATGAATTCTCTGTTGATCCTGAGTTAATTACTTTGGTTGAATCTGATCCTTTCCATGGCTATGAGTCTGAAACTGTTGTGGCACATCTTACCAAGTTGAATGATATAGCCACCCTATTCACCAATGATGAAAAGATCCGCTACTATTATATCCTTAAGTTGTTTCCGTTCTCATTAAAGGATGATGCTAAGACTTGGTTTAATTCTCTTGATCCTGGTTGTGTGCGTAGTCCCCAGGATATGATGTATTACTTCTCTGCTAAATATTTTCCCGTTCATAAGAAACAAGCTGCCTTACGGGAAATTTATAACTTTGCTCAAACTGAAGAAGAGAGTCTCCCACAAGCTTGGGGGAGGCTTCTATAGTTACTTAATGCTTTGCCTGATCATCCTCTTGAGATGCATGATATACTTGATGTCTTTTATAATGGACTAACCGTTGCTTCCAGAGACCACCTGGATAGTTGTGCTGGTTGTGTTTTCAGGGAAAGAATAGTGGAACAAGCTGGATTACTATTGAATAATATGCTGGCCAATGAAAATAATTGGACACTTCCTGAACCAGCCCCTAAGCCAACTCCGAAGAAAAGAGGTGTTCTATTTCTCAGTCCTAAAGATATGCAAGAGACAAAGAAATCCATGAAAGAAAAATGTATTAAAGCTGAAGATGTTAAGAATTTACCACCTATTGAAGAAATACATGGTCTTGATAACCCGACACAGGTAGTAAAGGTAAATTCTCTTTATAGATTTGATGAAGGTGATATTCCTCATTATAAGTCTGCTAGCCAATGCTTAGATGAGTTTGGCAATTTTATTGTGAAACAAGAAAACTCCAATGCTTATGTTGGTAGACAACTACAACACAATGCTTATATGTTTGAACGCTTGAGTGATTATCTGTCTAGTGCTAAAAGTGAATTGAAACTTATTAGTAAACATGCTTCCATGGTCACCACTCAAGTAGAACAAGTACTTAAGGCTCAGAATGATTTGCTCAATGAATTAAATAGTAAGAATAATGATAATGCCATTAGAGTTGTGACTAGAGGTGGTAAAATGACTCAGGAACCTCTATATCCTGAAGGCCACCCTAAGAGAATTGAGCAAGATTCTCAGAGAGCTAATTTAGATGCACCTAGTTCTTCTAAGAAGAAGAAAAAGAAAAATGATAGAACTTTGCATGCTTCTAGTGAACCTGTAGCTGACAAACCTGAGAATCCCAATGATATATCTGTTTCTGATGTTGAGACACAATCTGGTAATGAACATGAACCTAGTGATAATATTAATGATGATATTCATGATGATGCTCAACCTAGCAATGATAATGATGTAGAGATTGAACCTGCTGTTGATCTTGATAACCCACAATCAAAGAACCAACGTTATGATAAGAGAGACTTTGTTGCTAGGAAGCACGGTAGGGAAAGAGAACCATGGGTTCAGAAACCCATGCCTATTCCTCCGAAACCATCCAAGAAAAAGGATGATGAAGATTTTGAGCGCTTCGCTGAAATGTTAGACCTATCTTTTTGCGTATGCGTTTGACTGATGTGCCTAAAACAAATCCTTATGCCAAGTACATGAAATATATTATTACCAACAAAAGAAAGATACCTGAAGTGGAAATTTCCACCATTCTTGCCAATTACACTTTTGAGGGTGGAATGACTAAGAAATTAGGAGATCTAGGAGTACCTACTATACCTTGCTCCATTAAGAGAAACTATGTTAAAACTGATTTGTGTGATCTTGGAGCTCGTGTTAGTGTTATGCCTCTCTCTTTATACCGTAGACTTGACTTGAGTAAGTTGACACCTACTGAAATATCTTTGCAAATGGCCGATAAATCAACTGCTATACCTGTCAGTATTTATGAGGATGTGCCTGTTGTAGTTGCAAATGTTACTATTCTAACAGACTTTGTTATACTTGATATTCCCGAGGACGATAGTATGTCTATTATTCTTGGAAGAACTTTTTTTGAATACCGCAGGAGCTGTTATTGATTGCAACAAAGGCAATGTCACTTTTCATGTCAATGGTAATGAGCATACGATACACTTTCCGAGGAAACAACCTCAGGTTCATAGTATCAATTATATTGGAAAACTTCGACTATTACTATTGGAGGTTTTGAGTTTCCTATTCCTACTATCAAGAAGGCATATGACATTCTTATTGTTGGGGACATACATATCCCCATTGAGGTAACATAGTGTTATTCGAAAATTCTCCGGTTTCATGTTACTCGGAAAGAGTTTATTAACAAGACCTGATCAACCTTGTTAATGGATTCCTTTTGATGAACATGGGATAGGTGAATCTAGATAGCACAACCTTCTGTACCATCCTTTTACTTTCTGTTAATTAGGTTAAATAAAACAAAAATAGCATTATATGTCTGTTTCCAGACTTATCCGTGCTATAAAAAATATCCCGAAAATAAAAGTTCTCCAAATGCCATGAAAATGAAATATGATTTTTTCTAGAATATTTAAGAAAATATGGCACTGAACACACAGCGAGGGGAGCCATCACGTGGCCTCGAGGGCACAGGGCGCGCCCCCTGCCTCGAGGGCCCCACGTGGCCCCCCTCCACTTATCCTTTCACCCATGCTCTTCTTCTTCCTCCCAAAAAAATCCCCAACCAGCTCAAACCCGAGTTCTAGCTCATTTTGCTATCATTTTTGATCTCCTTGCTCAAAGCACCATTCACCAAACTGTTTGGGGAGATTGTTCCTTGGCATGTGACTCCTCCATTGGTCCAATTAGTTTTTGTCCTAGTGATTTATTTGTTGCAAATTTATGCTGCTGTGGTGACCTTGTTCTTGAGCTTGCATGTCAAATTTTCTTGGTCCCAAGTAGTTCTAATGCATGATATAGCCTCTAGGCACTTATAGGAGTCGTTGCTATCAATCTTGTTGAGTTTGGTTAACTTTTATTGTGAGTTACTAAAAATTTCAGAAAATTTCAGAAAAATGTCTACGAGAAACTTCCAAGGTGGTCCTTCAAGGAAGCAAGAACTTAGGCTCGCGTTCCGTGAGCCGAACGATGAACCACCGAGGGATGCTGATGTGCGACCTTGTGAATGGCCGTCAGATGAATTTATGGGTCAAGCGGGCATCAAAGATGAATTTTACGCATATGTGCGCAACGCTGACCTCGAGGACTTCATGCAAGATAAGTGTCTCCAATACCGTGGCTTAACCGACAGCTTTGTGAGAAGGTTTAAATTTTCATCTTCACGTAATTCTCACACTGTCCTGTTTGACCTTTATGATAAATCTTATACCATGGATTTAGATGATTTTAATGTTGCATCCAAGCTCCCACAGTGGGGCAGTATGAGTGATCCTCGCAAATCTGAATTTAGAAAATTCCTAGCTAGTATTACAGTGGGGGAATCTAGGGACATCACACAAGCCACCACGGGGAGCATACATTTTCCTGCTATTCATTATTTTTCTCTCTTTATCGATAGATGCATAAATGGTAAAGATGAGGCTTGTCACATGTGTGTCCCTGATCTTAGCGTTATCAGGAGTGCTGTACTAGGTGAAAGGCAATACAATCTGGGAGCTATAGTTGCACGTAGGCTACACCATAATGGTTTGCATGGAGATTTATTTGGTGGGATCTATGCTACTCGCATAGCCCGCTATCTTGGTGTGTCTGTGCACACGTATGATGAACCTTTACCTCATGCTTATTTAGACTGTAATGCTATGGCGAGTCATCGGTTTATGGAATGGGATAATCAAACCCTCAAATATCGGCTAATCTTTAACCGGCAGCATGCCATCCCTATTGTTCTTCCTGCCCCTACTTTGTTTAACTTTCAGGAAAAAGGAAGATGCACTATAACTATGGAGGAGGCAAATGCCTATTATAACATGTCGGAGGCAACCCGCCTTCGAGCTGCAGCTCAGCAGGCAGCATCTCCTGCATCTCAGTACGACCCCAACTACAACTTTGGATATCCGTCAGGCCAGTACTGGCCATAGACCAACTTAGGCCAAAAGCCTAAGCTTGGGGGAGTACGTGTTTCTCACCGACTTACATTCATGTTCACACTTATTCTAGTTGTCGGTTCTCACACTCTTTCATTGTACCATCCATGCTTAGTTTCAATTTCTTTTTCTTAGTCTTTTTCTTGTGTGCTAGAAAAACCCAGAAAAACAAAAAATATTAGTTGTAGCTTCTGGCTAGTTTACTTTCTTTGCTTGTAGTAGTAACTAAAAATTAAAACCCAAAAAGATTTCCCGTTCTTCTTTTGCTTATTGGGAGCTTTCCCGTGTAAATAGTTTCTTTTCTTTTCTTTAGGGGTTAAGAGTAGAAGACCATGATTGAAAATGCTTAGTGGCTCTCATATGCTTTGTTGTTGATTTAATCTTGAGCCATATTACCTTGTCTTCTCTCTTGTATTAAATGTCTGCAGATTCCATCTTAGTCCAATGCACGTGCACTATTATTATTATCCACACCGTTCGGTCATGCAAGTGAAAGGCAATAAGGATGATATATGATGAACTAATTGAGATGAGAAAAGCTGGTATGAACTCGACCTATCTTGTTTTTGTAAATATGATTGCTCATCGTTCTTGATTCAGCTTGTTATGAATGAAACATGTTTGCAATTACAATTAGAGATCATAGCTGTTTATGCCATGCTTAATTAGCTGAGAGTTTATAATGGTCTATCTTGCATGCCAACATGATATTAAAATGGTTGTGATGTGGTATGATGGGTGCTATCCTCCTTTGAACGATTTAAGTGACCTGACTTGGCATATGTTCACGCATGTAGTTGAAACAAATCAACATAGCCTCCACGATATTTATGTTCATGGTGATTTATATCCTACTCATGCTTGCATTCATTGTTGATTAATTTTAATGCATGTTCATGACCGTTGTTGCTCTCTAGCTGGTCGCTTCCCAGTCTCTTTCTAGCCTTCACCTGTACTAAGCGGGAATACTACTTGTGCATCCACTTCCATAAACCCCAAAGTTATTCCACTTGAGTCCACCATACCTTCCTATATGCGGTATTTACCTGCCGTTCCAAGTAAATTTGTATGTGCCAAACTCTAAACCTTCAAATGAAATTCTGTTTTGTATGCTTGAACAACTCATGTATCAACTAGGGCTGTCTATATCTTCCATGCTAGGTGGGTTATTCTCACGATAAGTGGACTCCGCTCATCATTCATGAGAAAATGGCTGGTAACCGGGATGCCCAGTCCCATGCTCAAAATCATAATAATTAAACAAAACTCCCCCAGGGCTGTTGCTTGTTTGGACGGTAACTGTCAGGCCCAAGATGCGATTCTATCCCGATCACGTGACACTAATGTGATTGGGGCACAACCGCATTTCGGGCGCTTAGCAAGATGGATATCATTACATCATACCATTACATAAATACATGGGGATACAACAATACATACAAGACACATGAATACAACAACATCAATACAAGGCATCCGACTACGGATGCAAACATGAAAAGCACAAAGACATCCATCTGCTATCCCAGGCTGCTGACCCGGAACCTAACCCAAGACTGAAGAAGAAGAAGAAGAAAGAACTCCAACACAACGATCAACGCTCTCACGTCAAGACATCGGACACCTGCACCTGCAACTGTTTTTGTAGTATCTGTGAGCCACGAGGACTCAGCAATCCCATAACCATGGGTAACAAGACTATCAAAGCTTAATAGGAAGGAAGAGGTAAAGTGGTGAGGTTGCATCAACGGCTAAGCAATATATGGTGGCTAACTTACGAGTACAAGAATAAGATGAGCATCTACGCAAGCGGTCACAAACTAGTAGTGATCGCTAAAGATCCTGAACTACCTACGAGTCAAACATAACCCCACCGTGTTCTCTTCTCAAAGTGAAAAGAGACAGTCACGGTTACTCACACAGTTGTGTGTTTTACTTCGGATCCTCTGTCAAGTTTTCTACAACCGGACATTAACAAATTCCAATCTGCCACATAACCACGGGCACGGCTTTCGAAAGATCATAACCCTGCAGGGGTGTCCCAACTTAGCCCATCACAAGCTCTCACGATCAGCTGAAGTAATAATAATTATTACCCCTTATCTTAGGGAAAATCCGATCAGGCTCGGCATCCCGGTGCACCAGACATTTCGACAATGGTAAAACAAGTCCAGCAAGACCTCCCGGTGTGCCGACACCATGATAGTAGCCGAGCGTATCTCGTCTCAGGCCACAACCGGATAGGTGATCCTACAGGAGCCACATACCTCGAGTTTCCCCATGGCGGTCCCGCAGTCTCCCCGTTTGGGACCAACACCATCAGCACTGGCCCCCCTGCTATGTAGAAGAATACTCGGGTAGCGCTAACTCCCTATGCAATTTAATTAATTATTTAAGTTGTTATTATGAGCAAAATAAAACCAAAGTTGGGCCTTGCTGGAGGAGTTTTATTCAAAGACGAACTGTCAAGGGGTCCCCACATACCCAACCGTGTAAGGAACGCAAAATCAAGGAACATAATGTCGGTTTATCGGCGCCTAAGGTGGCATGAGTGGAACAAAACACCGAGCAAAAGGCCAAGCCTTCCACCCATGCCCAGTATATAGGTGTGTTAATAATAATAATAGATAT
Organism: Secale cereale; assembly: GCA_902687465.1. Classification (NCBI taxonomy): domain Eukaryota; kingdom Viridiplantae; phylum Streptophyta; class Magnoliopsida; order Poales; family Poaceae; genus Secale; species Secale cereale. The sequence goes on along the minus strand of LR738714.1, from coordinate 566,388,044 downwards.
TGTGATATTCCAACAACAAGTTCCCACCTGGAACGATCTTCATCTTCACCTGCAACTAACAACGCTATAAGAGGGGCTGAGCAAGCGGGTAACATAGCCAAACAATGGTTTTTTGCTAGGAAGGTGTCAAAGGTTAGAGGTTTCATGGCAACAAGGATAGGGGCTGACAATAAGATGGGTAGCGCGACATATAACGATAGCATCGAGACAACTAAGCAAAGGCAATGATATTAATGGTATCCAAGAGTATGGTCATCTTGCCTGAGATCCCGCAAGGAAGAAGAACGGATCCATGAAGAAGACGAAGAAGAAGCCTTGAAGAAGAACCACGGGTAGACGAACGAATCCTCACGAACGCAACGGAACAAGCACTAACGAGAAGAAGCAAGCAACACGGTAAACACACAACACAAGAACATGACAATATGCTTGTCGGTGTACTAAGATAGGGGTACCTTAGTACCCCAACTTGTGCACGGGCAGTAGCAGCTTCCCGCGGCAGGGTTTACCACGTGCTCGCCGGAAACCTTTCTGGTCCCTATAAAAGCCATTCAAGAACAAAGTATACAAGTTAGAAGATCAAGGCCCCGGCAAGAGGAGCTTGCCGGGAAGGCCGCACCGGGCTCAAGGATGTCACTTTAGTACAAGATCCTGGCAAGAGCAGCTTGCCAGGAGGGCCAAGGAATGCACACCTCAAGAAATGCCTCGGCGCATCATGCGCTCGGGCAGGACCCGGAGAGCGACAAGCTTCCGGGCCCGACAAGGTCACGACCCCGGCAAGGTGCTTGCCGGGGGGAACTTATGCTGTGTGTCCGCGCTCCAGCTCATCTGCCCATGCGTCGCCCTGGGGCCCTTCCAGGGACGCGTGGCGGAAGGCTGTGCAGCCTGGGGCACTCGGTGGCAAGCCATGGTGACGAGGCTACCGCCGTGGCGAACGGAGAAGTATGGACGGACACTTTTGGGGTCGACGGTGACGGGCATTTAATGCCCTTGTCCCCCACTGTCAAAGTTAGGTGAAGACCACTGTTCATCCACTGTTCACGCACTATTCCCGCACTGTTACAACTACCACCAAAATTACATTTTTGCCCTCCTCTACATTGACACCTGTCGGTGACCCCTTGAGCTATAAAAGGAGGCCCATGCACAACGTAGAAAGGGTTCGAAACCTAAGCAACTCTCTTGCTCGGTGTAGCTAGTACTGTAGCTCTTCAAGCTCCCGAGCTCAATACAACCAAGGCAGGAGTAGGGTTTTACGCGTCCGCGCGGCCCGAACCTGGGTAAACTGCCCGCGTGTGCCCCTCGATCTGCTCTTCGTGCTCCCTCCGCTCCCTTACCGCAAAATAGAAGGGGCTCCGGTCCCATAGGTGCTCGTGGGAGGACAGTTTCCCCCTACATCTTTGGCGCGCCAGGTAGGGGGGCGTCGAGGTTGTGCGAACCTGATCCGGCGCTCACGCGGGCGCACTCTTCATCAACCTCTCCAGCTTCATCAACTTCATCAGCAGCACCAACATGCCTCCGAAGAAGAAGGCTTCGGAGGTCGGAGGCCCGTCTGCGTCGGTTCCACCACCACCGGAACCAACGGTTGGTGGGGGAGACGCCGGCGGAAGGGTGGTCGCCGGCGAGGAAACTCACGGCGCCACCAAATCCAAGGACAAGACGGACGACCGGGCGAATTCCAAGGCCTCGGTGTCCGTAGACGCGCCACGCCTCTCTCGGGAGGTGCCAAGCCACCAACGCCGTGGTACAGGAGGTACCATTCGCTTGCTGGGCCAAGGACAAACCGGAGGATCGCGGGATGCTCAAGGCCATCGTCCTGGCACGAGCAAGGCGCGGTCGCCGGGGCGAGAAACTGCTCCTTCTAACCCTGTTAGAAGTCCGAGCATATCTCGCTCCTCACACCGCTCGTCGCCGCTCCCCTCCTCTCCAGCAGAAGCTCTAGCAAGAGCACAACTGCTCCTCGACTTCCCTCCAGCGGCAGACAAGGCCGAAGACTGGAGGGCGACGATTCAGAGTCTCATCGCCTTCGCCAACAACGACACGCCGCAGCAGCCGGCGATGTCACGGCCGCGGAAAGTCGACCAGACGAAGGCCGATGGCGACAAGACCGCCGGGGGTGCAACCACCGTGCACTCCCCGCCGCGGAAGCAGAAGACGCCACCCCGCCGGATTAACGTCGACGACGACTCCACGGCGTCGTCGGATCCGCGGGCTCGTCGGGACCAGCGCCAAGTCCTCGACGACCGGCGGCAAGAAGACGCTCGGACGCGCATCGAGCGCCGACGAGAATCCCGGCGACAATCAGATCAGCGCGCTGGGACCGCTGTCGACACGCACACGCCCGGTGAACCAGGCGACTTGCCGTACGCGGCAGGTTGCCTTGCGTTCACCCGTGAGCTGCGGCGCGTCCAGTGGCCCATCATGAAAAACTTCAAGCCCGACGTACCCGAGAAGTACGACGGCAAGATGCACCCCTCGGAGTTCCTCAGCATCTACACCATCGCGGTGCAGGCTGCCGGGGGACGCGACGAGAAGATACTAGCGAATTACTTCCTACTAGTGCTTAAGCCAAACGTCCGTTCTTGGCTTATGCACTTGCCGGAAGGCTCCATTTCTTCGTGGGCGGATCTGTGTCACCAATTTGTTGGCGCCTTCACGGGCGGCCACAAACCCCACGGCCAGGAGAGCGATCTCCACATCTTGGCCCAGGAGGAGGGAGAATCCCTGCGCAAGTATATCCAGAGGTTCAGCCGCGTGCAACACAACATTCCCGACGTGCACCCTGCCGCGGTTATCAGCGCGTTCCACCAGAACGTGCGTAACCGCCGCATGAGGGAAGAGATGGCCATGACCAAGATCCGGGATGTCAGCGAGCTCTACGCTCTGGCTGACAAGTGCGCGCGTGCCGAAGAGGGGAGGAGACTCCCCGGAGAGGATACTGGCGCAGGAGGAAGCGACAGTGAGGACGCCGCCCCGGCGAAGAAGAGCCTGCGGCGGAACAACAGAAGAAAGAAGAGCAAGGAAGTGCTGGTCGTCGAGCAGTCCGGCAAGGAGGCTCCCGCCAAGAAGACACAGGCTGGCGGTTCCAGCAAGGAACCCGCCCCGGTAGCGGCAACCGACAAGCAGGACGGCTCCGACAAGCAATACTGCAAGATCCACCGCACCAAGGGCCACGACCTTCAGAACTGCAAGCGAGTCGAGTACCTTGTAGAACAGCAAAAGGCTGAATACGAGCGTCGCGACAAGGAGAAGGCCCAAGGAGGCGGAGGAGAGCCCAGCAAGAAGCGGCCATTCAATGGCCGGGGAGGACGCCACGGCAAGGCCAAGCAGCGGCAAGGAGACAGACCTTCCCGGGGCCGCGACAAGGATGAGGAAGAAGACGACGACGACGACATGGAGGAAGGAGATAACAGCGAGCAGGAGTTCCAAAAGGCCACAGAAGTTCTGTGTGTCGACGGAGGCGCCTCTCTGCACACTTCCCACCGCCAACTCAAGCAGTGGGTGCGAGAAGTGAATGCAGCTGAGCCGCCCGTCGAGTCACGCAGGCTGCTGAAGTGGTCCAGCACGCCCATCATTTTTGAACTTGAGGATCACCCTGACCGCACAACGGCGGTCGGGTGCTTGCCGATGTTGGTCTCACCAACTATCCGCAACCTCAAGGTCACCAAAATGTTGGTTGACGGCGGGGCCGGCCTAAACTTGATCTCCTCAGCTGTGATCAAGAAACTCCAGATTCTAGACGGCGAGCTCGAAGAAACCGGGTCGTTCCAAGGGATCAACCCGGGAAGGAGCAAGCCGAAGGGCAAGATCACTCTGCCAGTGACCTTTGGCGGGGAACTCAACTTCAGGACGGAGAGGATAACCTTTGACGTGGCCGATATCCCATTGCCATACAATGGGATACTTGGACGTCCTGCCCTCGCCAAGTTCATGGCAGCTTCCCACTATGCCTACAACGTACTCAAGATGCCGGGGCCGATAAGCGTCATCTCTGTCCCTGGCGACAAGAAGGACACGCTTATCTGCGCCGACAAGATATACCGGGATGCAGCAGCCGCAGCAGAAAGCAACACACTTGCCGCTGAATCTCCCGGGGGGAAGACCAAGACCAAGTCCGGCAAGAGCTCTGGGGCCCACTCCGGCAAATGCACCTCCTCGGAGTGCTGCGCTGCCGTCGAGGACGCACCATCGAGCTCCACCGGCAAGTGCAAGAAGGGGATGGCCGCTCCACCGGCAACCAAGAAGGTGTCCGCCAAGGAGGACGGCACTGGTGGTACCTTCACCATCAGTGCTACGCTCGACAACAAATAGGAAAGCGCGCTCGTTGCCTTCCTGCGGGCGAATGTCGATGTGTTTGCGTGGCAACCATCTGACATCCTCGGCGTTCCCAGGAAGGTAATTGAGCACAAGCTTGCTGTTTGTCCTCATGCGCGGCCCGTCAAGCAGAAGGTCAGGAAGCAAGCCGTGGAGCGCCAAGAATTCATCGCCGAAGAGATAAAGAAGTTGGAAGCAGCGGGCCTAGTTAAAGGCGTGATCCATCCTACGTGGTTGGCCAATCCGGTTGTCGTACGCAAGGCCAATGGGAAGTGGAGACTTTGTATAGACTTCACTGATGTGAATAAAGCATGTCCTAAGGATCCATTTCCCTTACCGCGCATCGACCAGATTGTTGACTCCACCGCCGGATGTGAGCTGCTATCCTTCCTTGACGCATACTCAGGTTACCACCAGATTTTTATGGCCAAGGAAGACGAAGAGAAGACTACATTCATTACTCCATGTGGCACATATTGCTTCATACGCATGCCCTTTGGATTGAAGAATGCAGGCTCAACATTTGCAAGGGTGGTGCACACTGCTTTTGAGCCACAGATCCACAGAAATGTGGAAGCCTACATGGACGATATAGTGGTCAAGAGCAAGAGCAAAGATACACTGATCCAAGACTTAGAAGAAACCTTCGAGAATCTGCGCAAGATCCAACTCAAGTTGAACCCCGAGAAGTGCGTCTTCGGAGTCCCCTCCGGCAAGCTTCTCGGGTTCTTTGTGTCCCAGAGGGGGATTGAAGCCAATCCCGACAAGATCAAAGCCATCGAGCAGATCGAAGCCCCGAAGCGCGTCAAGGATGTAAGGAGGCTTGCTGGTTGTGTGGCTGCCCTCAGCAGGTTCATTTCAAAGTCTGCAGAGCGCGCCCTGCCTTTCTTCAAGATTTTGATAAAGGCAGGTCCTATGAAATGGACTCCGGAAGCGGAGGCAGCGCTGCAAGACTTGAAAGGATACCTATCCTCCACTCCAATACTTGTCGCACCTAGGCCACAAGAAAAGTTGCTGCTGTACCTAGCAGCAACCAATCAAGTGGTTAGTGCTGCGTTAGTAGCGGAGAGGGAGGCAGATGAGGAATTTACACCACCAGCAAGCGAATCCAGCGACAAGCAGGGGGCTTCCCCGACAAGGTCTGGCCCCGACAAGGACAAGTCTGCGCAGGAACAAGGAGAAGTGCGAAAGAAGATGGTGCAGCGCCCAGTGTATTTTGTAAGTTCCCTTCTGCAGGGGGCTAGATCAAGATACTCTGGGGTGCAGAAGTTGCTTTTCGGCCTCCTCATGGCCTCGAGAAAGCTGCGCCATTACTTCCAAGCACACGAGATAACAGTGGTCACTCGCTTTCCGTTGAAGAGGATATTGCAGAATCCAGAAGCAACAGGCAGGATCGTCGAGTGGGCACTGGAGCTGTCAAGCTTTGGTCTCAAGTTCGAGAGTACTTCAACCATACAGAGCAGAGCTTTGGCAGAATTCATAGCTGAATGGACCCCAACGCCCGATGAGGAAACTCCAGAGACGAGCGTCCCCGTGCAAGAGGCAAACAGCGAATGGGTAATGTACTTCGATGGTGCTTTCTCGCTGCAAGGCGCCGGTGCCGGCGTGGTACTCATAGCGCCCACCGGAGAGCACCTCAAGTATGTTGTCCAGATGCACTTTCCCAGGGAACAAGCGACAAACAATATTGCTAAGTATGAAGGTTTGCTTGCCGGCCTCAGAATTGTGGCCGAACTTGGAATCAAGAAGTTGATTGTGCGGGGAGATTCTCAGTTGGTGGTCCGACAAGTGAATAAGAGTTACCAGAGCCCTTTGATGGAAGCCTATGTTGATGAAGTGAGAAAGCTTGAAGAACACTTTGAGGGCCTGCAAATGGAGCACGTCCCAAGAGCTCAGAATGATATTGCAGATGGCCTCTCAAAGTGTGCTGCAATGAAGTTACCTGTGGAACCAGGGACCTTCCTGCTCAAGCTAACTCAACCATCCGTTACACCATCAGTTGGGCAAAGTAAGAAGAGAAAGTTGGTCCCCGGCGACTACTTGCCGGCGGATCTTCCCGAAACCGCCGCCAAGGTCCCCAGGATCAACAGCCAAGATGCTGAGGAACAGTTTGCTCCTGCAGATGCAAGAGTCTGTACAGTTGAAGCAAGCATTCCCGACAAGCCCTGCCTCGGCAGGCTTGCCGGGGGACCATCAGCTCCGGCAGAACCGCAGGTTCTTGCCGTAGAAGCTGAGGTTCCCACAGCAGCCCTTATGCCTTTAGTCCTTGTTGTTGAGCCTCAGGCTCCAGCATGGGCACATCAAATCGTTCGTTTTCTGCAAACTGGAGAACTTCCCGACGACCCAGAAGAGATAGAGAAAATAACTAGGCAGTCAAGTATGTACCAGTTCGTTGACAATGAACTGTACAGAAGATGGCTCAATGGTGTCAGGTTGAAGTGCATTTCCAGAGAAGATGGACAGAAGCTGTTGGCAGAGATACATGGAGGCATATGTGGCCACCACATTGGCGCAAGGGCACTTGCCGGGAAAGCGTTCCAGCAAGGGTTCTTCTGGCCAGAAGCCCTCCAAGATGCAACTGCACAAGTAACCAAGTGTGAAGCGTGCCAGTTCTATGCCAAGCAAATTCACCAGCCAGCTCAAGCTCTCCAGACGATCCCTTTATCCTGGCCCTTCTCGGTCTGGGGGCTCGATATCCTCGGCCCCTTTCCCCACGCAGTCGGGGGCTTTGAGTACTTGTACATTGCAATCGACAAGTTCACAAAGTGGCCAGAAGTGGAACCAGTGAGAAAGGTGATAGCACAGTCAGCAGTCAGGTTCTTCAGGTCAATTGTTTGCCGTTTCGGAATCCCTAACAGGATCATCACCGACAACGGTACACAGTTTACTAGTCGCACCTTCATGCAGTACGTCCAAGACCTTGGCGCCAAGGTCTGTTTCGCTTCTGTTGCTCACCCGAGGAGCAATGGTCAAGCGGAGAGGGCCAATGCTGAAGTGCTGCGCGGACTCAAGACAAGAACCTTCGACAGGCTGCGCAAGTGCGGAAGAAACTGGATAGAGGAGTTGCCGTCGGCTCTTTGGTCAATCAGGACGACACCAAGTCGAGCCACCGGGCAGACACCCTTTGCTCTTGTCTATGGAGCAGAGACAGTTCTACCCACAGAACTCGTATACGGATCTCCTCGAGTGCTCGCTTATGATGAGCTCGAGCAAGAGCAACTGCGACAAGATGATGCATTGCTCTTCGAGGAGGAACGTCTCCAGGCTTCTGTAAGAGCTGCTCGATACCAGCAAGCCTTGCGTCGCTACCATAGCCGCAAGGTCAAGGCCAGGAGTCTCGAGGAAGGCGACCTTGTTCTTCGGCGTGTTCAGTCCGCCAAGAATTCCAACAAGTTGACGCCAAAGTGGGAAGGCCCTTATCGGGTGAGACAGGTCACAAGGCCCGGCGCTGTCCGCCTTGAGACCGAAGAAGGCTTACCGGTGAGCAACTCCTGGAACATAGAGCATCTTCGCAAGTTTCACCCATAAGGCGCGGTTGCCGTGATCCGCTCCGGCAACCACCTTTTGTACAAGTCTTGCCGCTGTTGCATGTAAACCTTTGTACAAAGCTGGGCGCAGATCTCGTGCATCAGTAAAGCTTTTGTACTTCGCACTACTTGTCGTTTACATGCTTTTCTTAGTTATTTGCATACATTATCTGACACTTTGTGCAATGCACATCCCCGGTAAGCACTAGCAGGCCGTGAGGCCCTATACTTGTTTTCCTCCTCTTTTTCTTTCCCTCTGGAGCAGAAGGAGTATTCCTCGCGCACAAGTTTGTCGGGGGGGAAGGAGATGGAGGTATGAACCAAGTATTGTTCAAGAAAGAGAAGCCTTGTCGGGGAGCGAACAATATATGAAAGCTAAGTTACCAAAGTTTGAGCATTCAAAATTTTAAATTCTAGTTATATTCCTTGAACAACCACACTTTGTATGGAAAACCTGTGCGCGGAGGAACCTACCCGTGGCTAGCCGCACCCTTACTTTGTTTTCGAGCACGCTCAACGACTTAAGTGAGCTGCGACAAGTGTCGCGCCCTTACTTCGTTTTCGAGTTCGTTCAGCAAGCTAAGTGCGCTGCGACTAGCTGCGGCAAGGTTTCTTGCCGGTAAGGCCTTTGCCAGCAGGCTGCTAAGAGTCCAGCACTCAGCGCTCGCGGCACGGGCCCCTTGCCGGCAAGTCCCCTGAAAGCGTAGAGTGGAAAGCATACAAGGTGGAGGACCAAAAGCAAGGGAGATAACACCGCATTGATTGATCAAAATAAGATAGTATATTACAGAGATAACTTGTCGCAATAACTAATAGATTCATGTCCATGACATACTTTGCAGCGGCAAAGGAAACAGAAAGAAAGAAGCCTAATCTACGCGGTCGCCTTCACGCCTCGTGACCTTGTTCACCTTGGCGACGATGTGGGCAACCTGCGCCTTCAACGCCTCCTGATCAGCGTCGTCCGACAAGGTGTGGAGGATGTTGACGAGGTTGATGCCGGGGTTGCGGTAAAAGATCTTCGTCAAGACGCGCTCCAAGGTGCCCGCGCAGAGCCGACGCGACTCGTCGGCCAACTACACGGGGAGCTTCTCCCGCAGCCGTGCAAGCGCCGGCGCGATTCCCCTGAAGAAGAGACTTAACTTGGCGCTGTGGGGGAGGTCCTCGTCGGGAGAGTACACGAGGTGCTCTGCCCTCAGCGCCATCATCTCCTTGTCAATGTTGGCAGCGGAGGTGACCAGATCGTCGGTCCATTGCTCCACCGCCCGGCTGAAGTTGTTCGCTGAGACGGCGGCGCTCTCCACCAAGTTCCGCTCCTTGCGGAGCTCGTCCTTCAGCTTCGTCTCGCGGTCCCGGGCGGCGTCGAGCGAATCGGTCAGAGTGGAGACCTTCAACTCCAAGTCAGCAATTGAATCCTTGGCGGCAGTGAGCTCGTCGCCTTTCTTGGAGAGACGTACCTGCAAGTCAGAGTTGGTGTGGGCGTCTTTCTCCCGCTCCACATTGAGCGCGGTGACTCTGTCCTCGCTTGCCTTTAGGTACCGCTCCAATTGATCCACCTTAAGCTCCAGGTCCCTCTTAGCAGTCTCCGCGGCGGCGGCAGCATCCTTTGCCTCCTTCAAGGCCCCGCCGATGGCCTGCTCCCGGGCGGTGAGTTCGTCGTCATGGGCGTCGAGCTCGACCTTCCGCTGGTTGAGCGCCCCCTCCCGCCGAGACAACTCCTCGGCGGCCAGCCGCTGCCGTTCTTCTGCCTCAGCCTTTTCCAAGAGGAAGGCTTGCTGCTCCCCGGCAAGCTCTTCCCGCTCCTCCGCCAAGTTGCGGAGGGCTGCCTGGTTGGCGGCGTGAAGCTCCACGGCGCGCTTATCCAGATCAACTCCAGCCTTGGCGGCAAGAGCCTCCCGGGACTCCAACTTCGCCTGCCTGGCCCGGTACAGGGCCAGGAGCCGGCGAAGTGGCTTCTCCTCTTCGGGCTCGTCACTCCCGCCAAGCGCTTCAACAACCTTCAGCCCCGCGGAGGCGAGGACCTCTCCATCGTAGGTCTCTCCCTCCACGGGGGCTCGCGACGAGGACGCTCACGGGACTTGTATGAAGACCCCGTTGGGGGCCTCAAGATAGACGCCCGCCCGCTCCGTGGAGGCGGAGGGGTCGGCGGCCGGTGCAGCGCTTGACGCTCCTGCTGCCTCCGGGCCAGTAGTGTGGTCGCCGGTCCCTTCTCCAGCCGCGGCGTCTGCGGTCGGGGCGGTCTCCTCAACGGCAGGCTCGTCGGCTCCAGCCATGCCTTCAGTGGCAGTGGCGTTGCCGCCGTCGCCGTGCACGCCCTCCTCGCCGGCGGCCTCCGTTTCCATCCGCTCCGGTGCAGGAGGATCTAGCAGAAGAAAAAGAAAAGAAAGAGTCAAGCAAATATCCAAAAAGACAAGTTCAAGAAGAAGAAGCTACAAAACTCACCTTCGCGGACTTCTTCGACGACAGGCTCCCTCGCCGGGGAGTTCTCCCTTGGCGCCGGAGTGGTGGCCCCTGCTGGCGGAGGGCCGCCTGCGCCCTCCTTTGGCGGGGTGCTCACCCTTGTCGGGCTGCTCACCCTTGGCGGGGTGCCCGCCCTTGGCGGGGTGCCCGTCCTTGGCGGAGCGTTCTCCCTCGCCGGGGAGTTCACCCTTGGCGGGGAGGGTGGAGCAAGTAGTTCTTCGGGGGCGACCTCCGGGCGCTCCTGCGGCTGCGGCTCCACTTCTGCACAAAATAACCAAGACATCAGCACAGGCAACTACCTCAAGCGCGCCCGACCAACAGAAAAGAATAACTACCAGACTTACGCTGGGGGCTGCGCTGGGGGCTGCTCCTCGGAGCAGCGGGTTGATCCGGCAAGTTTGCCGCTGGCGCGTCTCCGGTCGCCGCGGCGGGCGAGTCGTCTTCAACCTCAACCACAGGGATCTTGGCCCTCTTCGCCATCCGCTGTGCCAGGGTCTTGAAAGCAAAACAAAAACAAGATCAGAATCATCAAGGAAGATCAAGAGAAAGTCAAAGAAATTACAAAATTGCAAGTACTTACTCCTCTTCCTCGTCGTCGGAGCTGAGGATGGAGAAGTCGAACTCCACCTGAGATGCTCCCGCGCGAGGAGCAGGAGGAGAAGGCTCCCTCGGGCGCTTGGCGGTCTCCGGGGCTGTGGGCTGCGAAGACCCAGCCTCCGTTGACGCCGAGGGCCGAGGAGCAGGAGGAGCGGCCGTTCCCCTATGGGAGGATCCCCCTCCGCTTGGCGCTGGCGCGCGGGGCGCCTCCTCCTCGACCTTGCTCGCCCTGGTGGCGCGCGTCGCCCGGCGCGCAGGCTGCTGTCGAGGCGCCTGCGGCCTCGTCGCTGTAGCCGCCTTGCGGAGGCGCTTCCTTGGTGGTTGCGTAGGGCTTGCCGGAGGCGGGGAGTTCTCTGAGGACGAGGAGGCATTGTCGTCAAGTCCCAGAGATCCACCGGTGTCTTCATCAGCCTCGACGTCCTCCTCCTCCTCCTCGACAGGCCCGCTGGGCCCAGCACCATGCCCGGCGGCCTCGCTTCCTCCGGCGGCCTCGCTCCCTCCAGCGACCTCGCTCCCTCCGGCGGCCTCGCTCACCCCGGCAACCCCGGCTATCCCGGCAAACTTCAGAGAAGGCACCCCGGCAAACTCATCGGGCGGAAGCTTGAGCAGCCTGAGGATTTCCGCCTCCTCTGCTCGGTTCGCCTCGTCCGCGGCCTGTGCCTCGTCCACGGTGTATCCAAAATCGCCCGCCACCGTAGCTGCGGCGGCCTCCTCCATCCTGGAAGCGATGTAGGCTATATCCCGAGCCGTAGTGGCCCGGGTGAGGCCCCTGTTCTCCTCGGTGTTCTTGGGCGTCTCGACCAAGTTGTCAAAGAAGGACAGCATCGTATCCGGCGGAGGCTCTATCCAAGTGGGGTCGACACCGTGGGAGTCACACGTAGGCATCATCGCGCGCAAGGAATCCCGGGCAGTGCTGTTACACAGCGGCACCACTCCCCGGGAAGGTTTGAACCACTCCGGATGGGCCGGGTCATGCTTGAAGAGCTCTCGGACCATCCCCTTCAGCTCCAAAGCAGTGAAATTGAAGTTCAATCCAGGGCGCAGCCTCATGATATCTGCCGCATTGCCGAATTCCCAAGCGGGCCGTTTCCTTTCTTGTAAAGGGGCAATGCGGCGGCGGAGGAAATCTGCCCCAACCTCTCCAATAGTCAGATTGGCTACCCGGAGGCGAATAATCCTAATGAGGGCAATACTGAGCTTGTTGTCCTCCGGGGCCAATTCGCTCCAATCCTGCCGCACACTATAGCAGTTGTGCGCGGCGCGGTGAAGGACTCCGGCTTATCCTCCACTACCCAGCACCAATCTGCACGCCATTCTTCCCACTTGCCGCGGAGTTCCCCCTTCAGGTATGAATCCTTCTTGTTCAGCCGGAAGATCCAGGAGATACCGCCGGAAAGGGGAGCACCAGCCTCTACTCTAGGCATAAAGAAATGGCGGAAAAGTGCTACGTTTGGATGAATCCCAACATAGTTTTCGCACAGATGTACGAAAACAGCCATCGTAAGGATGGCGTTGGGGGTAAAGTCTAGGAGGTGGAGGCCATATGTGTTCATGATATCACAAAAGAACTCCGAGAACGCAGGGCACAATCCACAATGGAAGAAAGCAGCGAAGAAGAAGTACCCGCCGGGGAACATATCTTTGGCGACGGCGGGGAAGGCTCTGGTGCGGGGATGAGCTTTGGTCTCTCCCGACCAGAATAGATAATACTTGTTCCGCAGCTCCTTCGCGCCAAGCCTTGGCGCGAAGACCACGCTCCTCTTCCGCAGGGCGGCCAACTTCGCCGCCTGCTCGGACTTCTCCTTCTTGGCCTTGTCCGCTTTCGCCTTGTCGCTCTTCGGAGCCATGGCGGAGGCGGCGAGGGAAGAGGTGAGGAGCTCGACGACGACGCCGCGGATGCGGAAGACGGCGGAGGAGGGGTGGAGGCAAGAAGCAGCGGGGATTTCTGGAGAGTTAAGACGCAATGAAGATGAAGGAGGGAACTGCCCCTGCTTCCTCTGCTTTTAAGGGGGAAGTGGGGGACGCTCCGCATTTCCCATTAAAGAACAGGCCACGATCTCTCCCACGACGCCGCAATCGACGCGTGCTGTTAGGGAGGGATGCGGCGGATGCGGAAGGGGATACGGCTTGCCGTGGGCCGCGCGTGCCCGTGCACTGTTTTGGGCCTGGCCCAACAGCGCTCGGCACCGCGTGTGGCCCAGGCCCGGGGGCTCCTGTCGGTGTACTAAGATAGGGGTACCTTAGTACCCCAACTTGTGCATGGGCAGTAGCAGCTTCCCGCGGCAGGGTTTACCACGTGCTCGCCGGAAACCTTTCTGGTCCCTATAAAAGCCATTCAAGAACAAAGTATACAAGTCAGAAGATCAAGGCCCCGGCAAGAGGAGCTTGCCGGGAAGGCCGCACCGGGCTCAAGGATGTCACTTTAGTACAAGATCCTGGCAAGAGGAGCTTGCCAGGAGGGCCAAGGAATGCACACCTCAAGAAATGCCTCGGTGCATCATGCGCCCGGGCAGGACCCGGAGAGCGACAAGCTTCCGCGCCCGACAAGGTCACGGCCCCGGCAAGGTGCTTACCGGGGGGAACTTATGCTGTGTGTCCGCGCTCCAGCTCATCTGCCCACGCGTCGCCCTGGGGCCCTTCCAGGGACGCGTGGCGGAAGGCTGTGCAGCCTGGGGCACTCGGTGGCAAGCCATGGTGACGAGGCTACCGCCGTGGCGAACGGAGAAGTATGGACGGACACTTTTGGGGTCGACGGTGACGGGCATTTAATGCCCTTGTCCCCCACTGTCAAAGTTAGGTGAAGACCACTGTTCATCCACTGTTCACGCACTATTCCCGCACTGTTACAACTACCACCAAAATTACATTTTTGCCCTCCTCTACGTTGACACCTGTCGGTGACCCCTTGAGCTATAAAAGGAGGCCCATGCACAACGTAGAAAGGGTTCGAAACCTAAGCAACTCTCTCGCTCGGTGTAGCTAGTACTGTAGCTCTTCAAGCTCCCGAGCTCAATACAACCAAGGCAGGAGTAGGGTTTTACGCGTCCGCACGGCCCGAACCTGGGTAAACTGCCCGCGTGTGCCCCTCGATCTGCTCTTCGTGCTCCCTCCGCTCCCTTACCGCAACGTAGAAGGGGCTCCGGTCCCATAGGTGCTCGTGGGAGGACAGTTTCCCCCGACAATGCTCAACCAAGCATGATGCAAAACAAGTCTACATATGATGCACAGCAAGTCTATACGGGAAGCAAAACATGGCAATGTAGGAAGCACAGAAAACAGCACAAGTCTATATATGATGCAATACATGGCAAGGTATGATGCATGACAAATCTATACAGGAAGCAATACATGACAAGGTAGGAAGCACAGAAAACAACACAAGTCTATATGATGCAATACATGGCAAGGTATGATGCATGACAAATCTATACAGGGAGCAATACATGACAAGGTAGGAAGCACAGAAAACAACACAAGTCTATATGATGCAATACATGGCAAGGTATGATGCATGACAAGTCTATACAGGAAGCATTACATGGCAAGGTAGGAAGCACAGAAAAACAACACAAGAACATGACAATATGCTCAAGCAAGTAGGATGCAAGACAAGTCTATATATGATGCACAACAAGTCTATATAGGAAGCAAAACATGGCAAGGTAGGAAGCACAGAGAAACAACACAAGAAACATGACAATATGCTCAAGCAAGTATGATGCAAGACAAGTCTTTACATGATGCAATACATGGCAAGGCAGGAAGCACTCAAAAACAACACATGTCAACAAGTTTAAATGAGGCCGGAAACTACATATTACAAATCCGGTAAGCCCTCATATGCATAGTTTGAAATTAGTCCAGATCTCAACAAACCTTATGTTCAAGTTGTTAAACAGCAAGTTAACATGCACCATGATGATCTACACGAAAATCTAGTCAAGTTTCATATAAAGTTTGTTTAATTCGGAGCTACGACCTAGAAGATATGAGCAAAACAAGACAAGCAAGGAAACGGTGCAAGATGCACCCAAACATCAAGAAAACGCACTCCAAATAAGAAAACAATATGATATTACGATTCTACATGCAAAATCACATAAGTTTCATATAAGGAACACTCAAAACGGAGCAACGGGCTAAAAGATACACATAAAACAAGAAACAATGCAAAGCTGAAATTAACAGCCACATAGCAACTTGGAAGCAAGATATATATACTCTACCACACTCAAACATGGTGACAAGAAGCATGGACATGAAGTAGACATATCCTAAAGCAAACAACTCCATTGGAGCAACTCCGTAGGAGGCATGGATCAATAGCAACAAGCTACAACATTTTGATCATGACATTAAAAACCTGACAGTAATATTTTATAGCAACTTGAGAGCAAGAAATAAATAAGCTACATCAGGTCATATGAGCAAGTAAGGGCATTAATGGATAGACAATAACATATACAACAAGTAATGATCAATGGCTACCCTAAAACTAACATGGATTTGCCTAGGGCATCAAGCAAACATAGCATCAGGATATTACAGATTCCAGACTTAGTGAAATTTCACTAAGTTTTAAAACAATAACTTTATCATGGCATGTTTGCGAGCATGTTTAAGTCAACACAAGGCATATCATGGAAAGTTAAATGCACCACATCAAAGAACACATCATGGAGAATCTAAAACATCTAGGCATGTGACAAGGGGACAAACACAACAATAGCAACGAGCTCCTCAACTAGGCATCTCGTAACAAGTTACAGAACCTAACAGCCACATGCACTTTTGCAACTGGGATAAACATGGCAATATGGACTCAAACAAGCATGCTACAGCAACCATCATCTAGTACATTTCATAATGAACATTTTGACATATCATATGCATCATTTGGATAAACATGCACCAAGTTATCATATCTCAAACATGGCAACAAGATAACAAGTAGCAGCAGTTTATAACAAGTAGCACTCTTGCAACAGATATTAGAGCATCTAGATGAAGTCAAATAAGCATGGCACAATGGAACAAAGTGTAGAGCATATCACCACGATCATTTTGACATATCATTCACTCAATTTGGATAAGCACACAAAAAGATATCACCATGCAAACATAGCAACATATAACAGTTTCTGGGAACTTAGTGAAAAACAACCTCCGAGGGCTGATCGGGACATTGTCCAACTTGAGGCGGACGTGTCCGGGCGATAGGGGCTGACGAGCGGGCCCGGGGGAATCGGGCGTGTCCGAATACACCCGGACGTGTCCGTCGGTGAGGCAGACCCCGGTCCCACGTGGCGGGAACTCGGGTGCGCAGAGGAGACCACGGCGGAGGATCGGGCCTTGGCCCCGATGGTCGCCGGCGGCGAGGCAGATGCAGACGAGGGGCAGAGGAGGTCGGGGAAGACCGGATCCGGTCGCCGGCGGCCTGGATCTGGCCAGCGGCCGACCTGGGCGGCGATGTAGAGACCGACGGCGGCATACTCGAAGGGCGGCGGTGCTGGGATCGGCGGCGGGGGGATCCTGCGGGGGCTCGGGGACGAGGCATCGGGCGAGCCAGCGGGTGCGCGGGGGCGGGGGGCGGGGCCCAGCTCGGCCCGGCGGCGAGGCAGATGGGCCTGCAGGGCCCAATGCGGGGAAGTGGGGTTGGGCGACGAGGTGGCAGCCGAGGACTGGCTGGAGGGCGCTGGGCAGCTGGGGAGGAGGCCAAGTGGCGGCGGGGAAGTGGTCCCATGCGGAAAAGAAGGGGAGGCGGCGGCTGCTGTAGGTAGGTGGAGGTAGGGCTAGGTTTAGGTTAGGTTTAGGCCATTTTTGGCAGGTTGGGGGTGTTTTTATAGGGAAAGGGGGCTAGGGTTAGCGAAATTGCTCCGTTTCGGAGCCGTTCGATCGCCATCGGACGGTCCGGAGCGGAGGGGATTTTGTAGGTGGGATAATGGGCTGTGTAGAAGGCCTCGGCTAGAGGAGAGAAGAGAGGGAGCAGCCCGGCACAGCGTTTCGGAGACCCGAAATGTCCGACGATATAACCGGGGACTAGTGCCGCTATATATATCCGTTGGGCTATCAAATGGACTCTGAATGCGATGAAATTTGGCAGGCGGCCTGTCTACACTATAATAAGACCACACACCAAGTTTCAACCCATTCCGAGAACGTTTTTCGGCCACTTATATAAAATAAATATTCGGAGGCACCCCAGGCGCGTGTGAGTGTGTCTGGGCTCAGAACGAACAACGGAAAGGACGAGGGGACTCGGGCGGATGCAAGTTTTGAAAACATGATGATGCAACACACATGATGACATGGCAAGATGCAACACGCAAGCAGATGACACGACAAAGACAACGAATAACTGGCTGACACCTGGCGCACCGGTCTCGGGGTGTCACAACACTCCCCTACTTACAAGAGATCTCGTCCCGAGATCTTAGGAACGAGACGGAAGTTGAAAAGGAAGAAGAAAGTTCTATGAGGACAAAAGAGTGAAATCAAGGAACCTTGAGAGGTTGAACAAAATGAAAGAAGGATACAACGGAAATGAACGAAGTAGCAAAGACTTCGTTGGACAAGAGGAAGAAGGAATACGACGAGAACCGAAAGGTTGAAGGAATAAGACTGAATTCGAAACCACTACGGTTAATAAGAGATAGAAAGGAATCTCCACGAAGGTATTCGGGCAGCACTCCGGCTGAAACTGAAAGAAATAGCACACCGGTTGAACATGAATGGAATGGAACAAGAACTTGAGAAGATGGAATAAAACATGACGAAATGAACAAGACAATGCCTCCGGAATAACTAAAATGATGGAATTAAAAGAATGGAGAAGAAGATGACAACTTCCATCACGAATGAATTCGAAAGAGGATCTTGAGAAGAAAGGATTGAACGGAGCTGTTGAGATAATCAACAACAAAAGAATAAGCTTGTCGTGGACTTATTTAAACATCTCAAGACTTGAGGTGAATTATGCCGGAACCAAAAGAAGGATTAGCTGAGAAAGAAGAATTGCAAAACTCCACTTCAAAAGAATACGGAGAATTATTTGCATTCTGAGAGGCAAAAGAATAATGCTCGAGTTTCTCCAAAGAATTAGCTGAATGATTGACGAATGATTTGAATTGCGATGAACCTCCACGAAGAACTCCGGTAACGAAAAGATGATGAATATAAAAATGACAGATGAAAAGAATAAGATTAAAGCCTTGCGATGATTAGACGGGGTTCCGACGAGATAGCCGAGAAAATTTGAACTCTGGAAAGAAAAGATTAAAGTACTTGGAATTAGAATTTATTCATCAAGAATAAACTGCAAAGAAAGGGATTAATCAACTTGATGGAAAAGAATAAGAATTATGTTATGCTTCTCCTGCATCAATTAAATTGATGAAAGCAATGGATTCGCATATCACTTATTCTTGATGAAATTGATTAAAGAAGAATATATCGCGAACTTGCCACAATCTTCATGAAACACCGGTAGGATTGGAATAAAAGAATGGATTGATATGATAGCACCGGAAAAGAACTCTTGAGTGAACCACCGTAAAGAATTGAAACCGAGTGAAGAACGAGAATGACCACCGTAAGGAATGAAATTGAACGATGCAAGAGGACAAGCCACCGTGAAGAATTGAGATTGAGTGAACACAAGAGAATGAATCTCCGGGAAGAATAAGCACTTGAGGAATTTAGAATGACGAGAACAAAGAGCTCGTGAACTAATTAAAGAATACTTGAACGAAGCACCGGACGAATGTGAGACGAACGAAGAGGCATCAATGAAGAATATTTTGAGGATGAAGTTGAAAACTGAGAACGAAGAAATCTTCTGAAATGATGCCTTCGGAGGAACACAAAGAAAAGAATTCAAGAAATACTCCGGATGAAGAAAAGAAGAAAGATTGAACCAACGATGAAAAGAATTGAAAGCGATCTTGGAGAAGGCATATGAATGATGGGATTCATACTTACGTCACACTTGAAAAGAATTTCGGAACTCCGGGAAATAAAAGAGTCAGGTAAGATCCTGGGAAAAGACCTGTGGGTTATGAGCCCACCGAAGAAAAAACACCGTTGAAAAGGATCGAGAAGGAGATGATGCACCGGAACAATTGAAAAACTCGAATGAGGTGACAACATCAAATTAATTGGAACACAAACCAATCTGCTAAGATTTCTTCGGAACTCCGGAATAATTAAATGACAAAAGACGAACGAGCAAGAGGAAACATCTGAGCCGAGGGAAAAGAATATGAACAACACCGAATACTTGAATTGAATCCACCGGAAAAGAAGAAGAGGTGAAGAATATCAAACGAGAGGAGAATTCATCGGAGAAGAAAAGAGAAGAATGATGACGAGCTAGATGAGAATTCACCAGTTGAAATAACTGAGGAAAGAATGCAAAGGATTCACACGAGTAGGATGGATACGCGATTAAGGAATCTGGCTCCGAGAAGCAAAAGGGTGGGCGGGTGGGAAAAAGAAAGACGACAACGGACGGGGAAAACACCGTCGATTAAAAAGAACTAAGGATTGAACTTGCAAAGAAGAAGAGGGTTGAATCCACTTGACGAGAGATGCACCAGATGAAAGAACTAACAACGCAACGGACAAAAAACTAACCACGTGATCCTAAAAAAAATTGAAGGGGAAGAGGGGTAATTCAAAACACCTACGTCAAGATTCCTCACCAGAGCGACGAAGGGGCAGGGGAGTAAAAAGAATTCCTACTCTCCGATATAACTAGAATCCGAAAAAGTTTTTTGCTAGACTCTACAACGGCCATTCTACGATCAATCAAGGGGGCTCCTATGGTCGGTCGAGGCTCTGATACCAACTTGTCAGGCCCAAGATGCGATTCTATCCCGATCACGTGACACTTACGTGATTGGGGCACAACCGCATTTCGGGCGCTTAGCAAGATGGATATCATTACATCGTACCATTACATACATACATGGGGATACAACAATACATACAAGACACATGAATACAACAACATCAATACAAGGCATCCGACTACGGATGCAAACATGAAAAGCACAAAGACATCCATCTGCTATCCCAGGCTGCCGACCCGGAACCTAACCCAAGACTGAAGAAGAAGAAGAAGAAATAACTCCAACACAACGATCAACGCTCTCATGTCAAGACATCAGAAACCTGCACCTGCAACTGTTGTTGTAGTATCTGTGAGCCACGAGGACTCAGCAATCCCATAACCATGGGTAACAAGACTATCAAAGCTTAATAGGAAGGAAGAGGTAAAGTGGTGAGGTTGCAGTAGCGGCTAAGCAATATATGGTGGCTAACTTACGAGTACAAGAATAAGATGAGCATCTACGCAAGCGGTCGCAAACTAGTAGTGATCGCTAAAGATCTTGAACTACCTACGAGTCAAACATAACCCCACCGTGTTCTCTTCTCAAAGTGAAAAGAGACAGTCACGGTTACTCACACAGTTGTGTGTTTAACTTCGGATCCTCTGTCAAGTTTTCTACAACCGGACATTAACAAATTCCAATCTGCCACATAACCATGGGCACGGCTTTCGAAAGATCCTAACCCTGCAGGGGTGTCCCAACTTAGCCCATCACAAGCTCTCACGATCAGCTGAAGTAATAATAATTATTACCCCTTATCTTAGGGAAAATCTGATCAGGCTCGGCATCCCGGTGCACAAGACATTTCGACAATGGTAAAACAAGTCCAACAAGACCTCCCGGCGTGCCGACACCCTGATAGTAGCCGCGCGTATCTCGTCTCAGGCCACAACCGGATAGGCGATCCTACAGGAGCCAGATACCCCGAGTTTCCCCGTGGCGGTCCCACAGTCTCCCCGTTTGGGACCAACACCATCAGCACTGGCCCCCTTGCTATGTAGAAGAATCCTCGGGTAGCGCTAACTCCCTATGCAATTTAATTAATTAATTAAGTTGTTATTATGAGCAAAATAAAACCAAAGTTGGGCCTTGCTGGGGGAGTTTTATTCAAAGACGAACTGTCAAGGGGTCCCCATATACCCAACCGCGTAAGGAACGCAAAATCAAGGAACATAATGCCGGTTTATCGGCGCCTAAGGTGGCATGAGTGGAACAAAACACCGAGCAAAAGGCCAAGCCTTCCACCCATGCCCAGTATATAGGTGTGTTAATAATAATAGATATTGTGATATTCCAATAACAAGTTCCCACCTGGAACAATCTTCATCTTCACCTGCAACTAACAACGCTATAAGAGGGGCTGAGCAAGCGGGTAACATAGCCAAACAATGGTTTTTTGCTAGGAAGGTGTCAAAGGTTAGAGGTTTCATGGCAACAAGGATAGGGACTGACAATAAGATGGGTAGCGCGACATATAACGATAGCATCAAGACAACAAAGCAAAGGCAATGATATTAAAGGTATCCAAGAGAATGGTCATCTTGCATGAGATCCCGCAAGGAAGAAGAACAGATCCATGAAGAAGACGAAGAAGAAGCCTTGAAGAAGAACCACGGGTAGACGAACGAATCGTCACGAACGCAACGGAACAAGCACTAACGAGAAGAAGCAAGCAACACGGTAAACACACAACACAAGAACATGACAATATGCTCAACCAAGTATGATGCAAAACAAGTCTACATATGATGCACAGCAAGTCTATACAGGAAGCAAAACATGGCAATGTAGGAAGCACAGAAAACAGCACAAGTCTATATATGATGCAATACATGGCAAGGTATGATGCATGACAAATCTATACAGGAAGCAATACATGACAAGGTAGGAAGCACATAAAACAACACAAGTCTATATGATGCAATACATGGCAAGGTATGATGCATGACAAATCTATACAGGGAGCAATACATGACAAGGTAGGAAGCACAGAAAACAACACAAGTCTATATGATGCAATACATGGCAAGGTATGATGCATGACAAGTCTATACAGGAAGCATTACATGGCAAGGTAGGAAGCACAGAAAAACAACACAAGAACATGACAATATGCTCAAGCAAGTAGGATGCAAGACAACTCTATATATGATGCACAACAAGTCTATATAGGAAGCAAAACATGGCAAGGTAGGAAGCACAGAGAAACAACACAAGAAACATGACAATATGCTCAAGAAAGTATGATGCAAGACAAGTCTTTACATTATGCAATACATGGCAAGGCAGGAAGCACTCAAAAACAACACAGGTCAACAAGTTTAAATGAGGTCGGAAACTACATATTACAAATCCGGTAAGCCCTCATATGCATAGTTTGAAATTAGTCCAGATCTGAACAAACCTTATGTTCAAGTTGTTAAACAGCAAGTTAACATGCACCATGATGATCTACACGAAAGTCTAGTCAAGTTTCATATAAAGTTTGTTTAATTCGGAGCTACGACCTAGAAGATATGAGCAAAACAAGACAAGCAAGGCAACGGTGCAAGATGCACCCAAACATCAAGCAAACTCACTCTAAACAAGAAAACAACATGATATTATGATTCTACATGCAAAATCACACAAGTTTCATATAAGGAACACTCAAAACGGAGCAACGGGCTAAAAGATACAGATAAAACAAGAAACAATGCAAAGCTGAAATTAACAGCCACATAGCAACTTGGAAGCAAGATATATATACTCTACAGCACTCAAACATGGTGACAAGAAGCATGGACATGAATTAGACATATCCTACAGCAAACAACTCCATTGGAGCAACTCCGTAGGAGGCATGGATCAATAGCAACAAGGTACAACATTTTGATCATGACATTAAAAACCTGACAGTAATATTTTATAGCAACTTGAGAGCAAGAAATTAATAAGCTACAGCAGGTCATATGAGCAAGTAAGGGCATGAATGGATAGACAATAACATATACAACAAGGAATGATCAATGGCCACCCCAAAACTAACATGGATTTTCCTAGGGCATCAAGCAAACATAGCATCAGGATATTACAGATTCCAGACTTAGTGAAATTTCACTAAGTGTTAAAACAGTAACTTTATCATGGCATGTTTGCGAGCATGTTTAAGTCAACACAAGGAATATCATGGAAAGTTAAATGCACCACATCAAAGAACACATCATGGAGAATCTTAAACATCTAGGCATGTGACAAGGGGACAAACACAACAATAGCAACGAGCTCCTCAACTAGGCATCTCGTAACAAGTTACAAAACCTAACAGCCACATGCACTTTTGCAACAGGGATAAACATGGCAATATGGACTCAAACAAGCATGCTACAACAACCATCATCTAGTACATTTCATAATGAACATTTTGACATATCATATGCATCATTTGGATAAACATGCACCAAGTTATCATATCTCAAACATGGCGACAAAATAACAAGTAGCAGCAGTTTATAACAAGTAGCACTCATGCAATAGATATTAGAGCATCTAGATTAAGTCAAACAAGCATGGCACAATGGAAAAAAGTGTAGAGCATATCACCACGATCATTTTGACATATCATTCACTCAATTTGGATAAGCACACAAAAAGATGTCACCATGCAAACATAGCAACATATAACAGTTTCTGGGGACTTAGTGAAAAACAACCTCCGGGGGCTGATCTGGACATTGTCCAACTTGAGGCGGACGTGTCCGGGCGATAGGGGCTGACGAGCGGGCCCGGGGGAATCGGACGTGTCCGATTACACCCGGACGTGTCCGTCGTTGAGGCAGACCCCGGTCCCACCTGACGGGGACTCGGGTGCGCAGAGGAGACCACGGCGGAGGATCGGGCCTTGGCCCCGACGGTCGCCGGCGGCGAGGCAGATGCAGACGAGGGGCGGAGGAGGTCGGGGAAGACCGGATCCGGTCGCCGGCGGCCTGGATCTGGGCGGCGACGTACTCGAAGGGCGGCGGCGCTGGGATCGGCGGCGGCGGGATCCTGCGGGGGCTTGGGGACGAGGCATCGGGCGAGCCAGCGGGTGCGCGGGGGCGCGGGGGCGGGGCCCGGCTCGGCCCGGCGGCGAGGCAGATGGGCCTGCAGGGCCTAGCGCGGGGAAGTGGGGTTGGGCGACGAGGTGGCAGCCGAGGAGTGGCTGGAGGGCGCTGGGCAGCTGGGGAGGAGGCCAAGTGGCAGCGGGGAAGTGGTCCCGCACGGAAAACAAGGGGAGGCGGCGGCTGTTGTAGGTAGGTGGAGGTAGGGCTAGGTTTAGGTTAGGTTTAGGCCATTTTTGGCAGGTTGGGGGTGTTTTTATAGGGAAAGGGGGCTAGGGTTAGCGGAATTGCTCCGTTTCGGAGCCGTTCGATCGCCATCGGACGGTCCGGAGCGGAGGGGGTTTTCTAGGTGGGCTAATGGGCTGTCTAGAAGGCCTCGGCTAGAGGAGAGAAGAGAGGGAGCAGCCCGGCACAGCGCTTCGGAGACCCGAAACGTCCGACGATATAACCGGCGACTAGTGCCGCTATATATATTCGTTGGGCTATCAAACGGACTTCGAATGCGATGAAATTTGGCAGGCGGCCTGTCTACACTATAATAAGACCACACGCCAAGTTTCAACCCATTCTGAGAACGTTTTTTGGCCACTTATAAAATAAATATTCGGAGGCACCGCGGGCGCGTGTGAGTGTGTCTGGGCTCAGAACAAACAACGGAAAGGACAAGGGGACTCGGGCGGATGCAAGTTTTGAAAACATGATGATGCAACACACATGATGACATGGCAAGATGCAACACGCAAGCAAATGACATGGCAAAGACAATGAATAACTGGCTGACACATGGCGCACCGGTCTCGGGGTGTCACAGTAACCTGTGGATTCGGCTGGCCGTGGAGTGTGCTTGTTGGAGGTTGGGGGAATATAAACTTTACCATTATGTTTGGGAACCGCCTATAATGTTTGTAGCATGGGAGATATCGAGATTCTTGGTTGTTATGTTGATAATGAAAGTATACCGCTCAAAATGTTATTCAGTCTCTATTTAAAAATTGAGCTCTAGCACCTCTGCAAATCCGTGCTTCTCTCTGCGAAGGGCCTATCTATTTACTTTTATGCAGAGTCATCACCCTCTTATTAAAAAGCACCGGTAGGAGAGCACCTATGTCGTTGCATGTATTACTATTAATTTGTGATACGTCTGCAACGTATCTATAATTTTTTATTGTTCCATGCTATTATTTTTGAAGTCTTGGATGTTTAATGGGCTTTATCATTCACTTTTATATCATTTTTTGGACTAACCTACTAACCCAAAGGCCTAGTCGAGATTGCTGTTTTTTTGCCTATTTCAGGGTTTTGCAGAAAAATAATATCAAACGGAGTCCAAATGGAATGAAACCTTCACGAGAGATATTTTTGGAGGAAATCCCTCACAGGAAACTTCAGGACCAAGTCAGGGTACAGAGGGGCTGACCTCGAGGGTGGGGGATGCGCCCCCCTTCCCAGGGCGCGCCCCCTGCCTCGAGGCTGCCTCGTGTGGCCCCCGGTGCCCTCCTTCTTCCTATATATATCCACGTACCCCAGAAACTCCATACACAGAGAGAAAAACCTAATTCCACCCTCGTAGCTTATGTTCCCGTGGAGATCCCATCTTGGAGCCTGTTCCAGAGCTCCACCAGAGGGGGATCAACCACGGAGGCCTTCATCATCATGTGACGCCCGAAGACCAACGTCCCAGAGGATTCCAGAGATTCCAGATGTTCCGGGTTCTCCCGTGTGTTTCTTTTGTGCTTGTGTTATTTATTTTGCATTGCATCTTGTCATCATGCCATCATGTCATTTTTCTTTTGCATCTAACCTTAAATAAATCGTGTGGATCTTCGATCCATTTAAATCGAGGGAAGTGTGACTTCTCTTTATAACATATCCTCCTAATATATGGAGCTATATAATATTCCATTATTCGGAATTAACCGCAACGCACTTGCATATTTTCCCCATGCCTTCTCTTTCGCAATTTCTTGCCTCAAACCTTGTCTATAATTCTTTTCCGTTGTATCGAGGTTCCTCCAAAATTCTGAACATTTTTGGACACTTCAAAAATCAAGTCTTAGTTCAAACCCATTTGAATTAAATTCAAATATGTTTGAATTACATCTCGATCATGCCATTTCTATTTTTCTCGGACCATGCTCATTTTTATGAGCCCGAGAAAAATAATCCCTTGTGCAACTTTTTCCCTAACCCCCCTCTTTCCTCCTTCCTTTTTCTTTTCTTCTTTGTTCTTTTCTGTTTTTTTGGGTAACAACTGAAAAAGGAGAGAGAACCAGCCAGCCGGCCTCTTGGGCATGACCTCCCTAAGGCCCAGCCGGGGCCAGTCCTCTTGGCCCAGCCCACCAGACGGCCTAACCTAGCTCGACCCCGAGCCAGCGACATCTTCCCCGACCCCTTGCTCCTCCCTCGACCCCCAGCCGCCGCACCTCATCCCAGCGCCCGACCCTCATCTCCTCTCCCCTCGCTCCCTCCTCCTCAAGCTCATCGCCCGAGCTCCTGCTCCCCTCCACGGCCCGCTGGACTCTGAGCTCCTTCCATCCTCGCGCAGCGCCGCGCCCCTCCGTCTCCAGGCCGCAGCACCCGCCCTCCGTCTCCAGGCCGCAGCGCCCGCCCTCCGTCTCCAGCCCGACAGCGCCCGGCCGTCCAGCCGCCCTGCTTCGTCTCGCGCCGGCCACCCTCCAACTTGCCTCGAGCCGCACCGCGCCTCGCATCCCGCCATCGTGTTCGGTCGCTGCCGGCGACCGCGACCAGAGTCGCGCCTCCACGCCGTCTTCCACACCCTGGGCATCTTCGTCGCCACTCCTCCAGCCTCTGCTCCGACGCCCGTGCCTCCTCGCTGTCTCCCTCCAGCGGCCTCTCTCCCTCATCCGGATGCTGCTCCTCCGCGTCGCCCGTCACCGCTGGCCCTTTGGACGCGCCCCTGCTTGCTGCTTTGACTCGCTGCCCAAGCTCCATTTTCGTCATGGACGTGGGGTAGCAGCTGAACCTCGCCATGTTTCTGTCCAACGCCGCAAGTCTGACACCAAGACGACCTCAAGTTCAACTACATGCAACAGCAAGTACCACTACACACGGTCATGCCAAGACCATCTCGGATTTGGAATGCAAGTCCCAAGTTCCACGAGTACAACCGAGTACCCCTTCGAATACACCAAGTATACGACTACAACCAGTGATGCGTCAAGTACCTCAACCGCTATCTCCGAAATCGCCAAGTACCTCGACCACAAGTGTGCGACTACGCGGATTCTCCAAGTACCTCTGCGAACGACTACACATGGGACCCATCAAGTTCATCTACGAGCATGTACGACTACCGTCGCCGAAGACCCGTGTACGACTACACATCCGGGACGCGACAAGTACCACGACGACCATTGCTTGCCAAGTTCGACTACCCTCGCCAAGTACAACTACCGCCGACGTGAACAACTACTTCCACTACCGTCGCCGAAGACTCGTGTACAAGTACCGTCGTCGTGTACCACTGCTTGCACGACGTCCGAGAACGACTACTTCCCTCTCCGAAACGAAACGTGTACCACTACTTCCCTCTACGACCGACTCGCGAGAACGACTACTTCCATTACGTCCCTCGACGACTCGAACCGCTTCGAGAACGAACGCTTCGAAGGTATAACCCCGAGACGTGCCTGTGGACGAATGCTTGCATGTGTTGTATGAAATGTTTACCCTTGTGTGCACCGTGCCCGTTTCGCCTTTTGTCATGCTCCTCGGTTGCCTCGTCACCGACTTGTGGGAACCCGGTGACGGGATCACCCCACCTTTCATCTTGTTCGACTCGCTCACGCCACCTTTCTTTTGCACCGGACTCTCAACGAGTTATGGGAACCGAGATGTTGCCGTTGCATCATTTTTGGATCGTTGCCGTGGCACCTTTTCCTTCCACCACGGGGACAATACTTCATATCCCTTCATGTTCACGTTTAAGAAAAATTGCATAAACTTGTTCATATCATCCGCATCATGTTAACAACATTAAAAATGTGTAAATTGTTGTTTGCTTAAAATTGCTAAACATGCTCATGGGGATTTTTCGGAATTGTTGTTGTTATTTCCGGCCTCATTAAACTTGCCTAAATAGGTAGTTTGCTCTTGCTTCACCTCTTGCTATGTTAACAAACATTTAATCTTGTCTTGTATATAAACGAGAGTCAACTAAATAAATGAATGTGGTGTTTCGTCAATATGCAACTCGTTGCATATTGAGCTCCACTTAACTTGTAGTGTTGTTTGTGCACTATACCATTGCCATGCATATTTAAACATGACATGCATCATGCCTGCTTGTGCATTATGACATGTTTATGCTTGTGTGTTTACCGTGTTGTTTGCTTCTTTCCGGTTGCTTCTCTTGTTAGCTTCGGTTTCGTTTCGGAGTTGTGAGGATTTG
Source organism: Secale cereale (assembly GCA_902687465.1). NCBI lineage: Eukaryota > Viridiplantae > Streptophyta > Magnoliopsida > Poales > Poaceae > Secale > Secale cereale. The sequence goes on along the minus strand of LR738714.1, from coordinate 566,359,762 downwards.
CTCGACTATGTTGCTCCGTCTACTTCATGGACCCGTTCTTCTTCCTTGCGGAATCCCAGGCAAGATGATCATACCCTTGGATACCTTTACTACCATTGCCATGCTTAGTTGTCTCGATGCTATCGTTACATGTCGCGCTACCCATCTTTTATGTCAGCCTCTCCTTGTTGCCATGAAACCTCTAACCTTTGAAACCTTCCTAGCAAAACCACTGTTTGGCTATGTTACTCGCTTGCTCAGCCCCTCTTATAGCGTTGTTAGTTGCAGGTGAAGATGAAGATCGTTCCAGGAGGGAACTTGTTGTTGGAATATCACTATATCTATAATTATTATTAACACACCTATATACTGGGCATGGGTGGAAGGCTTGGCCTTTTGCTCGGTGTTTTTGTTCCACTCATGCCACCTTAGGCGCCGATAAACCGGCATTATGTTCCTTGATTTTGCGTTCCTTACACGATGGGTGGATGGGGACCCCTTGACAGTTCGACTTTGAATAAAACTCCTCCAGCAAGGCCCAACATTGGTTTTAATTGCTCATAATAACAACTTAATTAATTAATTAATTGCATAGGGGGTCATGTCCCCGGGTTCTTAATTCTACATAACAGGGGGGCCAGTGCTGATGGTGTTGGTCCCAAACGGGCGGACTGCGGGAACCACCACGAGGAAACTCGAGGATTGGCTCATGTAGGATGTCCCATCCGGTCGTGGCCTGAGACGAGATACGCGCGGCTACTATCAGGGTGTCGGCACGCCGGGAGGTCTTGCTGGACTTGTTTTACCATTGTCGAGATGTCTTGTGCACTGGGATGCCGAGCCTGATCGGATTTCCCTAAGATAAGGGGTGATGATATTATATTTATCACTTCAGCTAATCGTGAGAGCTTGTGATGGGCTAAGTTGGGACACCCTTGCAGGGTTATGATCTTTCGAAAGCCGTGCCCGCGGTTATGTGGCAGATTGGAATTTGTTAATGTCCGGTTGTAGAAAACTTGACAGAGGATCCGAGTAAAACACACAACTGTGTGAGTAACCTTGACTGTCTCTTTTCACTTTGAGAAGAGAACACGGTGGGGTTATGTTTGACTCGTATGTAGTTTAGGATCTTTAGTGATCACTACTAGTTTGCGACCGTTTTGCGTAGATGCTCATCTTATTCTTGTACTCGTAAGTTAGTCACCATATTATGCTTAGCCGCTGCTGCAACCTCACCACTTTACCTCTTCTTACCCATAAAGCTTTGCTAGTCTTGATACCCATGGTTATGGGATTGCTGAGTCCTCGTGGCTCACAGATACTACAACACCAGATGCAGGTTCAGCTGAGTTCGATGCAGGGGTTGGATCAGTACTTCACTGGAAGCTCGAAGAAGAGCGTGGCCGTATGCTTGTGACGTTTTCGACGATCAGTAGTGGTTTCTACTAGGGGCGATTCAGACCTGTGGCTTTATGTTTTGGTATCTTTCTTTTGGATCTTCGCCCGTAGTCGGGTTCAGATGTTTTGAATGATGATTTGCTTATGTAATGTATTGTGTGAAGTGGCGAGTGTAAGCCAACTATCTCCTTTTTCTATTTTCATCCCTATTTTTACATGAGTCGTGCAAAGATACCAAACTTGAGATCATTCCAGAATGGGCTTATACCTTTAAGTCGTGCCTCGACACGTAGGAGGTATAGTCCCATCCTGGGTATTACAAGTTGGTATCAGAGCCTTCTCCGACCTAGAAGCCCCCACTGATTGATCGAATCGTTGACGGTTGAGTCTAGGCACACACTTGAAAATGTTTTGAGTCCTATATATATATATATATATATATATATATATATATATATATATATATATATATACATATCGGAGAGTAGGATTTCTTTTGCTCCTCATCTCTTTTCACTCTGGTGAGGACTCCTGACGATTACTCTTATCTCTTCTACTCTCAAAAATTCATCAATTTTTTTTAGGATCACGCGAGTATTGTTTGGATTGTTCCGATGTCTTTGTGACGAGAATATTGTTCTCGATGCCTCCTGACAATAGGGGTTGTGGCAGTGTCCCAGGGAGTTGAGCTCCGAGGTATTGTCGTCACAAACATATCGCGGCAGTTCTAGAATACTTAAGACGACCGACATCGAAAACTCTCCTATGCGGTTAGTGGCAAGATAACCCCGACATCACCCAGTACTGGGGAGGTAGTTCGGGAGTATTGCCATAGCTTGTATAGTGGATGCGTTTCGAAGGTCCGAGGTAAACGGTTTCCGGAGATAACTGGTTATGTGTCGAAGGATGGATACAGCTGGATGTAGGATTAGAGTTGAGTGCGCGGTGCTTCCCCTGTATCCCCAACACCTGATTGCATAACTGGAAACTTTCGGAAATTAATAGGTGGGTTCATCCAGTAGTTCGTAGGCATTCTTCCAACGAGTGCATGATATGGAGTTCGGGGTTCTACATTGAGTGAAGTGGTTTTATGGGCTTGTTCCGATCGGGAGTTGCATCTTAAAGGGTCCTTGGCTATGCTGATCCGGGGATTGCAAAACCCTTTTGTAACACGTTCCATAAGCTTTCAGCACGAATATGTCGAATGAAACTTCTATCTTGTATTTGTTCTATCTGCTCCTTGTTGTTTATTTATTTATTTATCTTTTGTTCTTCCAAGTGGCTTCTCGACAAGTTGATGTACCTGCGGAATTCATTCGTTCAATTCTCTGTTCAGATGATATTGGCAAGTTAATGTTGCAACATATATATCCTTTGTTTTGATTTGATTCTAGTATTCGAGTTGCTTCGATGTCAAAGGTTGATTCCATACCTTTTCCTAATCGGTGTTCTCATATTTCTATGGGAGTGCTAATTCCTCTTGACCATTAAGATTGTCATGTTAAATTCTTCTCAACCGGCGTCCTTTGCTTCGAGTTAATCCGATCTTTTCATCATCTGCAAGATCAACTTTCAGTCTTTTCTCAACGGTGTATGTTCTTTCATCCCAAGTCGTCTATGTTTTCCCCACCCTCCCACCCCTTTTCTTTATGGAGCTGGAATTCTCAAATGAAATATCCACTTTATTCATGTGATGTTTCTTCATTCTTTCCTTCAATGTTCTTATCCGGTGATTTATCGTGTAGATGTTCAAGAATTTCAAGTTCATCATTCTTAATTCCAATATTCTTCTCCGGTGGACTAAATTCAAGCTTTGGTCATGATCATATCTCTTCCTTTTTGTTTCACATGTTTTCCCATGTTGAAATTTATTATCCGAAGGCTCTCTTATTCATTCAACTCTCCTATCCATATCCGGTGTACAAGGTATCTCAGAAGATTCATAATTCCATTCTTAATCCGTTCAAGCTATTTTGAGATTGTTATCTTACTCAAGCCATTTATTTCAATCGGTGCAATATCTCTTAAGCAATCTTTTCCAACGGTGATTTCTTTAGTGGGCCCTAACCCACAGGTCTTTTCCCAGGATCTTACGTGACTCTTCTAATTTTTCTGGAGTTATACTCAAATTCTTTTCAAAGTGTGACATAAGTATGAATCCCATCAGTTACAGTCCTTCTCCAAGACCGCTTTCAAATTCTTTTCACCATTGTTTCAACCTTTTAATTCTTCATTCCGGAGTGCCTATACAATTCATGGTGGTGTATCTCATCGTCTTCTCGGATTTTGAAGACTCGAAGACGAGTTCCTCTTGAATCCTTATCCGTTCTCTCAAGATTCGTGGTTCTAGCTTCTTGCCATCCTCATTATTGTTCAGATTGTGAGGAATTCTTCTATACCCATCCGAAGCATTTCATGAATTCTTCCATTGTGATCCTCTGAAGGCCATCATTTCAGAATATTTCTTCGTTCTCAGTTTTCAACTTCGTCCTCCAAATATTCTTCATTGATGCCCTTCGTTCGTCTCCATATTTTTATGGTGGTTCTTTCAAGATTACCCTTCCATTGTTATCGTTTTAATTCAGTTGTTCTTTTCATAATCTTACCGGTGGTTCGTTGAAGATTAACCCAAGCTTGTGCGAGATCTCTCTTAATCTTTTCCAACGAGAATAAGATGCCAAATCCTTTGGTTGTCATCAATTTAAATTGGTGAAGGGGATGCATGACATAATTCTTATTCTTATTCCTTCAAGGTGATTTAATCTCTTTTTCCGGAGCTTGTTCATCATATCATATTCTCGGTTCTTAGTTGTTCATCTGGTTTTCCGGAGCTCAAAGTTATTTCAATTATATCATTTCAAAGCTCCAACTAATTCATCGCGGGCCTTGAATCTTATGCTTTTCATCTTTCGCTTCTCATGCTTTTCATTACCGGAGTTCTCATGGTGGCTCATCATGTTTTAATTCATCCTCGAAGTCTTCATCAAGATTCTTGTTGGAGCTCAAGCATTCTTCATCATGCATTCCAATTTCAATCCGTTCTACCTTATCTTTCAGATGGTGTTATGTCATTTTTGACAATTCCTTCATGTTTCATGATTCACGAGTTGTCAGGAATGAAATATTTAAACCCATCATTTTCTTGTTCAGGAGATCTTTCCAACCCTTCAATTTATTCGTTGGATTTATCTTGGGTTGTATTTCACCTAAAAGCTTCCCTAAGGATTGTTGCTATTATGGTGCTTATAATGACCCAAGTTCTTCATTTATCCTTCCGGTGAAATAAGTTTTTCGTCTCCTTGTTGATCTCAATCCAATTAAATGTTTTCGTCAGTGGCCGGTTGTCACCGTATAATTTTGAGATGTTTTCCATAAACCCACATCGAGCTTATTCTTTTCGTTGTTGATTCTTCCAAAAAAATCCGTTCAACCCTTCTTCGTAAGGATGATTGCAATTCCTTCGTGGGAGTAGTTGTCATTTTTCTTCTCCGTTCTTTCTTCCCAACGATCTTGCATCTATTCTTTCGTTCCGGAGGCTTTGTGATATTGCCCTCTTTGTCCCATAATCTCATTTTCTCAAGATCATGTTATTTTCCTTGTTTATCTATTTAACTGGAGGTGTTGTGACCTCCATTCTAATTCACTCATCTTATCAAGTTTTTCCTATCTTTTCAACCGGAGTGCTGTCTGAACCTTCTTACCACTTGTGCCATTCTTTCAATTGTTTCAGAGGCTGTGTGTTGTTGATTTCATCAAGTATCATCCCAACTTGGCAAGTTCTTGTTCATTTCCTTCCATTTTCAGACGGAGTGCTGTCCAATTCTGTCATTCTTATTCCTTGGCTATACCGTTGCAGTTTCATATTCTTTTGGTTCGTAAGCTCTTGTTTCATGTCTTTCAACCTACAAGGTTCTCATTATGTTCCTTGTTCCTCATTTTACCGAAGTGCTCTTAAGTTCGTTCTTCTCCGTTGTATTCTTTCTTTCAAGATTGTTCTACCTCTCAAGGTTCGTGGTTTCAATCGTTTGTCGAAGAAGCAACTTTGTTTTACCTCTTCTTTTTCGTTTCTACCCGGTGCCATCTCTAGGATCTCGGGTCGAGATCCTCTATTAGTGTGGGAGAGTTGTGACGCCCGAAGACCGACGTCCCAGAAGATTCCAGAGATTCCAGATGTTCCGGGTTCTCCTGTGTGTTTCTTTTGTGCTTGTGTTATTTATTTTGCATTGCATCTTGTCATCATGCCATCATGTCATTTTTCTTTTGCATCTCAACTTAAATAAATCGTGTGGATCTTCGATCCATTTAAATCGAGGGAAGTGTGACTTCTCTTTATAACATATCCTCCTAATATATGGAGCTATATAATATTCCATTATTCGGAATTAACCGCAACACACTTGCATATTTTCCCCATGCCTTCTCTTTCGCAATTTCTTGCCTCAAACCTTGTCTATAATTCTTTTCCGTTGTATCGAGGTTCCTCCAAAATTCTGAACATTTTTGGACACTTCAAAAATCAAGTCTTAGTTCAAACCCATTTGAATTAAATTCAAATATGTTTGAATTACATCTCGATCATGCCATTTCTATTTTTCTCAGACCATGCTCATTTTTATGAGCCCGAGAAAAATAATCCCTTGTGCAACATTTTCCCTAACCCCCCTCTTTCCTCCTTCCTTTTTCTTTTCTTCTTTGTTGTTTTCTGTTTTTTGGGAAACAACTGAAAAAGGAGAGAGAACCAGCCAGCCGGCCTCTTGGGCATGACCTCCCTAAGGCCCAACCGGGGCCAGTCCTCTTGGCCCAGCCCACCAGGCGGCCTAACCTAGCTCGACCCCGAGCCAGCGACATCTTCCCCGACCCCTCGCTCCTCCCTCGACCCCCAGCCGCCGCACCTCATCCCAACGCCCGACCCTCATCTCCTCTCCCCTCGCTCCCTCCTCCTCAAGCTCGTCGCCCGAGCTCCTGCTCCCCTCCGCGGCCCGCTGGACTCCGAGCTCCTCCCATCCTCGCGCAGCGCCGCGCCCCTCCGTCTCCAGGCCGCAGCGCCCGCCCTCCGTCTCCAGGCCGCAACGCCCGCCCTCCGTCTCCAGCCCGACAGCGCCCGGCCGTCCAGCCGCCCTGCTTCGTCTCGCGCCGGCCACCCTCCAACTTGCCTCGAGCCGCACCGCGCCTCGCATCCCGCCACCGTGTTCGGTCGCTGCCGGCGACCGCGACCAGAGTCGCGCCTCCACGCCGTCTTCCACACCCTGGGCATCTTCGTCGCCACTCCTCCAGCCTCTGCTCCGACGCCCCTGCCTCCTCGCCGTCTCCCTCCAGCGGCCTCTCTCCCTCATCCGGATGCTGCTCCTCCGCGCCGCCCGTCACCACTGGCCCTTTGGACGCGCCCCTGCTTGCTGCTTCGACTCGCTGCCCAAGCTCCGTTTTCGTCATGGACGTGGGGTAGCAGCTGAACCTCGCCATGTTTCTGTCCAACGCCGCAAGTCTGACACCAAGACGACCTCAAGTTCAACTACATGCAACAACAAGTACCACTACACACGGTCATGCCAAGACCATCTCGGATTTGGAATGCAAGTCCCAAGTTCCACGAGTACAACCGAGTACCCCTTTGAATACACCAAGTATATGACTACAACCAGTGATGCGTCAAGTACCTCTACCGCTATCTCCGAAATCGCCAAGTACCTCGACCACAAGTGTGCGACTACGCGGATTCGCCAAGTACCTCTGCGAACGACTACACATGGGACCCATCAAGTTCATCTACGAGCATGTACGACTACCGTCGCCGAAGACCCGTGTACGACTACACATCCGGGACGCGACAAGTACCACGACGACCATTGCTTGCCAAGTTCGACTACCCTCGCCATGTACAACTACCGCCGACGTGAACAACTACTTCCACTACCGTCGCCGAAGACTCGTGTACAAGTACCGTCGTCGTGTACCACTACTTCCACGACGTCCGAGAACGACTACTTCCCTCTCCGAAACGAAACGTGTACCACTACTTCCCTCTACGACCGACTCGCGAGAACGACTACTTCCACTACGTCCCTCGACGACTCGAACCGCTTCGAGAACGAACGCTTCGAAGGTATAACCCCGAGACGTGCCCGTGGACGAATGCTTGCATGTGTTGTATGAAATGTTTGCCCTTGTGTGCACCGTGCCCGTTTCGCCTTTTGTCATGCTCCTTGATTGCCTCGTCGCCGACTCGTGGGAACCCGGTGATGGGATCACCCCACCTTTCATCTTGTTCGACTCGCTCACGCCACCTTTCTTTTGCACCGGACTCTCAACGAGTTACGGGAACCGAGATGTTGCCGTTGCATCATTTTCGGATCGTTGCCGTGGCACCTTTTCCTTCCACCACGGGGACAATACTTCATATCTCTTCATGTTCACGTTTAAGAAAAATTGCATAAACTTGTTCAAATCATCCGCATCATGTTAACAACATTAAAAATGTGTAAATTGTTGTTTGCTTAAAATTGCTAAACATGCTCATGGGGATTTTTCGGAATTGTTGTTGTTATTTCCGGCCTCATTAAACTTGCCTAAATAGGTAGTTTGCTCTTGCTTCACCTCTTGCTATGTTAACAAACATTTAATCTTGTCTTGTATATAAACGAGAGTCAACTAAATAAATAAATGTGGTGTTTCGTCAATATGCAACTCGTTGCATATTGAGCTCCTCTTAAGTTGTAGTGTTGTTTGTGCACTCTACCATTGCCATGCATATTTTAACATGACATGCATCATGCTTGCTTGTGCATTATGACATGTTTATGCTTGTGTGTTTACCGTGTTGTTTGCTTCTTTCCGGTTGCTTCTCTTGTTAGCTTCGGTTTCGTTCCGGAGTTGTGAGGATTCGCTCGACTATGTTGCTCCGTCTACTTCATGGACCCGTTCTTCTTCCTTGCGGAATCCCAGGCAAGATGATCATACCCTTGGATACCTTTACTACCATTGCCATGCTTAGTTGTCTCGATGCTATCGTTACATGTCGCGCTACCCATCTTTTATGTCAGCCTCTCCTTGTTGCCATGAAACCTCTAACCTTTGAAACCTTCCTAGCAAAACCACTGTTTGGCTATGTTACTCGCTTGCTCAGCCCCTCTTATAGCGTTGTTAGTTGCAGGTGAAGATGAAGATCGTTCCAGGAGGGAACTTGTTGTTGGAATATCACAATATCTATAATTATTATTAACACACCTATATACTGGGCATGGGTGGAAGGCTTGGCCTTTTGCTCGGTGTTTTCTTCCACTCATGCCACCTTAGGCGCCGATAAACCGGCATTATGTTCCTTGATTTTGCGTTCCTTACACGATGGGTGGATGGGGACCCCTTGACAGTTCGACTTTGAATAAAACTCCTCCAGTAAGGCCCAACATTGGTTTTAATTGCTCATAATAACAACTTAATTAATTAATTAATTGCATAGGGGGTCATGTCCCCGGGTTCTTAATTCTACATAACAGGGGGCCAGTGCTGATGGTGTTGGTCCCAAACGGGCGGACTGCGGGAACCACCACGGGGAAACTCGAGATTGGCTCCTGTAGGATGTCCCATCCGGTCGTGGCCTGAGACGAGATACGCGCGGCTACTATCAGGGTGTCGGCACGCCGGGAGGTCTTGCTGGACTTGTTTTACCATTGTCGAGATGTCTTGTGCACCGGGTTGCCGAGCCTGATCGGATTTCCCTAAGATAAGGGGTGATAATATTATATTTATCACTTCAGCTAATCGTGAGAGCTTGTGATGGGCTAAGTTGGGACACCCCTGCAGGGTTATGATCTTTCGAAAGCCGTGCCCGCGGTTATGTGGCAGATTGGAATTTGTTAATGTCCGGTTGTAGAAAACTTGACAGAGGATCCGAGTTAAACACACAACTGTGTGAGTAACCGTGACTGTCTCTTTTCACTTTGAGAAGAGAACACGGTGGGGTTATGTTTGACTCGTATGTAGTTTAGGATCTTTAGCGATCACTACTAGTTTGCGACCGTTTTGCGTAGATGCTCATCTTATTCTTGTACTCGTAAGTTAGCCACCATATTATGCTTAGCTGCTGCTGCAACCTCACCACTTTACCTCTTCCTACCCATAAAGCTTTGCTAGTCTTGATACCCATGGTTATGGGATTGCTGAGTCCTCGTGGCTCACAGATACTACAACACCAGATGCAGGTTCAGCTGAGTTCGATGCAGGGGTTGGATCAGTACTTCACTGGAAGCTCGAAGCAGAGCGTTGCCGTATGCTTGTGACGTTTTCCACGATCAGTAGTGGTTTCTACTAGGGGCAATTCAGACCTGTGGCTTTATGTTTTGGTATCTTTCTTTTGGATCTTCGCCCGTAGTCGGGTTGTGATGTTTTAAATGATGATTTGCTTATGTAATGTATTGTGTGAAGTGGCGAGTGTAAGCCAACTATCTCCTTTTGCTATTTTCATCCCTATTTTTACATGAGTCGTGCAAAGATACCAAACTTGAGATCATTCCAGAATGGGCTTATACCTTTAAGTCGTGCCTCGTCACGTAGGAGGTATAGTCCCATCCTGGGCATTACACATCATCATCATCGCCCTCACCATGAGTCGTGAGTAGTTTACCACAGGCCTTCGGGTCCATAGCTAGTATCTAGATGGCTTCTTCTCTCTCTCTGGATCTCAATACAAAGTTCTCCTCGGTCTTCGAGGAGATCTATTCGATGTAATCTCTTTTTGCGGTGTGTTTGTCGAGATCCGATGAATTGTGAGTTTATGATCAAGGTTATCTATGAAATATATTTGGTTCTTCTCTGAACTTTTTATGTGTGCTCATAATATCCTTGCAAGTCTCTTCGAATTATTGGTTTGGTTTGGCCTAATAGATCTATAGTTCTTGCAATGGGAGAAGTGCTTGGCTTTGGGTTCAATCTTGCGGTGTCCTTTCCCAGTGATAGTAGGGGCAGCACGACACGTATTGTATTGTTGCCATCGAGGATAAAAAGATGGGGTTTACATCATATTGCTTGAGTTTATGCCTCTACATCATGTCATCTTGCTTAAGGCGTTACTCTGTTCGTATGAACTCAATACACTAGATGCATGCTGGATAGCGGTCGATGTGTGGAGTAATAGTAGTAGATGTAGAATCGTTTCGGTCTACTTGTCTCGGACGTGATGCCTATATACAATGATCATGCCTAGATAGTCTCATAATTATTCGCTTTTCTATCAATTGCTCGACAGTAATTTGTTTACCCGCCGTAGAATATCGCTATCATGAGAGAAGCCACTAGAGAAAACTATGGCCCCCGGGTCTATTCTCAACATATCAATCTACATCTACTTTACTTTTACCGCTTTTATTTTTTGTTTTATTAAACCAAAAATACCAAAAATATAAACTATCATCTCTATCAGATCTCTCTCTCGTAAGTGACCGTAAAGGGATTGACAACCCCTTATCGCGTTGGCTGCGAAGTTCTTATTTGTTTGTGAAGGTGCGAGGGACTCGCGCGTGATCTCCTACTGGATTGATACCTTGGTTCTCAAAACTGAGAGAAATACTTACGCTATTGTGCTGCATCTCCCTTTCCTCTTCGAGGGAATACAAAGCAAGCTCAAGAGGTAGCAATTTGCATTGAGTATGATCATGACTGGATCTCTTTTACCATGAATTACAATGTCTAGTCAGTCCTTGATCTTTAAAGGTGCTCTCCATTTATGTTTTGCGGTCTCAGAAAGGGCTAGTGAGATACCATCATGTTATATCATATCATTATTGTTTTGAGAAGTGTTGTCATCCGAGGTTTATTATTATTGCTCGCTAGTTGATTATGGCATTGATGTGAGTAGCCTTGAGACCTGAAAGTTATTGTGAATGTGGTCAGTTCATGATCTTGTTGAAAACCCGAATGCTAGCTTACATATTTACAACAACAAGAGCAAACAGAGTTTGTCAAAGTTTTTCTTTATCACTTTCAGTTTATCAACTGAATGGCTTGAGGACAAGCAATGGTTTAAGCTTGGGGGAGTTGATACGTGTGCGACGTATCTACTTTTCCAAACCCTTTTGCCCTTGTTTTGGACTCTAACTTGCATGATTTGAATGGAACTAACCCAGACTGACGCTGTTTTCAACAGAACTGCCATGGTGTTGTTTTTTGTGCAGAATAAAAAGTTCTCGGAATCGCCTGAAAATCAATGGAGAATTATTTCAAAAAATATAAAAAATATCTGCAAGAAGATACTCACCGGGGGCCCCACAACCTGTCCTTGAGGGTGGGGGGCGCGCCCCCCTTCCCAGGGCGCGCCCCCCTGCCTCGAGGGCCCCCCGATGCTCCACCGACGTACCCCCATGTCCTATATCTTCCGTTTCGAGGAGAAAAAAATCCGAGAGAAAGAATTATCACGTTTCACGAGACAGAGCCGCTGCCAAGCCCTAATCTCTCTCGGGAGGGCCGATCTGGAGTCCGTTCGGGGCTCCAGAGAGTGGAGATCATCGCCATCGTCATCATCAACCTTCCTCCATCACCAATTCCATGCTGCTCACCGCCGTGTGTGAGTAATTCCATCGTAGGCTTGCTGGATGGTGATGGGTTGAATGGGATCTATCATGTAACCGAGTTAGTTTTGCTAGGGTTTGATCCCTAGTATCCACTATGTTCTGAGATTGATGTTGCTATAACTTTGCTATGCTTAATGCTTGTCACTAGGGCCCGAGTGCCATGATTTCAGATCTGAACCTATTATGTTTTCGTGAATATATGTGTGCTCTTGATCCTATCTTGCAAGTCTATAGTCACCTACTATGTGTTATGATCCGGCAACCCCGAAGTGACAATAATCGGGACCACTCCCGGTGATGACCATATTTTGAGGAGTTCATGTATTCACTATGTGTTAATGCTTTGGTCCAGTACTCTATTAAAAGGAGGCCTTAATATCCCTTAGTTTCCAATAGGACCCCACTGCCACGGGAGGGTAGGACAAAAGATGTCATGCAAGTTCTTTTCCATAAGCACGTATCAATATATTCGGAATACATGCCTACATTGCATTGATGAACCGGAGCTAGTTCTGTGTCACCCTCGGTTATAACTTCTACATGATGAATTGCATCCAACGTAATTTCCCATCACCGATCCAATGCCTACGAGCTTTACCTATATTGATAGTCGCTTATTTACTTTTCCGTTGCTATTATCACAAAAACTACAAAAACATTATCTTTAGTTTTATTGCTGCTACCGCCACTATCATAGTACTTTGCTACTAAACTATCTTGCTGCAGATACTAAGTTTCCAGGTGTGGTTGAATTGACAGCTCAGCTGCTAATACTTAAGAGTATTCTTTGGCTCCCCTTGTGTCGAATCGATAAATTTGGGTTTAATACTTTACCCTCGAAAACTGTTGCGATCCCCTACACTTGTGGGTTATCACATCACCACTAGCAAGCCTAGCAAACAAATGAGAGCGTTGCAACACATTGATATCATTGAGTGTGCCGGGCATACCAAAAAAGCAATGCCAAATCCATAAATCCTCGGATGCTACGACCTCTAGCACAATTGTTGCATCACGAGACTTGCCACAATACATTTCTTGCCAAGCCTTGGGGCAATATTTCCAATTCCAATGCATACAATCAATGCTACCTAGCATCCCAGGCCAACCTCTCCTCTCATTAGTTGCCATCAATTTCTTTGTGTCACTTCATTTGGTGCCCGAAGATACTCGGGACCAAAGATACGGACGATCACTTTCGCAAATCTACGCACAAACTCAATTGTGCTATCTTCACCAATGCGAAGATACTCATCGGTATAGTCAGCCGGAATGCCATATGCAATCACCCGCATAGCTGCGGAGATTTTTTGATATGCACTAAATCCCTTTAAGCACGTGGCATTCCTTCTCTGAGTGAAATACCGGCAATTTGCCTCGCAAGCTTCAACAATTTTCACAAAAAGGGATTGACGCATTCGGTACCTTCTGCGGAAGAGGTGTGCAAGATATGTAGGATTCTCCGAATAATGATCTTGCATCAGCATCTTGTTTCCAAGATGGCGATTCCGCGGAATGCACAGACGCCCGACAGTAGATCCTCGCCTCCTCTTTCGGTACTCGTCTTTATGCTCCTTCACGGCAAGCGCCATGACTAATGTTTGCTGCCGAAAGTTCGCAAGCATGGTCTCCACATCCGAGTCGTCCGAATCGGACGAATCGGATAGCAAGAACTTCTCGCACGGGGTCAGCTCCATCTACACGCACGCCGACGCTTCAATCTACTACACAGCTCGCGAAAATCATAAAAAGGGGACTAACCGGTGGTGCCCTCGGCGGTGGTCGATCCCAGCGGCGGCGGCGACTAGGGGGCGGCTCTTCTCGCCGGATCCGGAGGGGCGGTGCAGCGGCTCAGCGCGGGAGGGTGTGGGGCGGCCCCGCAGAGCGATTCCGCCCGCAGATATGGCTGGAATCGCCGGCGGCGGGCGAGCGGAAGCAAGGGCGGGCGACGGCGAAAGGAAGGGGGAAAAGAGCGCGGGCTGAAATGTCCCTCCCGCCAACTGCTTCTCTGTGATGCTGATGTCTACACACGCTTCTATTCTTGTAGACTATGTTGGGCCTCTAAGCGCAGAGGTTTGTAGGACAGCAGCAATTTCCCTCAAGTGGATGACCTAAGGTTTATCGAACTCAGGGAAGTAGAAGTTGAAGATGGTCTCTCTCAAGCAACCCTGCAACTAAGATACAAGAAGTCTCTTATGTCCCCAACACACCTAATACAACTAGGAGTTGTATAGGTGCACTAGTTCGGCGAAGAGATGGTAAAATATGGATGATAGGAGTGGCAAGGCAAAGTGTCGGTGTACTAAAGTAGGGGTACCTTAGTATCCCGACTTGTGCACGGGCAATAGCAGCCTCCCGTGGTCTGGCTCACCATGCGTCCGCCAAAGCCCACTCTGGACCCCTAGAAGCCATTCAAGAACAAAGTATTCAAGTTAAGAGACAAGACCCCAGCAAGAGGAGCTTGCCGGGAAGGCCGCACCAGGCTCAAAGTTGTCATTCCAGCACAAGACCCTGGCAAGAGGAGCTTGCCAGGGAGACCAAAAGAACATCACCTCAAGAAGATATATCGTGGCGTATCGTGCGCCTCGGCAGGGCTCGGAGAGCGGCAAGCTTCCGGGCCCGGCAAGCTTAAGCCCCCGGCAAGGTTCTTGCCGGGGAAGCCTACGCTGTGTGCCTGCGCTCCAGCTCATCGGGCCACGCGTCACCCTGGGGCCCCTCCAGGGGCACGTGGTGGGTGGCTGTGCAGCCTGAGGGACACGCTGGCGAGCCGCGGTGGCGAAGCCATCGCCGTGGCGAACGGAGACGCATGGATGGACACTTTTGGGGCGACGGCGACGGGCATTCAATGCCCTTGTCCCCCACCGTCAAAGTTAGGTGAAGACCACTGTTCATCCACTGTTCATGCACTGTTACAACTACCACCAAATTTATGTTTTTACCCTTCTCTACGTTGACACCTGTCGGTGACCCCTTTGAACTATAAAAGGAGGCCCATGCACAACGTAGAGGAGGTTCGATCCCAGAAACTCGATCACCCCCACGCTCGGTGTAGCTGGTACTGTAGATCTTCAAGCTCCCGAGCCCAAGAACTCAATACAACCAAGGCAGGAGTAGGGTTTTACGCGTCCGCGCGGCCCGAACCTGGGTAAGACTGCCCGCATGTGCTCCTCGATCTGCTCTTCGTGCTCCCTCCGCTCCCTTACCGCAACGTAGAAGGGGATCCGGTCCCATAGGTGTTCGTGGGTGGTCAGTTTCCCCCGACATCTTTGGCGCGCCAGGTAGGGGGCGTCGAGGTTGTGCGAACCTGATCCGGCGCTCGCGCGGGCACATTCTTCAGCAACCTCTCCAAATTCATCAACCTCATCGACAACTTCAGCATGCCTCCGAAGAAGAAGGCTTCGGAGGTCGGAGGCCCATCTGCGTCGATCCCGCCTCCACCAGAACCAACGGTTGGTGGGGTAGACGCTGGCGGAAGGGTGGACGCGGGCGAAGACACTCGCGGCGCCGCCAAGTCCAAGGACAAGACAGATGACCGGACGAACTCCAAGACCTCGGCGTCCGTGCACGCACCACGTCCCTCTCAGGAGGTGCCGGACCAGCAGCGACGTGGTACCGGAGGTACCATACGCTTGCTGGGACGCGGACAAGCCGGCGGGTCGCGGGATGCTCAAGGCCAGCACGCTGGTACGAGCAAGGCGCGGTCGCCAGGGCGGGACCCTGCTCCTTCTAACCCTGTTAGAAGTCCGAGCATATCCCGCTCCTCGCATCGCTCGCCACCGTTTCCCTCCTCCCCAACAGAAGCTCTCGCTAGAGCCCAGCTGCTCCTCGACTTCCCTCCAGCGGCAGACAAGGCCGAAGACTGGAGGGCTACAATCCAGAGCCTCATCGCCTTCGCCAACAACGACACGCCGCAGTAGCCGGCGACATCACGCCCGCGGCAAGTCGATCAAGCGAAGGCCGACGGAGACAAGACCGCCGGGGGTGCAACTACCGTGCACTCCCCGCCGTGGAAGCAGAGATCGCCACCCCGCCAGATCAACGTCGACGACGATTCTACGGCGTCATCGGATCCGCGGGCTCGCCGCGATCAGCGCCAAGTCCTCGACGACAGGCGACAAGAGGACGCTCGAACTCGTATCGAGCGTCGACGAGAAGCCCGAAGACAATCAGACCAGCGCGCTGGGACTGCTGTCGACATGCACGCGCCCGGTGAGCCAGGCGACTTGCCGTACGCGGCAGGTTGCCCTGCATTCACCCGAGAGCTGCGGCAAGTCCAGTGGCCCAGCATGAAGAACTTCAAGCCTGACGTACCCGAGAAGTACGACGGCAAGACGCACCCCTCGGAGTTCCTCAGCATCTACACCATTGCGGTGCAGGCTGTCGGGGGACGCGACGAGAAGATCCTAGCCAACTACTTCCCGCTCGTGCTTAAGCCAAACGTCAGGTCTTGGCTTATGCACTTGCCGGAGAACTCCATATCTTCTTGGGCGGATTTGTGCCACCAGTTTGTTGGCGCCTTCACGGGCGGCCACAAACCCCACGGCCAAGAGAGCGATCTCCACATCCTTGCCCAGAAGGAGGGAGAGTCCTTGAGTAAATACATCCAAAGGTTCAGCCGCGTTCAGCACAATATCCCCGATGTCCACCCTGCCGCGGTTATCAGCGTGTTCCACCAGAACGTGCGTAACCTCCGGATGAGGGAGGAGATGGCCATGACCAAGATCCGGGACGTCAGCGAGCTTTACGCTCTGGCTGACAAATGTGCACGTGCTGAAGAGGGGAGGAGACTCCCCGAAGAGGATGCCGGCGCAGGAGGAAGCGACAGCGAGGATGCCGCCCCGGCAAGGAAAAACCAGCGGCGGAACAAGAAGAAGAAGAACAAGGAGGTACTGGTTGTCGAGAAGTCCGGCAAGGAGGCTCCCGCCAAGAAGACACAGGCTGGTGGCTCCGGCAAGGAGCCCGCCCCTGTAGCGGCAGCCGACAAGCAGGACGGCTCTGGCAAGCAGTACTGTAAGATCCACCGCACCAAGGGCCATGATCTCCAGAACTGCAAGAGGGTAGGGTACCTCGTAGAGCAGCAGAAGGCTGAATACGAGCGACGTGACAAGGAGAAGGCCCAAGGAGGCGGAGGAGAGCCAAGCAAGAAGCGGCCGTTCAATGGCCGGGGAGGACGCCGCGGCAAGGCCAAGCAGCCGCAAGGTGACAGACCCCCCCGGGGCCGCGACAAGGACGAGGATGAAGACGACGATGAGGACATGGAAGATGGAGACAACAGCGAGCAGGAGTTCCAGAAGGCCACAGAAGTTCTGTGCGTCGATGGAGGTGCCTCTCTGCACACTTCTCACCGCCAACTCAAGCAGTGGGTGCGGGAGGTGAATGCGGCAGAGCCACCCGTCGAGTCACGCAGGCTACTGAAATGGTCCGGCACGCCCATCATCTTCGATCTTGAAGACCACCCTGACCGCACAACGGCGGTCGGGTGTTTGCCGATGTTGGTTTCACCAACTATCCGCAACCTTAAGGTCACCAAGATGTTGGTTGACGGCGGGGCCGGCCTCAACTTGATCTCCTCCGCTGTGATCAAGAAGCTACAGATCCCCGACAACGAGCTCGAGGAAACTGGGACGTTCCAAGGAATCAACCCAGGAAGGAGCAAGCCGAAGGGAAAGATCACGCTGCTGGTAACCTTTGGCGGAGAGCTCAACTTTAGAACGGAGAGGATCACGTTCGACGTTGCCGATATCCCATTGCCTTATAATGGGATACTTGGCCGTCCTGCGCTCGCCAAGTTCATGGCAGCCTCTCACTACGCGTACAACATGCTCAAGATGCCGGGGCCGATAAGCGTCATCTCTGTCCCCGGCGACAAGAAGGATGCGCTTATCTGCGCCGACAAGATCTACCGGGATGCAGCAGCCGCGGCAGACAGCAACACACTTGCCGCTGAAGCTCCCGGGGGGAAGACCAAGACCAAGTCCGGCAAGAGCTCTGGGGCCCACTCCGGCAAACGCACCTCTTCGGAGTGCCGCGCTGCCGTTGAGGACGCACCATCGAGCTCCACCGGCAAGTGTAAGAAAGGAATGGCAGCTCCACCGGCAACCAAGAAGGTGTCCGCCAAGGAGGACGGCACTGGTGGTACCTTCACCATCAGTGCTACACTCGACCCCAAATAGGAAAGCGCGCTCGTTGCCTTCCTGCGGGCGAATGTCGACGTGTTTGCGTGGCAACCGTCTGACATCCCCGGCGTTCCCAGGAAGGTAATTGAGCACAAGCTTGCTGTTTGTCCTCACGCGCGGCCCGTCAAGCAGAAGGTCAGGAAGCAAGCTGTGGAGCGCCAAGAGTTCATTGCCGAAGAGATAAAGAAGTTGGAAGCAGCAGGCCTGGTTAGAGGCGTACTCCATCCTACATGGCTGGCCAATCCAGTTGTCGTACGAAAGGCTAATGGGAAATGGAGACTTTGTA
Source organism: Secale cereale (assembly GCA_902687465.1). Classification (NCBI taxonomy): domain Eukaryota; kingdom Viridiplantae; phylum Streptophyta; class Magnoliopsida; order Poales; family Poaceae; genus Secale; species Secale cereale. The sequence continues at coordinate 566,341,364 of LR738714.1, read as the reverse complement.
TAGACTTCACTGACGTGAATAAAGCCTATCCCAAGAATCCTTTTCCCTTGCCACGTATCGACCAGATTGTTGACTCCACGGCTGGGTGTGAGTTGCTTTCATTTCTCGATGCATACTTAGGCTACCACCAGATATTCATGGCTGAGGAAGATGAAGAGAAGACTGCATTCATTACTCCATGCGGCACATACTGCTTCATACGCATGCCCTTTGGATTGAAGAATGCAGGCACGACATTTGCAAGGGTGGTGCACACTGCTTTTGAGCCACAGATACACAGGAATGTAGAAGCCTACATGGATGACATAGTGGTCAAAAGCAAGGACAAGGATACCCTGATTCAAGACCTAGAAGAAACCTTTGAGAATCTGCGCAAGATACAACTCAAGCTGAACCCCGAGAAGTGCATCTTCGGAGTCCCCTCCGGCAAGCTTCTCGGGTTCTTTGTGTCCCAGAGGGGGATTGAAGCCAATCCCGACAAGATAAAAGCCATCGAGCAGATTGAAGCCCCGAAGCGCGTCAAGGATGTAAGGAGACTTGCTGGTTGTGTGGCTGCCCTCAGCAGGTTCATTTCAAAGTCTGCAGAACGTGCCCTGCCTTTTTTCAAAATCTTGAAAAAGGCAGGTCCTATGAAATGGACTCCGGAAGCGGAGGCAGCGCTGCAAGACTTGAAAGGATACCTGTCCTCTACTCCAATACTTGTCGCACCTAGGCCACAAGAGAAGTTGCTGCTGTACCTAGCGGCAACCAATCAAGTGGTTAGTGCTGCGTTGGTAGCGGAGAGAGAGGTGGATGAGGAACCCACATCCCCGGCAAGCGCATCCAGCGACAAGCAGGGGGCTTCCCCGACAAGCCCTGGCCCCGACAAAGACAAGTCTGCGCAGGAACAAGGAGAAGTGCGAAAGAAGATGGTGCAGCGCCCAGTTTATTTTGTAAGTTCCCTCTTGCAGGGGGCTAGATCAAGATACTCTGGGGTGCAGAAGTTGCTTTTAGGCCTCCTCATGGCCTCGAGAAAGCTGCGCCATTACTTCCAAGCACACGAGATAACAGTGGTCACTCGCTTTCCGTTGAAGAGGATATTGCAAAATCCAGAAGCAACAGGCAGGATCGTCGAGTGGGCACTAGAGCTGTCGAGCTTTGGTCTCAAGTTTGAGAGTACTTCAACTATACAGAGCAGAGCTTTGGCAGAGTTCATAGCTGAATGGACGCCAACACCAGATGAAGAAGTTCCAGAGACAAACATCCCCGTCCAAGAAGCGAGCAAAGAGTGGATAATGTACTTCGATGGTGCCTTCTCGCTGCAAGGCGCCGGTGCTGGCGTGTTACTCGTAGCACTCACCGGAGAGCACCTCAAGTATGTTGTTCAGATGCACTTTCCCAAGGAGCAAGCGACAAACAATACTGCTGAGTATGAAGGTTTGCTTGCCGGCCTCAGAATTGCGGCCGAACTTGGGATCAAGAAGCTGATTGTCCGGGGAGATTCACAGTTGGTGGTCCGACAAGTAAACAAGAGTTACCAGAGTCCTCTGATGGAAACCTATGTCGATGAAGTGAGGAAGCTTGAAGAACACTTTGAAGGTCTGCAGATGGAACATGTCCCAAGGGCTCAGAACGATATCGCAGATGGCCTCTCAAAGTGTGCTGCAATGAAGTTACCTGTGGAACCAGGGACCTTCGTGCTCAAGCTAACTCAACCATCCGTTACACCGTCAGTTGGGCAAAGCAAGAAGAGGAAGTTGGTCTCCGGTGACTAGTTGCCGGCGGATCTTCCTGAGGCCGCCGCCAAGGTCCCCAAGATCAACAACCAAGATGCTGAGGAACAGTCTGCTCCTGCAGACCCAAGGGTCTGTACAGTTGAAGCAGGTGTTCCCGATAAGCCTTGCCCCGGCAGGCTTGCCGGGGAACCTCCATCTCCGGCAGAGCTGCAGGTTCTTGCCGTAGAAGCTGAGGTTCCCGCAGCAGCACTGATGCCTTTTGTCCTTGTTGTTGAGCATCAGGCTCCAGCATGGGCACAGCAAATCGTCCGTTTTCTTCAAACTGGAGAACTTCTCGAAGAACCAGAAGAGATAGAGAAGATAACCAGACAGTCAAGTATGTACCAGTTCGTTGGCAACGAACTGTACAGAAGAAGACTCAACGGCGTCAGGTTGAAGTGCATTTCCAGGGAAGATTGACAGAAGCTGTTGGCAGAGATACATGGAGGCATATGCGGCCACCACATTGGCGCAAGGGCACTTGCCGGGAAGGCGTTCCGGCAAGGGTTCTTTTGGCCAGAAGCCCTCCAAGATGCAACTGCACAAGTAACCAAGTGTGAAGCGTGCCAGTTCCATGCCAAGCAAATTCATCAGCCAGCTCAAGCTCTCCAGACGATCCCTTTGTCCTGGCCCTTCTCGGTCTGGGGGCTCGATATCCTCGGCCCCTTTCCCCGCGCCGTCGGGGGCTTTGAGTACTTGTACGTTGCAATCGACAAGTTCACAAAGTGGCCAGAAGTGGAACCAGTGAGGAAGGTGACATCACAGTCAGCAGTCAGGTTCTTCAGGTCGATTGTTTGCCGTTTCGGAATCCCTAACAGGTTCATCACCGACAACGGCACATAATTCACAAGCCGCACCTTCATGCAGTACGTCCAAGACCTTGGCGCCAAGGTCTGCTTTGCTTCTGTTGCTCACCCGAGGAGCAATGGTCAAGCAGAGAGGGCAAATGCTGAAGTGCTGCGCGGGCTCAAGACAAGAACCTTCGACAGGCTGCACAAGTGCGGAAGAAACTAGATAGAGGAGTTGCCGACGGCTCTTTGGTCAATCAGGACGACACCAAATCGAGCCACCGGACAGACACCCTTTGCTCTTGTCTATGGAGCAGAGGCAGTTCTCCCCACGGAACTCGTATACGGGTCTCCTCGAGTGCTCGCTTACGACGAGCTCGAGCAAGAGCAACTGCGGCAAGATGACGCATTGCTCCTCGAGGAGGAACGTCTCCAGGCTGCTGTACGAGCTGCTCGATACCAGCAAGCCTTGCGTCGCTATCATAGCCGCAAGGTCAAGGCCAGGAGTCTCGAGGAAGGCGACCTTGTTCTTCGGCGCGTTCAGTCCGCCAAGAGCTCCAACAAGTTGACGCCGAAGTGGGAGGGCCCTTATCGGGTGAGACAAGTCACAAGGCCCGGCGCTGTCCGCCTTGAGACCAAAGAAGGCTTACCGGTGAGCAACTCCTGGAACATAGAGCATCTTCGCAAGTTTCACCCATAAGGCGCGGTTGCCGTGATCCGCTCCGGCAGCCACCTTTTGTACAAGTCTTGCCGCTGTTGCATGTAAACCTTTGTACAAAGCCGGGCGCAGACCCCGTGCATCAGTAAAACTTTTGTGCTTCGCACCATCTGTCATTTCGTGCTTTTCCTTTTACTTGCATGTATCATCTGACATTTTGTGCAGCACACATCCCCGGTAAGCAATAACAAGCCGCAAGGCCCCGTACTTGTATTTCCTCCTCTTTTGCATTTCTCTCTGAAACAGAAGGAGTGTTCCTCGCGCACAAGTTTGCCGGGGGGGAAGGAGATAGAAGTGTGGCACAAGTGCTGTACAAGAAAGGGAAGCCTTGCCGGGAAGCAAACAATCCATGAAAGCTAAGTTGCCAGAATTTGAGCAATTCAAAATTTTAAAATTTTTAGTTGTCTTCCTTGAATAACCACACTTTGTATGGAAAACCTGTGCGCGGAGGATCCTACCCGTGGCTAGCCGCGCCCTTGCTTTGTTTCGAGCACGCTCAACGGCTTAAGTGAGCTGCGAGAAGTGTCGCGCCCTTATTTCGTTTTCGAGTTCGCTCAACAACCTAAGTGTGCTGCGACTAGCTGCGGCGAGGTTTCTTGCCGGCAAGGGCATTGCTAGCAGGCTGCTAAGAGTCTAGCACTCAGCGCTCGCGGCAAGGGTCCCTTTGCCGGCGAGTTCCCTAAAAGCGTAGGGTGGAAAGCATACAAAGTGAAGGGCTAAAAGCAAGGGAGATAACACTGCATCGATTACCCAAAATAAAAGTATATATTACAAAGATAACTTGCCGCTGTTCAAACCAAATACTACTCATGACTTAATATACAGCGGCAAAGGAAGCGGAAAGAAGGAAACGTAGTCCCTACGGTCTCCATCGACCCTCTGGATCTTGCCCGCCTTGGCCACGATGTGGGCAACTTGCGCCTTCAACGCTTCCTGGTCAGCTTCGGGCGGCAAGGTCCAAGGTTGATGTCGGGGTTGCGGTAGACGATCTTCGACAACACCCGCTCCATGGTACCCATGCAGAGCCGACGCGCCTCATCAGCCAGCTGCGCGGGGATCTTCTCTCGCAGGCGCGCAAGCGCCGGCGCCACTCCCCTGAAGAACAGACTCAGTTTGGCGCTGTGGGGGAGGCTCTCGTCGGGAGAGTATACGAGGTGCTCCGCCCTCAACGCCATCATCTCCATGTCGATGTTGGCGGCGGAGGTGACGAGCTCCTCGGTCCACTGCTCCACCGTCCGCTGGAAGTTGTTTTGCGAGACGGCGGCGCTCTCCAGCAAGAGCCTCTCAGTGTGGAGCTCGTCCTTCAGCTTCGTCTCGCGGTCCCGGGCGGCGTCGAGCGAGTCAGTAAGGGTGGAAACCTTCAGCTCTAGGTCAGCAATTGAGTCCTTGGCGTCAGTGAGCTCCTTGCCCTTCTCGGAGAGGCGGATTTGCAGATCGGAGTTGGTTTGGGCGTCTTTCTCCCGCGCCACATTGAGCGCGGCAACCCTATCCTCGCTCGCCTTCAGGTTCGTCTCCAGCTGCGCCACCCTGGCCTCCAGATCCCTCTTGGCGGTCTCTGCAGCAGCTGTGGCATCCCTCGCCTCCTGCAGAGCCCCGCCAATGGCCTGCTCTCGAGCGGTGAGGTCGTCCTCGTGGCTGTCGAGGTCGACCTTCCGCTGGTTGAGCACTCCCTCCCGCCGAGACAGCTCCTCGGCGGCCAGTCGCTGCTGCTCCTCCACCTCGGCCTTCTCAAGGAGGAATGCTTGGTGTGCTCCGGCAAGCTCTTCGCGCTCCTCCGCCAAGTTTCGGAGGGCCGCCTGGTTGGCGGCACGGAGCTCCGCAGCACGCTTCTCCAGTTCAGCACCAGCCTTGGCAGCCAGAGCCTCTCGGGACTCCAGCTTGGCTTGCCTGGCCCGGTACAAACCCAGGAGTCGACGCAGGAGCTTCTCCTCTTTGGGCTCGTCACTACTGCCGGGCGCGTCGACAACCTTCAACCCGGCGGAGGCGAGAACTTCTCCGTCGAAGGTCTCCCCCTCCGCTGGTGCCCTTGATGAGGACGCCCACAGGACTTGGATGAAGACCCCGTTGGCGGCCTCCAGATAGATGCCCGATCCAGGTGCGGAGGCAGAGGGGTCGGCGGCCGGTGCAGCGTCCGACGCTCCCGCGGCCTCCGGGCCCGCGGTATGGTCGCCGGTCCCTTCCCCAGCCGCGGCGTCGGCGGTTGGGGCAGTCTCCTCGGCGGCTGGCTCGTCGGCACCGGCCATTCCTTCCGCGGCGGTGTCGTCACCAGTTTCACCGCGCACCTCCTCCTCGGCGATGGTTTCCGTCTCCATCGGCTCCGGGGCGGGCGGGTCTGGCAACAGAAGAAAAAGAAAAGAAAGATTTGTCAAGCAAATATCCAAAAAGAAGAATTCAAAAAGAAGAAAGCACAAGGGTTTACCTGCGCGGGCCTCTTCGATGACGGGGTCCCTCGCCGGGGAGTCCTCCCTTGGCGGCGTAGCAGTGGCTCCTGCTGGCGGAGGGCCGCTTGCGCCCTCCCTTGGCGGGGTGCTTACCCTTGTCGGGCTGCTCGCCCTTGGCGGGGTGCTCGCCCTTGGCGGAGTACCTGTCCTTGGCGGAGCGCTGTCCCTCACCAGGGAGCTCATCCTTGGCGGGGAGGGTGGAACAGGCGGCTCGTCGGGGGTGACCTCCTGGTGCTCCTGCGGCTGCGGCTCCACTTCTGCACAAGACAACAAGACGTCAATAAGAATAACAACCTCAAGCGCGCCCGCCAAGCAGGAAAGTGAATACCAGACTTACGCTGGGGGCTGCGCTGGGGGCTGCTCTCCGGAGCAGCAGGCTGGTCCGGCAGGCTTGTCGCTGGCACATCACCTGTCGCCGCGACGCTCGTCGTCCTCGATGTTAACCACAGGGATCTTGGCCCTCTTCGCCATCCTCTGGGTCAAGGTCCTGGAAGCCAAAACAAGATCAGAACCAAGCAAGAGAGATCAAGACAAAAACAAAGGAAGTTAAAATGGCAAGTACTTACTCTTCCTCCTCTTCGTCGGAGCTGAGGGCGGAGAAGTCAAACTCCGCCTGGCGCGCTCCAGCGCGAGGAGCTGGAGGAGAAGGCTCCCTCGGGCGCTTGGCGGGCTCCGGGGCTGTGGGCTGTGAAGACCCAGCACCAGTCGTCGCCGAGGACCGAGGGGCAGAAGGGGCACCGGAGCCACTCCGGGAAGATCCCCCTCCACTTGTCGCTCGGGCACGGGGTGCCTCCTTGACAACCTCGCTCGTCGTGGGGGCACGCGTCGCACGGCGCTTCGGCTGCTGTCGAGGCGCCTGTGGCCTTGTCGCCTCAGCGGTCTTACGGAGGCGTTTCTTCTGTTGTTCCGGAGGGCTTGGTGGTGGTGGAGAATTCTCCGAGGATGAGGAAGCGTCATCAACGAGGTTCAGTGACCCGCCCGAGTCTTCGTCAGAATCGCCCGATTTGGCGTCCTCCTCGGCGGGCTCACTGGACTCAGAGCCTTGCCCGGCAGCCCCGCTCGTCCCGGCAGGCTTCCCGGCAGGCTCCCCGGCAAACTCCTCGGGCGCAATCTTCAGCAGCTTGAGGATTTCCGCCTCCTCGGCTTGGCTCACCGCATCCGCTGCCTCTGCTTCGTCCACGGTATATCCAAATTCGCCCGCAGCTGCAGCTGCGGCGGCCTCCTCCATCCTGGAGGCAATGTATGCAACATCCCGGTCGGTGGTTTCCCGTTGGAGGCCCTTCTTTTCCTCGGCCTTGCGGGGCTTTTCGACCAGGTTGTCGAAGAAGGCCTGCACGGTCTCCGCCGAAGGCACCAGCCAGGTGGGGACGACCCCGTGGGAGTCACACTCAGGCATGACCGCGTGGATGGCACTGAGGGCAGTATTGTTGCACAAAGGGACTACTCCGACCGACGGTCTGAACCACTCAGGGTGCTTGGGGTCATGCTTGAACAGCTCCCGGACCATCCCCTTCAGCTCCAAGACGGTGAAATTGTAGTTCAACCCGGGGCGCAGCCTCATGCAGTCTGCCGCGTTGCCGAACTCCCAAGCGGGTCTCTTCCTTTCCTGAAGAGGGGCAATGCGGCGGCGGAGGAAATCGGCCCCAACTTCACCCACGGTCAGGTTGGCAGCCCGGAGGCGAAGGATTCTAGTAAGAGCAATCTGCAGCTTGTCGTCCTCCGGGGCCAATTCGCTCCAATCCTTGCCGCGCACTATTGCAGTCCGGCGCGGCGAAGTGAACTGCTCGGGTGCATCTTCCAGCACCCAGCACCAATCGGCTCTCCACTCCTCCCACTTGCCGCGAAGCTCTCCCTTCAAGTACGCCTCTTTCTTGTTCAACCTAAAGATCCAGGAGATACCGCCGGAGAGTGGGGATCCGGACTCTACTCTAGGCGTGAAGAAGTGGCGGAAAAGGGCTACATTTGGGTGGACCCCGATATAGTTTTCGCACAGATGTGCGAAAACGGCCAAGGTGAGAACGGCATTTGGGGTAAAATCTAAGAGGTGGAGGCCGTAGGTGTTCATCACATCACAGAAGAACTCCGAGAACGGAGGACAGAGACCGCAATGGAAGAATGCAACGACATAGAAGTAACCTCCCGGGAACATGTTGACGGCGACGGCGGGGAGGACTCTGGTGTGGGGATGAGCCTTCGTCTCCCTCGCCCAGAACAAGTAATACTTGTCCCGCAGCTCCCTCGCGCCGAGCCTCGGCGGGAAGACCACCCTCCTTCTCCGCATGGCAGCCAGCTTCGCCGCCTGCTCGGACTTCTCCTTCTTCGCCTTGTCGCTCTTCGCCTTATCGCTTTTCGGAGCCATGGCGGGGGCAGCAAGGAGGGGGGTGAGGAGGTCGACGGCGCCGCGGGCGCAGGGGACGGCGGAGGAAGGGAGAAGCTCGGTTTTCTGTCGACCTAAGGGGAGGCGGAGAGCTGCGGGGGTTTCTAAAGATTCAAGGCGCAATGAAGGTAATGGAGGGAAACTGCCCCTGCTTCCTCTGCTTTTAAGGGGGAAGTGGGGGACGTTTCGCGTTTTTCATTAAAGAAGCAGGCCACGATCTCTCCCACGACGCCGCAATGGACGTGTGCCGTTAGGGAGGGATGCGGCAGATGCGGAGTGGGAAACGGCGCGCCGTGGGCCGCGTGTGCCCGTGCACTGTTCTGGGCCTGGCCCAACAGCGCTCGGCATCGTGTGTGGCCCAGGCCCGGGGGCTCCTGTCGGTGTACTAAAGTAGGGGTACCTTAGTATCCCGACTTGTGCACGGGCAATAGCAGCCTCCCGTGGTCTGGCTCACCACGCGTCCGCCAAAGCCCACTCTGGACCCCTAGAAGCCATTCAAGAACAAAGTATTCAAGTTAAGAGACAAGACCCCGGCAAGAGGAGCTTGCCGGGAAGGCCGCACCAGGCTCAAAGTTGTCATTCCAGCACAAGACCCTGGCAAGAGGAGCTTGCCAGGGAGACCAAAAGAACAACACCTCAAGAAGATATATCGCGGCGTATCGTGCGCCTCGGCAGGGCTCGGAGAGCGGCAAGCTTCCGGGCCCTGCAAGGTTAAGCCCCCGGCAAGGTGCTTGCCGGGGAAGCTTACGCTGTGTGCCTGCGCTCCAGCTCATCAGGCCACGCGTCGCCTTGGGGCCCCTCCAGGGGCACGTGGCGGGTGGCTGTGCAGCCTGAGGGACACGCTGGCGAGCCGCGGTGGCGAAGCCATCGCCATGGCGAACGGAGACGCATGGACGGACACTTTTGGGGCGACGGCGACGGGCATTCAATGCCCTTGTCCCCCACCGTCAAAGTTAGGTGAAGACCACTGTTCATCCACTGTTCATGCACTGTTACAACTACCACCAAATTTACGTTTTTACCCTTCTCTACGTTGACACCTGTCGGTGACCCCTTTGAACTATAAAAGGAGGCCCATGCACAACGTAGAGGAGGTTCGATCCCAGAAACTCGATCACTCCCACGCTCGGTGTAGCTGGTACTGTAGATCTTCAAGCTCCCGAGCCCAAGAACTCAATACAACCAAGGCAGGAGTAGGGTTTTACGCGTCCGCGCGGCCCGAACCTAGGTAAGACTGCCCGCGTGTGCTCCTCGATCTGCTCTTCGTGCTCCCTCCGCTCCCTTACCGCAACGTAGAACGGGCTCCGGTCCCATAGGTGTTCGTGGGTGGTCAGTTTCCCCTGACACAAAGTAATATAAATCCGTAATAAAAAGTGCAGCAAGCAAACAAGTGGTAAACGTGAGCACAAATGGTATTGCAATGGTGGAAACAAGGCCTAGGCTTCATACTTTCACTAGTGGCAACTCCCAACAACATTAACATAGTCTAATCACATGATATTTCCCGTAAAACATGCAATGGAGACGCACTCGGAGTTCATTCCTTTGTGGTCAAGAGAGGACGAGAATTATGTAGAGCTACAAAAGCACACCTCAAAGTTCGTAGTTCTCAATCTACGGATTTCCCAATGTCACCGCGGCCATCCAAAGAGAGTACCATAATCACCACACCATATCTCAGGGATAGTCAAAGACAAGCACCAAGAGACTCTCAATATTCAATCAACACACAAAAGAGGAAATCACCCATGAAAATATTCTTCTAATCCATGTCCAATAGACCGCTGTCACCTTGGTCTCGGGGATTATACTAGATAAAGACAAGTGAGTACATCAATCCAATACACAGAGGAAGGGGAAATATCATGGGATCACCCTAGATTAACATAGCCTATGATCACAACAAAGATCACATCATGGGAGAGAGAATTGACCACATAGCTACTGGTAGAAACCTCAGCCCCTAGGAGGAATTACTCCCGCATCATGGAGGGAGGAAGCAACGTCGATGGAGATGAATCCGGGGGCACTTCCCCATCCCGGCAGGATGCCGGCACAGGAATTCTGGTTCCCCGAAACTTGGTGGCGATGGCGGCGGAGATCGGAATTACTTCTGGAGAAAAGGGTTCTGGAATCAGGGTTTCCGCGACGGGAGAATAAATAGGAGGCCAAGTAGGGCACCAGAGGAGGTGGGAGCCCCCCAGGCGGCCCCCCGGCGCGGCCAGGGGTGGGGCCGTGCCATCAGGGCACCTGGGGCCCCTCTGGCCCCCCTCTGGCCCCACTTCTAGCGCATGGGAGCTTCTGGAGCGCTGGTTTTTTTATATATTTTTCCTGGAATTTTTCTGGCAATTTAAGTAATGGGAGAACCTGAAATACAAAAACAGCAGAAAACAGAAACTGGCACTGGGGTGCACTGAGTTAATAGGTTAGTCCAAATATGATCAAAAGTGTATGAAAGTGTATCAAAAGCATAGCAATATCACCCAAAACATGCATGGAGCAAGCAGAAATTATAGATACGTTTGGGACGTATCAACATCCCCAAGCTTAATTCCTGCTCGTCCTCGAGTAGGTAAATGATAACAAGCATAATTTCTGTGGTGACATGCTATCAACCATATAAGAACTTTTTAAGTAAAGCAATTAAGGCATGTAATTCAATTAAAGTCATAACAAGCAAGAGTCTATATTAGCATTGTAACAAGCAACATAAGAACATAAAGGTGCAAGAGCTCTCACTGTCCGTGACTCGAATGTCTCCAAATGGTGTTTGCGTGCAAGAAAGGGGATAGGGATATATGAGAGAGTAAAACATAGTTTTTGTATTGTTGAGAACTTAATTTACTAAAGTTTCACACTTGGTCTTCTTTGGAATCTTATCTTGACTCATCCCCAGACCACTAGCCAGGTACAAGTCAAAATGATCCACTCCCTTTTGATATTTTGAGCACTCATGCAATGGATGAGCGTAAGTAAGAAAGTTGACACTTAGGATGGCAAAGAGAGAAAAATGATGAAGGGGGAAGACAAAAAAGGTGTGAAAGGCTCACATCAATGAGGACAATCATAGGCGAGAGAAAGCCAAATGATAGATATGATGTGAGGAGTAGGGGTTGCCATGCAACGGATGCACATATGAGCTAAGGTAAGCTCTCCAATGGAACTAGTGGGGGTGCATCCAACTTGCTCGCTCAAGAGGACCTAGAGCTCTTTTGAGGAGGCTCATTATTGGAATATACAAGCCAAGTTCTATAGTGTGAAGGTCCCCACATAGCTATATGCATGAATGATAATCTCTATGGAGTACAAGGTATAAGATGGAGTACGAGTGTGGATCTCTCAAAAGGAATAGTAGTGTGCCCCCTTCTCTCCTTTTATTTCTTTTTCTCTTTTTTCTCTTTTTTTTTATTTTTTGTGGCCTCAATGGCTCTTTCTATTTAACTCTCATTTGTCCTCTTTGGGATCTTTTGATTTTGTCCTCTTTGGGATCTTTCCCTCACTTTAGGGGAAACACTCTATATATTACAAGAACTATAGAAGATCTTGCACACTTTACAAAAGTACTCAACATAAAGAAAAATGAAACTATCATGATGTATGCAAATGTATGCCTCTGCCAGTGTAGCAGGATATGCAATGATACTAGCGCGTCATGTAGCAATGATTAGGGCAAGGCCCAACTAGCATGTGGTTCATCGATCAAGAAAAAAGCATGTATGACATGAAGATCAAGTCATGAGAAGATGGATGTTGCATGGCAATGTATGTCGGAAAGGCTATGGAAATGCCTTGATAGGTAGGTATGGTGGCTGTTTTGAGGAAGGATATAATGAGGCTTATGATGACAGAGCGTATCGTTCCAAGGATTTGGATGCACCGGCGAAGTATGCGCCAACTCTCGAGGTGAGAAAGGGAAATGCACGGTACCGAAGAGGCTAGAAAAATATGGCTAGGTGGAAGTGTCAACTTTCGAATACTCACATTAGTCCGAAGAACTCATGCACTTATTATCGGTAACTCTCAATCTAATTAGGAGGTTCACAAGGAGACAAGTACCCCGAGGAGGAGTGTATGGGGGTTTGGTTATCCTTGCGCATCCTCGACTCATGGTACGTGGGTGTACTCTAATATTCGATCCCTCCAAAGATTAGTGATCCATCTAGTAGCTAAAGTTCTCAACTATTTTGTAGGTTTTCGAAAATAAACACGGATTGCCCAAAATACGACATCTATCACTAATAGGCTAAAGCTCTTGACACCAAAAGTTCAGACATTACTCATGGCAATACCTCAAAACTATTGCAAGTTACTACTAAAATTAAATAGCAACCTCAATTACCCACTTTAAGTTAAGATACACAACTCAGTGCAACAGGCAAACTCTCTTAACAAGATAAACATGAAAACTCAAGAGAGTTCAGCAACCAACTAAACAAAAGCTCTTTAAAAAGAAAAGCATGAAAACTAAGAGCTAAACATGACAGCAGCTATGGAAAGACAAAGAACACACACAACAAAGATAAGCAAGAAAATCCTATGTTGTGTTCTAGGTTGAAGTGGAGCGTGTTTCTCTCCCACACAAAGAAAGCTGGGTTCTAACTTGTTATGAACAGCAAGCAAAGCTAAAGAAAACTAAAAAGGAAACTAAGGGCAAGATGCTCCAAGCATAGCACATAACGCATGAAGTGATTAAAATATAGTGGAACGAAAGACGAACTGATAATTGTTGATGGAGAAGGGGATGCATGGGGGCATCCCCAAGCTTAGACGCTTGAGTCTTCTTGAATATTTCTTGGGGGTGCACGGGGGCATCCCCAAGCTTGAGCGCTTGACCCTCCTGAATCTTCTTTTATTATCTTCCCTCGCACACTTGAAAACTCCCTTCATACATAACTCATCATAATCTGATTAGCGAGGTTAGTACCCACAATAAAATAATTTTGCCCTACTGGAAATAAATATAATCTTGAAGAGCTACTGTTTCTCAAGATTGCCAAAAGGTTTTTGCAAAGAAAAAGCAAGCTCAAGGTTTGCAAAACGAAGAAAAGGAAAAACAGGACATAATCTGTGAAAAACAGACCAGCAGGTAGTAAATAATTTTTTCGGGGCACTTCTGCAACTCTAATCAAAAAACTCAGAACAGACGCTCGAAAGCCAATTGTATAGAGCACGCTGTCAAAAAAATTCAGATCAAAAATATGATCTGTCGATTTTATTCGATTTTTTCTGTCCAAGGACAGAATCTGTTTTCTGGACAGCACGTCACAACTTTTGAACTTTCTTGCAATCGGAGGCTAAACTTGGCACAAAGCTGAAAAGAAAAGATACAATGATGATGCTACTGTAGTAACAAACATCAAGACACAACAAAAGCAAAATAAAACCTTATTCGTTGTGGGCTGCCTCCCTAGAGCTCTTTCTTTATAGCCATAAAGATAGGCTTAAGACTTTAATGATGCTCTCGTAGGAATAAGAGTTGAAGAACAAAAGAGAGCATCAAGAAGCAAATACCAAACACATTTAAGCCTAACATGCTTCCTATGCATAGGAATATTGCAATAGAATAATTCATTGAAGCACAAAGCAATAAGCATAGGAAGACAAAACAAGTGCAGCTTCAAAACCTTCAACATAAAGAGAGGGAACTTGATATTATTGAAATATCTATAAGCATATGTTCCCTTCTCATAATAATTTTCAGTGGGATCACGAATAAACTCAACAATATAAGCATCACATAAAGCATTGTTACCATGATCCACATGCAAAAAGGTACTCTTACTCTCCACATAAGCATAATCTTTCTTATTGGTAATAGTGGGAGTAGGACTATCATAAACAACTTGAACACTATAGATTAATTGTGTATTAGGAAGATGGTGTTCAACAAGGGAGTAATTCCCTCCATGATTATGACAAGTTTCATAAGGATAATTTCTCCTTATGTCATAGGTACCTTTATAATCACTATAGATTGGAGTTATAACATCATCATAGTAGAGAAGAGCATTATCATTGCTAGCAACTATATTTGTAATCATGTTGTCTTTATTCTTACTAGCAAAAGAATTATCAATTATCACATCACTAGTGGGTAAAGGATTTGCAATCCTATCATCCCCAAGCTTAGAGCTTTCCATATCATCACTTTCAGAGTTGGTACCAAAAAGATTTTCAAGATCATAAGTAGCATTATCATCATTTTCCCAATCACAATAAGTAACATGCATATCATAATCAAAATCATCTTCAATAGTACTTACGAACGAATCATCAAGATGATAATTAAGGCAATAAACTTCACCTTCTTCTTTAAACTTACAACCGCTAGGATAAAAGTTGATGGGAGGAATATGCTCAGGCCAGGTTGATACCCATTCTTCTTCCTTCTTGCTCCTCTTCCTCCTCTTCTTTTTCTTCTTCTTCACCTTAGGAGGGAGTGGTTGGAGATGAAGCTTCTCCACATATCCTGATTTATCATTAGAAACAATAGGGGAAACTTGGGAGAAACTCTCCTTTTTATTAGCAGAAATATAAGAGACATTTTTATACTTTGGTAAAGTTCCCTCCTTTCTAATCTTACTTATGTAATCATTTTTATGGCAATTAACAACACAATAGAGATGGCAATTTTGCAAAGTGTTTTTTATTCCTATGGCATTAACATCTAGCCAAGAAGTCTTTTCTGATAACTCTTCACACATCAAAAATAACATAAGCTCATCATAAAGATCAGGGGTGATCATGTTATCACACAACTGGTTAACAGTTATGTTTTGAAAGTGCATGCATTGAAAATTAAAGTGACCCTCTATACAGCAAAGTTCACAAGTAAAAGGATAAAGGTCACACAATTCTCTAGAAATTTCATTTAAATCTTTGACCCAAGTGATTGTTCTTTCATGCTTATGTTGCTTACAATACTTCTCTTCTTCAATCATAGGCCTTTCACAAGGTCTATCCACTCCACAAAAATTAACATGCTTATATAAAACTTCATTTTTAGGAACTGGATCATGCATGTTGCAATCATCATGAACAATTTCATTTTCTTTGCAAATCTCTTTAAAAGGTTCATGATGCTTGATCCAATCCTCCTTAGGCATATTAAGATGTGAAGCAAAAGGTTTGAGGAAATCAACAAGGAGTTGAGAATCAAGCCCAAACTTAGCACTAAACTTATTAAAACTTGTAGTTTCAACAAAGGACTTAATGCAATCATACTCATAAATTATACCTGACTCTTTACCTTTGTCGATCTCCCAATCTTCAGTGTTGCGTTGAATTCTTTCAAGGAGTTCCCATTTAGCATCAATCTTTTCGTTTGTGAAAGAACCCATAGAGGAAGCATCGAGCAAATCTTTATCCTGTCGGGAGAGCCTCGCATAGAAATTAGTAATAATCATATCTTTGGGGAGCCCATGGTTAGGACAGTTTAGCATTAACATTTTCAGTCTCCCCCAAGCTTGAGCTATGCTCTCTCCGTCATGAGGATAGAAATTATAAACATAATTCCTATTCTCATGGACTTCATGAAGAGGATAAAACTTGGAGTAAAAGAGAGACTGGATCTCTTCCCAATCCAGCAGGTGAGAGTCATCTAGTAGCCTATACCATTCCAATGCTTTTCTTTTCAGTGACAAGGCAAATAATTTCCTCATGACTCCATCTCTTGTCAAACCTGAAATCTTAAACAACTCACAAAGTTCTGTAAGTTTCAACAAATGAATACTAGGATTGACTGCCCCATCATAACAATCATTCCTAATTATTTCAATTATCCCAAGTGGTATTTGGAACGGGATACATTCAGTAGGTGGAGGAGACTTCTCTACCACGGGTGTGGTAAAGCGGCCTTCCCCAAGCAGCGAACTAAGGGTGCGGTTTTCCATAAACATAACTAGTGAAACTAAAAACAAGAAACGAAAAGATTTAATTGCAAGATCTAAAGATATACCTTCAAACACTTACTTCCCCGGCAACGGCGCCAGAAATAGCTTGATGTCTACACACGCTTCTATTCTTGTAGACTATGTTGGGCCTCCAAGCGCAGAGGTTTGTAGGACAGCAGCAATTTCCCTCAAGTGGATGACCTAAGGTTTATCGAACTCAGGGAAGTAGAGGTTGAAGATGGTCTCTCTCAAGCAACCCTGCAACTAAGATACAAGAAGTCTCTTGTGTCCCCAACACACCTAATACAACTAGGAGTTGTATAGGTGCACTAGTTCGGCGAAGAGATGGTAAAATATGGATGATAGGAGTGGCAAAGCAAAGTAATATAAATCTATAATAAAAAGTGCAGCAAGCAAACAAGTGGTAAACGTGAGCACAAATGGTATTGCAATGGTGGAAACAAGGCCTAGGCTTCATACTTTCACTAGTGGCAACTCCCAACAACATTAACATAGTCTAATCACATGATATTTCCCATAAAACATGCAATGGAGACGCACTCAGAGTTCACTCCTTTGTGGTCAAGAGAGGACGAGAATGATGTAGGGCTACAAAAGCACACCTCAAAGTTCGTAGTTCTCAATCTACGGATTTCCCAATGTCACCGCGGCCATCCAAAGAGAGTACCATAATCACCACAACATATCTCAAGGATAGTCAAAGACAAGCACCAAGAGACTCTCAATCTTCAATCAACACACAAAAGAGGAAATCACCCATGAAAATATTCTTCTAATCCATGTCCAATAGACCGCTATCACCTTGGTCTCGGGGATTATACTAGATAAAGACAAGTGAGTACATCAATCCAATACATAGAGGAAGGGGAAATATCATGGGATCACCCTAGATTAACATAGTCTATGATCACAACGAAGATCACATCATGGGACAGAGAATTGACCACATAGCTACTGGTAGAAACCTCAGCCCCTAGGAGGAACTACTCCCGCATCATGGAGGGAGGAAGCAACGTCGATGGAGATGAATCCGGGGGCACTTCCCCGTCCCGGCAGGATGCCGGCACAGGAATTCTGGTTCCCCGAAACTTGGTGGCGATGGCGGCGGAGATCGGAATTGTTTCTGGAGAAAAGGGTTCTGGAATCAGGGTTTCCGCGACGGGAGAAGAAATATGAGGCCAAGTAGGGCACCAGAGGAGGTGGGAGCCCCCCAGGCGGCCCCCCGGCGCGGCCAGGGGTGGGGCCGCGCCATCAGGGCGCCTGGGGCCCCTCTGGCCCCCCTCTGGCCCCACTTCTGGCGCATGGGAGCTTCTGGAGCGCTGATTTTTTATATATTTTTCCCGAAATTTTTCTGGCAATTTAAGTAATGGGAAAACCTAAAATACAAAAACAGCAGAAAACAGAAACTGGCACTGGGGTGCACTGAGTTAATAGGTTAGTCCAAATATGATCAAAAGTGTATGAAAGTGTATCAAAAGCATAGCAATATCACCCAAAACATGCATGGAGCAAGCAGAAATTATAGATACGTTTGGGACGTATCAGATGCAGGGCACCGCAGCCGCGAGGGGGAAACCCGTGTTTTCCCGGGTTGGGGCCGGAAATTTGCCGCGCCCCCTAAAAATTTTTGCGGGCCGGGGCGGGATGCGGGGTCTGGTCGGTCAGGCTTTCTGACCCGCACCCGCATTTTGGCGGTTATTTTGCGGGTCGGGGACGGATGCGGGGTCTGCTAGAGTTGCTTTAACAACCTTTGACTTCTCAAAAATTTGAGTTGGATTTGAAGGTTATTTTGAGGACTTCAATTTTAGGGAGGACTATATATGCCATTGCCCCTCATAGTATGTTTTCAAATTTAATCAATAAACCTTATGTTCAGTCTTAGCGGATAACTGTTCAGTAATTTATTGTCGGGTCTCACGTAATCTCTCCCCTCACAATATCTGCATCAAAGAAAGGATGAAAAATTGAACCAAACACAATTGATATTGCAACAAAACGACACATTGCCACGATCATTTTTTTTGGATTGCACATATAAAGTATAACACACCTTTTTAAAAATTTCGGCAAATTTATGAGATGGTCGTGATGTACCACAGAGAGTCTCTCTCTTAAGTTTTTACATCGAGTCATCTATACATATCTACTTTAGTAATTAGTGATTACATTTATATGCCTCCAATCCACCGAACAAAAAATTGCCAAAAGCAAATAGGCAATTTTCTAAAAATTACAACACATAAATAAATTCTAAGGCTACTTTAGTTTACGGAGCATATTACGCTCCTATATTAGTTTACGGAGGGAGTATATAATATAAAGACGGACCCAAAAAATGAAATTTAAAATAAATGTAACAAAAAAAGTTACGTGACATTAAAATAATGTTTAAACATTGTGAAACACATTTGTGTAATTAAAAAACATACATTGCATTTTAAAATGTTCATGCATTTTGAAAAACTGTTCATGACATTTAAAAATGTTTATACAATGTACAAAATTGTTCATGTAGTTTAAAAAATTCTTCATACCATCCAAAAATCTTTAACCACGCATCTGGAAAAAGTTTCAAAAACTTTTATTTGAAAAAAAATCTTATGTTTAAAAAATATTAGATGTGTATCTATACACATTTAGTATTTTTTGAACATATGATTAACTTTTTTTCTTCCAAATACAAGTGTAGAAACTTTTTAAAAATACGTGTTTAACATTTTCGGATGGTACAAAACATTTTTAGATTACATGAACAATCTTGTAAACATTTTTAAAAATTTCATTAACATTTTTTTGGAATGCTCGAATAATTTAAATGCAGCGTATGTTTTTTAATTACACAAATGTGTTTTACTATGTTTAAGCATATTTTAAATGTCACGTACCTTTATTTTGTAACACATAAACATTTTTCAAATGGCACCATCACAAGAATATAAGTTATTTTCTTACATAGAACAAGAATAAATAACAACATGAAAAATGTCTATCCTTTTTGGACATGTTGTGTTATTGTAGCCCGGTGGTAATCTTTGTTAATGTTGACCATGAGGTCACATGGTTGAGCCACAGTGCTCCCTTTTTTGGGGTTACATTTCTTTATAAAAAGATCAGTTTGTGTTTGTATGATATAGAGATTAGTCGTGCTGCCCAAACATGGATGCTCGTCCACGCGAGCCAACCAGGGGCATATCATGGGTTTGAAACACCACCATCCCTTGTTTTTTCATTTTATTAGGGGCTTAATAAATAAATAAAAAAGGCCAGGGCTTTTCTGCATATCTACCATCCGACAGCGGGCCCTGGCCACGCTAGCATGAAGGGAATACACCCTAGAGGCAATAATAAAGTTGTTATTTGTATTTCCTTATATCATGATAAATGTTTATTATTCATGCTAGAATTGTATTAACCGAAAACTTAGTACATGTGTGAATACATAGACAAAACAGAGTGTCCGTAGTATGCCTCTACTAGACTAGCTCATTGATCAAAGATGGTTATGTTTTCTAGCCATAGACATGAGTTGTCATTTGATCAATGGGATCACATCATTAGGAGAATGATGTGATGGACAAGACCCATCCGTTAGCTTAGCAACTTGATCATTTAGTTTTACTGCTATTGCTTTCTTCCACACCGGTCGGTGGTCGTTACTCCTGGCGGGATATAGACTGGCCTCACATATCAATACTAGTCTTTTCTGCGCACTTTGTCCTCACACGTGCGCACCCGGGACCAACTTCCCGGCCGGTCACCCATCCTGAAACTACTCCAAGCCAAGCACGCTTAACTTTGGAGTTCGGTGGTCGTTACTCCTGGCAGGATATAGACTGGCCTCACATATCAATACTAGTCCTTTCTGCGCACTTTGTCCTCACACGTGCGCACCCGGGACCAACTTCCCGGCCGGTCACCCATCCTGAAACTACTCCAAGCCAAGCACGCTTAACTTTGGAGTTCTGTCTGAATGGGCTTCCGGAAAAAAAGGAATTTCTTATTGATATGGGTGGTCTATCATCCCTAATAAGCCAGGCTATCACATACACCCCCACTCAGAGGAACCGACGTCCTCGTCGGGCCACATGAACGTTCCCTCTTGGCACAAACATCTGTGCATCCAGTCCGATACATGTGCCATGCAGTGTGCCACGACGGGTCACAAACGTCATGAACAACATGACCGAGCACATGTCCGCAAACATCCATGTAACCGCGAGGGTCGGCTCTAATACCAACTTGTAACGCTCCGGACACACCCGCTGGTGGTCGTTACTCCTGGCGGGATCTAGACTGGCCTCACATATCAATACTAGTCTTTTCTCGGCACTTTGTCCTCACTCGTGCGCACCCGGGACCAACTTCCCGGTCGGTCACCCACCCTGAAACTACTCCAAGCTGAGCACGCTTAACTTTGGAGTTCTTTTCTGCGCACTTGGAGACCGTTGGCACATATTCTCCTCTTGCTCTGAATTCGTAAGCTAGTTGCTTAGTGCTTAATGCAAACACTTTATTACCCCTCCACACCTAAAGGCTTTGTTAGTTTTGATACCCGGGAATGGATTGCTGAGTCCTTGTGGCTCACAGTTTACAACACACACCAGATGCAGGTACCGATGAGAATAATGCAGGAGATGGATCAGAACTTCACTGGGAGTTCGATGAAGAGCGTGGTCGTTTCTATGTTACGTATCCCGACGATCAGTAGTGGTTCCTACTAGGAGTGATCCAGACTTGTGTTCGTGGTATATTTTCTCGTTTGGTTTCCGTCTGTAGTCGGACCCTGTGTTATTTGGATGAATGTATAT
Organism: Secale cereale; assembly: GCA_902687465.1. NCBI lineage: Eukaryota > Viridiplantae > Streptophyta > Magnoliopsida > Poales > Poaceae > Secale > Secale cereale. The sequence goes on along the minus strand of LR738714.1, from coordinate 566,320,565 downwards.
TATTGTATTCATTATGTGATGTGGCGAGTGTAAGCCAACTATTTTCCTCTTTCATCCCTGAACTTTTACATGAGTTGTGCAAAGATACCACGCTTGCGATCTTTCCAGAATGCGCTTATGTCTCTAAGTCGTGCCTCGACACGTAGGAGATATAGTCGCCTCCTGGGCATTACACCTTGTGTGCTATCAAACGTCACAACGTAACAGGGTGATTATAAAGATGCTCTACAGGTGTCTTCGAAGATGTTCGTGGTGTTGGCATAGATAAAGAATAGGATTTGTCACTCTGAGTGTCGGAGAGGTATCTCTGGGCCCTCTCGGTAATACACATCATAATAAGCCTTGCAAGCAAATGACTAATGAGTTAGTCACGAGATGATGTATTACGGAACGAGTAAAGAGACTTGCCGGTAACGAGATTAACTAGGTATAGTGATACCGACGATCGAATCTCGGGCAAGTAACATACCGATGACAAAGGGAACGACGTATGTTGTTATGCGGTTTGACCGATAAAGATCTTCGTAGAATATGTAGGAGCCAATATGAGTATCTAGGTTTCGCTATTGGTTATTGACCGGAGATGAGTCTCGGTCATGTCTACATTGTTCTCGAACCCGTAGGGTCCGCACGCTTAACGTTCGATGACGATCGGTATTATGAGTTTATGAGTTTTGATGTACCGAAGATAGTTCGGATTCTCGGATGAGATCATGGACACGACGAGGAGTCTCGGAATGTCTTAGACATAAAGATTGATATATTGGACGACTATATTCGGACACCAGAAGTGTCCCGGATGTTATCGGATAAAACCGGAGTGCCGGAGGGGTTACCGGAACCCACCCGGGGGAGTATGGTCCATAGTGGGCCATGAGGGAAAAGAGAGAGGCAGCCCACTAGGTCTAGCCGCACCCCCTAGGGAATCCTAGTTGGACTAGGAGTGGGGGGGAGGCACCCCTCTCCTTCCTTCTCCCCTTCTTCTTCCTTTCCTACTCCTAGTAGGAATAGGAAAGGGGGATTCCTACTCCTACTAGGAGTAGGGAACCTACTCCTGGTGCGCCCTATAGGGCTGGCCGCACCTCCCCCTTGCTCCTTTATATACGGGGGCAGGGGCACCCAAGGACACAGAAGAAACATTGTTTTAGCCATGTGTGGTGCCCCTCCACAGAAACACACCTCGGTCATATCATTGCAGAGCTTAGGCGAAGCCCTGTTTCGGTAGCTACATCATATCCGTCACCACGCCGTCATGCTGAAGAAACTCTCCCGTGAAGCTCAACTGGATCAAGAGCTTGTGGGACATCATCGAGCTGAACGTGTGCTAAACACGGAGGTGCCGTACATTCGGTGCTTGGATCGGTTGGATCGCGAAGATGTTCGACTACATCAACCACGTCACTAGACGCTTCCACTTTTGGTCTACGAGGGTACGTAGACACACTCTTCCCTCTCGTTGTTATGCATCTAGTAGATAGATCTTGTGTGATCATAGATTTTTTTTGAAATACTACGTTCCCCAATAGTGGCATCATGAGCCAGGTCTATGCGTAGATGATATGCGCGAGTAGAACACAATGAGTTGTGGGCGATAATAGTCATACTCCTTACCAGCATGTCATACTTTGATTCGGCGGTATTGTGAGATGAAGCAGTCCGGACCGACATTACGCATACGCTTACGCGAGATTGGTTTCACCATTACGAGCACTCGTTGCTTAAAGGTGACTGGCGGGTGTCTGTCTCTCTCACTTTAGTTGAATCGATTGTGGCTACGCCCGGTCCTTGTGAAGGTTAAAACATCACATACTTTATGAAAAATCATTGTGGTTTTTGTATGCGTAGGTAAGAACGGTTCTTGCTAAGCCCGTAGTAGCCACGTAAAACTTGCAACAACAAAGTAGAGGACGTCTAACTTTTTTTGCAGGGCATATTGTGATGTGATATTGTCAGGATGTGATGAGTTATACGTTATTGTATGATATGATCATGTTTTGTAAAGTTATCAGCAACCGGCAAGAGCCTTATGGTTGTCTCTTTATTGTATGAATTGCGAAGGCCATGTAATTGCTTTACTTTGTCACTATGAGTTAGCGATAGTAGTAGTAGCAATAGTTGGCGAGACGACTACGACGCTACGATGAAGATCATGGTGTCTAGCCGGTGACGATGGAGATCATGACGATGCTTTGGAGATGGGGATCAAAAGCACAAGATGATGATGGCCATATCATGTCACATATTTTTGATTGCATGTGATGTTTATCTTATTATGCTTCTTATTTTTCTTAGAATGATGGTAGCATTATAAGATGACCCCTTACAAAATTTCAAGGTACAAGTGTTCTCCCTGAGTATGCACCATTGCGAAAGTTCGTCGTGCCGAGACACCACGTGATGATCGGGTGTGATAAGCTCTACATTCACATACAATGGGTGTAAGCCGGTTTTGCACACGCAGAATACTCGGGTTAAACTTGACAAGCCTAGCATGTACATACATGGCCTCGGAACACTAGATACCGAAAGGTCGAGCGTGAATCATATAGTAGATATGATCAACATAAGATGTTCACCATTGAAAACTACTCCATCTCACGTGATGATCGGACATGGTTTAGTTGATTTGGATCACGTGATCATTTAGATGACAAGAGGGATATCTATCTAAGTGGGAGTTCTTTAGTAATATGATTAATTGAACTTTAATTTATCATGAACTTAGTCCTGATAGTTTTTGCATATCTATGTTGTTGTAGATCAATGGCCCGTGCTACCATTCCCATTGAATTTTAATGCATTCCTAGAGAAATCTAAGTTGAAAGATGATGCTAGCAATTACACGAACTGGGTCCGTAACTTGAGGATTATCCTCATTGCTGCACAGAAGAATTATGTCCTTGAAGCACCGCTAGGTGACAAGCCCCCTCTCACCAATGTAGACGCTTTGAACGTCTGGCAGACGCGGTCTGATGACTTCACGATAGTTCAGTGTGCCATGCTTTACGGCTTAGAACCGGGACTTCAACGATGTTTTGAACATCATGGAGCATATGAGATGTTCCAGGAGTTGAAGTTAATATTTCAAGCAAATGCCAGGATATAAAAATATGAAATTTCCAATAAGTTCTACAACTGCAAGATGGAGGAGAACAGTTCTATCAGTGAACACTTACTCAGGATGTCTGGGTACCATAATCATATGACACAACTTGGATGCAAAGTTGACGACGATAGTGTTACTGATAGATTTCTTCAATCACTGCCACCAAGCTATAAAGTCTTCGTGACGAACTATAACATGCAAGGGATGCAGAAGACAATTCCCGAGCTCTTCGCTATGCTCAAAGCTGCGGAGGTAGAAATCAAAAAGGAGCATCAAGTGTTGATGGTTTACAAGACCACTAGTTTCAAGAAAAAGGGCAAGGGAAAGAAGGGGAACTTCAAAAAGAATAGCAAGACAGTTGCTACTCCCACGAAGAAACCCAAGTCTGGAGCCAAGCCTGAAACTGAGTGTTTCTACTGCAAAGGGACTGGACACTGGAAGCGGAACTTCCCCAAGTATTTGGCGGATAAGAAGGATGGCAAAGTGAACAAAGGTATATGTGATATACATGTTATTGATGTGTACCTTACTAATGCTCGTAGTAGCACCTGGGTATTTGATACTGGTTCGATTGCTAATATTTGTAACTCGAAACAGGGGCTGCGGATTAAACTAAGATTAGCTAAGGACGAGGTGACGATGCGAGTGGGAAATGGTTCCAAAGTCGATGTGATCGCCATCGACACGCTACCTCTACATCTACCTTCGGGATTAGTTTTAGACCTGAATAATTGTTATTTGGTGCCAGCGTTAAGCATGAACATTATATCTGGATCTTGTTTATTGCGAGACGGTTATTCATTTAAATATGAGAATAATAGTTGTTCTATTTATATGAGTAATATCTTTTATGGTCATGCACCCTTGAAGAGTGGTCTATTCTTGTTAGATCTCGAGCTCAGTGCCAGTTGTTGTTTTTCCCTTGTTTTTGAATATCACATAAAAGGAATACCAAACGGAGCCCAATTGACCTGAAACTCAACAAAGGTTATTTTTGGACCAGAAGATGACCAGGAAGTGTTGGAGGGGGACCAGAAGGTTCCCGGGCTGCCCACGAGGGTAGGTGCAGTGCCCCTTGCCTCATGGACAGCCCTGAGGTCCCCTTTACTTATCCCCGACTCCAACACCTCCTATATATACAAAAACCTCTAGAAAATAACCTAGACCGGGAGTTCCGCCACCGCAAGCCTCTGTTGCCACCAAAAACCAATCTAGACCCTGTTCCGGCACCCTGCCGGAGGGGGAATCCCTCTCCGGTGGCCATCTTCATCATCCTGGCGCTCTCCATGACGAGGGGGGAGTAGTTCACCCTCGGGGCCGAGGGTATGTACCAGTAGCTATGTGTTTGACCTCTCTCTCTCTCTCTCGTGTTATTGAGATGGCACGATCTTGATGTATCATGAGCTTTGCTATTATAGTTGGATCTTATGATGTTTCTCCCCCTCTACTCTCTTGTAATGAATTGAGTTTTCCCTTTGAAGTTATCTTATCGGATTGAGTCTTTAAGGATTTGAGAACACTTGATGTATGTCTTGCATGTGCTTATCTGTGGTGACAATGGGATATCACGTGATCTACTTGATGTATGTTTTGGTGATCAACTTGCGGGTTCCGTGACCTTAGGAATCTACGCATAGGGGTTGGCACACGTTTTCGTCTTGACTCTCCAGTAGAAACTTTGGGGCACTCTTTGAAGTTCTTTGTGTTGGTTGAATAGATGAATGTGAGATTGTGTGATGCATATCGTATAATCATGCCCACGGATACTTGAGGTGACAATGGAGTATCTAGGTGACATTAGGGTTTTGGTTGATTTGTGTCTTAAGGTGTTATTCTAGTACGAACTTTAAGATAGATCGAACGGAAAGAATAGCTTCCTGTTATTTTACTACGGACTCTTAAATAGATCGATCAGAAAGAATAACTTTGAGGTGGTTTTGTACCCTACCATAATCTCTTCGTTTGTTCTCCTCTATTAGCGACTTTGGAGTGACTCTTTGTTGCATGTTGAGGGATAGTTATACGATCCAGTTATGTTATTATTGTTGAGAGAACTTGCACTAGTGAAAGTATGAACCCTAGGCCTTGTTTCCTACAATTGCAACATCGTTTGTGCTCACGTTTACCACTTGATACCTTGCTGTTTTTATATTTTCATATTACAAAAACCTATATCTACTATCCATATTGCACTTGTATGACCATCTCTTCGCCGAACTAGTGCACCTATACAATTTACCATTGTATTGGGTGTGTTGGGGACACAAGAGACTCTTTGTTATTTGGTTGCAGGGCTGTTTGAGAGAGACCATCTTCATCCTACGCCTCCCACGGACTGATAAACCTTAGGTCATCCACTCGAGGGAAATTTGCTATTGTCCTACAAACCTCTGCACTTGGAGGCCCAACAACGTCTACAACAAGAAGGTTGCGTAGTAGACATCAAGCTCTTTTCTGGCGCCGTTGCCGGGGAGGTGAGTGCTTGAAGGTATATCTTTAGATCTTGCAATAGAATCTTTTAGTTTCTTGTTTTATCACTAGTTTAGTTTAGTTTATAAAAGAAAACTACAAAAAATGGAATTAAGGTTGCCTCATATGCTTCATCTTTTTAATATATTTCATGAAAATGATGGGAAGGAAAACTGTGCTCAAGTACTAGAAGAAGAAGTACATAGAATGCTTGACATAAAATATGTGAATGATGAGCATGATTGCAATGTTGTTACTATGAATTCTTTGAATACCCATAATGCTAATGATATGCAAAGCCACAAGCTTGGGGATGATATGTTTGATGAAGATGATATTTTTTGTCCCCCAAGTTTTGATGAGAAAATTTATTATGATGAAAGCATGCCTCCTATTTATGATGACTATTGTGATGACACATATGCTATAAAGAATAAAGATAACCATGAAACTTGTCATCATGATTTTGATTTTCAATTGGATTATGCTTCACATGATAGTTATTTTGTTGAATTTGCTCCTCCCACTACTATGAATGAGAAGAATTTTGCTTGTGTGGAGAGTAGTAAAATTTCTATGCAAGTAGATCATGAAAAGGATGCTTTATGTGCTGGTTATATGGTTAAATTCATTCATGACGCTACTGAAAATTATTATGAGAGAGGATCATATGCTTCTACATTTTGCAATAATATCAAATTTCCTCTCTATGTGCTTAAAATCTTGGAGTTATGCTCGTTTTCCCTTACTATGCTAGTTGATTATCGTTCCCATAAGTTGTTTGCTCACAAAATCCCTATGCATAGGAAGTGGGTTAGACTTAAATGTGCTAGTCATATTCTTCATGATGCTCTCTTTATGTTTCAATTCTTATCTTTTATGCGAGCATCATTGAAATCATCATGCCTAGCTAAAAGGCATTAAAGAAAAGCGATTGTTGGGAGACAACCTAATATTTACCCTTAATGTTTTTGTGTGTTCACATGATTAATCTACTGTAGTAATCATGTTTTATAGCTTTTGTTTCAATAAAGTGCCAAGTAGAACCTTTGGGAAGACTCGGGGGAAGTCTTTGCGATCTTGCTATAAAAAACAGAAACTTCGCGCTCACGAGATTATCTGCCATTTTTTTTACAGAAGAGTGCTTTAGAGATGATTCTTTTTGCAGAAGATTAATAGACAAATTCCTCACTTCCACCAATTTATATCAGAATTTTTTGAGTTACAGAAGTATTCGAAAGTTACAGATTGCTACAGACTGTTCTGTTTTTGACAGATTCTGTTTTCTATGTGTTGTTTGCTTATTTCGATGAATCTATGAGTAGTATCGGAGGGTATGAACCATATAGAAGTTGGAATATAGTAGATATTACACCAATATGAATTTAGAATGAGTTCACAACAGTACCTAAGTGGTGGTTTTATTTTCTTATACTAACGGAGCTTACGAGTTTTCTGTTGAATTTTGTGTTGTGAAGTCTTCAAGTTTTGGGTAAAGATTCGATGGACTATGGAATAATGAGTGGCAAGAACCTAAGCTTGGGGATGCCCAAGGCACCCCAAGGTAATATTCAAGGACAACCAAAAGCCTAAGCTTGGGGATGCCCCGGGAAGGCATCCCCTCTTTCGTCTTCGTCTATCGGTAACTTAACTCGAGGCTATATTTTTATTCACCACATGATATGTGTTTTGCTTGGAGCATCATTTTGTTTTATTTTGTTTTGCTTGCTGTTTGAATAATATACCAAGATCTTAAATTCTTAAATTTTAGAGAGTCTTCACATAGTTACATAATTATTCAACTAGTCATTGATCTTCACTTATATCTTTTGGAGTAGTTTCTAGTTTCTTCTAGTGCTTCACTTATATCTTTTTAGAGCACGACAGTGGTTTTATTTTGAAGAAATATATGAACTCTCATGCTTCACTTATATCATTTTGAGAGTCTTAAACAGCATGGTAATTTGCCTTGGTTATGAATTTAGTCCTAATATGATAGGCATACAAGATCGGTATAATAAAAACTTTCATATAAAGTGCATTGAATACTATGAGAAGTTTGATGCTTGATGATTGTTTTGAGATATGAGGATGGTAATATTAGAGCCATGCTAGTAGACTAATTGTGAATTTTAGAAATACTTGTGTTGAGGTTTGCAAGTCCCGTAGCATGCACGTATGGTAACTATTGTGTGACATATTTGACGCATGAGATATTTCTTTGCTTGTCATCCTTTGTGTGGAGGTCGGGATCGTGCGATGGTTAACTCATACCAACCCTTCCCCTAGGAGCATGCGTGTAGTACTTTGTTTTGATGACTTGTAGATTTTTGCAATAAGTATGTGAGTTCTTTATGACTAATGTTGAGTCCATGAATTATACACACTCTCACCCTTCCACCATTGCTAGCCTCTCTAGCGCCGCACAACTTTTGCTGGTACCATACACCCACCATATACCTTCCTCAAAACAGCCACCATACCTACCTATCATGGCATTTCCATAGCCATTCCGAGATATATTGCCATGCAACTTTCCACCGTTCCGTTTACTATGACACGCTTCATCATTTTCATATTGCCATGCATGATCATGTAGTTGACATCGTATTTGTGGCTAGGCCACCATGCATAATTTTTCATACAGGTCACTCTTGATTCATTGCACATCCCGATACACTACCGGAGGCATTCATATAGAGTCATACTTTGTTCTAGTATCGAGTTGAAATATCAACTTGTAAGTAAATAAAAGTGTGATGATCATCATTATTAGAGCATTGTCCCAAAGAAGAAAAAAAAGAAAAAAAAAGAAAGGCCAAAGAAAAAAAAGGAAGGCCAAAAGAAAAGAAAAAAAAGAAAAGGGACAATGCTACTATCTTTTTCCACACTTGTGCTTCAAAGTAACACCATGATCTTCATGATAGAGAGTCTCTTGTTTAGTCACTTTCATACTAGTGGGAATTTTCATTATAGAACTTGGCTTGTATATTCCAACGATGGGCTTCCTCAAATGCCCTAGGTCTTCGTGAGCAAGCAAGTTGGATGCACACCCACTTAGTTTCTTTTGTTGAGCTTTCATACATTTATAGCTCTAGTGCATCCGTTGCATGGCAATCCCTACTCACTGACATTGATATCTATTGATGGCCATCCCCATAGCCCATTGACACGCCTAGTTGATGTGAGACCTGCTACCTCTTGAGCTTGCGTTGTATTCCCTCGAACAGGAAAGGGAGATGCAGCACAGTAGCGTAAGTATTTCCCTCAGTTTTTGAGAACCAAGGTATCAATCCAGTAGGAGACCACACGCGAGTCCCTCGCACCTGCACAAACAAATAAGAACTTCGCAACCAACGCGATAAGGGGTTGTCAATCCCTTTACGGTCACTTACGAAAGTGAGATCTGATAGAGATGATATTTTATATTTTCGGTATTTTTAGTTTAATAAAACAACAAATAAAAGCGGTAAAAGTAAAGTAGATGTAGATTGATATGTTGAGAATAGACCAGGGGGCCATAGTTTTCTCCAGTGGCTTCTCTCATGATAGCGATATTCTACGGCGGGTAAACAAATTACTGTCGAGCAATTGATAGAAAAGCGAATAATTATGAGACTATCTAGGCATGATCATTGTATATAGGCATCACGTCCGAGACAAGTAGACCGACTCCTGCCTGCATCTACTACTACTACTCCACACATCGACCGCTATCCAGCATGCATCTAGTGTATTGATTTCATAAGAACAGAGTAACGCCATAAGCAAGATGACATGATGTAGAGGGATAAACTCAAGCAATATGATATAAACCCCATCTTTTATCCTCGATGGCAATAATACAATACGTGCCTTGCTGCCCCTACTGTCACTGGGAAAGGACACCGCAAGATTGAACCTAAAGCCAAGCACTTCTCCCATTGCAAGAACTATAGATCTAGTAGGCCAAACCAAACCAATAATTCGAAAAGACTTGCAAGGATATTTATGAGCACACATAAAAAATTCAGAGAAGAACCAAATATCTTTCATAGATAACCTTGATCATAAACTCACAATTCATCGGATCTCGACAAACACACCGCAAAAAGAGATTACATCGAATAGATCTCCTCGAAGACCGAGGAGAACTTTGTATTGAGATCTAGAGAGAGAGAGAAGAAGCCATCTAGATACTAGCTATGGACCCGAAGGTCCGTGGTAAACTACTCACAACTCATGGTGAGCGCGATGATGATGATGATGATGAAGGCCTCCGTGATGGACCCCCCCTTCGGTGGAGCTCTGAAACAGGCTCCAAGATGGGATCTCCACGGGAACAGAAGCTACGGCAGTGGAATTAGGGTTTTCTCTCTGTATACGGAGTTTCTGGGGTACGTGGACTTATATAGGAAGAAGGAGAGCACCAGGGGACGCTCGAGTGGGCGTCGAGGCAGGGGGCGCGCCCTGGGAAGGGGGGCGCCCCCCCACCCTCGAGGGCCACTCGAGGCTCCCCTGACGTGGTTCTCAAGTTCCTCTGGCATGATTTTCTCCAAAAAATATCTCTCGCGAAGGTTTCTTTCCGTTTGGACTCCGTTTGATATTCTTTTTCTGCAAAACCCTGAAATAGGCAAAAACAGCAATCTAGACTGGGCCTTTGGGTTAGTAGGTTAGTCCCAAAAATAATATAAAAGTGAAAGATAAAGCCCATTAAACATCAAAGACTTCATAAATAATAGCATGGAACAATAAAAAAATTATAGATACGTGGAGACGTATCAAGCATCCCCAAGCTTAATTCCTGCTCGTCCTCGAGTAGGTAAATGATAAAGAAAGAATTTTTGATGTTGAATGCTAACCAATATAGTTTTTCAATGTAATTCTCTTAATTGTGGCATGAATGTTCAGATCTGAAAGATTCAAGATAAAAGTCTATATTGACATAATAAATAACAATTCTTCAAGCAAATACTAAGAAAGCAATCATGTCTTCTCAAAATACTATGGCTAAAGAAAGTTATCCCTACAAAATCATATATTCTGGCTATGCTCCCTCTTCATCACACAAAATATTCATGTCATGCACAACCCCGATTTCAGCCAAGCATTTGTTTTCATACTCTATCTTTTCAAACCTTTCAACTTTCACACAATACATGAGCGTGAGCCATGGATATAACACTATGGGTGGAATAGAGGTGGTTGTGGAGAAGACAAAAAAGAGGGAGACAGTCTCACATCGACTAGGCGTATCAACTGGCTATGAAGATGCCCGTAAATAGATATCAATGTGAGTGAGTAGGGATTGCCGTGCAACGGATGCACTAGAGCTAAATATGAATGAAAGCTCAACAAAAGAAACTAGTGGGTGTGCATCCAACTTGCTTGCTCACGAAGACCTAGGGCATTTGACGAAGCCTACCGTTGGAATATACAACCCAAGTTCTATAATGAAAATTCCCACTAGTATATGAAAGTGACTAAACATGAGACTCTCTACAATGAAGAACATGGTGCTACTTTGAAGCACAAGTGTGGAAAAAGATAGTAGCAATTGTCCCTTTTTCTTTTTCTTACTTTTTTGGGCCTTTCTTTTTTTGGCCTTTTTTTCCTTTTTTTTTGCGGAGGGGCTTTATATATTTAGCCTTTCCTCCCATGGGACAATGCTCTAATAATGATGATCATCACACTTTCATTACAACTCGATACTACAACAACAAAGTATGACTCTATATGAATGCCTCCGGCGGTGTACTGGTATGTGCAATGAAACAAGAGTGACATGTATGAAAAGATTATGCATGGTGGCTTTGCCACAAATACGATGTCAACTACATGATCATGCAATGGCAATATGACAATATGATGCGTGTCATATAAACGGAACGGTGGAAAGTTGCATGGCAATATATCTCGGAATGGCTATGAAAATGCCATGATAGGTAGGTATGGTGGCTGTTTTGAGGAACAATCTGGTGGCTGTTTTGAGGAAGGATATATAGTGGGTTTATGGCACCGACGAAAGTTGCGCGATACAAGAGAGGCTAGCAATGGTTGAAGGGTGAGAGTGCGTATAATCCATGGACTCAACATTAGTCATAAGAACTCATATACTTATTGCAAAAATCTACGAGTCATCAAAACAAAGCAATCAACGCATGCTCCTAGGGGGTTGGTTGGTAGGAGTTAACCATCGCGCGCCCCCGACCTCCACACAAAGGTTGTCACTCTACAAATTCCTCATGCTCTAACTTCGTCACATAGCGGTTCACCATACGCGCATGATACGGGAATCACTAACCTTAACACAAGTATTTCTCAATTTCATAATAACTCCACTAGCATGACTCTAATATCACTATCCTCATATCTCAAAACAATTATCAAGCATCCAACATCTCATTCTATTCAATGCACTTAGTGTGATTTTTTTTTTACTACATTGACATTGGATGTTTATCATGTGAAGACTAGTTTCTTTAGCCTAAACACATTACCATGCTGTTTTAATAGAATCTCAAATAGATATAATTGAAGCATGAGAGTTCAACAATTTCTACAAAATATTATCACCACCGTGCTCTAAAATATATAAGTGAAGCACTAGAGCAAAAACTATTCAACTCAAAAGATATAAGTGAAGCACATAGAGTGTTCTAACAATTTCTAGGCCATATTTAACTCTCTCAAATAGGTGTGTCCAGCAAGGATGATTGTGGCAAACTAACAAGCAAAGACTAAAATTATACAAGACGCTCCAAGCAAAACACATACCATGTTGCAAATAAAAATATAGCTCCAAGTATAGTTACCGATGGATGAAGACGAAAGAGGGGATGCCTTCCCAGGGCATCCCCAAGCTTAGGCTTTTGATTATCTTGAATTTACTTGGGGTGCCATGGGCATCCCAAAGCTTAGGCCTTTTCTAATCCTTGTTCCATAGTCCATCAAAGGAGTACTCAAAACTTGAAAACTTCACAACACAAAACTTAGACAAAAATTCTCGTGAGCTCCGTTAGTATAAGAAAGCAAACCACTACTCAAAGGTACAGCAATGAATTCATTCTTTGTTTATATTGGTGTTAAACCTACTGTGCTCCAACTTCTCTATGGTTCATATCCTCCAATACTACTCATAGATGCATCGGAATAAGCAAACAACACACGAAAAACAGAATCTGTCAAAAACAGAACAGTCTGTAGTAATCTGCAGGGTTCACCTACTTCTGGAACTCCAAAAAATTCAAAATACATTGATAAATTTGCGCAATTTGTCGACCAATCAGCTGCAAAAAGAATAAACTAAAAGGCATGCTCCAGTAAAATCCCACGACTACTTTAGCGAGCGCTAACGATTCTGTTTTTCACAGCAAGATCATATAAACTTCACACAAGTCTTCCCAAAGGTTCTACTTAGCACAAACACTAAACAAAACATGAAACCACATCTAATCAGAGGCTAGATGCAATATTTATTCCCTAACAGCAAAAAAAAACAAAAAACATAAAATTGGGTTGCCTCCCAACAAGCGCTATCGTTTTACGCCCCTAGCTAGGCACGATACAAGATAGATCTAGGTATTGCCATCCTTGGAAGGCAATTCTTTGATTAAGCACTTATGATTCTTGGGAACTTCTTTGTCCCTAAGAATAATCAAACTCTTGGGCAAGAAATCAAGAAATTTTAAAGTGTCAAAAGGGTCTCTTGCAAAAGTAAGAAAATTAGGGTGAACACTTATGGATTTGAGATCCGCAAGTCTAGATGTTTCACCCTTGTCTTTAGGGACATACATGAACTTAGATAATTTAGTGGAGGTATTTGGAGTAGTTTTTATAGCGGAAAGAGCAGAACCCACATTAGTGATAACATCCTCAAGCTTATTGATTCTAGTAGAATCCTGATCTAACTTTTCTTTAACTATGGGTTCTTTTTCCTTAAGATTTTTCAGAACAACTCCTACCTTGGATCCATATTGGGTGATTTCATTATGGATTTTTCTATCCAAGTTCTCTACCAGTTCTACCATAGCAACTTTGTTTTCAATGATTTCTAACCTTTACATAACATGCTCCAAAGTTAAAACGGTCCCATTAACCATACGAGGTGGTGAGCCAAATAATTCAGTCATAGCTTTATAAGAATCAACGGTGTGGCTACCCAAGAAATTCCTTCGGGTAATGGTATCTAAGATAAATCTATTCCACGGAGTTATGCCAACATAAAAATTGCGAAGAAGCACGGAAGTGGAAAGCTTCCTATTAGATCTATTTTGAGCATTGCAAATTCTATACCAGGCATCTTTTAAGTTTTCTTCCTCCCTTTGTTTAAAGTTGAGGACCTCACTCTCGGGAGTGGTGATAATGATAGGTGTGCTAGACATGATGACAAGCAAGCAAGAAATCCAACACACACAAGAAAACAAGAAGCAAGCGAATGATAAACACACGGCGGAAGAAGGGCGAATAAAACGGCAAGGGTGAAGTGGGGGAGAGGAAAACGAGAGGAAAAAATGTAATGCGAATGATAAGGGTTTGTGATAGGTACTTGGTATATGACTTTTGCATAAGCCTCCCCGGCAACGACGCCAGAAATTCTTCTTTCTACCTCTTGAGCTTGTGTTGTATTCCCTCGAAGAGGAAAGGGAGATGCAGCACAGTAGCGTAAGTATTTCCCTCAATTTTTGAGAACCAAGGTATCAATCCAGTAGGAGACCACACACGAGTCCCTCGGACCTGCACAAACAAATAAGAACTTCGCAGCCAACGCGATAAGGGCTTGTTAATCCCTTTACGGTCACTTACGAAAGTGAGATCTGATACAGATGATAGTTTATATTTTTGGTATTTTTAGTTTAATAAAACAGCAAATAAAAGCGGTAAAAGTAAAGTAGATGTAGATTGATATGTTGAGAATAGACCCGGGGGCTATAGTTTTCTCTAGTGGCTTCTCTCATGATAGCGATATTCTACGGCGGGTAAACAAATTACTGTCGAGCAATTGATAGAAAAGTGAATAATTATGAGACTATCTAGGCATGATCATTGTATATAGGCATCACGTCTGAGACAAGTAGATCGAGTCCTGCCTGCATCTACTACTATTACTCCACACATCGACCGCTATCCAGCATGCATCTAGTGTCTTGAGTTCATAAGAACAGAGTAACGCCTTAAGCAAGATGACATGATGTAGAGGGATAAACTCAAGCAAGATGATACAAACCCCATCTTTTAATCCTCGATGGCAACAATACAATACATGCCTTGCTGCCCCTACTGTCACTGGGAAAGGACACCGCAAGATTGAACCCAAAGCCAAGCACTTCTCCCATTGCAAGAACTATTGATCTAGAAGGCCAAACCAAACCAATAATTCGAAGAGACTTGCAAGGATATTATGAGCACATATAAAAAGTTCAGAGAAGAACCAAATATCTTTCATAGATAACCTTGATCAAAAACTCACAATTCATCGGATCTCAACAAACACACCGCAAAAAGAGATTACATCGAATAGATCTCCTCGAAGACCGAGGAGAACTTTGTATTGAGATCCAGAGAGAGAGAAGAAGCCATCTAGATACTAGCTATGTACCCGAAGGTCTGCGGTAAATTACTCACAACTCATGGTGAGCGCGATGATGATGATGATGATGATGAAGGCCTCCGTGATGGATCCCCCTCTGGTGGAGCTCCGGAACAGGCTCCAAGATGGGATCTCCATGGGAACAGAAGCTACGGCAGTGGAATTAGGGTTTTCTCTCTGTATACGGAGTTTCTGGGGTACGTGGACTTATATAGGAAGAAGGAGGGCACCGGGGGACGCTCGAGTGGGCCTCGAGGCAGGGGGCGCGCCCTGGGAAGGGGGGCGCGCCCCCCACCCTCGAGGGCCACTCGAGGCTCCCGTGACATGGTTCTCAAGTTCCTCTGGCGTGATTTTCCCAAAAAATATCTCTCGCGAAGGTTTCATTCCGTTTGGACTTTGTTTGATATTCTTTTTCTGCAAAACCCTGAAATAGGCAAAAACAACAATCTGGACTGGGCCTTTGGGTTAGTAGGTTAGTCCCAAAAATGATATAAAAGTGAAAGATAAAGCCCATTAAACATCCAAGACTTCATGAATAATAGCATGGAACAATACAAAATTATAGATACGTTGGAGACGTATCAAGACCATCTTCCTCCTTTTTGTCTTCTCCACAACCACCACTCTATTCCACCTATAGTGCTATATCCATGGCTCACGCTCATGTATTGCGTGAAAGTTGAAAAAGTTTGAATTTTTTTAAGTATGAAACAATTGCTTGGCTGAAACCGGGGTTGTGCATGATTTGGGTACTTTGTGTGACGAAGATGGAGCATAGCCAAACTATATGATGTTGTAGGGATGAACTTTCTTTGGCCATGTTATTTTGAGAAGACATAATTGCTTTGTTAGTATGCTTGGAGTATTATTATTCTTATGTCAATATAAAGTTTTGTCTTGAATCTTTCGGATCTGAACATTCATGCCACAATAAAGAAAATTTCATTGATAATTATGTTAGGTAGCATTCCACATCAAAAATTCAGTCTTTATCATTTATCTACTCGAGGACGAGCAGGAATTAAGCTTGGGGATGCTTGATACGTCTCCAATGTATCTATAATTTTTGATTGTTCCATGCTATTATATTATCCTTATAGGATGTTTTATGGGCTTTTATATACACTTTTATATGATTTTTGGGACTAACCTACTAACCCAGAGCCCAGTGCCAGTTGCTGTTTTCCCCTTGTTTTTGAATATCGCAGAAAAGGAATACCAAACGGAGCCCAATTGACCTGAAACTCAACGGAGGTTATTTTTGGGCCAGAAGAAGCCCAGGAAGTGCCGGAAGGGGACCAGAAGGTTCCTGAGCTGCCCACGAGGGTAGGGGGCGCGCTCCCTGCCTCGTGGATAGCCCGGAGGTCCCCTTTACTTGTCCCCGACTCCAACACCTCCTATATATACAAAGACCTCCAGAAAATAACCTAGATCAAGAGTTCCGCCGCCGCAAGCCTCTATTGCCACCAAAAACCAATCTAGACCCTGTTCCGGCACACTGTCGGAGGGGGAACCCCTCTCCGGTGGCCATCTTCATCATCCCGGCACTCTCCATGACGAGGGGGGAGTATTTAACCCTCGGGGCTGAGGGTATGTACCAGTAGCTATGTGTTTGACCTCTCTCTCTCTCGCGCGTTCTTGAGATGGCACGATCTTGATGTATCGCGAGCTTTGCTATTATAGTTGGATCTTATGATGTTTCTCCCCATCTACTCTCTTGTAATGAATTGAGTTTTCCCTTTGAAGTTATCTTATCGGATTGAGTCTTTAAGGATTTGAGAACACTTGATGTATGTCTTGCATGTGCTTATATGCGCTGACAATTGGATATCACGTGATCTACTTGATGTATGTTTTGGTGATCAACTTGCGGGTTCCGTGACCTTAGGAATCTATGCATAGGGGTTGGCACACGTTTTCGTCTTGACTCTTCGGTAGAAACTTTGGGGCACTCTTTGAAGTTCTTTGTGTTGGTTGAATAGATGAATCTGAGATTGTGTGATGCATATCGTATAATCATGCCCACAGATACTTGAGGTGACAATGGAGTATCTAGGTGACATTAGGGTTTTGGTTGATTTGTGTCTTAAGGTGTTATTCTAGTACAAACTCTAAGATAGATCGAACGGAAAGAATAGCTTCGTGTTAATTTACTACGGACTCTTGAATAGATCGATTAGAAAGAATAACTTTGAGGTGGTTTCGTACCCTACCATAATCTCTTCGTTTGTTCTCCTCTATTAGCGACTTTGGAGTGACTCTTTGTTGCATGTTGAGGGATAGCTATATGATCGAGTTATGTTATTATTGTTGAGAGAACTTGCACTAGTGAAAGTATGAACCCTAGGCCTTGTTTCCTACCATTGCAACACCGTTCATGCTCACGTTTACCACTTGCTACCTTGATGTGTTTATAGTTTCATATTACAAAAACTTATATCTACTATCCATATTGCACTTGTATCACCATCTCTTCACCGAACTAGTGCACCTATACAATTTACCATTGTATAGGGTGTGTTGGGGACACAAGAGACTCTTTGTTATTTGGTTGCAGGGTTGTTTGAGAGAGACCATCTTCATCCCATGCCTCCCACATATTGATAAATCTTAGGTCATCCACTTGAGGGAAATTTGCTATTGTCCTACAAACCTCTGCACTTGGAGGCCCAACAACGTCTACAAGAAGAAGGTTGCGTAGTAGACATTAGCAAGATATTCGTTGCTAAGAATGGATCCTTTCTTGAGAAGGAGTTTCTCTCGAAAGAAGTGAGTGGGAGGAAAGTAGAACTTGATGAGGTAATTGTACCTTCTCCCGAATTGGAAAGTAGTATATCACAGAAGCTAGTTCCAGTGATTCCTACACCAATGAGTGAGGTAGCTAATGATGATGATCATGAAACTTCAGATCAAATTACTACTGAACTTCATAGGTCAACCAGAGTACGTTCCGCACCAGTATGGTACGGCAACCCAGTTCTGGAAGTCATGTTACTAGACCATGATGAACCTACGATCTATGAGGAAGCGATGATGAGCCCAGATTCCGCAAAATGGCTTGAGGCCATGAAATCTGAGATGGGATCCATTTATGAGAACAAAGTGTGGACTTTGGTTGACTTGCCCGATGATCGGCAAGCCATCGAAAATAAATGGATCTTCAAGAGGAAGACCAACGCCGACACTAATGTTACTGTCTACAAAGCTCGACTTGTTGCGAAAGGTTTTCGACAAGTTCAAGGAGTTGACTATGATGAGACTTTCTCACCCGTAGCGATGCTTAAGTCTATCCGAATCATGTTAGCAATTGCTGCATTTTATGATTATGAGATCTGGCAAATGGATGTTAAAACTACATTCCTAAATGGATACCTCAAAGAGGAGTTGCATATGATGCAACCAGAAGGTTTTGTCGATCCTAAAGGTGCTATCAAAGTGTGCAAGCTCCAACGATCCATCTATGGACTGGTGCAAGCATCTCGGAGTTGGAATATACGCTTTGATGTGGTGATCAAAGCATATGGTTTTATACAGACTTTTGGAGAAGCCTGTATTTACAAGAAAGTGAGTGGGAGCTCTGTAGCATTTCTGATATTATATGTGGATGACATATTTTTGATTGGAAATGATATAGAATTTCTGGATGGCATAAAAGGATACTTGAATAAGAATTTTTCAATGAAAGACCTCGGTGAAGCTGCTTATATATTAGGCAGCAAGATCTATAGAGATAGATGCTTAATTGGACTTTCACAAAGCACATACCTTGATAAAGTTTTGAAGAAGTTCAAAATGATCAGTCAGAGAAAGGGTTCTTGCCTGTGTTACAAGGTGTGAAGTTGAGTAAGACTCAATGCCCGACCACTGCAGAAGATAGAGAGAAAATGAAAGTCATTCCATATGCCTTAGCCATAGGATCTATCATGTATGCAATGCTGTGTACCAGACCAGATGTTTGCCTTGCTATAAGTTTAGAAGGGAGGTACCAAAGTAATCCAGGAGTGGATCACTGGACAGCGGTCAAGAACATCCTGAAGTACCTGAAAAGGAGAAATGATATGTTTCTCGTTTATGGAGGTGAGAAAGAGGTCGTCGTAAACGGTTACATTGATTCAAGCTTTGACACTGATCCGGATGACTCTAAGTCACAAACCGGATATGTATTTTTATTGAATGGTGGAGCTGTCAGTTGGTGCACTTCCAAGCAGAGCGTTGTGGCGGGATCTACATGTTAAGCGGAATACATAGCTGCTTCAGAAGCAGCAAATGAAGGAGTCTAGATGAAGGAGTTCATATCTGATCTAGGTGTTATACCTAGTGCATCGGGTCCAATGAAAATCTTTTGTGACAGCACTTGAGCAATATCCTTGGCGAAGGTTTCACAAGAGAACAAAACACATCAAGAGACGCTTCAATTCTATCCACGATCAAGTCAAGGAGGGAGACATAGAAATTTGCAAGATACATACGAATTGAATGTCGCAGACCCGTTGACTAAGCCTCTTCCACGAGCAAAATATGATCAGCACCAAGACTCCATGGGTGTTAGAATCATTACTATGTAATCTAGATTATTGACTCTAGTTCAAGTGGGAGACTGAAGGGAATATGCCGTAGAGGCAATAATAAAGTTGTTGTTTGTATTTCCTTATATCATGATAAATGTTTATTATTCACGCTAGAATTGTATTAACCGGAAACTTAGTACATGTGTGAATACATAGACAAAACAGAGTGTCCCTAGTATGCCTCCACTAGACTAGCTCATTGATCAAAGCTGGTTATGTTTCCTAGCCATAGACATGAGTTGTCATTTGATCAACGGGAGCACATCATTAGGAGAATGATGTGGTGGACAAGACCCATCCGTTAGCTTAGCAACTTGATCGTTTAGTTTTACTGCTATTGCTTTCTTAATAACTTATACATGTTCCTATGACTATGAGATTGTGAAACTCCCGAATACGGGAGGAACACCTTGTGTGCTATCAAACGTCAGAACGTAACTGGGTGATTATAAAGATGCTCTACAGGTGTCTCCGAAGGTGTTCGTGGTGTTGGCATAGATCAAGAATAGGATTTGTCACTCCGTGTGCCGGAGAGGTATCTCTGGGCCCTCTCGGTAATACACATCATAATAAGCCTTGCAAGCAAATGACTAATGAGTTAGTCACGAGATGATGTATTACATAATGAGTAAAGAGACTTGCCGGCAACGAGATTAACTAGGTATAGTGATACCGACGATCGAATCTCGGGCAAGTAACATACCGATGACAAAGGGAACGATGCATGTTGTTATGCGGTTTGACCGATAAAGATCTTCGTAGAATATGTAGAAGCCAATATGAGCATCCAGGTTCCGCTATTGGTTATTGATCGGAGATGAGTCTCAGTCATGTCTACATAGTTCTCGAACCCGTAGGGTCCGCACGCTTAACGTTCGATGACGATCGGTATTATGAGTTTATGAGTTTTTATGTACCGAAGGTAGTTCGGGGTCCCGGATGAGATCACGGACATGACGAGGAGTCTCGGAATGTCCGAGACATAAAGATTGATATATTGGACGACTATATTCGGACACTAGAAGTGTTCCGGGTGTTATCGGATAAAACCGGAGTGCCGGAGGGGTTACCGGAACCCCCCCGGGGGAGTATGGGCCATAGTGGGCCATGAGGGAAAAGATAGAGGCAGCCCACTAGGGCTAGCCGCACCCCCCTAGGCAATCCTAGTTGGACTAGGAGTGGGGGGGGGGGAGGCGCCCCTCTCCTTCCTTCTCCCCTTCTTCTTCTTTTCCTACTCTTGGGACGTCATCTTGCTGAACGTGTGCTGAATGCGGAGGTGCCATAGGTTCGGTGCTTGGATCGGTTGGATCGCGAAGACGTTTGACTACATCAACCACATCACTAGACGCTTCCTCTTTCGGTTAACGAGGGTATGTAGACACACTCTCCCCTCTCGTTGCTATGCATCTAGTAGATAGATCTTGCGTGATCGTAGGATTTTTTTTGAAATACTACGTTCCCCAACAAAGCATGCCACGTAGGCCATGGATACGTCCTTGTATTCGTGTTACATTTCTTTTAAACTTATTATTTTGTATGATATACAGATTAGTCGTGCTACCCAAACATGAATGATCGTCACGCGAGCCAACTAGGGGCATATTGCGGGTTCAAAACACCACGATCCCTTGTTTTTTTTTTCATTTCTTAGGGGCTTAATATGCAAATAAAAAAATGCAAGGGCTTTTTGCATATCTACCATCGGACAGCGGGCCCTGGCCACACTAGCATGCCACATAGGCCATGGATAATTCCTCGTATTCGGGTTATGTCGGTGTACTAAAGTAGGGATACCTTAGTATCCCGACTTGTGCACGAGCAGTAGCAGCGTCCCGTGGCAGGGCTTGCTACGCGCCCGCCAAGGCCCACTATGGTTCCTTTGAAGCCATTCAAGAGCAAAGTATTCAAGTTAAAGAAACAAGACCCCGGCAAGAGGAGCTTGCCGGGAAGGCCGCTCCAGGCTCAAAACCACCTCTTTGGCGCAAGACCCTGGCAAGAGGAGCTTGCCAGGAAGGCCAAAACATGGCATTTCAGGAGACTTGCAGTGGCGCATCGCGCGCCCCGGCAAGACCCGGAGAGCGACAAGCTCCCGGGCGCGACAAGTTAACAACCGCGGCAAGGTGCAAGCCGCGGCAAACTTCCACTATGTGCCCGCGCTCCAGCTCATCCAGCCACGCGTCGCCCTGGGGCCCTTCCAGGGGCACGTGGCGGAAGGCTGTGCAGCCTGGGGGACACGGTGGCAAGCTGCGATGACGAGGCCACCCTCGTGGCGGATGGAGACGCCCTGACGGACGCTTTTTTGCACTGTTTGGGGCGACGGCAACGGGCATTTAATGCCCTTGTCCCCTGCCGTCAGGGTTAGGTATAAAGCACTATGCATACACTGTTCCAACTACCACCATTTTTACATTTTTCCCTCATCTGCGTTGCCACCTGTCGGTGACCCCTTTGACCTATAAAAGGAGGCCCACGCGCAACGCTCGGTGTTGCTAGCGATAAGCATTGTAGCCCTTCTCGCTCCCGAGCCAAGAACACAATACAAACCAAGGCAGGAGTAGGGTTTTACGCATTCGTGCGGCCCGAACCTGGGTAAACTGCTCGCGTGCACGCTTCGATCCGCTCTTTGTGCATCCTCCGCCCCCTTGCCGTACCGAAAAGGGGCTCCGGTCCCATAGGTGTTCGTGGGCGATCAGCTTCCCCGACAGGTTACATTTCTTTTCAAATTTATTTTTCAGTTCGTGTTTTTATGATATACAGGTTAGTCGTACTGCCCAACCATGAATGATCGTCCACGCGAGCCAACTAGGGGCTGACGTCTACTATACAACTTGTTCTTGTAGACTCGTGTTGGACCTCCAAACGTAGAGTTTTGTAGGACAATAGCAAATTTTCCTCAAATTGATGACCTAAATTGATCAATCTGTGGGAGGCATAGGATAAAGATGGTCTCTCTCTAACAACCCTGCAACCAAATAATAAAAAATCTCTTGTGTCCCCAACACACCAAATGCGATGATAAATTGTATAAGTGCACTAGTTTAGCGAAGAGATGGTGATAAAAGTGTAGTAACGATAATAGATATTGATTTTTGTAATACGAACAATAAAAAACAGTAAGGTAGCAAGTAACAAAAGTGAGCACAAACAATATTGCAATGCTTGAAAATGAGGGCCAGGGTCCGTACTTTCGCTAGTGCAATCTCTTAACAATGCTAATATAATTGGATCACAGAACCATCCCTCAACGTGTGATGACTGCTAGAACTACGCCAGTTTTTTTCCCAAAAAGGAAGGGATGATGCAGTATAGCGGCGGTAGGTATTTCCCTCAGTGATTAAACTAAGGTTATCGAACCAGTAGGAGAACCAAACAACACAATGTAAACAACACATGCACACAGATAACAAATACTCGCAACCCGACGTGTTAAAGGGGTTGTCAATCCCTTTCGGGTAACGGACGTGATAGAGTTGTACATATTGATAGATCGAACGCCAAATAAGATAAATTGAAGCAAGGTATTTTTGGGTTTTTGGTTTAATAGATCTGAAAATAAAAGCAAAGGAAAATAGATCGCAAAGGCAAATAAATATGAGAAAGAGACCTGGGGCCCGTAGATTTCACTAGTGGCTTCTCTCGAGAAAATGGCAAACGGTGGGAAAACAATTACTGTTGGGCAATTAATAGAACTTCAAATAATCATGACGATATCTAGGCAATGATCATTATATAGGCATCACGTCCAAGATTAGAAGACCGACTCCTGCCTGTATCTACTACTATTACTCCACACATCGACCGCTATACAGCATGCATCTAGTGTATTAAGTTCATGGAGAAACGGAGTAATGCAATAAGAATGATGACAAGAGGTAGACAAGATATATTTATGTAGAAATAGACCCCGTCATTTTATCCTTAGTGGCAACGATACATATGTGTCTGTTCCCTTTCTGTCACTCGGATCAAGCACCGTAAGATCGAACCCACTACAGAGGACCTCTTCCCGTTGCAAGATAAATAGATCAACTTGGCCAAACAAAACCTAAATATGGGAGAATAAATACGAGGCTATAAGAAATCATGCATATAAGAGATCAAAGAAGAATCAAATAACTTTCATGGATATAAAAAGATAGATCTGATCATAAACTCAAAGTTCATCGGATCCCAACAAACACACCGCAAAAGAGTTACATCATATGGATATCCAAGAGACCATTGTATTGATAATCAAAAGAGAGAGAGGAAGCCATCTAGCTACTAACTATGGACCCGTAGGTCTACAAGGAACTACTCACACATCATCGGAGAGGCACCAATGGAGATGGTGAACCCCTGTGTGATGGTGTCTAGATTGGATCTGGTGATTCTGGACTCTACGGCGACTGGAATAACATTTCGTCGACTACTCTAGGGTTTCTGAAATATCTGAGTATCAAAGAGGTGGTGCGGGAGGCTACCGAGGTGGGCACAACCCACCTGGGCGCACCAGGGGGGCCTGGCGCGCCCTGGTGGGTTGTGCCCCTCTTGGGGCACCCCCCCCAGGTGCAGCTTTGGCCCATAAAAAATCTCCAAAAAGTGTCGCGGTGTTTGGACTCCGTTGATATTGATTTCCTGCGATGTAAAAACATGCAGAAAACATCAACTGGCACTTGTCACTATGTCAATAGGTTAGTACCAAAAAATGATATAAAATGACTATAAAATGATTGTAAAACAACCAAGAATGATAATATAACAACATGGAATAATAAAAAGTTATAGATACGTTGGAGACGTATCCGCATCCCCAATCTTAATTCCTCCTCGTCCTCGAGTAGGTAAATGATAAAAACATAATTTTTGATGTGGAATGTTGCCTATCATGTCATATCACATTCTTTTCTTTATAGCATGGACATTTGGACTTTTATATGGTTCAAAGCAATAGTTTAGTTTTGACATGAGATTTAAATACTCAAACATATCAACAAGCAACCATGCCTTTCAAAATATCAATGCTAAAATAAGTTATCCCTAGCCCATCATGCTCAACCATTGATCCATTCATGAAACACATTCGCATATTAGTTACACCCAATGCTCAAGTACGATCATAGTGTTTCCTAGTTGGTGCTTTATAAGAGAAGATGGAGACTCAAATTCAAAATAAAAATTTCATAAGTAAAAGAAAGGCCCTTCGCAGAGGGAAGTAGGATTTGTAGAGGTGACAGAGCTCAAAGCGTAATTAAGAGATAAAATTATTTTGGGAGGTATTCTTTTCCCACCAACGAAAACGACTTAAGGTTCCCAACACTTTCCATGCTAGATATATCATAGGCGGTTCCCAAACATAAAATAAAGTTTATTCCTTTTCCACCAAACTTTCACAAGCCATGGCTAGCCGAATCCACGGTTGCCTCCCATACCAACACTTTCCAAGGAATTTATTATTTGACAACATAAATTAAATTTGTTTTTCATTCCGGGACTGGGAAAATACCTTTGCCTTACTCTCGTGCAATGACAAGTGAATAAACACTCATCGTGAGAATAACACATCTAGCATGGAAAATGTTGGCCACCCCTCACCGCCTCGCGAGCGGTACAGGCACACAAAAGGGAAATTTATTTTAAAAATTAGAGATGGCACATACAAATTTGCTTAGAGTGGCAAGGGAATACCGCATATAGGTAGGTATGGTGGACTCATGTGGCAAAACCGGGATAAAGGATTTTGGATGCACAAATAGTGATCGTACTTAGTGCAAAATGAAGGCTAGCAAAAGACTGGGAAGCGACCAACCATGAAACGAATAATCTCATAAGCGAGCATTGCGCATAAATAACACCGAATAATGCACCACAAGTAGGATGTAATTTCATTGCATGATTATTGACTTTCGTGCTTGCATAGGAAATCACAAACTTTAACACTAATATTCTTACTAAAGCATAATTACTCATTAACATGACTCACATATCAAATCATCATGTCTGAAAACTATTATAAAGAATCAAGTTTATTTTGTCCAATGATCTTCATGAAAGTTTTTATTATATCCTTCTTGGATATCTATCACTTTGAAACTAATTTTCATGTGTTGCTTTTGATAAGCTCAAACAAATATAAGTGAAGATCATGAGCATAATTTGTTTCTTTCTTTCTCTCAAAATAATTTAAGTGAAGCAAGAGAGAATTTCTTAAAAAAATTACTAACTCTCAAATAAATCTAAGTGAAGAAAGAGAGTATTTCTTCAAAAATACTAAAGCACACCGTGCTAAAAAAGATATAAGTGAAGCACTAGAGCAAATCCATAGCTCATAAAAATTTAAGTGAAACAAAGAGAGCTATTCTAACAAGTCATAGCATAATTTTGGCTCTCTCTAATAGGTGTGTACAGCAAGGATTTATAACTTAAAAAGAAAAACAAAATAAGCAAAGACTCATATCATACAAGACGCTCCAAGCAAAACACATATCATGTGACGAATAAAAATATAGTTTCGAGTATAATAACGATGGTCGTTAGAAGAAAGAGGGGATGGCACTCAGGGGCATCCCCAAGCTTAGTTGCTTGCTTCTCTTTTAGTTAATGGCTTGGGATGCCGGGGCATCCCCAAGCTTAGGCTTTTCTTACTCCTTATTCCTTCATCCATCGTAAGATAACCCAAAACTTGAAAACTTCAATCACACAAAACTTCAACAAAACCTTCGTGAGATCCGTTAGTATAAGAAAACAAATCACTACTATAATTACTGTAGCAAAACAAATCATATTTTGTATTTTGTATTATATCTACTGTATTCCAACTTTTATATGGCAAAAACTCATCAAACAAAACCATAGAATCATCAAAACAAGCACATAACACAATAAAAACAGAATCTGTCAAAAACAGAACAGTCTCTAGTAATCTGGAAGTTTCGAATACTTCTGTAACTCTATAAATCTTGAAAAAAATAGGGCCACGTGGGCAATTTTTATATTAATCTTATGCAAAAATAACCAACCCGAAAGCACTCTTTTGTTAAAAATGAGAATTTTTCTCGTGAGCGCGAAAGTTTCTGTTTTTTCAGCAAGGTCAAATCTACTAACACCCAATATGATCCTAAGGCTTTGCTTGGCACAAACCTTTATTCAAACCACAAAGACACATCTAAACAGAGGTATCAAAGGGTATTTTATTGAAAGCAGCAAGAAAATCAAAAAGCAAAAAGATACAAGTTGGGTTGCTTCCCAACAAGCGCTATCGTTTTACGCCCTTAGCTAGGCATGATACCAAGATTTCAAGTGTTGTCATCCTTATTGTATGTTCCGTAAGTTGCCCTCATTATATATTCATAAGGCAATTTGATCTTGGTTCTAGGGAAGTGTTCCATGCCCTTTCTCAAGGGAAATTGGAATTTAATATTCCATTCTTTCATGTCAATCAGCGCGTCAATAGTGCACAAAAATGGTCTACCAAGTATAATAGGGCAAGACGGATTGCAATCGATGTCAAGAACAATAAAGTATATGGGTACATAGTTCCTATTTGCAAGAATAAGAACATCATTGATCCTTCCCAAAGGCTTTTTAATAGTGGAATCCACCAAATGCAAATTAAGAGAGCAATCTTCAATATTGGTAAGACCAAGAACATCGCAAAAAGATTTCGGAATCGTGGAAACACTAGCACCCAAATCACATAAAGCAAAGCACTCATAATTTTTAATTTTGATTTTGATAGTAGGCTCCCATTCATCATGCAACTTCCTAGGAATTGATACTTCTAATTCCAAGTTATCCTCTAAAGCTTTCATCATAGCATTAACAATATGTTTAGTAAAAGCTTTATTTTGTTCATAGGCATGGGATGAATTAATCATGGATTGTAACATAGAAATACAATCAATCAAGGATCAACTATCATAATTAAAGTCTTTGTAATCCAAGATAGTGGGCACATCACTAGTTAAAGTCTTGACCTCTCCAAACCCACTTTTATCAATTTTCTCAACAAGATTTTTAATCTTCGAAATATTGGGACGCCTTCTACCTAAAGTTGACTCTTCTCTAGCCCCTTTATCATCAAGTTGAACTTTACTAAACAAAGAATCAATAGAAGAAACACCAATCATTTTGATATCTTCATCATTTTTATGAAAGCAATCACTAGAAGACGCCTTTTCTAAAAATTCTCGTTTAGCTCTAAGCATGGCGGTTCTTTTCTTACTTTCATCCATAGAAACATAGAGAGCTTTAATTGATTCTTCAACTTTAGGCACAAAAAATTTCAACTTGAGATTTTCGACATCATAAGAAATTCTATAAGTACTCCTAGACATATCATCAATCTTATTCATATTTTCTTCTATGGAAGTATTGAAAACGTTTTGAGTATTGATAAATTCTTTAATATTATTCTCTAGATCAGAGGTGTTCCTACTATTATTGTAAGATTGATTTCCATAGGAATTACCATAATTGTTAGAGGAATTACTAGGAAAAGGCCTAGGATTAAAATTGCCTCTATAAGCATTGTTGTTAAAATTATTTCTAGAGATAAAGTTCACATCTATAGCATCACTAGTTTGCTCAATCAAAGTAGACAAAGGCATATCATTAAGATCAATGGGAGCACTTTACTAGCAACCATTTTCAGAAGAGCATCAAATTTTTCATTCAAAGAATCAATCTCAACTGAATTAACTTTTTTGGTAGTCGGCGCCCTTTCGGCATGCCATTGCGAATAATTCGCCATAATATTATCAAGAAATTTGGTGGCTTCACCCAAAGTAATTTCCATAAAAGTACCACCTGCGACAGAATCCAAAAAGGTTTCGAGAAACAAAATTCAATCCCCCATAAAAAATTTGTATGATCATCCAAAGATTTATCCCATGAGTTGGGAAATTCCTTAGCATCATTTTCATCCTTTCCCAAGATTGTGAAACATGCTCATATTCAAGTTGCTTGAAATTCATGATCTGGGTTCTAAATGATATAATTTTTGCGGGCGGAAAATATTTAGTGATAAAAGCGTCTTTGCAGTTGTTCCAAGACTCAATGCTACTGCGAGGCAAAGAAGAAAACCAAATTTTTGCATGATCTCGCAAAGAAAATAGGAATAATTTCAATTTCACAACATCATTGTCCACATCTTTTTTATTTTGCATATCACACAATTCCACGAAGGTATTAAGGTGGGACGCGACATCCTCATTAGGAGTGCCGGAAAATTGATCTTTCATTACAAGATTCAACAAAGCAGTATTAGTAACACAAGTCTCCGCACTAGTGGCGAGAGGAGCAATCGGAGTGCCAATAAATTCATTGTTGTTGGTATTGAAAAAATCACACAACTTAGTGTTCTTTTGCGTCAATTTTTTGAGCAATTGTAAACAATAACACAAGTGGGTGATAGATCCGACCGGAAAACGGCAAACGAAAAAGAGGACGAATAAAAACGGCAAATATTTGTGAAGTTGGGAGATGAAAATGAGAGACAAATGGAAAAAAATATAAATTGCAAGGAGATGAGATTTGTGATTAGGAACCTGGTATATGTTGAAGGTGCTCCCCGGCAACGGCGCCAGAAATTTCCTTCTGATGACTGCTAGAACTACGTCGGTTTTTTCCCCAAAGAGGAAGGGATGATGCAGTATAGCAGTGGTAGGTATTTCCCTAAGTGATGAAACCAATGTTATCGAACCAGTAGGAAAACCAAGCAACACAACGTAAACAGCTCCTGCACACAAATAACAAATACTCGCAACCCAACGTGTAAAAGGGGTTGTCAATCCCTTTCGGGTAACAGACATGATAGAGTTGTAAATATTGATAGGTCGAACGCCAAATATGATTGTCGGTGTACTAAGGAAGGGGTACCTTAGTACCCCAACTTGTGCACCGGCAGTAGTAGCTTCCCGCGGCAGGGCCAACCACGCGCTTGCCGGAGACCTTCCTGCTCCATATAAAACCATTCAAAAACAAAGTATACAAGACAGAAGATCAAGACCCCGGCAAGTGGAGCTTGCCGGGAAGGCCGTCCCAGGCTCAAGATTACCTCACTACCACAAGACCCTGGCAAGAGGAGCTTGCCAGGAAGGCCAGAAGATTACATTACAGAAGACATGCCTCGGTGCAACATGCGCCCCGGCAGGGCCCGGGGAGCGACAAGCTTCAGAGCCCGACAAGCTCCCGGGCCCGGCAAGGTCAAGACCCCGGCAAGGTGCTTGCCGGGGAGA
Organism: Secale cereale; assembly: GCA_902687465.1. Lineage (NCBI taxonomy): Eukaryota > Viridiplantae > Streptophyta > Magnoliopsida > Poales > Poaceae > Secale > Secale cereale. The sequence goes on along the minus strand of LR738714.1, from coordinate 566,290,637 downwards.
GTTACGCTGTGTGCCCGCGCTCCAGCTCATCGAACCACGCGTCGCCCTGGGGCCTCTCCAGGGACGCGTGGCGGATGGCTGTGCAGCCTGGGGGACACGGTGGCAATCCACGGTGGTAAAGCCATCGCCGTGGCAAACGGAGACGCAAGGGCGGGCGCTTTTGGGGTCGACGGCGACGGGCATTAAATGCTCTTGTCCCCCACTGTCAAAGTAGGTGATGACCACTGTTCACGCACTGTTCATCCACTATTCCCGCACTGTTACAACTACCACCACTATTACATTTTTACCCCTTTCTCCGACGTTGACACCTGTCGGTGACCCCTTGCACTATAAAAGGAGGCCCATGCACAACGTAGAAAGGGTTCGGAACCCAGATCGCTCATACGCTCGGTGTAGCTAGTTCTTCAAGCTCTCGAGCTCCAACACTCAATACAATCAAGCAGGAGTAGGGTTTTACGCGTCCGTCGCGGCCCGAACCTGGGTAAACTGCCCGCGTGCTCACCACGATCTGCTCTTCGTGCTCCCTCCGCTCCCTTACCGCAACGACAAGGGGCTCCGGTCCCATAGGTGTTCGTGGTGGACAGTTTCCCCCGACATCTTTGGCGCAATGCATCATCTTTGGCAAGCGAATCCAGTGACAAGCAGGGGGCTCCTCCGACAAGCTCTGGCTCCGACAAGGACAACTCTGCGTAGGATCAAGGAGAAGTGCGAAGAAAGATGGTGCAGCGCCCGGTGTATTTTGTAAGTTCCCTCTTGCAGGGGGCTAGATCAAGATACTCCGGGGTGCAGAAGTTGCTTTTCGGCCTCCTCATGGCCTCGAGAAAGCTGCGCCATTATTTCCAAGCACATGAGATAACAGTGGTCACTCGCTTTCCGCTGAAGAGGATATTGCACAATCCGGAAGCGACAGGCAGGATCGTTGAGTGGGCACTGGAGCTGTCGAGCTTTGGACTCAAGTTTGAAAGTACTTCAACCATACAGAGCCGAGCTTTGGCAGAATTCATAGCTGAATGGACCCCGACGCCTGATGAGGAAGTTCCAGAGACAAGTGTACCCGTACAAGAAGCGACAAGTGAATGGGTAATGTACTTTGATGGTGCCTTCTTGCTGCAAGGCGCCGGTGCTGGCGTGGTACTTATCGCGCCCACCGGAGAGCACCTCAAGTATATTATCCAGATGCACTTTCCCAGGGAGCAAGCGACAAACAACACTGCTGAGTATGAAGGCTTGCTTGCCGGCCTCAGGATTGCGGCCGAACTTGGGATCAGAAAGCTGATTGTCCGGGGAGATTCTCAGTTGGTGGTCCGACAAGTTAACAAGAGTTACCAGAGCCCTTTGATGGAAGCTTATGTAGATGAAGTGAGGAAGCTTGAAGAGCACTTTGAAGGTCTGCAAATGGAGCACGTCCCGAGAGCTCAGAATGAAATTGCAGATGGCCTTTTGAAGTGTGCTGCGATGAAGTTACCTGTGGAACCAGGGACCTTCTTGCTCAAGCTGACTCAACCATCCGTTACACCATCAATTGGGCAGTCCAAGAAGAGAAAGTTGGTCTTCGGCGACTACTTGCCGGCGGATCTTCCTGAAGCCGCCGCCAAGGTACCCAAGATCAACAATCAGAACGCTGAGGAACAGTTTGCTCCTGCAGACCCAAGGGTCTGTACAGTTGAAGCAAGTGTTCCCGACAAGCCTCGCCCCGGCGAGCTTGCCGGGGGACCATCAGCTCCGGCAGAACCAGAGGTTCTCGCCGTGGAAGCTGAGGTTCCCGCAGCGGCCCTCGAGCCTTTAGTCCTTGCCGTTGAGCCTCAGGCTCCGGCATGGGCGCAGCAGATCGTCCGTTTTCTGCAAACTGGAGAACTTCCCGACGACCCTCAAGAGATAGAGAAGATAACCAGGCAGTCAAGTATGTACCAGTTCGTGGACAACGAGCTGTACAGAAGAAGACTCAATGGTGTCAGGTTGAAGTGCATTTCCAGAGAAGATGGACAGAAGCTGTTGGCAGAGATACACGGAGGCATATGTGGCCATCACATTGGCGCAAGGGCGCTTGCCGGGAAAGCTTTCCGGCAAGGGTTCTTTTGGCAAGAAGCCCTCCAAGATGCAACTGCACTAGTAACCAAGTGTGAAGCGTGCCAATTCCATGCCAAGCAAATTCATCAGCCAGCTCAAGCTCTCCAGACGATTCCTTTGTCCTGGCCCTTCTCGGTCTGGGGGCTCGATATCCTCGGCCCCTTCCCCCGAGCTGTCGGGGGCTTTGAGTACTTGTACGTTGCAATCGACAAGTTCACAAAGTGGCCAGAAGTGGAACCAGTGAGAAAGGTTACAGCACAGTCAGCAGTCAGGTTCTTCAGGACAATTGTTTGCCGTTTCGGAATCCCTAACAGGATCATCACCGACAACGGTACACAATTTACTAGTCGCACCTTCATGCAGTACGTCCAAGACCTTGGCGCCAAGGTCTGTTTCGCTTCTGTTGCTCACCCGAGGAGCAACGGTCAAGCGGAGAGGGCAAATGCTGAAGTGCTGCGCGGACTCAAGACAAGGACCTTTGACAGGCTGCACAAGTGCGGAAGAAACTGGATAGAGGAGCTACCGGCGGCTCTTTGGTCAATCAGAACAACACCAAGTCGAGCCACCGGACAGACACCCTTTGCTCTAGTCTATGGAGCAGAGGCAGTTCTCCCCACGGAACTCGTATACGGATCTCCTCGAGTGCTCGCTTATGATGAGCTCGAGCAAGAGAAACTGCGACAAGATGATGCATTGCTCCTCGAGGAGGAACCTGATCCGGCGTTCACGCGGAGGCATTCTTCATCAACCTCTCCAGTTTCATCAGCAACCTCATCAGCAACAGCGCCATGGCCCCGAAGAAGAAAGCTTCGGAGGTGGCAGGCCCGTCTGCGTCTCATCCGCCGCCACCAGAGCCAACGGTGGGCGGAGGAGACGCCGTCGGAAGGGTGGTCGCCGGCGAGGAAACTCGCGCCGCCAACAAATCCAAGGACAAGACGGACGACCGAGCTTCGGTCTCCGTGGACGCGCCACGTCCATCTCAGCAAACAACAACCCAGCAGCGCCATGCCACAGGAGGTGGCATCCGCTTGCTGGGCCAAGGGCAAACCGGAGGCTCGCGGGACGCTCTGGGCCATCGTCCTGGCGCGAGCAAGGCGCGGTCGCCGGGGCGGGACCTGCTCCTTCTAACCCAGTTAGGAGTCCGAGCATATCCCGCTCCTCGCACCGCTCGCCCCCGCTCCCCTCCACTCCAGCAGAAGCGCTCGCGAGGGCGCAACTGCTCCTCGACTTCCCTCCAGCGGCAGACAAGGCCGAAGACTGGAGGGCAACCATCCAGAGCCTGATCGCCTTCGCCAACAACGACTCTCCACAGCAGCCGGCGACCTCGCGGCCGCGACAAGTCGAGAAGACGAAGGCCGACGGCGACAAGACCGCCGGGGGTGCAACCACCGTGCACTCCCCGCCGCGGAAGCAGAAGACGCCGCCCCGCCGGAACAACGCCGACGACGGCTCCACGGCGTCGTCGGATCCGCGGGCTCGTCGGGACCAGCGCCAGGTCCTCGACGACCGGCGACAAGAAGACGCTCGAACGACGATCGAGCGCCGCCGAGAAGCCCGGCGACAATCAGACCAGAGAGCTGGGACCGCTGTCGATACGCGCGCGCTCGGTGAACTAGGCGACTTGCCGTACGCGGCAGGTTGCCCTGCGTTTACCCGTGAGCTGCGGCGCGTCCAGTGGCCCAACATGAAGAACTTCAAGCCCGACGTACCGGAGAAGTACGACGGCAAGATGCACCCCTCGGAATTCCTCAGCATTTACACCATCGCGGTGCAGGCTGCCGGGGGGCGCGACGAGAAGATACTGGCGAACTACTTCCCGCTGGTGCTTAAGCCGAACGTTCGTTCTTGGCTTATGCACTTGCCGGAAGGCTCCATTTCTTCTTGGGCCGATCTTTGCCACCAGTTTGTTGGCGCCTTCACGGGCGGCCACAAACCTCACGGCCAGGAGAGTGATCTCCACATTCTGGCCCAGAAGGAAGGAGAACCCCTGCGCAAATATATCCAACGCTTCAGCCGCGTGCAGCACAACATCCCCGACGTCCACCCTGCTGCGGTTATCAGTGCGTTCCACCAGAACGTACGTAACCGCCGCATGCGTGAGGAGATGGCCATGACCAAGATACGGGATGTCAGCGAGCTCTATGCTCTAGCTGATAAGTGCGCGCGCGCAGAAGAGGGGAGGAGACTCCCCGGGGAAGATGCTGGCGCAGGGGGGAGCGACAGCGACGACGCCGCCCCGGTAAAGAAGAGCCGGCGGCGGAACAATAGAAGGAAGAACAAGAAGGAAGTGCTTGCCGTCGAGAAGTCCGGCAAGGAGGCTCCCGCCAAGCAAACACAGGCTGGCGGCTCCGGCAAGGAGCCTGCCCCTGTAGCGGCAGCCGACAAGCAGGACGGCTCCGACAAGCAATACTGCAGGATCCACCGCACCAAGGGCCACGACCTCTCCAACTGCAAACGCGTCGAGTACCTCGTCGAGCAGCAGAAAGCTGAGTACGAGAGGCGCGACAAGGAGAAGGCCCAAGGTGGCGGAGGAGAACCAAGCAAGAAGCGGCCATTCAATGGCCGGGGAGGACGCCGCGGCAAGGCCAAGCAGCGGCAAGGTGACCGACCTCCCCGGGGCCGCGACAAGGATGAAGAAGACGACGACGATGACATGGAGGATGAAGATAACAGCGAGCAGGAGTTCCAGAAGGCCACGGAGGTCCTGTGCGTCGACGGTGGCGCCTCTCTGCATACTTCCCACCGCCAGCTCAAGCAGTGGGTGCGGGAAGTGAATGCAGCGGAGCCGCCCGTCGAGTCGCGCAGGCTCCTCAAATGGTCCAGCACGCCCATCATTTTTGATCTTGAGGATCACCCTGACCGCACCACTTCGGTCGGGTGCTTGCCGATGCTGGTCTCACCCACCATCCGCAACCTCAAGGTCACCAAAATGTTGGTTGACGGCGGGGCCGGGCTGAACTTGATCTCCTCTGCTGTGATCAAGAAACTCCAAATCCCAGATGGCGAGCTCGAAGAAACCGGTTCTTTCCAAGGAATCAACCTGGGGAGGAGCAAGCCCAAGGGGAAGATAACTTTGCCGGTGACCTTTGGCGGGGAGCTCAACTTCAGAACTGAGCGCATCACATTCAACGTCGCCGATATCCCATTACCATATAATGGGATACTCGGCCGTCCCGCCCTCGCCAAGTTCATGGCAGCTTCCCATTACGCCTACAACGTACTGAAGATGCCGGGGCCGATAAGCGTCATCACTGTCCATGGCGACAAGAAAGATGCGCTTGTCTGCGCCGACAAGATCTACCGGGATGCAGCAGCCGCAGCAGAGAAGGATACACTTGCCGCTGAAGCTCCTGGGGGGAAGAAGACGAAGACCAAGTCCGGCAAGTGCTCTGGGGCCCACTCCGGCAACCGCACCTCTTCGGAGTGCTGCGCTGCCGTCGAGGACGTTCCATCGAGATCCACCGGCAAGTGTAAGAAGGGGATGGCCGCTCCTCCGGCAACCAAGAAGGTGTCCGCCAAGGAGGACGGCACTGGTGGTACCTTCACCATCAGTGCCACACTTGACAGCAAATAGGAAAGCGCGCTCGTTGCCTTCCTGCGGGCGAATGTCGATGTGTTTGCCTGGCAACCATCTGACATCCCCGGAGTTCCCAGGAAGGTAATTGAGCACAAGCTTGTTGTTTGTCCTCATGCGCGGCCCGTCAAGCAAATGGTCAGAAAGCAAGCCGTGGAGCGCCAAGAATTTATTGCCGAAGAGATCAAGAAGCTAGAGGCGGCAGGCCTAGTTAGAGGCGTGATCCATCCGACGTGGTTGGCAAACCCAGTCGTCGTGCGCAAGGCCAATGGGATGTGGAGACTGTGTATAGACTTCACCGATGTGAATAAAGCATGTCCTAAGGATCCATTTCCCTTGCCGCGCATTTACCAGATTGTTGACTCCACTGCCGGATGTGAGTTACTCTCTTTTCTTGATGCATATTTAGGCTACCATCAGATTTTCATGGCCAAAGAAGATGAAGAGAAGACTGCATTTATCACTCCATGTGGCACTTATTGCTTCATACGCATGCCATTTGGACTGAAGAATGCAGGCTCAACCTTTGCAAGGGTAGTGTATACTGCTTTTGAGCCACAGATCCACAGGAATGTAGAGGCTTACATGGATGACATCGTGGTGAAGAGCGAGAGCAAGGATACCCTGGTCCAAGATTTGGAAGAGACATTTCAGAACCTGCGCAAGATACAGCTCAAGTTGAACCCCGAGAAGTGCGTCTTTGGAGTCCCCTCCGGCAAGCTTCTCGGGTTCTTTGTGTCACAGAGGGGGATTGAAGCTAACCCCGACAAGATTAAAGCCATCGAGCAGATCGAAGCCCCGAAGCGCGTCAAGGATGTCAGGAGGCTTGCAGGTTGCGTGGCTGCCCTCAGTAGGTTCATTTCGAAGTCTGCAGAACGCGCCCTGCCATTCTTCAAAATCTTGAAGAAGGCAGGTCCCATGAAATGGACTCCAGAGGCGGAGGCAGCGCTGCAAGACTTGAAACGGTACCTATCCTCTACTCCAATACTTGTCGCACCTAGGCCACAGGAGAAGTTGCTGCTGTACCTAGCGGCAACCAACCAGGTGGTTAGTGCTGCGTTAGTAGCGGAGAGAGAGGCCGACGAGGAATCAGCACCACCGACAAGCGAATCCAGCGACAAGCAGGGGGCTCCTCCGACAAGCTCTGGCCCCGACAAGGACAACTCTGCGCAGGATCAAGGAGAAGTGCGAAGAAAGATGGTGCAGCGCCCGGTGTATTTTGTAAGTTCCCTCTTGCAGGGGGCTAGATCAAGATACTCTGGGGTGCAGAAGTTGCTTTTCGGCCTCCTCATGGCCTCGAGAAAGCTGCGCCATTATTTCCAAGCACATGAGATAACAGTGGTCACTCGCTTTCCGTTGAAGAGGATATTGCACAATCCGGAAGCGACAGGCAGGATCGTTGAGTGGGCACTGGAGCTGTCGAGCTTTGGACTCAAGTTTATAAGTACTTCAACCATACAGAGCCGAGCTTTGGCAGAATTCATAGCTGAATGGACCCCGACGCCTGATGAGGAAGTTCCAGAGACAAGTGTACCCGTACAAGAAGCGACAAGTGAATGGGTAATGTACTTTGATGGTGCCTTCTCGCTGCAAGGCGCCGGTGCTGGCGTGGTACTTATCGCGCCCACCGGAGAGCACCTCAAGTATATTATCCAGATGCACTATCCCAGGGAGCAAGCGACAAACAACACTGCTGAGTATGAAGGCTTGCTTGCCGGCCTCAGGATTGCGGCCGAACTTGGGATCAGAAAGCTGATTGTCCGGGGAGATTCTCAGTTGGTGGTCCGACAAGTTAACAAGAGTTACCAGAGCCCTTTGATGGAAGCTTATGTAGATGAAGTGAGGAAGCTTGAAGAGCACTTTGAAGGTCTGCAAATGGAGCACGTCCCGAGAGCTCAGAATGAAATTGCAGATGGCCTTTTGAAGTGTGCTGCGATGAAGTTACCTGTGGAACCAGGGACCTTCTTGCTCAAGCTGACTCAACCATCCGTTACACCATCAATTGGGCAGTCCAAGAAGAGAAAGTTGGTCTCCGGCGACTACTTGCCGGCGGATCTTCCTGAAGCCGCCGCCAAGGTACCCAAGATCAACAATCAGAACGCTGAGGAACAGTTTGCTCCTGCAGACCCAAGGGTCTGTACAGTTGAAGCAAGTGTTCCCGACAAGCCTCGCCCCGGCGAGCTTGCCGGGGGACCATCAGCTCCGGCAGAACCAGAGGTTCTCGCCGTGGAAGCTGAGGTTCCCGTAGCGGCCCTCAAGCCTTTAGTCCTTGCCGTTGAGCCTCAGGCTCCGGCATGGGCGCAGCAGATCATCTGTTTTCTGCAAACTGGAGAACTTCCCGACGACCCTCAAGAGATAGAGAAGATAACCAGGCAGTCAAGTATGTACCAGTTCGTGGACAACGAGCTGTACAGAAGAAGACTCAATGGTGTCAGGTTGAAGTGCATTTCCAGAGAAGATGGACAGAAGCTGTTGGCAGAGATACACGGAGGCATATGTGGCCATCACATTGGCGCAAGGGCGCTTGCCGGGAAAGCTTTTCGGCAAGGGTTCTTTTGGCAAGAAGCCCTCCAAGATGCAACTGCACTAGTAACCAAGTGTGAAGCGTGCCAGTTCCATGCCAAGCAAATTCATCAGCCAGCTCAAGCTCTCCAGACGATTCCTTTGTCCTGGCCCTTCTCGGTCTGGGGGCTCGATATCCTCGGCCCCTTCCCCCGAGCTGTCGGGGGCTTTGAGTACTTGTACGTTGCAATCGACAAGTTCACAAAGTGGCCAGAAGTGGAACCAGTGAGAAAGGTTACAGCACAGTCAGCAGTCAGGTTCTTCAGGACAATTGTTTGTTGTTTCGGAATCCCTAATAGGATCATCACCGACAACGGTACACAATTTACTAGTCGCACCTTCATGCAGTACGTCCAAGACCTTGGCGCCAAGGTCTGTTTCGCTTCTGTTGCTCACCCGAGGAGCAACGGTCAAGCGGAGAGGGCAAATGCTGAAGTGCTGCGCGGACTCAAGACAAGGACCTTTGACAGGCTGCACAAGTGCGGAAGAAACTGGATAGAGGAGCTACCGGCGGCTCTTTGGTCAATCAGAACAACACCAAGTCGAGCCACCGGACAGACACCCTTTGCTCTAGTCTATGGAGCAGAGGCAGTTCTCCCCACGGAACTCGTATACGGATCTCCTCGAGTGCTCGCTTATGATGAGCTCGAGCAAGAGCAACTGCGACAAGATGATGCATTGCTCCTCGAGGAGGAACGTCTCCAGGCTGCTGTGCGAGCTGCTCGATACCAGCAAGCCTTGCGCCGCTACCATAGCCGCAAGGTTAAGGCTAGGAGTCTCGAGGAAGGCGACCTTGTTCTTCGGCGTGTTCAGTCCGCCAAGAATTCCAACAAGTTGACGCCGAAGTGGAAAGGCCCTTATCGGGTGAGACAAGTCACAAGGCCCGGTGCTGTCCGCCTTGAGACCGAAGAAGGCTTACCGGTGAGCAACTCCTGGAACATAGAGCATCTTCGCAAGTTTCACCCATAAGGCACGGTTGCCGTGATCAGCTCCGACAACCACCTTTTGTACAAGCTTTGCCGCTGTTGCATGTAACCCTTTGTACAAAGCCGGGCGCAGACCCCGTGCATCAGTAAAGCTTTGTGTTTTGCGCTATTTGCCTTTTCCATGCTTTTCTTCGCTATTTGCATGCGTTATTTGGCATCTTGTGCAATATACAAGTCCGGTAAGCATTAGCACGCCGAAAGGCCATATACTTGTTTCCTTCTTTTTTTTCCTTGCCTCTTAAGCAGAAGGAATGTTCCTCGCGCACAAGTTTGCCGGGGGGAAGGAGATAGAAGATGAACCAAGTGTTGTTCAAGAAAAGGAGGCTTGCCGGAGAACACACAGACCATGAAAGCTAAGTTACTAGAATTTGAGCAATTCAAATTTTTAAATTTTAGTTGTCTTCCTTGAACAGCCACACTTTGTATGGAAAACCTGTGCGCGGAGGAACCTACCCGTGGCTAGCCGCACCCTTATCTTGTTTTCGAGTACGCTCAACGACTTAAGTGAGCTGCGACAAGTGTCGCGCCCTTGCTTCGTTTCCGAGTTCACTCAGCAAGCTAAGTGCGTTGCGACTAGCTGCGGCAAGGTTGCTTGCCGGTAGGACCTTGGCCGGCAGGCTGCTCAGAGTCCAGCACTCAGCGCTCGCGGCAAGGGCCCCCTTGCCGGCAAGCTCCCTGGAAGCGTAGGGTGAAAAGCATACAAAGTAAAGGACCAAGACAAGGAAGATAACATTGCACTGATTGATCAAAATAAAGATAAATATCTTACAAAGGATAACTTGTCGCAATGACTAATGAGTTCATAGCACACTATGCAGCAACAAAAGAGATAAAGGAAAAGGAGGCCTAGTATACGCGGTCGCCTTCGATCCTGGAGATTTTGTTCACTTTGGCGATAATGTGGGCGACCTGCGCCTTCAGCGCCTCCATATTCACGTCGGCCGGCAAGCTGCGGAGAACGTTGGAGAGGTTTATACCGGGATTGCGGTACACAATCTTCGTCAGAACGCGCTCCAAGGTTCCCGCGCAGAGCTGGCGCGACTCCTCGGCCAGTTGCGCGGGGAGCTTCTTCCGAAGACCTGCAAGAGCCGGCGCGATCCCTCTGAAGAAGAGGCTGAGCTTGGCGCTGTGGGGGAGGTTTGGATCCGGAGAGTATATAAGATGCTCGACCTTCAGTGCCAACAGCTCCTGGTCGATGTTGGATGCAGAGGCCACCAAGTCGTCGGTCCATACCTCGATGGTCCGGCGGAAGTTCTCAGCCGCGGTGGTGGCGCTCTCCACCAAGCCTCGCTCCCTGCGGAGCTCTTCCTTAAGCTTGGTTTCCCGGTCCCGGACGCATCGAGCGAGTCCTTCAGCGTGGAAACCTTCAGCTCCAGATCCTCAATCGAATCCTTGGCGGCCTTCAGCTCGTCGCCTTGCTTGGAGAGGCGCACCTGGAGTTCGGAGTTGGTGTGCGCGTCCTTCTCGCGCTCTGAGTTGAGCGCGGTGACCCTCTCCGCGCTCGCCTTAAGGGACTCCTCCAGCTGCGCAACCTTGGCCGCGAGCTCCTCCTTGGCGGTCTCTGCGGCAGCCGCGGCGGCTTTCGCCTCTTTGAGCTCTCCGCCGAGGGCCTGCTCCCGGGCGGCAAGGTCTTCCTCGTGGGAGTCGAGGTTGACCTTCCGTTGGGTGAGCTCTCCTTCTCGCCGGGACAGCTCCTCCCCGGCGAGTCGCTGCTGCTCCTCGGCTTCAGCTTTCTCCAGGAGCCATTCCTGGTACTCCCCGGCGAGCCTCTCGCGCTCCTCCGCCACGTTGCGGAGGGCAGCCTGGTTGGCGGCGCGGAGCTCCGCCGCGCGCTTCTCCATGTCAGTGGCGGCCTTGGCGGCGAGGGCCTCCCGAGACGCGAGCTTCGCCTGCCTGGCCCGGTAAAGGGCCAGGAGCTGATGAAGCAGCTTCTCCTCCTCGGGCCCGTCGCTTCCACCGGGCGCCTCGACGATCTTTAGTCCCGCGGAGGCGAGAACCTCTCCATCAAAGGCCTCTCCCTCCGCGGGAGCTCGCGATGAAGAACCCCACGGCACTTGGATGAAGACGCCGTTGGGAGCCTCAAGATAGTAGCCCGACTGCTCCTTTCCGGCGGAGGTGTCGGCGGCCGGTGCAGCACTCGATGCTCCTACCGCCTCCGGGCCGGCAGTGCGGTTGCCGTCCCCCTCCCCGGCCGCTGCGTCTGCGGTCGGAGCAGTCTCCTCCGCAGCTGGCTCGGCGGTTCCCGCCGTGTCCTCAGCGACAGGCGCGTCGCCGCCGTCGCCCTGCGCGTCCTCCTCCACGACGATGGTTTCTGTCTCCATCTGCTCTGGGGGAGGAGGATCTAGAAGAAGAAGAAAAAGACGAAGAAGTTCAAGCAAATATCCAAAAAAACACGGATCCAAGAAGACAAGATTACAAAACTTACCTTGGCGGACTTCGTCGACGGCGGGCTCCCTCGCCGGGGAGCTCTGCCTTGGCGGGGTGGCCGCCCTCGCCGGGCTGCTCGCCCTTGGCGGGGTACTCGCCCTTGGCGGAGCACTCTCCCTTGCCGGAGAGTTCGTCCTTGGCGGGGACGGCTGGGCCTGCGGCTCTTCGGGAGCGGTCTCCGGATGCTCCTGTGGCTGCGGCTCCACCTCTGCACAAAACAATCAAGACAGCAACAAGAACAACAAGGTGTTAGCATAAGCAAGATCCTCAAGCGCGCCCGGCGAGCGGAAAGATTGAACACAGACTTACGCTGGGGGCTGCGCTGGGGGCTGCTCCTCGGAGCGGCGCTCGGGTCCGGCAGGTTCGTCTCCGGCACATCCCCTGTCGCCGCGGCAGGCGAGTCGTCCGCGACCTCGACCACGGGAACCTTGGCCTTCTTCGCCACTCGCTCAGCCAGGGTCCTGGAATCAAAGCAAAAAGCAAGATCAGAATCAACAAGAATCAAGACAATGTTAAAGAAGATGCAAAACCTCAAGTTCTTACTCCTGTTCCTCCTCGTCGTCGTCGTCGCTCAGGGCGGAGAAGTCGAACGCCACCTGAGGCGCGTCCGCGCGAGGAGCAGGAGGCGAAGATTCCCTCGGGCGCTTGGCGGTCCCCGGGGCTGGGGGCTGCGAGGCCCCGGCCCCTGTGGACGCCGAGGCCCGGGGAGCAGGCGGAGCAGTCGCTCTGCCCTGCGAAGACCCTCCTCTGCTTGGCGCTGACGTGCGGGGCGCCTCTGCCGTGGCCTGTGTGCGGGTCGCTCCCGCCGTGGCCTGCGTGCGGGTCGCTCCCGCCGTGGTTGGTGCGCCGGGCGCCCCCGTCGCAGCTTGACTCCCCCGGGTAGCTCGCGCCGCCCGGCGAGTTGGTTGTTGTCGGGGCGCCTGCGTCCTCGTCCCCGTCGTCGCCTTGCGGAGACGCTTCAGCGGAGATCGCCTAGGACTTGCCCGAGGCGGGGAGGTCTCCGATGACGAGGAGAGGTCGTCGGCATAGAGCCCCAGAGACCCGTCGGAGTCCTCGTCGGCCCCGGCGTCCTCCTCCTCCTCCTCCTCCTCGGCTGGCTTGCTGGGCCCAGCGCCCTGCCCCGCGGCCGTTCCTCCTCAGGCGCCTCTGCTCCCTCCGGCGCCTCCGCTCTTCGCGGCGCCTCTGTTTCCTCCGGCAGCGCCGCCTCTCGCCGCGGCCTCGGTCAAGATTCCGGGGATCCCGGAGTGCCTCAAAGAAGGGACCCCGGCGAGCTCGTCGGGAGGAAGCTGCAGTAGTCTGCGGATCTCCGCCTCCTCTGCTTGGCAGGACGCATCCGCAACCTCTGCCTCGTCGGGAGTAAAGCCAAACTCTCCTGCCGCTGCGGCTGCAGCGGCCTCTTCAACCCGAGAAGCTATATACGCAATCTCCTGGTCGGTGGTGTCCCGGGTGAGCCCCTTGATCTCATCCTTGTTCTTCGGCACCTCCACCAGGTTGTCGAAGAAGCTCATGATGTCTGATGACTTGGGCGGTATCCATGTGCGGTCCACGCCATGCGAGTCGCATGCGGGCATCATGGTGCGAAGAGGATCCCGGGCCGTGCTGTTGCAGAGAGGCACCACTCCCCGGGGAGCTCTGAACCACTCCGGGTGGGCCGGGTCGTGCTTAAAGAGTTCTCGGACCATCCCCTTCAGCTCCAGCGATGTGAAGTTGAAGTTGAGCCCCGGGCGCAATCTCATTACGTCCGCCGCGTTGCCGTACTCCCATGCCGGCCTCTTCCTATCCTGTAGAGGGGCAATGCGGCGGCGGAGGAAATCTGTGCCTACTTCTCCGACAGACAACTTAGCTACCCGGAGACGAAGAATTCTGATGAGGGCGACGTTGAGCTTGATGTCGTCCGAATCCAGCTCACTCCAGTCCCTACCGCGCACGATGGCTGTTGTGCGCGGCGCAGTAAAAGGTTGCGGATCGTCCTCGACTATCCAGCACCAGTCCGCATGCCACTCCTCCCACTTGCCGCGGAGTTCCCCCGGCAAGTAGGACTCCTTCTTGTTCAAGCGGAAGACCCAAGAAATCCCCCCGGAGAGGGGAGCGCCGGTTTCTACTCTAGGGGTGAAGAAGTGCCTAAACAGCGCTACATTCGGATAAATCCCAATATAGTTTTCGCACAGATGTGCGAAAACCGCCATCGTGAGGATGGCGTTGGGGGTGAAGTCAAGAAGGTGGAGGCCGTAGGTGTGCATGATGTCGCAGAAAAAGTCGGAAAAAGGGGGACAAAGGCCGCAATGGAAGAAAGCTGCGAAGAAGAAGTACCCGCCGGGATAATTGTCCTTGGCGGCGGCGGGATAGGCTCTGGTCCGAGGGTGCGCCTTGGTCTCCTTGGCCCAGAACAGGTAGTACTTGTTCCAGAGCTCCCGCGCACTGAGCCTTGGCGAGAAGACGACGTTCCGCTTCCGCAGCAGAGTAAGCCTCGCCGCCTGCTCGGATTTCTCCTTCTTGGTCTTCTCCGCCTTCGCCTTCTCAGTCTTCGGGGCCATGGCGGGGGCGGCGAGGGAAGGGGGACGAAGAGTCCGGCGGCGCCGCAGATGCGGAAGACGGCGGAGGAGGTGTGGAGGCGGAGCGCAAAGGGAATCTCTGGAGATGGAAGAAGAAGCAATGAAGGCGTAGGAGGGGAACCGCTCCTGCTTCCTCTGCTTTTATGGGGAAGTGGGGGGGCGTTTCGCTCTTTCCATTAAAAGAACATGGCCACGTCCCATCCCACGACGCCGCAATCGACGCGTGCCGTTACGGAGGGACACGGCGGATGCGGAAGTGGATTCGGCGTGCCGTGGGCCGCGTGTGCCCGTGCATTGTTTTGGGCCTGGCCCAACAGCGCTCGGCACCGTGTGTGGCCCAGGCCCGGGGGCTCCTGTCGGTGTACTAAGGAAGGGGTACCTTAGTACCCCAACTTGTGCACGGGCAGTAGTAGCTTCCCGCGGCAGGGCCAACCACGCGCTTGCCGGAGACCTTCCTGCTCCATATAAAACCATTCAAAAACAAAGTATACAAGACAGAAGATCAAGACCCCGGCAAGTGGAGCTTGCCGGGAAGGCCGTCCCAGGCTCAAGATTACCTCACTACCACAAGACCCTGGCAAGAGGAGCTTGCCAGGAAGGCCAGAAGATTACATTACAGAAGACATGCCTCGGCGCAACATGCGCCCCGGCAGGGCCCGGGGAGCGACAAGCTTCAGAGCCCGACAAGCTCCCGGGCCCGGCAAGGTCAAGACCCCGGCAAGGTGCTTGCCGGGGAGAGTTACGCTGTGTGCCCGCGCTCCAGCTCATCGAACCACGCGTCGCCCTGGGGCCTCTCCAGGGACGCGTGGCGGATGGCTGTGCAGCCTGGGGGACACGGTGGCAATCCACGGTGGTAAAGCCATCGCCGTGGCAAACGGAGACGCAAGGGCGGGCGCTTTTGGGGTCGACGACGACGGGCATTAAATGCTCTTGTCCCCCACTGTCAAAGTAGGTGATGACCACTGTTCACGCACTGTTCATCCACTATTCCCGCACTGTTACAACTACCACCACTATTACATTTTTACCCCTTTCTCCTACGTTGACACCTGTCGGTGACCCCTTGCACTATAAAAGGAGGCCCATGCACAACGTAGAAAGGGTTCGGAACCCAGATCGCTCATACGCTCGGTGTAGCTAGTTCTCCAAGCTCTCGAGCTCCAACACTCAATACAATCAAGCAGGAGTAGGGTTTTACGCGTCCGTCGCGGCCCGAACCTGGGTAAACTGCCCACGTGCTCACCACGATCTGCTCTTCGTGCTCCCTTCGCTCCCTTACCGCAATGACAAGGGGCTCCGGTCCCATAGGTGTTCGTGGTGGACAGTTTCCCCCGACAATGATAAATTGTAGCAAGATATTTTTGGGTTTATGTTTTAATAGATCTAAAAATAAAAGCCAAGGAAAATAGATCGCAAAGGCAAATAATATCAGAAAGAGACCCGGGGGCCGTAGATTTCACTAGTGGCTTCTCTCGAGAAAATATCAAACGGTGGGAAAACAATTACTGTTGGGCAATTGATAGAACTTCAAATAATCATGATGATATCCAGGCAATGATCATTATATAGGCATCACATGAAGAGTAGTAGACCGACTCCTACCTGCATCTACTACTATTACTCCACACATCGAGCGCTATCCAACATGCATCTAGTGTGAAAGTGAAAGATTCCACGAGTTAAGGCATGAGCTAAATATTGTTGAAATAAGTAACTTGGGATGAAATTCTTGCTCATACACACATACTCTTGTATTATCTTGCTTAGATGTAGGCACATGTCTAGGGGGGAGCAAGCTCAACTCATGAGCTATCTTATCCTAGAAGTGCATAAATTAAACAAAATCTTTCACATTAGCCACTTTAGGTGGTACATGTGCTTCAAAGATGAGTATTGGTCTTGGGCCCAAGGTTCATATCTTCGCGGTGTCATACCAAATATACTCAAACATGGTGGCTTCGGCCACCGCCCTCTCTTGAGGGTTGTGTCCGTGTGTGTTTCGTATGTGCGGTGTTTTTTAGTGTCCTTTCTCTCTTTTTTTGGGTTGGTTTGTGTTTCTCGTTTCTCTTCTAGTACAAGTGCACCTCATATACCCTTCTCATAAGTGATAGGACTTCTCTTGCGGCGTATTCAGAAATATAGACCGAGTTCTTTGCGAAGACAGGGTAAGAGTTTACACTCAGTCGGAACCTTCAAAAAGGCCCTCATGTCAAAATTCCTGAATACCCCGTGCCCACGGGCCTGTACCGTGCACACGGCCCCCCGTGCCCATGGGCTCTATACCGTTCACATAAGAAACCCGTGCGCACGAGGCTCTCTTAGCTCGTGCGCACGAGGTCTGCGGTTTTTGGCCCTGAAGAGGCAGGGCGTGGGGGGGGGGGGGGCTCGGATTCATTCCCACCCATTCACTCGCCGGAGCCGTCGTCGCCTCCGCTCGCCGGAGCTCCTCCAGGCTTCGTCGGGCTCATTTCTCTATGGATCTTCTTTGAGATGGGGTCCTCCTCCGGTTGGTCCTGTCCCCTTGTTCTCCCTCCGTGGATGCCTTCAAGTTTTCTATTTCTAGGGTTTCTTTGTTCCTTAGATTAGTTTGCCCCTCCTCCTCTCTAGGTAGTACTCAGGTGCATAGTTTCTCTGGGTTCCCTGCCACACTCACTCCCCAATCCCGATCTGGAAGTGACTGCCGCTGGGAGGTCCCCATGTCCATGTTTTGTTTGACCCCCGTGTGCACGGGGCCCCGTGTCCATGGCCGTGTACCGTGCGCACGGGACCCCCGTGCCCACGGGGTCTAAACACCCGTGCGCACGGGGTATCCAGAGGCTTTTCACATGCATTTCTACCTATTCCTATGCCATCGATCATGCACTTGTACTCATTTGTGTTTCGTGCTTTGTGTTGTTAGGTTCTCATGTGTTTCAGACTTCGCTGACAAGAGGGCTAAGCTTCATCGCAAGTGCCCAAAAGGAGGTTCTAAGGAACTCACAGTTGCTCGTCGCCAGCCGTCAGAAGGCTTGGGGCAGGGGTCTGGGTCTGGGCAGGGCCATGTTCGCCGTGCTGCCTCCAAGCGGCCTGTTGTTGAGGCCTCCGATGAGTCTGGCGAAGAGTATGACTCGCAAGATGATGCTCACTTTGTCAACCCCAATGAAGATGATGAGATAGAAGAATCGGATGATCGTGTTGATGAGGATGAAGAGGAGGAAGAGGAGTCTAGTCCCGATCAAGCCATTCCGAGCGAGCGTGACCTCCGGAATATGCCTCTTATCAAGTGGACCAAGCCAGAGCTTTGGGCTGAGAGACAGAGCCATCCTTATGCGGCTGCCATTGCTTTGGATGTGGATCCCCGTTTCAAGAATGAGTTTCAGCAAAGAGTCTATCATGAGCTTCTCATGACCAAGTCAAAGAAGTTTGCTCCTCACAAGCAAGTTAACACTGAGAGTCTGCGCGACAATGATCATCTGTATCCCGGTGTGTACTCTGCTCTTGGAAGATTGGGTCTCATTCCGTTTGTCACATTCAACCATCCCTACAATGGAGACCTGGTGATGCAGTTCTTTGCAACTTTGTTTTTCTCAAATGACTCTGGATGCACCCTTACTTGGATGTCCGGGACGCATCGGCGCTCCGCTCCTATGTCTATGTTCTCTAAGATCATTCATTTCCATTCTTTGATGAAGAGGCTGCATCTGATGAGTTTGGTAGAGTTCGGGAAAGTGGGCGGCACACTAAGGATGAGATTTCTTTTGCATACAAGCAAGAGAAGTCATTTGTCACCGGGTCAATCAAAGATATTTTGCCTCTCTATGACACCATGCGCCATATCTTGAGATATACACTCACTCCTAAGGCCGATGATTCCCACAACATTCGAAGCTCCATGTTGGATATTTTTGTGTATCTGCATCAGAAGAAGAGGGTGGATGTTCTGGATTTCATGTTCTGTGAGCTTCGACAATGTGTTCAAGAGAACAAGTCATTGATTTATGCTACGTTCATTCACGCTTTGATCGAGACCGTCTGCCCAGCCAAGTACATTGCCTCGTTCAAGACTTCTATTCCCAAGTGCAACGCCAACTGGACCCAGCTGCTCCTGCTCCGTATGTGCCTATGAAGAAGGGGTGCAACCATAGGCCTTAGGATCGTGCTACTTTCACTCGGGGCATGTCCTCCACTACTCGAATCCCTCGTGGTAAGGCCAAGTCCGTTGGTTCTGAGGCCGTTTTTGCCAAGGGGAGAAGAAGTCCCTATTGAAGACCTTGAGCAATATGTTCAAGATGTGTCAGTCCATTCAGCATCGTCAGATCAAGGAGGTCAACAAGTACAAGCTCTTATGGCGTGAAATGAAGCCTGAGAGGGCTGCTGTTGGTGAGGAGGTTGTTCCAGGGTCTGAGGACGATGACAGTGTGGCCATGGCTCGGTCTTTTCCATTAGCAGCTTGGCGGTTTGAGGATGAACATGATGCATCGAGTGCTCCTCCTCTTGTCTAGTGAGTCTGTGTGTCACCATTTATCTCCTTTTTTCTTGTCTTGATGACAAAGGGGGAGAAGTGTGGGTTGACGTGCTTCGTTTCTTTTAGTGTGTGTTGAGATCTCAAGCCTCGTGTTTCTCTTTGGTGGTTGTTTTTAGCTGGCTTGAGATACTCTTATTTGCTTTCCGCGGGTGTGGGTGTGAGCTACTCAGTTATGCTTGTGAGACTCTAGTTTTTATATCATTGAACCATGCTATGATCATATCATCTTGCTTATTATGTGTCTCACATTTTGTTTGCTCACCACACCTGGTCATGAGTTCTGGGCACCGGTATAGGCTTATTATGTTGATCTCATGTCGTGGCTTATGATCTTGGGGAGCCTCCTATGTGTGTACTTGATGCATTCTCAAGCATTCATCTTATCCGGGCACACATGTAGGGGGAGCTTCCATGATCATTCCTTGGCTCATTTATATATATATCATCTATGCCATGCTCTAACCACGTTGTCATCAATGCACCAAAAAGGGGGAGATTGAAAGTGCAAGTGGCACTTATATCATATTTTGGTGTGATGACTGTGTGGTTAGCTGAACTAATATTAGTTACCTAAGTTTATCTCAGGATATTGGTTCCAAGTGCTTCGTGATGGAGATGTGCGACCCCCCAATTCAAAAATGTCAAAGGCATGTTTTTTCGGCGAATCAAAGGTTTAGTTTTTGGTTTGCTCCGAGTCGTCGGAAATACCACAGTATTAAGAGGGGTTGTGTGGATGAAAGTTGTGTGGAAATGCCATTGCCAAACCTTATACACTTAGCCTACCCACTCCTACCACCTAAAATACTAGTGTGTGTGCTTGTGGTACTCAGAATGTTTGTGACAGAAAGTTACTAGGTACCCCGTGCGCACAATGTCTTTGGACACCCGTGTGCACGGGGTACTGTGTAACTCTCTGAGTACCCCATGTGCACGGGGTCTTTTGACCCCCGTGCGCATGGGGTACTATGTAAACTCTCTGAGTACCCCGTGCGCATGGGGTCTTTTGACCCCCGTGCGCACAGGGTGGTGTGAAACTCTCTGAGTACCCCGTGCGCACTGGGCTGACTTAGCCCGTGCGCTCGGGGCTGACTTAGCCCGTGCGCATGGGGTCCAACGGGCAGATTTCCCCATCTAACCAAGAACACTATATAAAGCCTCTTCTTCCACCTCCAATCCCTAACCCAAATGTCTTGTTGAGCTCCACCATTGCTACACCCCATTTTGCTCAATACTCTCAATCCCTCCACCCAATCTTGTTGAAACTTTGGGGATTGGGAGAGCAAGACTCGATCTACATTTTGACCAAACCAAATCGTGTTCCCTGCAAAATTTCTTCCATCTTGACTTGTTATTCTTGGAGCTTCAGCTCCTAGGCGGCTAGAGGTTCCTCCGGAAGCTTCCTTGATTGTAGTGTGCTTCGGAGAAGTTTGTAAAGGTGTGGTGGTCGCCTTCAAGACCAACCCCGAGTGATTCGAGGCTCATCCGTTGGGGGTGACTCGAAAGAGATTACGGTGAACCTTCGGTGGCGTTCCGCAAGCTTTGGATCCGGCACCGCTCTAAACGGAGAGTAGCTCTTCCCCAAGGAAGAGTGAACTTCGGGATAAAATCCGCGTCCTCGTCTCACTTGTGGTTAATCCTTTCCTGCACGTTACATTGCCTTGTATGCTTGTTGGCTTGCTAATTAGATTGTTGCTTAGCATCCTTTGCTTTAGCTTAGTTGTCATATAGGTTGTGTTCACCTAGTTGCATTTCTAGTGAGCTCTATTTGTCCGCTAAACCTTAAAATTGACAAGAAAGATTATAATTTGTAGTCTCCTATTCACTCCTCCTCTAGTCGACCGTATCGATCCTTTCAATTGGTATCAGAGCCTCGTGCTCTAATTTAAGGTTTTACAACCTTAGAGTATATGGTCGATCTAGGGAATGAGGGAGGTGGCACACCCGTTTCGGGGGATGGTCAAAACCTACCCCACGTCTCGACTAAATGAAATAAATAGCTTCAACGACATTGTTAATGTAATATTATGCCATATATGCATTAGGTTGATTAAGCATGGTACATAAAGTGAGAGCACTAACAATAATTCTGCCCTCATTAGGAAATTCTACCATCATGGATGGAATCGAGAGGTGATCTATCAGTTCTATGCCACCTTGTACATCTCAGGAGATCTGGGAGATAGTTCAACATGGACCCTCGAATGGATGACCTTAAGGGAAAAGATCAAGTGCTCAACAGATCAATTTCTTGCTCTGCTTAATATCCCTCAGTGTGAGTTTGAAAAAGATCGTGAACATAGGCTGCACTACTAGGAAGTGTCTAAAGAACAACTTCACATGCCGATGGACCCCAAATTGGTTGGAGATGAATGCATTACTATTGATGCTAAGAAGTTGGCCTATAAATACAAAGTGATGCTTCATGTGCTTTGCCATTCTCCGATGCCAACTTAGAGACCAAATTCTATCAAAGGAATTGTGAGAAATTCTCTTATGGACATCTCTCAAGGGATTCGATTCAATGTTCCACATTTATTCATTCACAATTTGACTTGTGCCGCAGACATCCCCCAATCTTTGAAGCCATATGCCCCGTGGATCATCCATGCAATTGAGCAGCTCATCAATGTAAAATTCTTCTGCCCTTATGGTCCGAAAGTTTTCATGCCACCAGTACGTGATACTCTCCGTATGGTGAAGGATATTAGCAAAGGAAAGACACATGTTGATGCTGCTGGTACTGCTTCTTCTTCTGATAACGCTCCAAAGGTTAAGAAAGCAAAGGTTGAAATCCATCGTGATGAAAATCCATCTCTGTATGAAATTTGCATTCGCACACAGCAAACTCTGGAATGCCACATCAAGATCGATCGAAAAGAAAAGCTGGAGTTGATGACTGAATTGAATTTACTTCATAATTATGCTCGCTAAACCCTGCTACATGAGAAGGAAGCAAAGAAGCACTCTTGGACTCTTCTAAGGCAGCATTACTCTGGCAAGCAGCTGGCTGCCAAAGGCGTCAATAAGGATTATGATTTCCTAGAGTTATTGGCTGTGTCTCCTATCCAAAGGAAAACTCCTATGCTTCCTCAACGTTTAGATTCAACCGACCTATTATTTGCTAAACCAGATGATGAAATTGCTGACACTATTGGAACACTCGTTTACAAGCCAGATGCTCCTCACAACATTTCTTCTGAAGCCCATGGTGCTACTCCTACTTCATCCTCGACCATTCCTTGCTCTGTGAATTCTGATTCGTCAAGCAGCTATAATTTTGATTCTGAGGACACTCCGGACGAGCAGTGACTCGCATGTTTTCTCTTTACCTTTTTGACACTTGTTGACAAAAAGGGGGAGAAGTACATCAAGTGATAGATTATCGGGGTTTTTGTAGGGTGTTTATCATTCGCCTTTTCATTTTTGTACTCGAATATTTGTTTTTCCCTTGAACAATTTGCTTGATGAACTTAACGCACCTGCTGTGGTGTTGAAATACTTGGTTGCCATGTAATGTTAATAACCCCCCTGCAATGTTATTTTCTTTGAACTATCTGTTTGTAGGTACCCTTGCAAATGATTATCATCGATTTTTATCTATCATGCAGGGAAAGTGTTTGCTCTACAAACATGACAAGAAATCACTCGAGTAATGATAAAAGAGGAGAAGTACATTGAGTACTTGATGAACCATGTATGTTATGGTTGGATATGCTGTGATGATTATTCTTCTTTATCTAACCTTGCAGGAAAACATGGTCTATCTCAGTCTAAAATTTCTTGAAGCTTTGAAAGATACTTATATGACTGGCAAAGTGTTTTTCCTTGCATACAATCCTATCATCTTTGTTGTAGGAAAATCACATATGAAGCATATCCACTTCGAGTAATATTCTCACATTATATCCCATTATAATCTTTCACGAACTTTTAACCTGCAAGAAATTACATATCGCGTGGTTTCAAATTGTGTTATGAGAAAACATTCATGTCATATCCCGCATCACAAAACATTTCAAAGTACTTATAGTATCTATCTGATCCATTTGAAAGACTGTGTGACAGGAACTATCTCAGACACTATTGAGTGCATTAAAAGGAACCTCAGATTAGACCATTGGTCAATGTCACTCATACGAAGAATTACATCACCACCCTCCAGTTTACTTATGCTCTCATGCATACCTTCAGGGGGAGCATGTTTCATCTTCGTAATTATCTCTCGTCTATCACTATCCTTTGCATTTCATTCAATTCATTATCTATCCTTTGATGTGTTCTGTTTTGTCAATAATCGTCCAAAAAGAGGGAGATTGTTGGTCGAATATCTGCCTACCTATGTTTTGGAGATTGTTGATAGAAAAATGCATAGACTGATTTGTTTGCTAGTGCACACAGAGAGAAATAGTCCATGCGGAACCGAAGAGAATGATGTCTCCGGTGTCAAGTTCGAGGAACTTCTTCGAAGATTATCTGCGTTCAGAGAAGAACGAGTTATATCTTTTGAAGTCACGTCGATGAGAAGATTGATGTGAAGGAATTAACCCCTCGAACGTTTACTATTGAAGCAAAGCATTCGATGCGGTACTGTCGTCCGAAGAAATTGGCTGCAGCGAATTGAAGTCGAAGATAAATTGAAGACATAGTATTCTTTTTGTTTTCTTCTTCTATTCAATTGAATCACAGGACCTCCATACTATTAAGAGTGGTATAGGTTCTCGAAGCTTGGATCCACTGTGATGCTTAGCCCAAAACATATGAAAGATGCGAGAGAAATCTCTTTATACTCCGAATGATTACCTGGCTGCTTTGTCACTATTATGGTCAAGCCTGTGATACATTATACTTGAGCTACTATAGCTTCTTACATCGACAATTTTGTTCCTCAATAGTATGCTTGTTTGAATTCCTATCTACCGAACCTTATTTCCGCTCCCGAGTTTGGGATTAGTTCAAAACTTTCGAAAGAAATTTTGTATCTCCCATTCACCCCTCTCTGGTCGACATACTCTCGGTCCTAACAGGTTCTCATGAGGTGGCGCAAATACCAATTGATCAAGACAACTATAAAAATCTAAGAGACAGTCAAGCTACGACATACTTTACGAACGGAGATTTTTTAACATGCTCCCTCATAACACTTCTTTTCACGTGAAAGATAATAAGAGTAAAAAAAATATTTAAGTCGTTGATTGCATTAAGTAGTGGGTTTGATTAACTCCTACCTTCTTACCTCCCACGTCATAAAAAGGAATAAGAGGAAGCATGTTAAGCAGTAATACTATGTACGTAGTGTACATCTTCCTCTCAACAAGAAGTAGCAAGTACCCCTCCTTAGCTTTCTCAAGGCGGTGCAAATACTTGTTGCTACAGTCAAGCTATCACATTCTGGCATGTTTTCTTAAATCATACCGCACATACTTTACAAAATTATCAAGTACATATGTACTACTATGTTAACAAGACATCTTCATCTCGACAGGAAACACAGTTGCTACAGTCAAGCTATACCAATGCATCTCCAAGCAGCGACGCAAGACGAGAACAGTGGCAGACGGACTCAATGGGAAAACTTGCACCCATGATATCCAAGGAACCATTGGGATACACGAGATTGGCCAGTACCTGATGCTATGGCAGGCGATACATCATTTCACACCCTCTCAGAAGAACCCGATCGGCTGCTTTGGAGATGGACATCAAGCGCCACATACTCAACCCAATCTTGCTACGCCGCCACCTTCCAGGGATCTACATGCTGCCACTCGTGGAAGCTAATTTGTAAGAATTGGGTGCCACCCCGCGTCAAATTCTTCCACTGGCTTGCCTACCAGGACCGATGTTAGACGACATTAAGACTGGCCAGCCGCGGCCTACAGCACCACCCTAGGTGCCTCCTTTGTGACCAAGACCCAGAGACCATCCAACACCTGCTACTGGCGTGCCCATTCGCTAAGCAGACTTGGCACATCATCCTGGAGACCTGGACTGGGCGCACATCCCTGCCCAAACACGAACAAATGAACCCACCTTGATGGACTAGTGGCTGAGGGCAAAGGCACAAACCCCTCCTACACTACGCATAGCTCTGCAATCGATCACACTGCTCGTCCCTTGGATGATCTGAAAATAGAGGAACGAATGCGTCTTCGACAATGCAAGACCCTCGATAGATGCACTAGTTGATAGGATTAAAGACGAGGCCAAATGTTGGGCATAATCTGGGGCACAGGGGCTGCGAATAGTCTTGCCTGCCGCCTAGGATGTCCACTGATCGGAGGCGCTAGGACCCTGTAAATATAACCTCCTAGGAGGCATATACTCTCTCTCACCTTTTCAATGCAATGAAACACAAAAATCACTTTGCGTTTTCTCGAAAAAAGTTCCCTCCTTGGCATTAACATTCTGCTCCAGCACCCACCTTACCCGCCTCCTCCATTTTCCAGCGCCCTCCTTCCCATACTGGGGTTCCAATGTACACATTAGCAACATTCCCTGGGAAGATAGGTGGTGGCCCAGACAGATCAAAACCATGAAGAACATACAAGTAACCATCCACCAACTAACCAACAGTACTGTGTAAAGGTACTAGTATACCAAGATACACCATTACCTCCAATGATTTCCTGAACCTAGCTCCTCAGCCTCCCACTGCAAAACACATTCATTAGCAACAAATGTGTACACAAAAAATGTCAAAACAAACACACTCTTGCTAGGAGGATACATACATCATGGACACAGGCTTCCGGCGGCACCTTACATCCACCAAATGGAGTGAATGTGCGCATCACATGACCACCAGCATATCGAACATCTTTAGGATGCTTCAGATCATTACCATTATTTCTGCAACTAAAGCAGTGCCCATTACCAAAAGATAAAAAAGAGAAAATTGTTATTAACCGACAAATCGCAAATCAAGCACAAGAAAAATGTTGAGCATGATATGTAATTGTATGTAATGCAAGGGTGTGTTTGGTTCAGGAACCAAGTGGAGCTTCAGATTTGTGGAAAGTTGGGTGTCAAAAGAGAGGCTACATGGCGCATTACATCGATGGTCTTGTATTATTTCCATGTCCAGGATGAGGAACTATCGACTTGCAATAATTACAAGGCTTGCTGCATGCTTGCATGGAGTAAAGAGTGAAGAATTGAAAACTAAGAAGCTGGAGATGTCGGCTCTGCACTTCATTCAATTGTTCTACTTACCATCATGTGTTAATTGTTTATAAGAATTCGAACTTTCAGTGTTGTAATCGAACTACTAGTCTCAGTACAGCGACTTAATCAGTTATTTAGTTAGACTTTGAGAGGTTGAAACATCAGCTTCAGTTATCTAAATTGCTGAATTTGTCAAATATTTTGCTGCTGAACTGCTATCAAATTTATCCTGTTTTGCTGCTGAATTAGTTTCGCGGCGGTGGGCTAGCAGGCAGGGGTGGCGGCGCGAGGAGGCAAGCAGCAGCAAGCGGCAAGCAGGCAAAACGCTGAAGGTCCACGGGAGTAGCGGCACACAAAACGTACTCCCGCCGTTCTAAAATAGATTACCCAACTTTGTACTAAAGTTAGTATAAAGGTGAGTCATCTATTTTGGAACGGACGGAGTATCAGCAAGTGGAGAAGAGAAGCGGCTACACACAGTGCCGCCACGGCTGCCTACCTTCCGACGCCTATGGATGACCAGAGAGATAGAGAGGATATCAAGATAGGTAATATCATAGTACTACATAGTTGTGCTAATGGCCGGAGGTAATTAATCCCTACATACTTAAGCCCAAACCTAAATTTGGTTCTATATACATCAAAGCATGCCAAACCAGCCGAAGGTCAGCCATTGCGTGGTAGTGTCACTATGCAAAAATATTTATAGTAGACAAATCAATAAGAATCAGAAATGAAAAATAAGATAACGTGGCGGTTCTCCTGTTTGGTAGGGCCAGATATTGTGGGCAAGCGCAATTGTTTTTGTACGGAATGGAAAATCAGAAAGTGTGTTATGTTTGATGCCATACATTTGTTATGATTGTGAATGGATAGTATTGCTTTTTGGTGAACAATACAAACCAAATGTTGCTAAGATTTGATAACATAAGATGAAAACCGAAAAATTAGTATACTACAAATGCATATGTGAGAGGTAAGCTCACCATATTTATGAAAGAGCTGAGCTGAATCTAATTCTACTCAGACCATCTCTTCAACCAAAGACATAAATGAAACAATCCCATTCCAACTAGTTGGACCCAACCAAACACAAGAACAGAACTGATCACACCCCAACAGAACATAGAATCTCTAAACTAGAACAAGAAACATATGTAGTAAACTATCTAATTCATAGCAAGTGAGTTATAATATTGCCATCATCAGTAGGTGTAATCATGCACAAACAACTGACCGTTAATTCTCATTGCATAAATATTACTTCAGCAAAGAACTTGCCATGAACCCCTCCTTTAGCCCTTGTAGTGAAATTGATATGATGGTACCACATGCGGACATCAGCATCACATAATGACTTGTAGCACACCTGAAAGTGCAACTATCCCTGGGTGGTTTTGGTAATTCCTAACAACATATAGCTCATTGAACTAATGCTCTTTCAAGATGATAATTTCAGAAAGTTCAATGATTGGCATGGCATGGACTAGGAATGTGGACCCCTCAAAATGCTAAGGACACATATTGGCTCAAGCTCAAGACTCTACATTCTCTGTTTTAGTGATCCAAGATCACATTGAGTCCATAGGAAAGTCAATACTATTAAAAGGGGATGAGGTGTTGCTTAATGAGTTTCTTGCTCAAAATGCTTAGTGATATGCTCCAAAACCCTCAACCACTTTCTCACATCCACATATGTCCCAAACCAAAAGTCAAACTCGGCCTATTCGAAACTTCCTATCCGGCGCCACCGACTTCAGTTGACATAGCCAATGCCACACACCCTAGTCACTTCGGTCTCACTGATAGGGATCTCGGTCTCACTGAGATGGGATTGCAAACTCTCTGTTTCCCTTCTAACGTTTCGATCTAACCAAGATGAGCGATCGGTCCCACCGAGTTCGCAATGCAAACTCTCTGTTTCCCCTTCGTAACATTTCGGTCCAACCGAAACAAGCGAATCGGTCCCACCGAGTTTGCCTGACCAATTCTCTGATTAGCTTATTACCAAAATCGGTCCTACCAAGTTTGTGTAATCGGTCTCACCGAGATTATGTTATGCCCTAACCCTAATGAAATCGGTCCTACCGAGTTGATCATATCGGTCCCACCGAAATGCCTAACGGTCACATTATGAACTAAATCGGTCTGATCGAGTTCTCTGATTTGGTCCCACCGAGTTTGGTAAATTGTGTGTAACGGTTAGATTTTGTGTGGAGGCTATATATACCCCTCCACCCTCTCTTCATTCGAGTAGAAAGCCATCAGAACATGCCTACACTTCCAACGTACTTTTTCTGAGAGAGAACCACCTACTCATGTGTTGAGACCAAGATATTCCAATCCTATCATATGAATCTTGATCTATAGCCTTCCCCAAGTTGCTTTCCACTCAAATCTTCTTTCCACCATATATCCAAATCTGTGTGTGTGAGAGAGAGAGAGAGTTGAGTGTTGGGGAGACTAACATTTGGAGCACAAGAGAAAGGAGTTCATCCTCAACACACCGTCTATTACCTTTTGGAGAGTAGTGTCTCCTAGATTGGTTAGTTGTCACTTGGGAGCCTCCGACAAGATTGTGGAGTTGAACCAAAGAGTTTATACGTGCAAGGAGATCGCCTACTTCATGAAGATATACCCTAGTGAGGCAAGTCCTTTGTGGGCGATGGCCATGGTGGGATAGACAAGGTTGCTTCTTCGTGGACCCTTCATGGACTCGCGCAGCCGTTACCCTTCGTGGGTTGAAGTCTCCATCAACGTGGATGTATGATAGCACCACCTATCGGAACCACGACAAAGAAATCCGTGTCTACACTTGCGTTTGCACTCTCCAAACTCCTCCCTATACCTTCATACGCAATTGCTTTACATTCCGCTGCTATACTCTTAGAATTGCATGTGTAGGTTGATTGCTTGACCTGTGGTATGTTGCTAAAATCTGCCAAGAATTAAAATTTGGAAAAGGCTAGATTCTTATTTGGTCAAGTAGTCTAATCACCCCCTCTAGACATATTTTCGATCCTACAAGTGGTATCAGAGCTTTGGTCTGCATTTGCCTTGATTGCCATAGCTTTGGTGATCATAGCCTTGGTTTCACAACCTAGGAGAGTATGGTGTCTAGCGAGGGAAGTTACCACCGTAGAGGTCCTTACTTTGATGGTACTAATTTTGCTAGTTGGAAGCATAAGATGAAAGTGCATATTCTTGGACATAACCTAGCCGTTTGGCCTATTTTGTGTATTGGTTTGCAAGGTGAATTATTCGATGGGAAGGAACCAAATCATGAAGCATCCGCCGAAGAATTGAAGATGTTGCAATACAATGCTCAAGCTTGCGATATCCTCTTCAACGGATTGTGCCCCGAAGAATTCAACAAAATCAGTCGTCTTGAGATTGCAAAGGAAATTTGGGATACTTTGATTGATATGCACGAAGGTACCGACTCCGTCAAGGAATCCAAGTTGGATGTGCTTCAAAGTCAACTTGAGAAGTTCCAGATGAAGGATGATGAAGGTGTCACTGAAATGTACTCTAGGCTTGTTCTCATCACAAATGAGATTGCCGGCTTAGGAAGCGAAGAGATGACCGACAGATTCATCATCAAGAAAATCCTAAGAGCCTTGGATGGAAAATATGACACCATGTGCACATTGATCCAAATGATTCCCAATTACAAAGATCTCAAGCCTACGGAAGTCATTGGAAGAATTGTTGCTCATGAGATGTCACTCAAGGATAAATAAGAGCTTCACAACAAGTCTAGTGGTGCTTACAAAGCCTCATGTGTTGCTCCTACATGATCAAGTGAGAAACAAGTCTTCAATGAAGAATTGAGCTTAATGGTGAAGAACTTCAACAAGTTCTACAAGAATAGAAGCAAAGAGAGAAGTTCCAAGTCAAGGTCCTACAATGACAAAAGATCTTCTAGTCGTGACCGGAATTGCTACAATTGTGGAAGACCCGGACACTACTCCAATGAGTGTACGACTCCCCAAAAAAGAAGAGAAGACTCACCTAAAAGGAGAAGTAGAAGAGAAGAATCACCACCAAGAGAGAGAAGGAGTAGAGATGATCGTTATGAACGAAGACCCTCTCGTAGAAGCAAGGATTCGGAAAGGAAGGACAAATCATCAAGGAGCTATACAGGACGAAGACATCAAGCTCATGTTGGTGAATGGGTATCCGGTTCCGACTCCGATGACCACTCCGAGAGAAGCTATTACTCTGACTCCGAAGATACTCAAGATGAAGGTGTTGCCGGAATTTCTCTTGTTTCATCCAACTCCTATGACACATTTGACTCACTAAATGAAGGAATTGGAAGATGCTTCATGGCTAAAGGCCCTAAGGTATCACACCCCGAGTATCTTGATTTCAACAGTGATGAAGATGACTTGCTAGGAGATGATGATTTACTTGTTGGTAGTAATAGTGATGAAACCTATGATGAAAACTATGATGAAATTGCTATTAATCATGCTAATCAAGATAAAACGAATGACAATGATAAGGAGAAGATTGAGCGTCTAACTAAAGAATTAAACACTCTTAAGTTAGCTCATGAAACTACCATGGAAGATCATCGAGAACTTTTAAAGACTCATGAGAAGTTACGCTTTGAAAAGATCAACCTTGAGCAAGAGCATGAGTTCTCAAAAGCAATCAATGATGATCTTCGCAAGAAAAGTTCTTCTTACATTGCCAAGTGTTTACTCTTGTCTACTTACATGCCACAAGTAAAATCTAGCAATAAGTACAAGAAAGATTCTTCCTCTAGTAGTAACAACAATCATGCTAAATCCAATATTGTTGCTTCTAGTAGTTCTCTTGATTCCACTAAAGATTCTCTTAGCCAAGTTACACTTGAGCAAGAAAATATCTTATTGAAGGGAATTATAGAGAAAGGTGTTTACAAGAGCCTTGCCGGGAGTAAGTAATTTGAGGAAATTGCACGCAAGCAAGGAAGGCACCGGAAGAATCAAGGTGTTGGTTTTGAACGAAAGTTCAATGCCAATGGAGTTGAGTGGGAGGAAGATCAATACCCCAAGATGAAGTATGTTCCTCAATAAGAGAAGTATGATCCAACTTCTTTCCAAGGAACACAAGCACAAGACGATCTTCCACCACAAGACCACAAGCTAAAGGGCAAGGACAAGCTTCAAGAAGAGATTGATGAAGTTGAAGAAGCTCCTAAGACCTTGGTCAAGTGGGTTCCCAAGACTACATCAAGCTCTACTTCATCAAGTACATCTACAACTCCAAGGATTCCCATCAAGATGGTGTGGATCCCGAAGAAGAAGAACTAGAGAGTTCTTGAGGGTTACTCCGCCAACATACTTCACTCATATCATTTTGGCGAGGACAAGTGCAAACAACTTCCATATCTTGCACTAGTGCAAGGAGTCACAAACCCTCTTGTTGGTAAGACAAGGGACAAGGTAACCAAATGCTTTCATGGACATCATCTTATGTGAACATCACTCTATGTCCATGGATATCTTTGTTTGTTCCTTGTGAGACTAACGCGTGTAGGTATTGAAAGTGCAACTCAGTCCAATGGATTGCTTCAAATGATCTACATCAACATTGAGCATCCACATCTTCAACACCTACATGAAGTCATCATCGACAAAACCCAAGGTTAGTTCATCCCTCTTAGGGGGGATATCACATCTAGGGGGAGCTTTACTCTAATCAATTGAGCTAAAGCAACTCTAATGATGTGAACACAACAAAGCTTTATGTAAAAGTGGTAACCCCACTTGTGCTTAAATGATGAGTA
The DNA here is from genome assembly GCA_902687465.1 of Secale cereale. Lineage (NCBI taxonomy): Eukaryota > Viridiplantae > Streptophyta > Magnoliopsida > Poales > Poaceae > Secale > Secale cereale. Next base: position 566,259,016 of record LR738714.1, on the reverse strand, counting down.
TGACCTATGATGAAATGTTCTCATTTGACTCCTAAGTCAATATACTCATATATAGATGACCTAGTCATCACCAATTGCTTGATAGATGCTAGAATGGTTGTGCATGCTTTGCCTCATGTTTCATTTGCTATCTTATTGTGTGAGCATGTTGAATGCATATTTTTCTCATTCGAGGACATCCATTTGTTGCTTTTATTGTTTGGCTCTTTTTATTTTGCCAAATGGATGGACAAGAATGCCTAAGAACCCCCTCCAGCTATCTATGATTTTCTCGTCTCAAACTATATTCATGCTACATCACAAACTTTGATCAAGTCAGATTCAAACCACTCTGTGTGAAGAGCACTCGGAGTCCCCGATTCGTCATAGACTTAAAATTCCAAACTCTTTGTGCATTTCGGTATGACCGAGTCATCCACTTCGGTCACACTGAGTTCACTAAGTTGATCTAGGTTTTCAATCTCGGTGCAACCGATTTGAACTTTTCAGTCACACCGAGTTGCAGTAACTGCTAGCAGTTTTGCATCTCGGTGCCACCGAGTTGTTCCACTCGGTCACACCGACAGGGTCAGGTTATATATATCGTCAGGTCAAAATTTTGAAAACTTTCCAAAACCTTCTTGCCCGTACCTGCTCTACCGTCTCGGGTCTCCGGATCGTCTCCTCGCCGCCAGCGACCTCCCGCCACTAGTCTCCACCGCCTTCAACGGCAATCTACTCCGCCGTTGCCGCCGTTGCAAGCTCACCACCAAGTTAGGGTATGAGCTCGATCTATGTGCTATTCCTTAACTCCGATTCGTAGCACATTACTTTGTCATGATTCTTGCCACGATTGAAATCATCCTATCCAGCAAAAACTCCGTATAGATTAGTTTTGATTCGAAAATTTAGGGTTAGGTCTCCGCCGAACTCATCTCGGACCGACCGAGTTGTAGAAATTGGTCTCACCGATTTGGCTTTGGCCATTGCACATGCGATTTTTGGTCTGACCGAAAACTTCAAATCGGTGTGACCGAGTTCAACTCTCTGTTAAACCCCAGCAATCTCGGTGCCATCGAACTGTGACTCGGTCTGACCGAGTTCACTAGTTTAGGTTCCAAAATTGCTTCGGTATCACCGATTTTAACAAATCGGTAGCTCAGAAATGCTTTTTGTGGAGAACTAAAACTAAGTTTTTGAGTCATCTGTTTTGCAAAAACTCTGCACTTTGTGATGCTTATCCACTCCACCTCATCTACATCTATTCACAGGGTTTGTTGTTAGTGTATTTGCCAAGATGTCTGACCAGAGTGTGAGCCAGACTGGGTCTGAGGAGAAAGTTAACATGAGTGAGGGCACTAGTCCATCTAGCAGTTCCGATGAGGGTAGCAGGAGCACACCAAGCAACTTGCCTAAGGCTGCTACCAAGACAAGAAATAAGAAAACCTCAGATTCTGAGGATGAGAATTTTTTGGCTGATGAGGCCACTTCAAAGAAGAAGGTGCTGAGGAAAGAGTATGACACAACTGCTGCAACAAAGCCAGGTCTGAACAAGAAGGTCCCTGCTAAAAGAGCTGCAATGTCAAAAACCAGAGCCTCTACTCAAGAAACAATGGTCTGCACTCTTGAAACCAGAGATGATGAGCCAGGAGGAACTAAGAAGAGAGCTAGAAAGACAACAGCCAGAGTGATTGGCAAGCCATCCATGAGGGATGATGATGATGATGAAGTAGAAGAAGAGGAAGAGGATGGTGCACCAGCATCCAAAGCTCAGAAGCTCATGGGAGATGCAATCAAGTCAGGGGCTGCTCCTTCAAAGTCCAAGACTGCCCCCAAAGCTACTGCTCAAGCCACCAAGTCTACACCCAAGAGAAGCACTAGGAACATTCCAGTTGCAGAAAAGAACAAGGCCCCAGTGCCTGAGATTGATGAAGATGCTGAGGCCCAAGTGCTCAGAAAATTGAAGCCCAAGATCCCTGATCATGATAATACTCATATTGTTGCTGAGGACATGAAGTTGGGGAAGGATGTAGGTCTCAGAAGATGGAGATAAAGTGACCCATATGCTGCGAGGAGAAGGACTGCTGTGGATTACAGGTTCCACACCAAAGAACAACAAGACTTCTATGAGACAGTTCTGCTTGACAAGAAGGCAATGGTATGTGACATGAGATGGGTTGATTGGGAATACATCAAGGAAAATGAAGATCATTTCCCAAGTGTGCATGACAGCTTCAAGGCTTGTGGGTCAGAAGCTGACAAAATGGAATGATGAACTCATCATGCAATTCTACTCCACAGCTCACTTTTATCAAGATGGAAGAATTGTGTGGATGTCTGAAGGTACAAGGTATCAGTCAACTGTTGATGAGTGGGCCAAGTTGATAAAAGCCCCTGAAGATCATGAGGATGACTTGGATGTGTATGCCAAGAAGAAGAAAGACCACAACTCCATGGCAAACATGTACAAAGAGATCCCTGATACAACTTTGGAAACACACAAGTTTGGATCTGTACATTACTTGTTGTCTGGTCTAGCTACAATCAACACTATATTGAGGCATACATTGTTGCCCAAATCTGGAGATCACAAGATGATCAGAGGACACTCAATCAACTTGCTGCACATTTTTATGCCCCTCAAAAGTTCAAAGTGATGAGTTTGATTGTTGAAACAATCAATAGGACTGCTGCAGACCAGAAGAGATCATGTGGGTATGCTCCACACATTCAGGAGCTCATCAACTCCAATATGGGCACATGCACATACTTGTTGGAAAAGGAGCATCTACCCCTATATCCTGAATTTTAGGACAACACAGTTGTCATGGATGAGAATGAACCTTCATCAGTGCAAGCACAAGAGAAAAGAGCCAAAGCTAGAGCTGAGAAAGCAGCAAAGACGCCAAGTGTTGAAGAGGCATCTCAATTGTCCCTCAAGTCAAAACAAGATCAAATGGCATATCTAATTCAAGCAACTTTGAGGATTGAGAAGGGATTGGCCACCCTGACTCAAAATCAGGAGAGCTTGGAGAGGATCATTGAAACAAAGTTCTATGATCTTGATCTGAAAGTGACTGAGATACAGACTGCAATTGAGCAGCTCCAGGAGGAAGCAGAAGAGAGGAAAGGGTAGGCTACCACATATGCCTTTTAGAGAGTGCCTAGAGGTCAGAGGTCTGCTGCGGTGCCTGTACCTGACACTAGAGCTACAACATCAGCACCAGCAGCCAGAGCTTCAGTGCCACCTCCAGCAGCCACTCCACCAGCTCCAACTACATCTACAGATGCCTTCGTCCTTGGAGTCCTCTCAACACCACCTCCCGAAGATCAAGCCTAGAGGGACGCATATCACTATGCATATTTGAGCTTTTTGGTAACTTGTTGCCAAAGGGGGAGAAATATGTATAGATCATAGGCTTCAAGAGAGAGTGTTTTTGCTTCTTAGTCTCTTGCTATTTGGTTGATACATTCGTGTGTTTGCTTGATACCTTACGTTATGTGTGTGAGATACTTGTTTGATCATGTGATTGATCATATGCTACTTTAATGCTTGCTTGAATGATAATATCTTTTATATTCCTATATGATCATTCACTTTGCTTGGTGATGAGTGCATGCTTTTAGTTTATATCATTTTGAGCGCTCCACCAAGATGTATGTGACATGGAAAAGTAACCCATGATTCTAATCAATTGTGCATTTGCATTCAAACACAATTTTAAATAACGCACAAATTTAGGGGGAGCTCTTGCTTATCACATACTTCTCAAAACGACGATGTATTTAAATCTTATTATCATTTGTCGAAGCTTTGATCTATATGTTGTCATTAATTACCAAAAAGGGGGAGATTGAAAGTGCAACTATCCCTGGGTGGTTTTGGTAATTCCTAACAACATATAGCTCATTGAACTAACGCTCTTTCAAGATGATCATATCATAAAGTTCAATGATTGGCATGGCATGGACTAGGAATGTGGACCCCTCGAAATGCTAAGGACTCATATTGGCTCAAGCTCAAGACTCTATATTTTCTGTTTTAGTGATCCAAGATCACATTGAGTCCATAGGAAAGCCAATACTATTAAAAGGGGACGAGGTGTTGCTTAATGGGTTTCTTGCTCAAAACGCTTAGTGATATGCTCCAAACCCCTCAACCACTTTATCACATCCACATATGTCCCAAACCAAAAGTCAAACTCGGCCCCACCAAAACTTCCTATCCGGCGCCACCGAGTTGACATAGCCAATGCCACAAACCCTAGTCACTTCGGTCTCACCGATAGGGATCTCGGTCTCACCGGGATGGGATTGCAAACTCTCTGTTTCCCTTCGTAACATTTCGGTCTAACCGAGATGAGCGATCGGTCCCACCGAGTTTGCAATGCAAACTCTCTGTTTCCCCCTCGTAACGTTTCGGTCCAACCAAAACGAGCGAATCGACCCCACCGAGTTTGCCTCACCAACTCTCTATTTAGCTTATTACCAAAATTGGTCCTACTGAGTTTGTGTAATCGGTCTCACCGAGATTACGTAATGCCCTAACTCTAATGAAATCGGTCCTACCAAGTTGATCATATCGGTCCCACCGAAATGCCTAACGGTCACATTATGAACTAAATCGGTCTGACCGAGTTCTTTGATTCGGTCCCACCAAGTTTGGTAAATTGTGTGCAACGGTTAGATTTTGTGTGGAGGCTATATATACCCCTCCACCCTCTCTTCATTCGAGTATAAAGCCATTAGAACATGCCTACACTTCCAACATACATTTTCTGAGAGAGAACCACCTACTCATGTGTTGAGACAAAGATATTCCAATCCTATAATATGAATCTTGATCTCTAGCCTTCCCCAAGTTGCTTTCCACTCAAATCTTCTTTCCACCATATATCCAAATCTGTGTGAGAGAGTTGAGTGGTGAGGAGACTATCATTTGGAGCACAAGAGAAAGGAGTTCATCATCAACACACCGTCTATTACCTTTTGGAGAGTGGTGTCTCCTAGATTGGTTAGGTGTCACTTGGGAGCCTCCGACAAGATTGTGGAGTTGAACCAAAGAGTTTGTACGGGCAAGGAGATCGCCTACTTCGTGAAGATCTACCCTAGTGAGGCAAGTCCTTCGTGGGCGATGGCCATGGTGGGATAGACAAGGTTGCTTCTTCGTGGACCCTTTGTGGGTGGAGCCCTCCTTGGACTCATGCAGCCGTTACCCTTCGTGGGTTGAAGTCTCCATCAATGTGGATGTACGATAGCACCACCTATCGGAACCACGACAAAAACATCCATGTCTACACTTGCATTTGTACTCCCCAAACTCCTTCCTTTAGCTTCATATGCATATGCTTTACATTCCGCTGCCATACTCTTAGAATTGCATGTGCAGGTTGATTGCTTGACTTGTGCTATGTTGCTAAAATCTGCCAAGAATTAAAATTTGGGAAAAGGCTAGATTTTTATTTGGCCAAGTAGTCTAATCACCCCCCTCTAGACATACTTTCGATCCTACAAGCGAAGAACTTGCAATCAACCCCTCCTTTAGCCTTTGAAGTGAAATTGATATGATGGTACCACATGCGGACATCAGCCTCATAGAATGACTTGTAGCACACCACCTTAGTTAGTTCATTTGTAAGATCCTACAATAATAAACATGGATTCAATGAGCCATTAAGTGTTATGGATAAGCATGAACGTATTTTAGAGCTCTAACCATGTTTTGGCTTGTGATCAATCCATAAATGCCATCAAAAATAAATAGACACTCAACAGTACAAGCTCAAACATCATTAATTAACTCCTTATTCTCGATTCGTTTCAATATGAGGACAAGAATTGAACGGATTCAGTTCAATACAATAGAAAAATTACACAACAAAAGATAAAAGAAAGAGCTGGAGAGAGGGATAAGAGTAAACCTCCAAAAGACTATTGTCATCATTATACTTGTCCACAAAAGCAAGAACCAACTGGCGCTGATTATCACTGATTTTATCGTATATTACCGAGTGCTTCCTCGTGCCATCAGGCAGGAAGAGATAATGTCGTACATCGATGTCTAATGTAGAAACATTATCCACCGTAGACCTGGTTTACATTAAAGGTAGTTTGTAGACAACACTTCAAGAAGTTGTGGGGAATAGAAAGGAAACATAATTGAGTGGGTGGTGTATTCTTGGATTCCTAAGTACCCTAGCATCATGTCGGTTACTTCCACTAATGAATGACGACATTAAACAAGAACCTTATTTCAACGCACATAATGAAGAGTCGACGTGCAACAATCGACAATCGCACAAAACCACCCGAGCCTCTATAGGATCAAGAGTATGTCTAGAGGGGGGGGTGTGATTTGACTACTTGACCAAATAAAAATCTAGCCTTTTCCCAATTTTAATTCTTGGCAGATTTTAGCAACTTAGCACAAGTCAAGCAATCAACCTACACATGCAATTCTAAGAGTATAACATCGGAATTGAAAGTACAACTATCCTTGGGTGGTTTTAGTAATTCCTCAAAACATATAGCTCATTGAACTAATGCTATTACATGATAAATATTTCAGGAAAGTTCAATGATTGGCATGGCATGGACTAGGAATGTGGCCCCTCAAAATGCTAAGGACACATATTGGCTCAAGCTCAAGACTCTAAACTTTCTATTTTAGTGATCCAAGATCACATTGAGTCCATAGGAAAGCCAATACTATTAAAAGGGGATGAGGTGTTGCTTAATGGGTTTCTTGCTCAAAATGCTTAGTGATATGCTCTAATACCCTCGACCACTTTCTCAGATCCACATATGTCCCAAAACAAAAGTCAAACTCGGCCCCACCGAAAAGTTCTATCCGGCGCCATCGAGTTCATTTGACATAGCCACTGCCACTAAACCCTAATCATTTCGGTCTCACCGAAAGGGATCTCGGTCTCACCGAGATGGGATTGCAAACTCTCTGTTTCCCATCGTAACATTTCGGTCTCACCGAGATGAGCGATCGGTGCCACCGAGTTTGCAATGCAAACTCTGTGTTTCCCCTTCGTAATGTTTCGATCCCACCGAAACGAACGAATCGGTCCCATCGAGTTTGCCTAACCAACTCTCTGGTTTGCTTATTACCAAAATCGGTCCCACCGAGTTTGTGTAATCGGTCTCACTGAGATTACGTTATGCCCTAACCTTAATGAAATCGGTCCCACCGAGTTGATCATATTGGTCCCACCGAAATGCCGAACGGTCACATTATGAACTAAATCGGTCTGGCCGAGTTCTCTGAATCGGTCCCACCGAGTTTGGTAAATTGTGTGTAACGGTTGGATTTTGTGTGGAGGCTATATATACCCCTCCACCCACTCTTCACTCATGGAGAGAGCCATCAGAACATACCTACACTTCTATCATACATGTTCTGAGAGAGAACCACCTACTCAAGTGTTGAGATCAAGATATTCCATTCCTACCATATGAATCTTGTTCTCTAGCCTTCCCCAAGTTGCTTTCCACTCAAATCATTCACCCACCATATCCAAATCTGTGAGGAACTGTTTGAGTGTTGGGGAGACTACCATTTGAAGCATGTGAGCAAGGAGTTCATCATCAACACACCGTCTATTACCTTTTGGAGAGCGGTGTCACCTACATTGGTTAGGTGTCACTTGGGATCCTCCGACGAGATTGTGGAGTTGAACCAAGGAGTTTTTACGGGCAAGGAGATCGCCTACTTCGTGAAGATCTACCCTAGTGAGGCAAGTCCTTCATGGGCGATGGCCATGGTGGGATAGACAAGGTTGCTTCTTTGTGGACCCTGATGTCTACTACACAACCTTCTTCTTGTAGACGTTGTTGGGCCTCCAAGTGCAGAGGTTTGTAGGACAATAGCAAATTTCCCTCAAGTGAATGACCTAAGGTTTATCAATACGTGGGAGGCGTAGGATGAAGATGGTCTCTCTCAAACAACCCTGCAACCAAATAACTAAGAGTCTCTTCTGTCCCCAACACACCCAATACAATGGTAAATTGTATAGGTGCACTAGTTCGGCGAAGAGATGGTGAAACAAGTGCAATATGGATGGTAGATATAGGTTTTTGTAATCTGAAAATATAAAAACAACAAGGTAACTAAAGATAAAAGTGAGCATAAACGGTGTTGCAATGATAGGAAACAAGGCCTAGGGTTCATACTTTCACTAGTGCAAGTTCTCTCAACAATAATAACATAACTGGATCATATAACTATCCCTCAACATGCAACAATGAGTCACTCCAAAGTAACTAATAGCGGAGAACAAACGAAGAGATTATGTTAGGGTACGAAACCACCTCAAAGTTATTCTTTCTGATCGATCTATTCAAGAGTCCGTAGTAAATAGCACGAAGCTATTCTTTCCGTTCGATCTATCTTAGAGTTTGTACTGGAATAACACCTTAAGACACAAATCAACCAAAACCCTAATGTCACCTAGATACTCCATTGTCACCTCAAGTATCCGTGGGCATGATTATACGATATGCATCACACAATCTCAGATTCATCTATTCAACCAACACAAAGAACTTCAAAGAGTGCCCCATAGTTTCTACCGGAGAGTCAAGATGAAAATGTGTGCCAACCCCTATGCATAGATTCTCAAGGTCACAGAACCCGCAAGTTGATCACCAAAACATACATCAAGTGGATCACATGATGTCCCATTGTCACCACAGATAAGCACATGCAAGACATACATCAAGTGTTCTCAAATCCTCAAAGACTCAATCCGATAAGATAACTTCAAAGGGAAAACTGAATCCATCACAAGAGAGTAGAGGGGGAGAAGCATCATAAGATCCAACTATAATAGCAAATCTCGCGATACATCAAGATCGGGCCATATCAAGAACACGAGAGAGAGAGAGAGAGATCAAACACATAGCTACTGGTACATACCCTCAGCCCCGAGGGTGGACTACTCCCTCCTTGTCATGGAGAGCGCCGGGATGATGAAGATGGTCACCGGAGAGGGATTTCCCGCTCCAGCAGGGTGCCGAAACGGGCCTAGATTGGTTTTCCGTGGCAACAGAGGCTTTCGGCGGCGGAACTCCCGATCTAGGTTATTTTCCAGAGGTTTCTGTATTTATAGGATTTTCTGGCGTAGGTCTCACATCAGAGGGGTCTCTGGGCTGTCCACATGATAGGGGGGCGCCACCACTTGGGATGGGCGCGCCCCCACCCTCGTGGGCAGCCCGTGGATCTCCTGGCCCAACTCTTTTACTTCGGGGGCTTCTTTTGGTCCAGAAAAAATCATCAAAAATTAGCTCGTCAATTGGACTCCGTTTGGTATTCCTTTTCTATAAAACGAAAAAACAAGGAAAAATAGAAACTAGCACTGGGCTCTAGGTTAATAGGTTAGTCCCAAAAATCATATAAAAGTGTATATAAAAGCCCATAAAACATCTTAGAAGGATAATATAATAGCATGGAACAATCAAAAATTATAGATACGTTGGAGACGTATCAGACCCTTCGTGGGTGGAGCCCTCAGTGGACTCGCGTAGCCGTTACCCTTCGTGGGTTGAAGTCTCCATCAACGTGGATGTACGATAGCACCACCTATCGGAACCACGACAAAAACATCCATGTCTACACTTACGTTTGCACTCTCCAAACTCCCCCCTTTACCTTATATGCAATTGTTTAATTTCCGCTGCTATACTCTTAGAATTGCATGTGTAGGTTGATTGCTTGACTTGTGCTAAGTTGCTAAAATCTGCCAACAATTAAAATTGGGAAAATGTTAGATTTTTATTTGGTCAAGTAGTCTAATCATCCCCCTCTAGACATACTTTCGATCATACAAGTGGTATCTGAGCTTTGGTCTCCATTTGTCATGATTTCCATAGCTTTGGTAATCATAGTCTTGGTTTCACAAACTAGGAGAGTATGGCGTCTAGCGAGGGAAGTTACCACCATAGAGGTCCTTACTTTGATGGTACTAATTTTGCTAGTTGGAAGCATAAGTTGAAAATGCATATTCTTGGACATAACCCCGCCGTTTGAGCTATTGTGTATATTGGTTTGCAAGATGAATTCTTTGATGGGAAGGATCCAAATCGTGAAGGATCCGCGGAAGAGTTGAAGATGCTGCAATACAATGCTCAATCTTGCGATATCCTCTTCAATGGATTGTGCCTCGAAGAATTCAACAAAATCAGCCGTCTTGAGAATGCAAAGGAAATTTGGGATACTTTGATTGATATGCACAAAGTTACCAACTCCGTCAAGGAATCCAAGTTGGATGTACTTGAAAGTCAACTTGACAAGTTCATAATGAAGGATGGTGAAGGTGTCGCTGAAATGTACTCTAGGCTTGCTCTCATCACAAATGAGATCGCCGGCCTAGGAAGTGAAGAGATGACCGACATATTCATCATCAAGAATATCCTAAGAGCCTTGGATGGAAAATATGACACCGTGTGCACATTGATCCAAATGATGCCCAATTACAAAGATCTCAAGCCAACGGAAGTCATTGGAAAAATTGTTGCTCATGAGATGTCACTCAAAGATAAAGAAGAGCTTCACAACAAGTCTAGTGGTGCTTACAAAGCCTCATGTGATGCTCCTACATCATCAAGTGAGAAACAAGTTCTCAATGAAGAATTGAGCTTAATGGTGAAGAACTTCAACAAGGTCTACAAGAATAGAAGCAAAGAGTGAAGTTCCAAGTCAAGGTCCTACAATGACAAGAGATCTTCAAGTCGTGATCGAAATTGCTACAATTGTGGAAGACCTGGACACTACTCCAATGAGTGTACAACTCCCCACAAGAGAAGGGAAGACTCACCTAAAAGGAGAAGTAGAAGAGAAGAATCACCTCCAAGAGAGAGAAGGAGTAGAGATGATCGTTATGAACAAAGACCTTCTCGGAGAAGCAAAGATTCGGAAAGGAAGGACAAATCATCAAGGAGCTATACAAAACGAAGACATCAAGCTCATGTTGGTGAACGGGCATCTGGTTCCGACTCCGATAACCACTCCGAGAGAAGTTATTACTCAAACTCCGAAGATACTCAAGATGAATGTGTTGCCGGAATTGCTCTTGTGTCAACCAACTCATATGACATATTTGACTCACCAAATGAAGGATTTGGAAGATGCTTCATGGCTAAAGGCCCTAAGGTATCACACCCCGAGTATCTTGATTTCAATAGTGATGAAGATGACTTGCTAGGATATGATGATTTATTTGTTGGTAGCAATAGTGATGAAAACTATGATGAAATTGCTATTAATCACGCTAATCAAGATAAAATTAATGACAATGATAAGGAGAAGATTGAGCGTCTAACTAAAGAACTAAACATTCTTAAGTTAGCTCATGAAAATACCTTGGAAGATCATCGAGAACTTTTAAAGACTCATGAGAAGTTACGCTTTGAAAAGCTCAACCTTGAGCAAGAGCATGAGTTCTTAAAAGCAATCAATGATGATCTTCGCAAGAAAAGTTCGTCTTACATTGCCAAGCGTTTACTCTTATCTACTTACATGCCACAAGTAAGACCTAGCAACAAGAACAAGAAAGATTCTTCCTCTAGTAGTAACAACAATCATGCTAAATCCAATGATGTTGCTTCTAGTACTTCTCTTGATTCCACTAATGATTCTCTTAGCCAAGTTACACTTGAGCAAGAAAATAGCTTATTGAATGGAATTATAGAGAAAGGTGTTTACAAGAGCATTGCCGAGAGTAAACAATTTGAGGAAATTGTACGCAAGCAAGGAAGACACCGGAAGAATCAAGGTGTTGGTTTTGAACAAAAGTTCAATGCCAATGGAGTTGAGTGGGAGGAAGATCAATACCCAAAGACGAAGTTTGATCCTCAACAAGAGAAGTATCATCCTACTTCTTTTCAAGGGACACAAGCACAAGATGATCTTCCACCAGAAGACCACAAGCTAGAGGGCAAGGACAAGCTTCAATAAGAGATTGATGCATTTGAAGAAGTTCCTAAGGCCTTGGTCAAGTGGGTTCCCAAGACTACTTCAAGTTCTACATCATCAAGTACGACTAGAACTCCAAGGATTCCCATCAAGATGGTGTGATCCCAAAGAAGAAGACCTAGAGAGTTCTTGAGGGTAACTCCGCCAACATACTTCACTCATATCATTTTGGCGAGGACAAGTGCAAATAAATTTCCATATCTTGCACTAGTTCAAGGAGTCACAAACCCTCTTGTTGGTAAGACAAGGGACAAAGTAACCTAATGGTTTCATGGACATCATCATGTGTGCAATTCACTCTATGTCTATGGATATCCTTGTTTGTTCCTTGTGGGACTAACCCGTGTAGGTATTGAAAGTGCAACTCACTTCAATGGATTGCTCCAAATGATCTAAATCGACATTGAGCGTCTACATCTTCAACACCTACATGAAGTCATCATCGACAAAACCCAAGGTTAGGGCATCCCTCTTAGGGGGGATATCACATCTAGGGGGAGCTTTACACTAATCAATTGAGCTAAAGCAAGTCTAATGATGTGAACACAACAATGCTTTATGTAAAAGTGGTAACCCCACTTGTGCTTAAACGATGAGTATGACCTATGATCAAATGTTCTCATTTGACTCCTAAGTCAATATTCTCATATATAGATGACCTAGTCATTGCCAATTGCTTGATAGATGCTAGAATGGTTGTTCATGCTTTGCCACATGTTTCATTTGCTATCTTATTGTGTGAGCATGTTGACTGCACATTTTTCTCATTCGAGGACATCCATTTGTTGCTTTGATTGTTTGGCTCTTTTTATTTTGCCAAATGGATGGATAAGAATGCCTAAGAACCCCCTCTAGCTATCTATGATTTTCTCATCTCAAACTCTATTCATGCTACATCACAAAGTTTGATCAAGTCATATTAGAACCAGTCTGTCTGAGGAGCACTCGGAGTCCCCGATTCGTCATAGACTTAAACATCCAAAACCTCTTTGTGCATTTCGGTATGACCGAGCCATCCACTTCGGTCACACCGAGTTCACTAAGTTGATCTAGGTTTTCAATCTCGATGCAACTGATTTGAACTTTTCAGTCACACCGAGTTGCAGTAACTGCTAGCGGTTTTGCATCTCGGTGCCACCGAGTTGTTCCACTCGGTCACACCGACAGGGTGAGGTTATATACCGATGGGTTGAATTTTGGAAAACTTTCCGAAACTCTTCGCCCGCTCATAACCTGCTCTGCCCCATCGGGTCCTCAGATCGTCTCCTTGTCGCTAGTGACCTCCCGCCAGTGGTCTCCATCATCTTCAATGGCAATCTTCGCCGCCGTTGCCACCACAGCAAGTTCACCGCCGAGTTAGGGTATGAACTTGACCCTTTGTGATATTATTTAACTCCGATACATAGCACACTGCTTTGCCATGATTCTTGCCACATTTGAAATCTTCCTATCCAGCAGAAACACCGTAGAAAGTAGTTTTGATTCGATTTTTTTGGGTTAGGTCTCCGCCGAACTCATCTCGGACCGGCCGAGTAGTAGAAATCTGTCTCACCGATTTGGCTTAGGCCATTGCACAAGTGATTTTCTGTCTGACCGAAAATTGCAAACCCGTGCGACCGAGTTCAACTCTTTGTGAAACCCTAGCAATATCGGTGCAACCGAATTGAGACTCGGTCTGACCGAGTTCACTAGTTCAGGCTCCAGAATTGCTTCGGTATCACCGAGTTTAACAAATATGTAGCTCTGAAATGCTTTCTATAGCGAACTAAAACTAAGTTTTTTTGTCATCTGTTTTGCAAAAATTCTGCACTTTGTGATGCTCATCCACTCTACCTCATCTACATCTATTCACAAGGCCAGATTTCAGTTTGCAGTGTCAGAGATGTCTGAGGGCAGTGACAGTCAGAACATGTCAGAGTAGCAGGCACAATTGAGTGAGGGCTCTAGTCCCAATAACTCCAGCTATTATGAGAGCAGAAGAAGCACTCCCAGTGACCTTCCAAAGGCTGCTACCAAGTCAAGGAAGAAGAAAACTTCAGATTCTGAGGATGAGGACTTTGTGGCTGATGAGGGCATGAGGCCACTTCAAAGAAGAAGGTGCTCAAGAAGGAGTATGACACAACTGAGGCAACTAAGCCAGGATTGAACAAGAAGGCTCCAGCAAGAAGAGTTCCTATGTCAAAGGCCAGAGCATCAACTCAAGAGACTATGGTTTTCATACTTGAAACCAGAGATGATGAGCCAGGAGGAACTAAGAAGAGAGCAAGAAAAACCACAACTAGGGTGATTGGCAAGCCATCCATGAGGGATGATGATGAAGCTGAAGAAGAAGAAGAAGAGGTTGCTGCACCAGCTCCTAAAGCTCAGAATCTTATGGGAGATGCTATCAAGTTTGGGGATGCCCCTTCAAAGCCCAAGGCTGCTCCCAAAGCTGCTCAAGCCACCAAGTCTGCACCCAAGAGAAGTACAAGAAACATTCTAGCTCCAGAGAAGAACAAGGCCCCAGTGCCTGAGGTTGCTGAAGAAGCTGAGGCCCAAGTGCTCAGAAAGTTGTAGCCCAAGATCCCTGATCACAATGATGCTCATCCAGTAGCAGAAGACATGAAATTGAGGAAGGATGCAGGTCTCAGAAAATGGAGACAAGCTGATCCATATGCTGTAAGGAGAAGGAATGCTGGGGACTACATGTTTCATACCAAGGAACAGCAAGACTTCTATGAGACAGTTCTGCTTGACAAGAAGCTCATAGTGTGTGATATGAAGAGGGTGGACTGGGACTTCACACTACAAAAAAATACACTTCCGTGATGATACGTCTTTGTCACAGTAGGTCACGTTTTCTGTCATGCATGTACATCCATGACAAATTTATGACAGAATCAAGATAGTCATACCTGTTTCTGTCGTAGAAGTGTTCCATGACATTACCAAAATTATCATCACGGAAGTGTCCACCTCCATGACGATAAATCGCGTGTCACAAGTGCTTTCGTCAAGGGTGACCGACACGTGGCGTCCACCATAACGGAACGCCGTTAAGCTATCGGGTCCGGTTTTGGATCCGATAACCCGTTAACAGCCCCGACCAATGGGGATTTTCCACGTGTAAAATCATCATTGGGTGGAGGAAACACGTGTCGGCTCACCGTTGGGACAGATGTCATCCACTCATTGGACCCAAAGCGCCTATGATACGTCGACACGTGGCATGACCCAATAGAGGCCCATATAGGTTAAAAAGGCCGGCCTAGTCAAAGGCCCGTAGTACTTACTCAGGTACTAGTGGGCCAGCCCAATAATGGCCTGCTTAATAAAGGCCCATTTACAGCCCGAAGCCAGATCTGGCCCGTTAATTGTTCGCTGAATTTTTTGGCCCATTTACGACTTGAAGCCAGATCTGGCCCGTTAATTGTTTGCCGAATATTTGGGCCCAATTACAGCCCGGTGACTTTCGGCCTGTTAGAGGGCCAATGTAGACATGGGCCCATTTTAGCCCGGTGTGACTTTCGGCCTGGGAATGGCACGTGCTGCCCATGGGCCATACATGGTCCGACAGGAGATCGGGCCCAATAACAGCCTGCTTAATAAAGGCCCATTTATGGCCCGAAGCCAGATTTGTCCCGTTAATTGTTCGCCGAATATTTGGGCCCATTTACGCCCCGAAGCCAGATCTGGCCTGTTAATTGTTCACTGAATATTTGGGCCCAATTACTGCCCAGTGACTTTCGGCCTGTTAGAGGCCCGATGTAGACATGGGCCCATTTCAGCCCAGTGTGACTATCGGCCTGGGAATGGCCCGTGATGCCTATGGGCCATATATGGTTCGACAGGACATCGGGCCCACTAACGGCCCGTGATAAAGGTGGCAACAGTTAAGCCCAACCTGACTTTGGGCCTGTTAAAGGCCTGTCGCATAATTCGGCCCATTGATGTCTGTACTAAGCTTTCGGCCACTTAAAGGCCCATGATATCAGTGGGCCAACTGAGGCACGAGATATGTTTCGGCCTGATAACTGCCCGTGATATAACTGGGCCCAAAAGGCCCCGTCTACATTTCAGCCTGCTGAAGGCCCGTCGACGACTAGTGAAAATTGAGGCCCAATATGCATTTCGGCCTGCTAAAGGCCCATGGTTTCATGTGGGCCGTAACAAGCATGTACAATATTCAGCATGTTAATGGCCCAACGCTACATGGGCCAAACTAAGTGCTGGGTCCACAAAAGGCCGAACTAAAATATTGGCCGGTGTAAGTTGTGGGCCTCGCGCAAAGTGTGAAGGCCCCAATGATTCGGGCCCAAGAAAGATGCAGGCCGGCCCAATTGTGGCCCGCTAAACACCAGGCCCATTAGAGGCGAATGTTTCGACCCGGTCGACTACATCTGATTTTTTTTCAGATAGCGAATGATGTCAGTAGCTAGTAAGAATTAAGAACAAACCTACTCTATATAATAAAGAAATTACGGCATAGTAACTAAGAATAAATCTACACTATACAATAAAGGATTTAAGGTATATTACATCCACTGGGCATCGAAGTTCGCCACCAGTGATCATAACGCGCAACGAAGAAGCAGATTACAAAAACTGGGCACCATTGCAGCGTAACAAAATAATACCGAACCGAGACCACTTCCAAGACATTTCAAGAAAGGTTAGCCTTGCGCGGGAACTGCTGTGCAAGCTACCGAGCAAGGTTGTGAGACCGTCCTAGCATGTCGGTCATAGCTTCCAGGTGTAGCTGTTTAGCGATGAGGTTCTCATTGGTGTTCTCCGCAACCTTTCTTAGAGATAGGACTTCAAGTCGAAGTTGAGTTGCAGAATGCCTTTCTGCTAGAACTTGGGACTGAAGAAGTCGAACTGATTCAGACAACGAGTTCTGTGAGCTTGTCTGACTGCTAGTCTCAAGTAACTTGAACACTGCATCAAGACAAGACTTTGGGGTTGTCTCGCTATCTTCAAGATGTTTTGCCTTCTTTGCTGCAATATATGTTGGGTTTGTCTCACAGCCTTCAGCAGACTTGTGCATGCCATCAGGCATATCACCCTGAAACAAAGCAGAGAGATGACAGGTTTTTCACGTGTATAAACAAATATGATAACTGTGTTGTCAATTCCATCCAATTTCAAATTAGAAAATAAAGAGTAAGTTCAAAATATCAATAGCATAATTTGGCATTGTTCATAATGCGGGGAGCTTCACCACACTAGTGGATTACCATGTCAACTTAACAAGCATAGATGAAGGGCAAAGAAAATCATTGTATATATTTATGGTTAATGTGCATGCCATGTTGTTCATATCATCAGCCACATCAGTAAGATAAAACAGGAGATGACAAGGTGCAGACGTGGGCTGCTTCACCACACACTGGATTATAGATCCACAAAAACAAGCATACATATAGGGAGTATTGAGTAATGTGCATGTTATGAATAAGGAATTTGGTTTTACAAGTAAAACTTAGAACTTACGGTTCTTGCGAACATGCATTTTGGTAGAAACAACAAACTAAACAGCAGTAAACGATAGGGAGTATGAGCAAATTAAACAACAGTTGAGGATAAAGGCTTTAGAAGGACTAAATTACATTAACAGTTAACACCGGCTTTATAATGCCCTTCTCCATGTCAAGGGAAGGATAACTCAAGAATTTCAGCACATAATCTTCTTCATAAGCATTGCCTGTACTCTACATTTTGTAGAGAGTAATTATAGATATGTAATACTAGAAGGGATAGAGGATAATGAAGATAAGATGCAGATTGATGCTACATAATCAACTACCAATCCCTGGAAGTACAAGCATTACAGGACAAAATATACTGACAAGAGCAATGGGCTACACTTCTGCACTGGCATTGTCTGTGTATTCTACTTTTTGGTAAGATTAAATATAGATCTGATCTTTTTTAGTAAATGGTCGGCGAGGGAGATAAGATGCAGAATGCTACACAATGAACCAATCCCTCTTCCCATAATACAAGAGTGTTTTGAACACTGGTGTACTGTACAAAACGTTCTTATATTGTGGGATGGAGGGAGTGGTTGTTAATGTAAGTACAGTGATAGACGACGTTCAGTCCTTACAAGAGGACTGCAGAGCTAAACCTCTTCAAAATCATTGGGTTGATTCTAAATTTATGTAAGAGTCCATACGGATCTTATAATGTCCACCAAATGGACGATAACGAGGCTAACATGTGCAGTGATGCTACATAATCAAACAGCTATGAAAGTAAGTATGGTCATACATGGCAAGAGGTACTCATAAGAGCAATGTAGTGTGCAGTATAGTTGCGAGATTCTGTGGTCCCTTGAGAATGAATGTTCTTCTGCTAACAATTTTCGTACAAGTGAGATGTTAAGTCAAATGCAGAAATGTAGTTCAAATTGTGATGTGATATCATAGATAGTACCTTACGATGCAGCCGAGACCAATGTGTAACAAGATTATTCCAGTCACCGTCGGATAAATGTAGCACCAGAGACTTCACAGAAATTTCGTTTAGAGGCTTGCCATCTAAGTGCGCTTGCCTCAAGTAGGAACGATACTTCATCAACGAGTGCTTGGAAAGCGCAACCAACCCTTGCTCGTCTTCACAATCTAGTTTGGTCATTGCCTACTTAAAAGAATGAAATCGTGTGTCTTCTGGCAGCAGAAACATATGCAGCAATGACCATGAATAACATTAGTACATTACTTACGCGTAAGTTGCGGAGGAAGACTGGAAATTGTTCTGTGTCTACGGTATAATCTTTCCATGAAGGAAAGATGCGCACAAAGTTCCCGACAACAATATAAGCTTTGTCTTCTAAATTGGGAAGAAATGGAACAGGGGTCCTATTTGCTGCAATTGGGGCTCTCTCTGGTTCAAAAAGGGATTTGGCAACTGGATTTGGTGTACTCTTTGCTGGAATGGGGGTTTTGCGTCGTAGAGCTGGTGCTATGTCAACTGGTATAATCATAATGTTTGCTGCAGTTGGGGTCTGCTGAGTTGGGGCATCAGAAATGACCAGTGTAGTAGGGCTAGAGTCTGCTAGAGTTGGGGTGTTTTGTGGGCCAAGTGATATTTGAACTACACCTAATGGGCTATTTGATTTATCAGGTGCCACTACCTTTTCCAAATACTTTGCTTGTGCTCCTCCATGATCAGCAATCGCCCTCTTCCTTTTGTACGTCTGATACACAAGAACATCATTTGAATGGATAAATATGGTATGATGACAGATGGAATATGTACTGAAATAGGATAGGCAGGGCGTATTCACATACACGATGTGTAAACTAAGATAATGGCAGTTCAACAAAGTAGAAGCAATGCAAAGCATCAATTGCAAGATATGTGCGACAAATATAACCATAGAAAGTTAGAGCAAGAACCTTGATGGGTGAATAAGATAGGGCATCTTCCTCTGACTCCTCCACTAGGGAGCTACATTGACTTAGGTCTCCCTCTAGCTCAGAATCACTTTTACGATCATATTCTGAGCATGAATCTATAGGTGGAGAGCGTTTGCATTACATTGCATCCAGACTTGATTTCAGTCCCTTAATGCCAAGTTTGATAGCCATGGCATTGTTCTGCTTTATTCTTTTCATGCGCGCAAGCTCATAATCATTATGATGCTGTTCAGAATCTGAGATTCATGAAAACATAAAAAGTAGTCAGATTATCTATGAAATGCATTGCGGATTCAACTCGAAGAGTGTCTCCCTATAAACCCTGCATATGCAAAGTTCACCCCAACCGTGCTGACCAGACCACACACAGAAATACAAACCCCTTATGTCTCTATAACAGGCAGACACACATTTCAAAACTGAAGTAGGAACGTTAGAATCATATGAAATTCGTATTTGAACAAATAAGCTAAGGAATTGTGATTGGCATAATGTTTAGCTTCAAGGGTGGAGTGTTGGTAGTGCGATACAAAGCAAGTAGGCAGATTGTATTCCAGAGATCGGAAGTGCGCAACAGAACAGAGGGGAATCGGGGCCTGGGACGACCCAAAATCCCAGGGTGGGCCGGCCCACCATGGGCACCCTGTAGAGATGTACACCCGAGCGGCGAACATGCATTTTCGAAACTAATTTAGGAACATTTAGCTGACCAATTAAACGAATCTGTTTTAATAATATCAGATTCGTATTTGGACAACTAAGCTTGTTTAGCTTGATGGGTCGAGCGGTGCTATTATGACAGGAAGCACGTATTCTGGTCGTATAGTGATCATAAAAGGGGGAAACTAGAGAAATGGTATTTAGCAGCCATTGTTTGCCTCGAACTAAGAACTAAATTCTTAGAGCTGAAAAGAAAGTAGAGTAACCAAGTTAAGATCTATTTTCTGGTTGAGATCAAAAAGTTAAGGAGATATGAAGTACCACCTCTCTTGCGGCGCCGTGTAGGCATCGGGGGTGCGATGGCTGTCGGTGGCGTTGAAGAAACTTTGCGACGGTAGACGGGTGCATCGGGCGATAAGTCCTGTTGCGGTGGAAGAGAAGTTCGTGTGAGCGGCCCCGACAAAGAGGACGACGACACCAATGAAGCGAGAGGACGTGATGCAAGGCTCTTCGTCCGTCGCCGTGGATGAGAAACGTCCATCTCTAGTAGTGGACGACGCGGTCTTGGTAGGCACTCCAACATGGTGGAGGACGGTGGCAATGGATGTGGTGGAGGACGGCGGCGATGGATGTGGTGGAGGACGGCTACGATGGATGGTGTGGCGGACGGAGGCTGGTGTGGGGATGGTGTTCTAGCGCGGACGGTGTATGAATGGGAAAATGGAGGGAGAGGTACGGGGAACCATGTTTTTGGGACGCGCCTGTCTGAAATATGGGAAAGTTACGAACTTAGCCCCTGTTTAAAATCCGGACGTCTCGTCGGTTGGGGATACGATGGTAATCTCGCATCTCGCCAATATTTGCCTAGAGCGATTTCGGGCGAGGAGAGGGTGGTTGGAGCCCATGGTTGGTGCCCATGGTGTATGAACCAGGCTGACAGGTAGGGCGGTTGTGTCACGTCTGAGTGAAGTTACAAACCTGCCCCTATTGAAAATATTTGTCTACATCGATTTCGTTCGAGTCAAGTTTGTTTTTCCGCCCACCGTGTATGAATGGGGAAATGGAGGGAGAAACAGAGGTCTTTCAGACGAGCTTGAATCAAATGTGTTTTGCCGCCCATGTTTGGTGCCCATCATGTCTAAATGGGCTCAGAGGCGGTCGTGTCACGTCTAATTGAAGTTACTATCCTACCCCTATTTAGAGCAGTGGAAATCGGGCCGATGGATTGTCCATGTAATGGGTAGACAGTAATTTCCATCTCCCAAACACTTGGCTTCAGGCAGTCGACGTGGGAGTGGACATTTTGTCGCTTCTTTCGAATTTCGGGACAATAAGCATCCACGTTTACCCTGGCAACTAAATTCGAATCCATTTTGTATTCCTATATGAATCTTTATAAATCATTCTATGTGTTTTTATATATCTTCAAAAGGACGACAAAGATGTATTCCACTGTCATATATGAATATGGTTTACAAATGTCGATACTCAAATTCAGAAGCTAGAATCTAGTTTAAGGTGAATTCGAATATTTGGAACACTTCATGTCCAACTCAAATGTCACACGCAGCATAATGTGTACTACCATTTAGATATGTACACAAGCGATGTATCAAGATTCAAATACCGAGTCAATCAACCAAGAATGTACAGAACTAACAAACATATAAACACTTATAGGGTATATGGATCAATAATATCAACTAACATACATATGCCAGGCCGCTGTACTTTTCTTTGCTACAACAACATCCTTTTTTAGCCAATCTACTACATCATCTTGGCCCTCTCCGATGCGTGCCACTTATGGTCCATCTATACTACTATTATTGCTGAATGCACATTCAGCTCGATTGGCATATTTGTAGGTCTGGCACAGCAATCAAAGTGAAATGTCTCCGAGTCTTATCAATTAATACGGACTTGTCCTCAAATAAAATTACAAACCAAAAAACAAAAAACAAAAAACAATTATTACATGATCTCTAAAACAAATGGTTTGATTGATTACATGAACAAACAACACAAAGGTCATTCAACGATGGAAAGAATATTTCACCTATGATTTACGAAGTGGGAATTTAATTTCCTTTTTTCCTTCAGGACCTTTACAATGTGGTCAGTCTCATCTTCCTTCGTTTTAAAATCCACCAAATATTTAATGATTGTCTTGAGTACTGCTACTGATTATGTTGTTTGCTTCCTCAACATGTCAACTTCATATCTAAATGCAGAAGCAGAATCTCTTTCTACCACTAGTTTAGCCTCTAGAGCATCACCAGTTGGCAATTCATAATGCACGATTGGGCCGGTGCCACAGCTGTGGGATGATACAACGTCCATGGGGGCCTCACTCTTTGATCTTGGGCTAACCTGATTTGCCATTAAAGTTCCGATTGGATTCAGAAAAGTTAAAGTTAGCAAAACATCTCAACTGGGAGTTATAACAGCAAACCAATTAAACAAACAAGGAATTAAAGAGTTTCAATTCGATGCTGAAAAGTAGTTATTAGCATCATTCTAACCCGTTGTTGCAGCAGCAAAGCAGTTAAACAAACAAGTAACTATTTAAGTTCACGCAAACAGGTAATTCTTAACAGTAAGTACCAAACACATAGATAGACGCAGTCTATAATAGGATTAATAGGCTGTGGCATTATATAATCAGTAGCAAACTAAATTAAGCCAAGCAACATAATTGAACAATTTTGGAATAAGTGGCTAACTAAAATTCCGAGAAGCAGGTAACTCAACTTACGCTAGTTCTTTGTACAGGCACACTTCAACTTCTTTTTCGCTTACAAGGTTGCACGAAGGAGTCCATGGCATCAATTGCTTGGATACGCAGTCCCAATACTTCTTTCTTCCCACACTGCATTGGTAAGTCGAATGGTTAATCTGTTAAGATGGTGCGTCCTTGATATGTTATATGAGGACGTGTAGTCAGACTAGTTGTAGCCACACACATCACACTGGCTTTTACTGTATATTTCATGCGATTTCTTTTGGCATATCGAGATCTAAGCAATCTACAATAGGATTAAAAGACTGGCATCCTTCACATTATTGGTGAACTCAGTTCATAGAAATAAGCAATTCAACCATTCTGTGGGTAAATCAAAAGCGCCACTGGAATATTTTTTCACTACCCCTATCATACACGCAAAAAGGGGCGACGCCGCCATAGGGGCTGGTATGGGCGGCCGCCTCGGGAGGCTCAAAAGTGTGCACCTAGTTTGAGTCGTCTAGGTTGGCCCAGGATAGTTTTGTTCATCCCAACGCACGAGCAGGCAATGTAAAAAATGATGATATTTTTTCAATTTGATAGGCCAATAACATAAGTGCAAGGCAGGCCCTATAGCAGGCTCGCGGCCCAATCGAGCGCCTCCCATATCGATCCACAGCAGGAAAAATCCCAATTGATCCGCTCCAGCCTCTAGTCTGGTTCGCTCCTAACCTAGCCGCCGCTGGACAGACCAACACAACACTTCCTCGTGCCCACGTTGGAGGGCGGTCGCCAGGCTTCAAGCGAATGGAAGGACAAGAAGATGAAGATCCAACCCTGGGTGTAGCCTGCGTGGGAGGCAGCGGCCGGCAGCACGGGCATGGCATCGAGCTTGCGCAAACGGACAGTCACAACTTGCAAGAGTAGCATGCGCAACGAGCAGGTACATCACATCCCTGATTATATCTAATTCAGCTCTTCAATTTCTGGCCAATAGTTAAACTTGACGGTGTTGTAAAACTGCTTGTATGTAGGGAATCTATGAGAAAATGAAACCAATTTCTACTTATTTTATAACTCCCCCAATCAATACTGAACTGACTGAATTTGATGAATCTAATCAAGTTTCCGGTGCAAATATACAAGCTCATGTTGTTCTTGAGCCTGAAGTGTCTCATGAACAGACTGGTAACGAATGATTTGATGCAAACATTTTACATGCTCCTGGTGATGAACATATAGTGTCTAATGAGTCATCTAATGCAAGCATTTTGCAAGCTCCCATTGAAGGATTTAGTGTCTAATGATGATCTGCTATGTTGAGAGAGACATAGAGATTTGCAGGCATTGATGACCAGCAAATTATAGCGCATTTTCATGGCTTGAGGAAACATCGAGGTCATCTACCAGAAAGTCCCCGTATCATGACAATGTAGCATAAATACTTTTATAATATGTTGTTTGAAACTATTGGCATACTTGTGGAGGATAGATATATTGATATGCAGTTTGCGCACTGGTTATAGGTGCAATTACACTTCGATATTTTCAACCAGAGAACGAATAATTCAAGCAGGTACAGACCATTTTTGTAGTCCTTGTACACCATGTTGCATCTTGTGTTTTTCTGTGCTTGCATCATTTAGTGTTTATAATCTGAACTACCTTGGATCAATAGCTGGTTTTCAAAGTGCATGTAGCTTCACATTTCTCAAGTTATGTTGATTTCCGGAGTGCAAGTGCCTTCGTATTTTTTAAGTTAAATGTTCGCCCCTGGTAACTTGAATTCGTGGATCCTCCACTGCACACAAATCATACACGAATGCCAGTACGAATAAAATGAAATGCAGGGACTTACGCTAGCTCGTTGTACAGGCTCACTACAACTCTGCTTGCGCTTGGGATGTTCCATGTACAAGCCCATGTTACCACTTGCTTGGATGTGTAGGCCTTGTGCTCCTTGCATCCCCCTCTGCATTTTTGACACGGCAAATGGTTGATCAAATAAGAGGGGTTGACCTTGCTGTTGTACCGGAGGACAGATACTTACAAGGTTATACGGGTGTGCAGGATGTGTACCAGATCCCGTAGCGCTGTCATGCTTCGCTAAAAAATGGTTTGCTTGTTTCAGATGATATCTCTAGAAGAAATAAGAGTTAAAGTCAGAGTTGGATAGGCGTGTAAGCTAAGAGAGCAGTGAAAGGATATCCAAACATCGTCGGAACAGTGCACAAGGGAGCGATGTGTGGATACCTAGTTCGGGCCGGCGTTTGGGCATGCTGGCCTAGCTAGAGTGCGGGTCACTTTAGAGCCGTTGAGGGTGATGCGCTAGCGTTGGCTGGCCGTGCACGGATGCAGATCTTGAGTGGCAATGGAGCACTACGATGCGGTGGATGAGACCGTTGGTGAAGCCCCAGTGGCCTTGGGGGGCGGAGGCGCGATGATGTGCTCAGTGAAGTAGCCCCGGTGAGCTGGGAGACGGTGTCGGTGAAGCGCACCTGATGCGGTGGAAGTCGGTGTCTGTGAGGCACAACGGTTGCGGCGGCCGACGTTGTCGGTGGACCACCCGGTGCGGTGGACGAGGGCGTAGATGAGGTAGCTCCAGTGCGGTGGTGAAGCACGACAGCCGTCTTCATCGTCGTCGTCCGGCACAGAGGTGGGGAAAGAGACGAGACGAGGGGCGATTCGAACTTTGCTTGGGTTTGGCGGCGAATTAGGGATTTGAGCAATCTGGGCGCGGAAGGGGACGGTGGAGAAGGGAGATTTTGCAGGGCTGGAATTGGGGCCGCCAGATATTTCAATCCGAAACATGGAAGCGCGAACTTATTTTGTCGCTGTCCTCTTTTTTTTTGGGGGGGGGGGGGG